>OX578282.1:8737704-9937704 GCA_951217055.1 Gerris lacustris
GCTCTGAGTGGAAAGAGTGAGAGAGAGTTAGAGGCCTCGTACTTCACGCACTGTTTACTCCTCAGTTTAAAACACTGACTTCACTTATATATATATATATATATATATATATATATATATATATATATATATATATATATATATATATATATATATATATATATATATATATATGCGTAGGAGCAAAAGCCATGTGGTTACCACTCTTGGTTTTATAGTCGCTGATTAGCCTATAGTCTAAGACCTAAGATAATTACTAGAATTATACGTGTTACTTTCCATACCGTGTAATAGATTTATCCTAAAATTGAAAGGTGTATTGATTGCAGATCAATCTTGTAATTAATTTCAATTTCTAATATATAAAACTTAAATTATGATTAATAATTTAATACGTTACACTGTTAGACCCTTGTAATTCTGAATTTTAATGGTTAGATGGGTGAAGAGGTGTAAATCAAATTTAAATAATTGTTGATTTTTATAATTCATTCGATAAAAAGTTTTTACTTTAAAGTTATCTTCAATCTGTAGGTAGTACAACTTTTTTAATTACTATAAAATTAATATTACAAATTAGCAATATAATTGTAATAGTCCAGGTGATAGCGTGCAAATAAGTGTCTGACTAATAAGAAGCTAGAATTTAGTGTATAAGTAAATGTTTTTGGTGATTTTTAAGAATATATGGTTGGCTAAGTTTGTTTGCGGGACATAGCTTGGCAATAGGCATTTGACAAAAACAAACCGGTGGAGAGCTGCCATACCCCGCCCTTTTTGGTGGACAATGTGATTTTCATGATCCTGCGTACGAACTTAGTTAGTAGACCAAATATCAAAGTTGTTGGTAGTTTGTCACTTAATAGATTAGTTAGTCAAATATTACTCGAAATCAAAGTGTTCCCCTGTCAAGGGACAAACCACCATCAACTTGATAATTGATCTACTAAGTTCGTACTCAGGATCATGAAAATCACATTGTCCACCAAAAAGGACGGGACATGGCAGCTCTCCACTGATTTGTTTTTTTCAAATGTCTATTGCCAAGCTATGTCCCGCAGACGAACTTAGCCGTATATTCTTAAAAGACACCAAAACATTAACTTATTCACAAAATTCTAGCTTGATGTTTGTCAGACACTTTTTTGCACGCTATCTCCTGAACTACAGTTATATCAGTAATTTCAGTTATTTATTTTTTAAAAAAAAAATTGAATATGATTATAGATTTGAACATTAATTATTGATAATGATACTTACGTAAGTCATCCTTAAGTCGAGAACAATTATAAAATCTGTCTCTACATGAGAGAGCCAATAAATGTTTAATAATTTTACAAAAAAAATGTACTCTACCCATTTAACAAATGGGAGCATAAGGTTGAAACTTAAATGGGAAAAGAATGTGCTAATTATGACCTGGCATACAAATTTCATTAAAATCGGACGAGTAGTTACTGAGTAGACTACAGATATTATGTGTGTTCGCAAAAATTTAGCAAAAGACAGGCAGCCAATTGGTGTGGCACATATCTTCCTCGCATCCTATCATGTACTTAATTGATTTTATGCTTTTACAAGCTATTATTGTCTAATTTGTGTTATTGTTTCCCCTGATTTTTTTTATAAAATACCTTCCGTTACCTTCGGGTAAGCTCGGAAGCAAAAGTTAAGATCGGTTTTGGATATTGGAATTTACCAAATGAGAAATGAAATAGTAGGTATCCAACAAATTTTCAATTCTGGTCAATGTACACACAAAACTTAATTTTATATTATAGTGTATTTGTTTGTCAATTAATTAGTCATATTGTCAACAGTGCCGGATTTCCCACTAGGCACTATAGGCACATGCCTAGGGGCGGCAGCGGATTGCTAAGATAGCTGCTGACGACTTCATAGGCGAGTTTTCAGCAATAAATGCAAGAAAAATTAACTATGTAAAGTAATTTAGATATACATTTTTGAGAGGGTAGCGCCCCCAAATTTGGAGCTAGAATTCATTTCTTGATTTCTCCTCGGGGTATGATTTTTCTGATCTTGTATGCCAAATTTCGTCAAAATCGGCCTAGTAGTTAAGGCTCCAGGCGTCTGCACAGACAGACGACAGGCAGACATTCTTTAAATACCAAATTTTTTGGACTCACGGGACCTCAAAAATACGTAAATCCATCAAAATTTAATTTTTGCGCCATCACAATACTTTCTCTTTATATGAGAACGTAAAATCGATTACAAAGCCAAGTAGCTATGAAACCAGAAATCACCAGTTTTTTTTATAAAAATAAGTTAAATAGGGCTACGTACTTACATTGACCCTACACCATTTTTTAAAAAAAACTTTTTTTGCAGAAACTGTCTATAAATGAATAATTGAAGAGTAGTGGGGGGGGGGGGGGTGACAGCTGCAAAAATAGTGCCTAGGGGCGGAAAATTTTTAAATCCGGCCCTGATTGTCAATCTAATTTGTAATTGTATCAATCTATTATCCTCTATTTTAAACAATCTATTTTAAGTTCAGACTATGTTCAAACTTTTTTTTTTTTTCAATTCTGAGCCACTTAGTCCAGTCAAAATATACATAAAAAATAGCTAAATTCGCAAAGCGTGATGTAGTTCTGATTTTTTTATATGTTGTTCGGACCAGTTAGGGTAGTGTGATTTTAAGTTTGCAGCTGCGAAAAACCTGTGCTAGCTGCGTAATAGCTGAAAAACTGACAAATTTTCGTACTTGTTTTATTTTTAGCCATATTACTCGTAAACTATGACTTCGTCGATGTTAGGAGTTATTTCTATTTTTAAAGTACAGTAAATTTGCAGCAGCATAAGCTAAATTAGAGCTCTGTACGACCAATAGGTTCCGAGATATGGCACTTCGAAAATTGGCAATGTTTCTTAAAAAATGGAAATTTAATGTATTTCTCTCGTTTCGGGCCAAATTTCGGCATAAAGCAGCCCACCTACGAGAAAAATCACAAAGAAAAAAGTTATAGTAAACTTAATTGGCTTTCTCTTAAGTACAAAACGAAGTCTGTAAGCCCAGTAGTTCAGGTGCAATCGTAAAAATCACAAAAATAGAATATTGGATTTTTGAAGAAATTATCCTAAACACTGCTACAAGTTGTGGGCATTTGACGAAAGAAAAATTTTATAGATTCATATGTAACGGTGGAGAATAATAATAATAATTATGTACATTTATTATCACAAATCGTAGAAGTCAATCATCGACGCTTAATGCTTTTTATTTCGAGGGACTTGGTAGATAACGGTCGTATTCCGGGACTGATGGAAGTTGCTGTGGTATTTTGGTCTTCTGGCTAAGAGGTGCAAAAGTGGCTAGGGGTGGAGAGGGATGCCATAGATTGGGGTTGGACGAAAAGTTCCCTTGGTTTAATTCCAATAACATCATTATGTAAACCAGCGCCAGCAATCCTTTTCAAATCGCTCTCATGTAAGTGCAAGAAGGGATGCAGGGGAGCATGCACTTGCCGGAGAGCTGGGCTGAAGTGCTCAGCTTTGTGCACTACGTGCTGTGGCAAGACTTGCCACAACGTATCCACAGCTTTAATCGACGAGGAGGAAGACGACCCCGACGATCCTCCCCCTTCAGACGATATTCTTCCTTCAGACGATCAACCCGAAACCCACAAAATACCTCAGCAACTTCCTTCAGTCCCTGAATACGACCATCATCTACCAGGACCCTCGAAAAAAACGAAGCATTAAGCGTCAATGATTGATCTCTACGTTTTTTTTATAATAAATGTACATAAATATATATACAATTATTCTTTTCCACCTTTGATGATTTTTTGAAATTTTTTATTCCTCGAATGCCCGAAACTTGTTATTAGAAGTGGTTTAGGTTTTTTACTTAAAAAATACAAATTTCTTTTTTTTTGTTTTTTTTTACACTTGCAACAGAACTATTTTGTCTACAGGCTTTATTTTGTGCTTGCCTAAAAGCCAATTAAATTTACTACAACTTCATTTCTAATGACTTTTCTCGTAGGGGAGATGTTTTATGCCAATATTCGCACCGAAACGAAAGCAATAAATAAATTTTCCATTTTTTGGAAAACACTGCCAATTTTTGAAGTATCATATCTCGGTAACTATTGGACGCACAGAGTTGTCATTGGTCGTAAAAAGAAGCAAATTATATTTACTACAACTTCATTCCTTATAACTTTTCTCGTAGCTTAACAGTTTTACGCCGATATTCACCCCGAAACGAGAGAAGTACTTAAAATTTCCATTTTTTGACAAAAATTTCCGATTTTTAAATTGCCATATCTCGGAGCTTATTGGTCGTACAGAGCTCTGGTTGAGCTTATGCTGCTGCAAATTTACTGTACTAAAAAATAGTAATTACAACTAACATCCAACAACGCATAGTTTACGAGGTATATAGCAACAACTGAAAAAAGTCCAAATTTTTTTCAGTTTTTCAGCTATTACGCAGCTAGCACAGGTTTTTCGAAGCTGCAAACTTAGGATCACACTACCCTAACTGGTCCGAACAACATATCAAAAAATCAGAACTACATCAAGCTTTGCGAATTATAGGTCTAATATGATTGGGCTAGTATTCTGTTATTGTGTTTTTTACTATTGCACCTGAACTACTAGGCCGACAGACTTCGTTTTGTACTTAAAAGGAAGCCAATTAAATTTACTACAAATTTAATTCTTATGACTTTTCTCGTAGGTGAGCTGTTTTATGCCGATATTTGGCCCCAAACTAGAGCAACACTTTTTTTTAAAAAACATTGCCAATTTTTAAAGTGCCATATCTCTGAACCTATTGATCGTACAGAGCTCCGGTTGAGCATTTGCTACTGCAAATTTACTGTACTTTAAAAATATAAATAACGCCTAACATCGAAAAACAAATAGTTTACCAGTTATATGGCAAAAACTAAAACAAGTACGAAAAGTTTTCAGTTTTTCAGCTATTACGCAGCTAGCACAGGTTTTTCGAAGCTGCAAACTTAGGATCACACTACCCTAACTGGTCCGAACAACATATAAAAAAATCAGAACTACATCACGCTTTGCGAATTTAATGTCTAATTTGACTGGACTAACTATTCTAAATAATATTTTTCGATACAATCAAATTTAAGGGTACTTTACTCTTGGTAAGTGTAATTGAAACTAAACACCCTGTACACAAAAATCAAGAAAATGTCGTTTTTAGAGGTTTAAGAATAAGAAAAATTTTCCTCTTAGATACACATATGTATTTGTATTTTTATCTTTTATTCACATTTGTTATAATACTCTCTCTCTCTCTGTACCTCTCTCTCTCTCTCTCTCTCTCTCTCTCTCTCTCTCTCTCTCTATATATATATATATATATATATATATATATATATATATATATATATATATATATATATATATATATGTATGTATAGCTAGCAGAGTTTAAAATTTTGATAAACGTAAAATGATAACTCCTTTATTCCTGCCACGCGCTGTTCCAATTATTCAATTTCGAAATTTTCCTTTTTCTTTATATAGCATACACTATTATAAATCATATCCTTAATCGTTGAAACGCATGGCTGGCTCACATAAATAGATACGAGAGTCTGAATTACATTAACTATTATTAATTTTGTAATACAAACGATCCTTTGTTAAGATCGATTTTATCATTTTTACGTAACAGAAAAGAAAACTGATCAATCCGATCATCTTAAAAAAAATAGGTGTGTAAAAAAAATGTTTTGTATTAAATTAAATTTATTTAATTATTTAAAATAATAAAATAATCGTTTATTTAAAACTAATTATGACCCTACTATCCAAAAATTGAGGGAGAGATTGACAGACAGACACGGAACCAAAAATGTTCCCTGGTGTCTGAAACGGATTTCTGTCTTGGAATTTTTGAAACCGGAGTTACAAAAATGTTTCGTTCTTCAAACAATCACATAGCTTCTGTTACCTTCAGTAAGCTCGGAAGCAAAAACAATATAAAATTCAAATTAGTTCCTTTATCATCAAAATGAAATGGATCATGACATTCAAATTGAATTTAATATTTTACAAAGTGAACGTCCTTGTCTTGCTGAAAATACCGGTTCATGTTCGACGGTGTAAAGCAATATTTAGTGATTGGACATTTCAAAGAATGTCAGATAATTCTTTATTAAAGTTTTATCTCGTAAAAATATACTAATTAATTTATTGTAATATAAACATTATATAATTTTTTTTAATAGTTATCTATTTTTTTTTTGTTTTAATAGTTATCTACTTTAAGCCGTGTCCAGACTGCCGAACGGAACAGAGGAAACGAGCCAAGCATTGGTCTCTGCGCATGCCCAATATAAAAGTGCGCTTGCGCATATCAGATTGGGCATGCGCATCTCAGACTGGACATGCGCATCTCAGACTAAGCATGCGCTGAGACCAATGCTCGGCTCGTTTTCTCTGTTCGGTTCGGCAGTCTGAACAGCTTTAATGTTACAATATTGATATTTTTTGACGTATCGTTACAGGAACTTATATTTTAATTATTCTAGAAAAATAAAGTAATTATTGGTATAAATTAAAATAATCTACTAATTAGTGTTGTGACAGATTGCTTCCTCGAGTTCTATCGCGTTCTTTACTTTTGATTTGCTTTTACTTTCCATTACTGTATAATTTACCTAATTTTTTTTTCTCCCCCTTTTATTATATATCAGACAAATTTGCTTTGATTTTTTACATGAATAAGAGTAGGTCTAAATTTAGTTATAGTCTGTCACATAATGTTAGATAGATAGGGGATCAAAATTGGTCCCTGATGTCTGAAATTGATTTTTGAATTTAGTGGCATAAAAAAAATGACGTTCTTCAGAACATTGACAATGCTTCCGTTTCTGCATGAAAGTACCTAGATTGTGCGCATACGCGAGAGGAATCAATGTGCGTAAAAATATGGCACTATGTGGAATATGTGGCACAGTATGCTTAAATTAAGTATGGCACTATTGTTGGACTAATTTACTCGTATGATATTTACAATAATAATAAAATCTAGTAACAGAAATTGACAGCTATTATAGGTTTGTCCCAACCTCCCTATTTGTAGTGTCCTTTGTACCGTTCGGGAATTGTTTAGGACAGGTTTTATATGCATGCGCTAATATTGAGCTGTAGTAAAATTATGTCAAGTTGGAACAGATTTAGGACTCTAATTCGCACCGTATTAAAAACATTTAAGGTAACCTAACAGTTAGGGAACCTTCCTGTTGATATTTGTGACTATTGACATAACTGCGCATGTCATACAAACCAGTACTTGGTACTGTTAGAGGATCGTGTGGACGGTACAGTGAACGGTTCACAAACGATCCCTGCGTGGGTTGGAAGAATTTGGAGGACGGTACAATACACTGTCACAAGTCTGGTTGGAACGGCTTTTATCCATTGCGCATGCCCGTGACTGTGACGATCCCGCGGACACTAGACTGCTTGGTTGGATCAAACCTTATATATTTTCGTGTCAATGCATAACTAACAGTGAATATAAATAATGAGGCAAAAAATAATAATATACAATATAAGAATGATTTCACTTTTTCAGGTTACATGTTTTATACAGAAAAAATTAATTAATTAATATGACTTTCTTAATCTCTATGTTTGACAGTAATTTATTTGATCTCTTGCATTATTTTTATTAAGCCTGATTACTGTGATTCGCTCCGGAGAGTGTTAACTTTAATGTATTTTTTTTGACAGACGGGAACTTACTTCTGTCTAATGTTTTACCTGTCCGTTAACATTTTTTTCTTGTCCGATGAAATTTTGGATTTTGGTTCATAACGTTAGTGATAGTGGTAGTAAGTTAGTCAAAGGTTTGTTGGTTAATTGATAGTTAAAGAAAAATAGAATAATAAATATTATATTTGAGAATGTTATAAGTATATCTATATTTAGTTTTGGATTAATTATAGAACTCGCAATTTATTTTGAAACTTTTCCATGGTTTAATGTGTTTTATTAGTCGTTACAATTTTATTCTTGACATTGATCTTATTTACATCACTTAAATTTATTTTAGGTTCTTCAAGTTACTTTTCGTACTTAAATTACTTGACTGTCTTAAATTTACTTCTTTACGTTCGTAAATTTACTTTATATACGATTGATACGAAATATAAACAGTGTATCTCTGTTTAGATGCGTAGAAAGTGATTCTTTACGTACTTGTATTCATTGCGCATGCGCGTTTCATAATTCCTCTTTTTTCCGCCCTAGTGTGGTGAAAAAGAAGAATTCATCACCTTAACGCTCGATTAGCGAGTTTGTTTACATTAAACAAAACTAATTTGCCGTTTGTTTAATTAAAGTATAACTGTTTATATCGAGTTTTTAGTGCAAAACAATGATTGATTTATGTAATTATGACGAAAATGAGGAGAAAAATGCAAACTCAACACTCGCATGCAAGATGCTACTTTCTGCACTAGACGCGTAATGTACTAATTACCTATGATTGATACGAAATATAAACATTATATCTCTGTTTAGATGCGTAGAAAGTGATTATTTACGTACTTGTATTCATTGTCTCTTACGTACTTGTCTTGTGTCTCTTACTTCTGAAGAATTCCTTTTCTTTACCACCCTAGGGCGGTAAAGAAGAGGAATTCTTCAGCTTTTTGTTTACATTTAAAAGGATTAGCGAGTTTGTTTACATGTAACAAGACTAATTTGCTGTTTGTTTAATAAAAGTAACTTTTATATCGAGTTTTTTGTGAAAATCAATGAGTGATTTAAATGATTATGACGAATATGAGGAGAATAGTACTCCTTCCGAAATAATTCGGCACAAAATACAACTAATGAATTAATGTTATCTTTATCAAGAGAGAAATACGAGCTTGTATACTGGAAGTTTATTTGTTTCTGTATTTATTATTTAAATCTAACAATCGTAGATAAAGTACGGTACGCAACTCGTGCGAAAACGGCATTTTGCATTGCTCGTGTGGTTTTACTACCCTCGCTATCGCTCGGGTGCAAACTCCACACTCGCATGCAAAATGCTTCTTTCCGCACTCGACGCGTAATGTACTATTCCAATGACATGTATCTTAAAGGGTATATACTATTTTGACTGTTGTACCCCGTACCCCTGTATACAAATTAATTTTTTTGCCCCCATCCAAATTCTAAACCAACATTTTTCGTATATTATCATAAGCCAATAATACCCAGATCTCTTTGAAAATTCGCTCATTAAGTCATGGTGCATGACTGGACTTTTGTTTTAATAAGTATTTGATAATTTTGTTAATTTAATTTGTTATCTGTTTTTGTTTCAGGTGAGTATTTACTCTAAATACGTTTCTTCTTGTAAACATTGGGATTCTAGATCGTAAGTATTAAGTAACAATTATATAGAATTTAGTACAAACAAATTTCTAAAAAGGTAATAAACAAATATAAGATTTTTTGTGGATATAAATTATTTCTTCGTTTGCATTAAATTTGTGTTATTTTTAGTTTAAGAGCTCTTTCCAAGGCGCTCTTTAAAAACTTCTCGTCTCTTTATTGATAAATGCCTTCGTTGAATAATTTTTTTTTGTTTTTTGGTCAGGTTTTGGCTGGGGCGGTCTGTCTGTCTGTACAGACGAGCTGCCAAGTTACCTGTAGCTTGGCCGTGCGGCTCCCCCGGCCTTATTTTTTCTTGTTTTTCTCGCCCGTTTGAAGATTTCTTAAAATAATTCCGCGCGTCCCCTGTGCTACTGGCCGCCCGATCCTCTATATATATCACAGGCCAGCCCAGCTAGACTTATTCCAACCAACATCCTGTTTTTTTTTTGTGTTTTCTTAGCCCCCCCATCGCCCCCCCCCCCCCGCTTTCCTTTATTTATACTCCTATATTCCACAATTCTCGGTAGATTTACACTCAAAATTGGTTATTAAAAGATTGCGTAGTTTTCTTTCCCTTATATTTTTGTTTTTTGTTAAATTCAACCAATTTTTTTTTTTTACTTTTGAATAAACAACAATTTATTTAGAAATAAAATAATAAAAGAAACATTTGTACACAATATTATCATAAATTTTATTTTTTTTCTTCTTCAATTTTTTGTTTTTTGTTTTCACTATTTATTATTGGCTATTCTTTAGTTTTTTTTTTTTTTTTAAATTTTGTTTCTTTTTTTTGTGTGTTTATTTTAAACCAGATTTTGCGTCTAGACGCAAAATCTTATTTTTGAAATTATTCTTTTAAATCAATGTAGTGAAATATATAATTTATGTTTAGTAAGCACAGAAAATTATATTTTATTTTTGGATTTACATTAACGAAATTCAATTTTTTAATACTCGTGTTTGTGTTGTTATTGGTTTATCATTAACCAATAAGGTAAATAAATATTTTTAGAATCAAAATATAGTACTTCTTTAGATTGTTACTCCCCTATGTGGTTTTAGTATATAGCTTGCTTTAACTAAATATCATAGAAGAGGTGTAGTTCAATAACTAAACAACGTCTTCACACAAAATAATTGTATTTCTAACAATTGACCGGTTTCGGCTGGTCTAATGCAGCCTTCTTCAGATAAACAAACAGGATAACAAAATTATACAATTTTTCATTTTTATACATTTATTTCATTTTTTTATGTTAAGGTCTGTCTTTTTAGGGTTTCGTTGGTAAAACCAAAAAAAGAAACACTTATAGTTTCGTTCATGTGTCTGTCTGTCTGTCTGTCACTCAGTACGGTTCCAATAACTTTTGAATAAAAAGAGATAGAAACGTGAAACTTTCCAATATTAAAGATCGTTTTGACGCGCACACAGGAAAAATATAGCGAACTCAAAATTATCAGCTGTTCAAATCCAAAATGGCGGATAACCCACGTCATGCGAAAAAATTTTATTTTTTATTTTTAGGTGGTGTATCAAATGAAAGGTATTAAAGAGTAGATTACAAATATATATATCACTTAGGGAAAGTGTTCAACTTTCGGCGCCATTTTGTCAAAAAACATCGAAATTTTGCGTGTCCCTCCCCCCTTAAAATCGTATTTCCGCTCATACTAAAAATATAGAAAAATATGCAAAATGTGTGGTCTGGTGGGCCATAGAAAAAATAAGATCAGCAATTTGATCTGATTAACTGGGAATCCAAGATGGCGGCTGATTGATGTCACGGGAAAAAAATATTTTTTTAAAATTTTGAGTGAGGTATTAAATGAAAGGTATTGAAGAGTAGATTACAAAAATATATAACACTTGTAGAAAGTGTTCAATTTTCGGCGCCATTTTGTCAAACAACATCGAAATTTAGCTTGTCCCCCCCCCCCCCCCCCCCCTAAAACTATATTTCCGCTCTTACTAAAAATATAGAAAAATATGCAAAATGTGCAGTCTGATGGGCCAAAGAAAAAATAAGAATAGCAACTTGGTCGGATTAAGTGGGAATCCAAGATGGCAGGTAATTGCTGTCACGGGGAAAAAAATATTTTTTCAAAATTTTGAGTGGGTATCAAGTGAGAGGTATTGAAGAGTAGATTACAAAAATATATAACAGTTGTGGAAAGCGATTAATTTTCTACTCCATTTTGTCAAAAACATCCAAATTCCCCCCCCCCCCCAACTACTAATTTCATGTTTACAACACCAACGAAACCCTTTTTACGTGAGACTTCACGTACTACCAATTTATTTGTTTCACTTTAATTATTTGTAACCTCTTTGTTCACTTTTTAATTAAGTTTGTTACCCTGTTTGTAGTTTATCTGAAGAAGGCTGCATTAGAACAGCCGAAACCGGTCAATTGTTACAAATACAATTAGTTTATGTGAAGACGTTGTTTGGTTATTGAACTACACTTCTTCTATGATGAGTCGCTATCACACACTGGAGAAAAACACAGTCGAGGATTTTAACTAAACAACTATTAAGACAAAGGGATGTTTAGTCCAATGAACTTTGGGACAAAGGAATAACACCCTTCTGTTTTTATAAGGGGAGTAACAATCTAAAGAAGTGCCCAAAGTATAAAAATTGTCTGAAGATTAAGAGTGCAAGTGGAGTTGATATCAATAGAATTATGAAAAACGGAAAGTCTCTCCACAAAATTAATGTTTATTTCACATAACTAGTTTTGGCCTCTCGACTATTATAAGTGCGGTTACAATAATAAATAAAAATATCTACATAAGTACTATATACAAACAAGCAGTGCATGTACAATTTACAACTGTACAATAATTGTACATACACACAACACACATACAATTGTAGGCACTGATGATGGCCGAGAGGCCAAAAAGCTAGTGATGTGGAATAAACATTCATTTTGTGGAGAGGCTCCATTTTTCATTATTCTATAAATTTTGTCTTAGGTTTGATATAATTTTAGAAATGTTGTTTATTTCTTATACAATAAAAAGGTGAATATTATTTTAAGCTGATGTATATATATATATACATATTATTTTAAGCTGATGTATATATATATATACATATTATATATATATATATATATATATATATATATATATATATATATATATATATATATATATATATATATATATATATATATATATATCCTAAAAATATCTCCCTGTACATTCTTACTACTGTTTGGTATGCCAAGTGATGTAAGCCCTACAGCGTAACCTATATTTCAAATTTGAGCTAAATATCTCATAAACTCTTGGAGCTATAAAGAAAAAACTAACAAGAATTTGAAATTTGAAATCCTGTAATTCGGTAACAAAGTGTTTATGAGAACCTATGGTGTCCTTATAAGAATTTTTAGCCATGAAATAAGCCAAACAAACACCCTCTTCCGTATGTACATGATATTAACATCCTATATGTGTGTGTCTTTATATATTTATATATTATATACGAGCCGTTAAGCTTTTGGCAACGGGCTTAATTTTATATTTAGTTAACATAAGTAAATTAATTAAATTTATTATATCTATTTGAAGACCTACAAATCAAAACAAACAATTATTTTTATTGGCACAAAATATGGTTGCCTTAGCTTAGCAATAACAAATCATTATGAGTTCAGTCGTTGCCGTCGGGACACTACTTAATTATATAAATAAGTTATTATATCTATTTTAAGACCAACAAATCAAAACAAATCTTTATATTTTATTGGAATAAATGTGGTTGCCTTAGCTTAGCAATAACAAATCATTTCGAGTTGAGTCGTTGCCGTCGGGATACTACTCGATTATATAAATGATAAGTTATTATATCTATTTGAAGACCAAAAAATCAAAACAAGTACATATTTATTTTTATTGGAATAAATATGGTTTCCTTAGCTGAGCACTAACAAATCATTTAGAGGTGAATCGTTGCCGTTGGACACTACTCGATTATATAACTGATGTATAATCAATTAATTATTCAATTAGCTTTATTGAGCGCAATGTTTTAAACGGTATTGTTGTTAATAATTCTAAGTTATTGTGTCGTTATAGTTTAAAATGTTTATAATTGTCTCCTCTTAAAACAGTTAATGGAAAATTCACTAACAATCATGATATTTGACAAAAAGTTCCAATTATCTCCTCGTTTTACTTTCATGAATGAAAACTTTATGGGTTAGTAAACTAACAGAAAGTTGAACCACTTTATACAAGTGAACGGTAGAAAGTGTAGCAAAAAAAAACGGTTTTTTGGTGGGAAAGGCCCCCATGCTATTAATAAATGGTTATGGGTATTGACCCGAGTCGGCCTCTGTAAAACCGACCGGTCAGGGGTGGGTCTTCCCATGAAGGAAAAAGGGGCGTGGGTAAAATAAAAAGGAAGCTAAGGTGCCGAAGAAAGGACCTGTTTCAGGTCAAAGTACCTTTAGGGCTGACAGGTCCTTTCGTCCTTTCTAGCAGGGCGTGGTTCTACTAAGGAAGGGATAAGGATTCTCGGAACCCAACCTACCTTTTCTAAATGCTCCCCAAGAAGTAGAATACGTCCTCATCTATATTGTGATTAGGTGTCTTCTTACCTGCTTATTGTACCGATTAGTTCACTTCATTGGCTTCGTGTTTTTTTTTAAAAGACCAATAAATTGTGGGTATTCCCTACTCACACAAAAAAAGGCCCTATTATACATTTATTATGAAATTTTTCAAAACCCTGAAGAAGCATTTTTAAGGTGAGGATTTATGTTAACAATATGAAAATTCATTGCCTTATTGTATATTCCAAAAGGCAGTAGGAATATATAAAAAAAAAACCCAAAATCATTTGACATGGAAACAAAACTTGAATTTTAAGAAACCTACCAATTTAATCATGTCTGGTTTAAAATCAGAGCTTTTTTTTTTACTGTATTATAAAATCATTGTGTGTTCATTCATGGTGATTACCTGGGAAAATGGAGACCGACTAGTGAGACGGTAATATAATAAGTAGGCTTCAGCGGTTGATCTTGAAGATACAAGAGGTTGCTTATAATAGAGTTCTAGGAGTTCCTGTATTGACAGGGACTTAGACAGGTGTAGGTCTCTGACGCAGCGCCACCAGGTCTCATCCTGAATAATTGACACTCTCGGTTCGAGAACGTTAGGGGAAACAATTAAATAAATATTAGACAATAATGGCTTGTAAAAGCATAAAAATCAATAAAATATACGTGATAGGATGCGAGGAAGCCATATGCCACTCTGGCACATGGCAGACTATTTTAGGATGTATTGAGTTTTATGGGTTTAACACGTAAAAGATATCTGCCAATTAATATGGTACATACAATGATCGTATTGCATATGGCGTATACAATTCCTTGTAGTATGGCACAAACAATTACTTGTAGTATGGCATAAACAATTATACTTGTAGTATGGCACAAACAATTATTCGTAGTATGGCACAAACAATTACTCGTAGTATGGCACAAACAATTACTTATAGGTAGTATGCACCCATTACGAATGAACACATAAGTTTAAAAAGTAAGTATGGGCGAGTACAATGATGAGTCGCTATCACACATTGGAGAAAAACACAGTCGAGGAGTACAATGAGATAAATTTTATAGCGTGTGTGTTAATACGAAATTAGGTTTGAGTATATGTGAGAGTAAGCAATGGGACTGGAAGGTTAAAATTAGGGCACTTCTTTAGACTGTTACTCCCCTTATAAAAAACCAGAGGGGAGTAACAATCTAAAGAAGGTGTGCCGAATGTTCTTCTTTAGACTGTTACTCCCCTTATAAAAACATATTCGTGATATTCCTTTGTCCCAATGTACATTGGACTAAACATCCCTTCGTCTTAATTGTTATTTTGTCAAAGTCATTTATATTCTAAAACAACACAGGGGAGTAACAATCTAAAGAAGTACCAAAATTAGTATGTATGGACCATCTAGAAACAAACTTACATATACTATTTGAATGTCTTAAAAATTGCACATTATGTTTTCGAAAACATTTTGACTGACATACACGAGTTCAAAATTTGTCTGCAATGTTTGTAAACACTTCTTGGTTTAGAAAATTTTGAATTTCGTTTAGGAAATTTTGAATTTGAAGAAATTAGAAAAATGGTTTTTATTTAAAATATTTTCCTCACCTTTGATAAGCTCAAAAGCAATAAGTTTTCTAAGTATAATTTCTAATTATTATTACAGCAATTATTTCATTCTTTTAATTAATTAAATAAATTGTAATTTAATATATTTTTTTTTACGATACTAATTCAGTCTATTTTAAAAATCATTTTGACGTTGTTTATTTACAATTTATATATACTTATTTGCATTTATTTATAGTATAAAACTGTTTATTTGTTTAAGTATGATTCGTCCCAAAGAAGTAAAACATGTTTTGCAACTAATGTTGTATTTGTATAAAGTTAACTTTACCTTTACCTCATATATACGTAACCACCCATTTTCCATACATTTAATGACTTTAACATTCGCGGCGTTTTATTTTAGGACCGTACTATCGTGAAAGTTGAAGGATTGACGTATATTGGTGTAACTTACCAAATAGTGAATATAAAACTCAAAGATCACAATTAATTAGTTTATTGTAATATATATATATATATATATATATATATATATATATATATATATATATATATATATATATATATATATATATATATATATATATATCCCTGTTAAGCTTTAAATTTTCCCTCCTATTAATAATATTAGTAGGGGTTTTTCTTATTTATTTATTGGCCTACCTGTTAAACTACCTGTTGCAAGCACCCTACCTGTTACCTTCAACTCCTAAGTAACCCGATGTACCGTTTCCTTGTCTGGTCTCTTATCCACCAGCACCTTTATATTCGTAAGGTATCCTTTATTTTTATTTTCAGGTACATTATCCTCCACTATTAATAATCTTACCCGCATCTCATCTCCTCCCTCCCGTTGTCTTCTTCCCTCCATTATTATCTCCTTTTGCCGAAGTTCAACACTTTAAAAAAATAGAAACCGTCCGTCTTTAATTTATAGCACGACTCCCTTAAAATTAATGTTTTCGTTAACAACCCAAACCCGTTTTTTTTCCTTTCTTCTATAATTCGGCTAAGTCCTTTTTTTCCCCTTAACTTTAAATAAATTACAGGCATTATGAACCAATTTATTTTGACCATTGAATAATAAAAGTAAAAAAAAAAAAATACAACTTCAAACAACGAGGTTTATAAATTGTTTTAATAGTGAACCTATAAAATTCAGACGTTATAATAAGAATGGTGGTATCTTTTGTTAATTCATATATGTATTTTATGTACACGTTTATTCAAGAGTGCCTCTCCTGTGGCGCTGCTGTCAGAGGACTCTTTTAAAAAATTAAAATAAATAAATACAAGATAAAAAGAACTTTTTATATACTACGTTTTAAAATTTTCTTTGTGGATTTCCAGCCGTGTCCAGACTGCCGAACCGAACAGAGGATACAATCCGAACATTGGTCTCTGCGCATGCTCAGTATGAAGTGCGCATGCGCATCTCATTCTGGCATGCGCAGAGTCCAATGCTCGGCTCGTTTACTTTGTTCGGTTCGGCAGTCTGTACACGGCTTTAGCTGTCACTGGTCGTGTTTGTTTAACAATTGATTTTGAATTTGACCGCCTAAATATTAAAGAAATTTAGTGATTTATCGACTAATAGTAATATAGTAATAATTTGGTAAATATAATTACTGATTATTGTATTGTCATCGGAAATACATAATCTGTGCAAGTTTCAGCTTTCTACTTAGTCAGGAAGTTAGTTAAAAATCGATTGTAAGATATGTACAGGACAAACAAGAAAGCAAGCTAATAAAAACGTAGTAAACAAATAAGATAAAATGCTTACAATTATTTGAAGAATTGACTTTGAAGCTAAAAACGCGTACTACCAACATTTAAATATTTTTAATTCGTGGATGGAAAACAAAATTTAAATATTTACTTTATATACTTCTTTAATTAAGTATCATTTATCTTTAAAAATGTTTTATTTTTTTAGAGCTCTGTTTTCATTTTATAATAATAATATCAGTAATAAATCGTCGAAATGGCACTCATTATATATATATATATATATATATATATATATATATATATATATATATATATATATATATATATATATATATATATATATATATATATATATATAACCTCTAACGTTGAATTGTAATGCTGATTAATATATATTTATTAATTTTTTTTTCTTAAAAAAAGCTACTAAGAAAAATTTTAATTGTACATTTTTTTTACTACTCTCTTATCTTCTAATAAGAACATGCTTGGAATAATAATAATATACAGGGGGGAAAAGAAGAGTGTGTGGGAGTACATATTCATTTTCTTAATTGTATGAATATTACTTGTCCTCATTTTTGCTTGAAGTCAAATTTAACTGCATTTTGTTACCTCGAATGAAATAATTTTAAGCATTAAGATACCTTCTGTGTTGCAGGGAAGAAACATAAAATAAATGATCTCTCGACGTAAATTGAAATGGTTTATTTAACATAGCAGCTTTCAGCCTTCATAAAGGCCATCATCAATCAGTTCTTAAGACCAAACAAGAAATAATAAACAATATAATTTGATAAATACTTTTGGTGGAGAGACTATACCACCTTCTTTAGTCAATATAATTTGAAATATACTTTTGGTGGAGAGACTATGCCTTTTTTAATCAGTATAATTTGAAAAATACTTTTGGTGGAGAGACGTATACCTTCTTTAATCTATAAACAATTTGAAAAATACTGTTGGTGGGTATTTGAGATATTATACATTTTAATTTTTTTGTAATACAAATTGTCAGTGGTCCAACTAACGAAAACAATTAGCATGGATTTTACCCCTCAAAATGCAGGGGTAAGGAATTAGACTGGGGTAAACACAAATTATTAAAACAATTATCCTTTAAGAAATTACTTTTGATTAAACCAAATAGTTAAATAGAAAGTTTATATTCGTCCATAACCCATTTTTATTTAACATCGTTTGTTAAGGCTCATAAAAAACTGTTAAAATAAACTAATAAATATAATTAGTTTCTTTAATTGATGAATGGTTCATTTACTCAGTTGATTGCGGAATAAATCGACTAATATAATCCCGTTACTTATAATTTTATGTGCAACAGTTGGTTCATTAATAGAGCTACGGCTTATTTAAATTATTCAAGGCTAGACAATCTTCAATTTACCTCCCATTTTCTCTAAATGCTTTTATAATTTCTATAAGAAAATTAAATAGGAAGAGAAGTAATTTGGTATTATAAAACATTTAAAAGATATGAGAAACCTTCAATTATTAAATCCCTATAAATGACAACATTACGAAATTAACTTAAAAAAAAAATACAAATTATTAATTATTAATAGGAAAAGACGGGAAGCAATTAGATGACTAATAGGAACAGAGAAAACTGATAAAAAACAAATTAATAAGAGACAATTATATAGAACAAATTGTCTATTTGCATTAAAAGCAATTAAATATAAGTTATTATCGTTTTGATGGGTTTGCAATAATTTCTGAATTATATTTTACACGTTTGACAGGTATTTAATAGTTAAAAATAGAAATTAGCTAAAGTTAAAAAAATAAATTGCACCTATAATAAATTGAGTGAATAAACAGGATCGGGTTAGAGAAAACGTTATCATTTGTTGTTACAATAGGAAAAAAAAACGGTCCGAGACAACTCAGACAAACTTTCTCATACATGAGTTCATAAACATTTTATCATGATAATCATAAATCATAAAAGTAACTTATCCTGAGCGGGGAATCGAACCCAGGCTCTCTTCGTCCGCGTTTTAAGTTATTTTCTCAGGAATTCTAGATTTTTCCCTGGAAAATGGCTTATATCGTTAAATTCATATTTAATTTAAATTTAACGACTACATTTAAGAATTTTTCAATCAAACCAATTCAATCGGAACCATTTTCGAGAAATATTTTTTTTTAAATTTCATTTTATATATATTTTTTGACGACAGACAGACATTTTTTGGACTCAGGGGACCTTAAAACGTGTAGTTCTATCAAAATCAAATCTTCCCGCCGTCTCAATACTTTCTCTTTATATAAGAAAGTAAAAGAATCGGACGAGTGGCGTCTCGAATTTTTAAAATTCGCCAAAGGTACTTTTTGGCGTGAAAACACAACTTTTTCTCACCTAAATGGCACTTATAAAATGCCCTTAAGGTGAGAAAAAGTACAAATAAAAAAGTGCTTCATTTTTAATACAAAATTATTTTGACTGGCATTTTCTTTTTATAGATTATATATATATATATATATATATATATATATATATATATATATATATATATATATATATATATATATATATATATATATATATATTCTAACTTATTGTTATAAATATGTTCTTTCGTTAAGAAAGAATTCTTTGTAAACAAATACATAATTTTCTTTTATTGCTTATTAAGTAAATAATTTTCAAAATTCTACACATCTAAAAGGAAAATTCATTTTAATTGGAGTTTAAACATCTTCAAAAATAACTTTACCAAATTACTTAAGTTGGACAATGAGAAGACAATGAAATTTGAACATTAAAGAGTAAAATAAAAACACAATTTTACTAGTTAAAGGCAAAAGGCATTAAAAAAAGGAGGGTATCACAACAATAGGTTACGCGTGTAACGGTAGAATAACTCAGGTAAAGTCAATATAGATTGTGTGATAACACAAGGATGCCTCCTCGAAAGTGTTTTGTTTATAGTGCAACAACATGTTTTATTTTCGCAAAAACCGTGTTACTCTCTATTGTGTCATTTAAACAAAGTGAACAAGAAACGATTGTTTTTAAAACCTAAAACCTAACGGGGGATTACGTGTTAGTGCAGATATATAAGTAGGGCAGTCCAGTTGCAATTGCACAAAGTAAATAAGTCACTAATACCCATTAGAGAAGTATTTGATTCAAGTATAAGGTTCGAGGTGGTTAGAGGTGGTTAGAGGTGGTTAGAGGTGGTTAGAGGTGGTTACTTATTTACTTTGTGCAATTGCACAAAGTAAATAAGTAACTAATACCCATTAGAGAAGTATTTGATTCAAGTATAAGGTTCGAGGTGGTTAGAGGTGGTTAGAGGTGGTTAGAGGTGGTTACTTATTTACTTTGTGCAATTGCACAAAGTAAATAAGTCACTAATACCCATTAGAGAAGTATTTGATTCAAGTATAAGGTTCTCTTTAGTAGACTATCTTGATATACTCCAGCTGATAAAGTTTTAAATAAACAAATAATTATATAAATAATTACGTATTTAATAACATTGAATTAATTATAATTAAATTTTTAGCTATTAAAACAATCGTTCAGAAGATAGCGTGGAAAAAAAAATTCAGACTTATAATTAACAAGCTAGAAGTTTGTGTATAAGTCAATCTTTTGATGCCTTTTAAGAATATGTGGTCGATACTTCAGTGGAGAGACGCATATACTTTGAAAAAAAAGACGGAGAGGCCGGGTTCGATTCCTTTTGCGAAAAGTTATTTTTTATGATAAATTTTGATAAAAATCAATACAATTTAAAACATTATTTTGGTGGAGAAACTATACAATTTGAAAAATTGTAAAAAAAATGACGGAGAGAGGCCGGGGTCGATTCCTTTTGCGAAAAGTTATTTTTATGATAAATTTTGATTAAAATCAATACAATTTGAAAAGTTATTTTGGTGGAGAGATGTATACAATTTGAAAAGAAGATGGAGAAGAGGTTGGGTTCGATTCCTTCTGTGAAAAGTTATTTTTATGATAAATTTTGATAAACATCAATACAATTTGAAAATTTATTTTGGTGGAGAGACTTATACAATTTGTAAAGAAGACGGAGAAGAGGTCGGGTTCGATTCCTTCTGTGAAAAGTTATTTTTATGATAAATTATGATAAAAAACAATACAATTTGAAAAGTTATTTTGGTGGAGAGACGTATACAATTTGATAAGAAGACGGAGAAGAGGTTGGGTTCGATTCCTTCTGCAAAAAGTTATTTTTATGATAAATTTTGATAAAAATCAATTCAATTTGAAAAATTATTTTGGTGGAGAAACTATACAATTTGAAAAGAAGACGGAGAAGAGGCCGGGTTCGATTCCTTCTGCAAAAAGTTATTTTTATGATAAATTTTGATAAAAATCAATTCAATTTGAAAAATTATTTTGGTGGAGAAACGTATGCAATTTGAAAAATTGTAAAAAAAGACAGAGTGTGGCCAGGTACGATTCCTTTTGTGAAAAGTTATTTTTATGATGATAAATTTTGATAAAATGCAATACAATTTTGGTACATTACACGTCTAGTGCGGAAAGTAGTATTTTGCAAGCGAGTTCGTACTCGAGCGACAGCGAGGGTAGTAAAACCACACGGGCAAAGCAAAATGCAGTTTTCGCACGGATTGCGTACCGCACTTTATCTACGATTGTGGAATTTTTACAATAAATACAGAAAAAATTATTTAATAATCTTCCTGTATGAACGCGCAGTGCAATGAATACAGCTATACGAAAAGAATCACTTTCTATACATCTAAACAGAGATATAATGTTTATATTTCGTATCAATCGTAGATAAAATTATTTTGGTGGAGAGACGTATACAATTTGAAAAATTGTAAAAAAAAGACGGAGAGAGGCCCGGGTTCGATTCCTTTTGCGAAAAGTTATTTTTATGATAAATTTTGATAAAAATCAATAAAATTTGAAAAGAAGACGGAGAAGAGGCCGGGTTCGATTCCTCCTGCGAAAAGTAATTTTTTATAAAAATCAATACAATTTGAAAAATTATTTTGGTGGAGAGACATATACAATTTGAAAAATTGTAAAAAAAAAGACGGAGAGAGGCCCGGGTTCGATTCCTTCTGCGTTATTTCTGAGTTATTTTTATGATAAAAGGTTCAATAATACTTAAAACTCGAAAACTAACAAATGAAAAACACTTAGCTATAAGTAATTATATGAACTCGTAAATGAGAAAGTTTGTCTGAGTTGTTTCGGACCTTTTTTTTCAATATGCATGTATGGAAATCATATAACAATGATATTATTATTTTTATCTACGATTATTACGAAATATAAACATTATATCTCTGTTTAGATGCGTAGAAAGTGATTATTTACGTACTTGTATTCATTGCGCACGCGCGTCTCATAGTTCTGAAGAATTCCTCTTCTTTACCACGCTAGCGCGGTAATGAATAGGAATTCTTCAGCTTTACGCACGATTAGCGAGTTTGTTTACATTTAACAAAACTAATTTTCTATTCTTTTATTAAAGTAACTGTTTATATTGAGTTTTTAGTGAAAAACAATGAATGAATCAAGTGACTTTGACGAAAATGTAGAGAATAATACTCCTCCAGAAATAATTAATTCGGCAAAAAATACAACTCAAGATTAATGCCATCTTTATCAAGAGAAGAGATACGAACTTACATACAGCAAGTTTATTTTTTTTCCTGTATTTATTATTTAAATCTAACAATCATAGATAAAGTACGGTACGCAACTCGTGCGAAAACGGCATTTTGCATTGCTCGTGTAGTTTTACTACCCTCGCTGTCGCTCGGGTGCAAACTCCACACTCGCATGCAAAATGCTACTTTCCGTACTCGACGCGTAATGTACTATTATAATACTGATTTTTTAATCTTTTTTTTCTTGCATAAATAATGAAAATTAATATTTGTAAAACAATATACTAATTTGCTTTGTATAGCTAATAATAAACACCACCTACACTCATTCTGTAATTCCCCTTCCCCCTCCTGTACTCATCACATACAACTAGGCCTATACAATAACAAGCATAGCTTTCTGCTACATTCTTCACTGCTGTCTTTCTTCCTATTATTCCGTCCCTTTGTCTGCGAATAGCCAATTAAACAGTATAAATACACATTTGAATCTATACAATGCTTCTAATATTTTTATGTTTCTTTTTATTTTTGTTTTTTTTTTCCGTCGCGTCGAGAATTTCATAATTTTTAATGATACGATTTCGTTTTCGTGATGTCGTTAAGATATGAATGAAACGGAATAATGATTAACTCATTATTTTATTTTTAGTTTCTTTATTGTTTTCCATTCTCTCTTATAAGAAGTGATGACTTAACCAATGTTATAATAATTTCAAATGTCTTAAACACAAATAATAATCAAATAAATATATGTATATAATAGGCAGAAGAAAAATATAATGTTTATTTCACCTTTTTTGGTTTTCAATTTAATTTGCATTTTATTGCCTATATTGGTATTGTTTTTGTTTTTCGTTTGAATAAATTTGTGTTTTAGATTTTTAACATGTTTCTCCTTCCAATTAATTAAGCATAGAAATGTTACGTCAATTAAATAAATATGTAAATATTTTTTCCGTCCTCTTTATTCTATGTTATCGTTTTTATTGGTAAATCAATTTACTATGGATTAATTAGTACAAGCTCTTAATTAATTCGTGTATAACTGATTAATTATTTATCCAATGTGGATTGTGGATTGCTATTAAATTCAATTGATTACTTAGCCTTTTTAAATTGATTTAATTCATTTTATTAATTAGCCTACTTCAATTGATTCAATTCAATTGATTACTTCACCTACTTCAATTTATTAAATTGATTAATTCACCTACTTCAATTGATTACTTCACCAACTTCAATAAATTCCATTCAATTGATTACTTCACCTACTTCAATTGATTACTTCACCTACTTCAATTGATTACTTTACCTACTTTAATTGATTACTTCACATACTTCAATTAATTCCATTCAATTGTTAATTCAATTGATTACTTCACCTACTTCAATTTATTAAATTCAATTGATTAATTCACCTACTTCAATTGATTAAATTCAATTGATTACTTCACCTACTTCAATTGATTAAATTCAATTGATTACTACACCTACTTCAATTGATTACTACTCCTGCTTCAATTGAATAAAAAAAAGAACTATCACATAGCTTCTGTGGCCTTGGGAATTTTATTTATTGTAATTCTATTTTTTGCTTCCGGGCTTACCGAATGTAGAAACCTATGTAATCTTTCTTAGAAAGAAAATATTTTATGTCTCGGATTTCAATAATTCCAAGACAGAAATCCGTGTCAGACATCAGAGAACATTTTTGGTTCCGTGACTGTCTGTCGGTCTGTATGTCAGTCAATTTTTGCGAGCCTACATATCTTAAAAACACACGTCCCATTTTAATCAAATTTGTATGGTGGGTCATAATTAAATTTGAAATTGCTGGTCCCATATAAGTTTCAACCTTATTTGTTTCTATTCCAGCGCCTATTTGTTTCGTAAGTACGTTATACGATGCGAGGAAGCTGTGTGCCACACTAATTGGCAGTCTATTTTAATCGTGTATATTTAATATAATTTTGTTTATTTTTATTGTGATGTTTAGTGATTGTACCCTTTCTTAATTCTAATATATATGTATAACTGGATCCACTTAAGGGTAAAATTCAAAATAAACACTCACTTAGGTGGCGACGTTTCGACCTATCCGGTCATTATCGAGCCTGAAAGCGATAGTTTATTTAAGCATTAATACATATTTCACTGGTAATCTACCGGAGGAAATACACTATATAATTTACATTTTGAAACAAATATATATCTCTACCTTTAAATCGATGGAGCTAAAAACTCCTTGGGTTAAGTCATATTTCGTGTACTTGTCAGAACTTATTGTTCTCTGTCTTACATTTTTCTGATTCAAAAAACGTCATCTTTTACCCGTCATCTCTATTTTAGAAAAAAACCAGGAATCATCAATCGTTGTTACCTCATAATTTGAACGCTATTTTGAATTTTACCCTTAAGTGGATTCAGTTATACATATACATTTATTTTTACTAGGCATCGCGTGGCTCTATCATTGAAGCGAGCTTATTGCAATAAAATACTGAATATTAAAATTTGTTATTCATGATGAATGTCATAGTTGAAGATAAGTGGAAGAGGGTCGTGTGAGGTAGAGTGGGGGTACTCGGTACAAAGCTTTACTTCCTAAACAAACCTACACACAATACGACTATAAGAATCTTAACCACCCGTCATAGCTTTTAAACTAATATTATAAATGTATCACTTCATTACTCAAATACTACTCCTTGTATCAAGTTGAAATTTTACATACTTGTTTCAATTGCACTTTAGACGATGTATATGAAGTTTTATTAAAATCGTTACGTTAGAACGTAAGATATCGGTAAAAAGGTTGTTTTCTCTATTTTAAACGTTTAGGTCCGCTTTAATAGTTTTAGCGATCTTTATTAATTCATAGCAGTGTCGTTGTTGGTTTTACTAAAAAATATTATTTGAAAAAAATGTTCGTCTCATCGAATAGGTAATGATAGAATTTTTTCCTGTCCTGAAATTCCAATTTTAAATTTGAAGCTCACGTTTTGTTCATTGCGCGCGAACTGTTGGACGGATCACGCTGTCCAACGAACTTAGCCTGAGTATTAGCTAGAGAATCATGTATACCAAATTTCAACTAAATCGGTCAACTTTTACTCAAGTTATCGTCACACATAGAATCATTACGGTAACTAATTATACAAATACTTTATTTCTGATTTATTCTTAATGTAAATAGCTGATAGAATAATAACAAAATAAGTTTCAAATTAAATTTTACTTTAAATCAAATTATATTTATCAATTACTACGGGAGACATACAGAGAAAAATAGACCCCCGCACCGGGACTTGAACCACGGGTCCTCCTATTAATCCGTTACAGGTGCTCTTACCAAGTGAAGCTATACGGGAGAATGATTTTTCTCTGTTGTTACCGATACAAATTCCTCGAATCCAAGCTTTCAATCTTTCCTACAAATCTAGTGAGCCAAATATTCACGGCAATAGAACTAGATCGAGAATTAACGCTTATAATTATAAAGTGCTCAATTTGTACCTGTACCTAGTGTACTATCTATTAGAAATTCAAATTTTTAAGTTTTTGGTAGTATTCATTCTACGGAAAGATTAACTCTTACTTTAAATCAAATTTCTTAAATTAATATCAGCAAATTGTACTTCTCTCACGACATTTTTTCAAGCATTATTGCAAAGTTCAACTATCAAAGAGTTATAGTAAAATATGCGGAGTTAATATACGAGATATTTCCCCTATATTAGATTTAGTTTTGTTACTTCATCACTATAACTATGCCTTGGGGCCCTATGGTAAATTTTACCTCCAGAATGTATAAAAACGCGTTTTTAGAGGTTATATTTTTCAAACTTTTCCGGACTCCTCGCTTGCCTGGCCGGTATTCCCCTTAGATCCTCCGGCATTTCGGTACTGGAAAATTTGCAAGGGCACCTCTGTTATTTGCTTATTATTAGACTTTGGTTTTTGGGGAACTAGCCAATTCTAGGTTAGTCTAATGCGTTTCTAACTTTCTTATTACTGGGTGTAATTGTTTTTTCCTACAGTTTTATCGGTAAACTGTAGGAAAAAACAATTACAAGTGGTTGTTATCGCACTCAAAATAGTACCCAAAACAGCAGATTCCTGCACTTACTATTATACCGCACTCATTTTACTTTACCGCACTTCAGTGTTCGAACTTACGAACATAAATATATTTATCTACGATTGATACGAAATATAAACATTATATCTCTGTTTAGATGCGCGGAAAGTGATTCTTTACGTACTTGTATTCATTGCGCATGCGCGTCTCATAGTTCTGAAGAATTCCTCTTCTTTACCACCCTAGGGCGGTAAAGAAGAGGAATTCTTCAGCTTTACGCACGATTAGCGAGTTTGTTTACATTTAACCAAACTAATTTGCTGTTCATTTATTAAAGAAACTGTTTATATCGAGTTTTTAGTGAAAAACAATGAGTGAATCAAGTGACTTTGACGAAAATGTGGAGAATAATACTCCTCCAGAAATAATTAATTCGGCAAAAATTCAACTCAAGAATTAATGTCATCTTTATCAAGAGAGAGAGAGATACTTACATACAGCAAGATTATTTTTTTCTGTATTTATTATTTAAATCTAATAATCGCAGATAAAGTACGATACGCAACTCGAGCGAAAACGGCATTTTGCATTGCTCTTGTGGTTTTACTACCCTCGCTGTCACTCGGGTGCAAACTCCACATTCGCATGCAAAATGCTACTTTCCGCACTCGACGCGTAATGTACTATTAAATGTTGATGAACACTCTATTATTTTTATATTTTATTTACAGATTAAAAACTAACTTTAGGTAAAATGTAATGTGCAACTCGTGCTTAAAGTGTTTTTGCTGCACTCGAGAAACCTTTCCGCCCTCGCTTGCTGCTCGTGCATAAATATTTTTCTCGAGTGCAGCAAAGTGCGGCACTTTGCTGCACTAGTTGCACAAATATCTACTGCAGTTGGGGAGTTATTGTTTAGTTGTTAGCGTAGTGACAGTGGCGCTGCCTGGTGTTAGGTGGAGTAACGTCTGAAGCCAGGTAACCTTGGCCTGTGTAACGGCCTCACTGTTATTTTCAGACTGGTTGTCTCTGATTTGTTGTCTGCTAGTTAGATACCTTCCTCTAGACTCCCGACTTACAACAGACGCTCAGTCCGTTCCTCGAAATGTTGTCCAGTGTTGTTTAATAGTCAACCATAGAAATCATCTGCAGAAGCAGGACTTAATCATCGTAAAAAGTTTTAATTTTGTTATTTCAACAGAGATTTAGTAGAACTTAAGTGGCGCTTGCAATCTTCACTTGCACACACTAATCAAACTTTTTTGAATCAAAATAACTAAGCTCTGTGATCTGACTTCATTAAGTAAATGTCGTTACACTGAATAACTATTTCATACTTTTTAATGAAGAATGGAGAAGATAATATAGTCAGTTTTTAGGTTTCTGTACAAAGTAAAAAAGGAAACCTTATATAACGGCTCTGTCTGTCTGTCTGTCTGTCTGTCCGTTTGTGTCTGTCCGTTGCTTGATTCAATTCATAAACTACTATAGCTAGGAACATGAAATTCGGCACATAGGTGCATTTCGGCATTTGTGACGACTGGACACATTTTGGATTTTTCACACTTAATATGGCGGGCAACTAAAAAAAGTTTTTAGTCACCATGACATGATATATATCAATTTAAAGGTCTTAAAATGAAGAAAAAGAATATGCAACTATTAAAATTTTCTCACGTAATATTTTCAAGATGGCGGCCAATATGGCGGGCGACTAAAAAAAGTTCTTAGTAACTATGACATGTTATATGTATATCAATTTAAAGGTCTTGAAATGCAGAAAAAGAATGTTCCCCCTCAGGCCCATCTTTTTCGCGAAAAAGATGGGCGCCCCTCAGGCCCTAGCGCCCTAGGCGGTCGCACCGGCCTTGGGTATGTTTTTTATTACTAGCGTTGGGACTTAAAAAGTCCCCTAGTTTATTAAAGCCGTGCCTTCAATTTAACAAGTTCTTAAATTTAATAACATTTTTTTTCTTTCGAGATTATCGAATGTAACGATAATCGTTCTGAAGAACGAAAAATTTTTGGTCTAGCCGATTTAAAAAATTCGAAGACAGAAATCCGTTTCAGACATCAGAGAACATTTTTGGGTCCGTGTCTGTCTGTCGGTCTCTCAATTTTAGTGAACCAACATATCTTATTATCTTATAAACAACACGTCCGATTTTATTGAAATTTTGATAGTATAGGTTACAATCAGCCCATTGTTGGTCCTATATAAGTTTCAACCTTCTGCGCTCATTTGTTTCTCTTCCACATGCGTACAAACATACATTTATTTACATACCTATCTTCAAAAGTACTCAACTGATTTTCATGCAATTTGGATGGTTTGTCGAACGTAAACCTCAGATAGCCCCAGATTAATTTCAACCGTCTGCGCTCTTACCACTTTTTGTCGTAACTCTTGTTTATGTCTTGATGTTAGTCAGACATTTTTTTTTTCGCCATCTCCTGGACTATTACCGAGTTTTACAACTTCTTTAGTTACGGACTATAACAGAAAACCAAATGTATGCTTTCGATTCCCAACGTCGAGGCGCTTATTTAATTTAAAAAAATCCCTATAACGCCTGTAATTCAACAAATTCTTAAATTTAATCAAGATTTTTTTTTTAACTTTTAAGCAAAGTAGCAGTAATATATATATATATATATATATATATATATATATATATATATATATATATATATATATATATATATATATATATTATTTATTTTTTATTAATTATTTAACTATAATATATATTTACTCTAAGTGGTCAAAGCCCTTTCCATAAATTTTAGTAATCAGTAATCTTGATCTGGGCCACCTTCCTCTTTAAATATTCTGCGTACTGACTCATTTAAAATCAATATCATTACTATTTCAACTGCTTCATTCTCATGCGAGATAAGTGAGTAAGTATCGTGAGTAAGTTCTGTTTAATAATTAACATATTATTGATTGACACTCTATTTAGTCGTTTTCCTGTGAGTCAGACTAGTTGACTAACCCTATCGTTAACTTAGAAATTATATAATTCTTTTTTTATTTTTATTTTTACCTTCAATTATTAATTTGTTATTTTATCAGTTTAATTTAAGCAACTTCTGGTCGTGAAGGTTATCAATTCATGTCAATTTTTCTTTTTACGTAATTGTATTTTTCCCTTGTATATAAGAAATTTAAATGGTTTATTAAGAGGCACACAGTTAGGGTTGAATTTGATAAAGCAAAATGGAAAATGACTATTTAATTCAATTTCTTCTACTTTTCTTCACCTTATATCTTTAATTTTTTCATATTATATATATTATATTTTCTCATAGCTCTAACTAACTTACATCAAACTAAATTATTAAATAAATTGAAAATCCATCGATATGTAATCAAACAAATTATATGATGAAAAATTTGTTCGATAAATTCGAATAAAACTTTCTTATACACATAGTGATTAGTAATACTGTATTTAAATCTATAATATTTAATTTAATACATTTATAAATTGCTTTCGAGCTTACCGAAGGTAACGGAAGCTATGTGATCGTTCTGAAGAACGAAAAATGGTTAGGTCTCCGATTTCAAAAATTCCACGACAGAAATCCTTTTCAGACATCAAGAAACATTTTTGGTTCTTTGTCTATCGGTCTGTCGCTCAATTTTTGCGAATCAACATATCTTGAAAACTACTCTTCCAATTTTATTGAAATTTGGATGGTAATTTGCCCATTGTTGGTTTCCTACAAATTTCAACCTTATGCGCCCATTTGTTTTCCTTTATGCCAATATCTTTAAAAGTAGTCATCTATTTTTATGAAATTTGGATGGTTCGTCGAATGTAGACCACAGATAGCACCAGATTAATTTCAACCTTCTACGCTCATTTATTTTTGCTTCCGAGCTTACCGAAGGTAACGCATTGTGTTCACTTTTGAGAACGAAAAACTTTTATGTCTCCGATTTTAAAAATTCCAAGACAGAAATCCGTTTCAGACATCAGGGAACATTTTTGGTCTCGTGTCTGTCTGTCTGTCTGACTGTCGGTCTGTGTGTCCGCGAATAATGAAACGTGCGACGATAACTTGAGTAAATGTCGACCGATTTTGATGAAATTTTGTATAAATGTTCATTTTACCAATGCCCAGGACGAGTTCGTTGGACAACGTTATCCGTCCAAGCTTTCACGAGCAACGCTCGCGTACACCTGAACTTCAAATTTAAAATTGGAATTTTAGGTCAGGAAAAAAATCTAACTTCATCTATTCAATGAGACAAACATTTTTTTCAAATACAATTTTTTATTAAAACCAACAGCGACACCGCTGCGAAGTGTTAAAGATCCCTAAAAACTATTTATAGTTTTTACAGACAAAACAAAATAAGAGTAAAGTAATATAACAATAGTTTCAATATTAATATAACAATAAAGAACATGAAGGATGCGAGGAAGCTATGTGCCACACTAATTGGCAGTCTATTTCTGTATTGATATCTTAATTCATTAAAAAAATCAAAACAATTTTGACATATTAAAAAAAAAGGAGAAACAATTACATAAATTATACAATAATGGGTTGTAATGGGATAAAATTAATTATGTTCGTGATAGGATGTGAGGAAGCTATGTGCCACTCTAATTGGCAGTCTATTTTCTTTCTCCGTGCTCTCAAAACACGAACAAACGTTTGGCACAAACTATACAAATTTTTCATCAATTTCCCACATACTCCTTATTGAAAACAATATTTTATTCTTTGAAGTTAAATATTAAAATGTAAATGTAAAAGACTACATTGATGTATATTTGAGTGAGTATGTACAGTGGCTGAGGTAGTTACATAATGTGCGTGGTGGCCCCGTTCCTCACATTACAGTTAGGGTAAAGGCTGACAGGTTAGTCGGACTCAGTGTTGCCCTGATCGAGGCGACCTCCAAGTCGTTTCCTGCTTTACCTGTCTCTGCCTCTCTTGCAGTCTAATCTCTTCCTCTTTCACTCATTTTTCCTTTTATAACCTTACTTTTAACTTCGCAATTTTAACTTAATGTTGGTTTCTCTTGAATGAGCTTTTCAATATTAAGAAAAATATTATCTCTTGGGTGATAGTTAATGCGATGGTTGTTATCTTGATCGCTACTATCACGTCACTATCATCGTTTAAACGAGGCTTTAATCACTGAATGCTTTAATTGTAAATGATCAGCAACATCTTTTCTTGACTTAGTTTTTCCACATTCTGAAGGGTTTCTATTGATTGTTCTATAACTTCGTTTTAGGGAATTTAAAATAAAATTCAAAGGTAATATAAATATTAATAGGTTTTTTTGTAGCCAATATTACTGTTTTAAAACCAAGGACATTTTCCTCGTCGATCTTTCTTTGGGTGTTACTTTTCTTATTTTCCGTATGACTTCTGTTCTATTCAACGTAGAACAACAAAACAAAACACGTCGTGACTTCTGTTCTGCTTAACCTAAAACAATAAAACAAGTCGTTACTTCTGTTCTGTTTATTATAGAACGACAAGACACGTCGTGACTTCTGTTCTGTTTAACGTAGAACAAAATGACACGTCGTGACTTTTGTTCTGTTTAACATATAACAACAAAACACGTCGTAACTTCTGTTCTGTTTATTATAGAACTATAAGACACGTCGTGACTTCTGTTCTGTTTAACGTAGAACCACAAAACAAGTCGTAACTTCTGTTCTGTTTAACGTAGAACAAAATGACACGTCGTGACTTCTGTTCTGTTTAACGTAGAATGACAAGACACGTCGTGACTTTTGTTCTGTTTAACATATAACAACAAAACACGTCGTAACTTCTGTTCTGTTTATTATAGAACTATAAGACACGTCGTGACTTCTGTTCTGTTTAACGTAGAACCACAAAACAAGTCGTAACTTCTGTTCTGTTTAACGTAGAACAAAATGACACGTCGTGACTTCTGTTCTGTTTAACGTAGAACATAATGACACATCGTGACTTCTATTCTGTCTAACGTAGAACAAAAATACAAGTCGTAACTTCTGTTCTGCTTAACGTAGAACAACAAGACACGTACCAAATTGTCGATCTACCTTCTAAGAGTATTTTGAGCGGAAAGGATTGACACATGGTACGAAAGTAAATATTTTTGCACCACGACTTTTGTTGTTAACAAAGCTGATAAGATTTGTACTTAATTCTATAATCGTTCGGTAGAAAGCAGTCAAGATTTTTAGTCAAAAGAATAAAACTTATTATGTATCCAAATTTCTCAATAATCTTGGATTATCAGGAGATATTTAAATTATTGAACCTTCTATTTATATTTTAGTATAACTTTAACTTTATATTTTAAAGTGATTTAAAGCTTTATTATATATAAAGACTATAATTAACAAATTAATGATAATAGAATATTTTATAAGTATAGATAAAATGATGTTCGATACCAGGCCTGTCTATTGGTTTTTACAGTACCGAGAGGATTATGATAGGGAAAGAGATTGGGTCCCGATGTGGAAATGAGGATAATGACAATGACAAGATCTTGAACTTTACGATGTAAATTTCCCTTGGCCGTTAAAGTTCACGTACCGTTTACCCAAGGACAGCGACAGGCAATTGATTGAAACTTGCCATCATAATTTTTGAGACCTTCAAAAAATAATTTTAGCGTTATAAAAGTAATTATTAAACTGCTAATGCTAATGTTTTTTTCTTTACCAACGTTTTGTAACTTGTAAATCACGACAATCAAGATGCCTGTTTTATTTACATAAATACACTCTAAACTATTATTTAAATTTGAAAACATCTTAACATGTGTGGATGACATCATATAATTAAATTAATTGATAGCGTGAACGTAAACAACACACTAAGACTAAGGAAGCTTAATCAATAATTAAATTAATTGATAGCGTGAACGTAGACAACACACTAAGACTAAGGAAGCTTAATCAATAATTAAATTAATTGATAGCGTGAACGTAAACAACACACTAAGACTAAGGAAGCTTAATCAATAATTAAATTAATTGATAGCGTGAACGTAAACAACACACTAAGACTAAGGAAGCTTAATCAATAATTAAATTAATTGATAGCGTGAACGCAGACAACCCACTAAGACTAAGGAAGCTTAATCAATAATTAAATTAATTGATACCGTGAACGTAGACAACACACTAAGACTAAGGAAGCTTAATCAATAATTAAATTAATTGATAGCGTGAACGTAAACAACACACTAAGACTAAGGAAGCTTAATCAATAATTAAATTAATTGATGGTGAACATAAACCACACAATAAAGTTAATCAATAATTAATAATTAATTATTGATTAATTAATTTAAGCAATAATTAAATTAATTGATAGTGAACGTTAACAACATAATAAGGTAGCTTAATCCATAATTCAATTTATTGATGATGGACGTAAACAACACAATAAGGTAGCTTAAGCATTTCACGAAAGGAAGTCGGAACAACAAAAGGCGACACTTGAAGATGATGAGCCCACGCCCACATTTTAAGTGTTATTTCTGATTTTTTTTTTTTCTTAAATGTCTTCCTATTAGAATGGCACATAGTTTCGTCATTTCTTATCATTTAAGTTAATCACTTACTAGAGCTTCGTCAAGTTCCTTCCACTGAACTTAATCACTCATTTGAGCTTCGTCAAGTTCCTACCACTGAACTTAATCACTCACTATAGAGCTTCGTCAAGTTCCTACCACTGAACTTAATCACTCATTTGAGCTTCGTCAAGTTCCTACCGCTGAACTTAATCACCCACTATAGAGCTTCGTCAAGTTCCTACCACTGAACTTAATCACTCACTATAGAACTTCGTCAAGTTCCTACCACTGAACTTAATCACTCACTATAGAACTTCGTCAAGTTCCTACCACTGAAATTAATCACTCACTAGAACTTCGTCAAGTTCTTATCATTGAACGGGTCACGCACAGTTATTAAATAAAGGATATAGATTTTATAAAATATGAGCATTACCACCGACTTTAATGCAATGTAAAAAGTTTAAATGCAATGACAATTGCGTGGTTTTTCGACTATGCAATTACCGTTTGTTAATAAAAATGGAGTGGGGAGCCAATCAGAGCACTGGATTTTGAAATCCTAAACTCTTATTGGCTACTCACACCATTTTTATTACATTTCCGCGCTGTCAACGCACTAAAACTCTATTGGTACAAACTATCAAATTTGGGCTATATTCCCAAAATCCATTAAAATCACGAATTATTATAAAAATGGTTGATCTTTATGTAATATGCATATACATATAGTTAAACATTTTTTTTTTTTTTTATGTATTAAGGAACAATAGATATCAGAATATCAATTTTATATAAGACTCTCCTCAAAATAATTAATAATTACCTACAAATTTTTTCTTCTTAAAAATATATACGATTTCCTTATTTGTTTTTTATCTTACCTCTATTTATTATTCTATGCAAATTTAATTGCAGTTATAAATCTGAGCACTTTTATTCTCGATATGGGAAGACGTTTACATACGAGACAATATAAAATATGAAGGTCTATACTAACTTCTTTCCTGTTTTCAAATCGTCGCGTCTTTATTGTATATTTTTTTTTACGCAAAGCCATAAAAAGCTCCATATTTAGTCTTATCCAAAAGTCTAAATTACTTTATTATTTTTATGGCAAATTTTTAAATAACATTTTTATCTAAACCACATTTATTATTTTTGTATATATATTATTTATTATAATAGGAGTAAAACAAATATTTTAGAGGCTTCCATAAAAGTAATTGTTTCCTGTTTAAGATTTGAGGCGTCTTTATCCATTCTTATTTGTTATCACTGCATTTTGTATGGGATATTTTTAATTTTTTAAATAAATATTTTACTATAGAGGGTGTATACTAAGAATGCGGCACAAGTTAAGGTGTGGATGCAAGACACAAGTGTAAACAAACCTGAGTTTCACATGTCAATTTAATTTATTGTTGTTTACTTTTCTTGATATATGTCAGTCGTGATTATTTTCATTGTTCTCTGATAAAAATACAATTAGTTTTTTACTCGACAAAAAAGCCTGAGTTATTCATTCTTGAACACAGCCAAACTGGTGACCCCGACGTAAGGAGTAAGTACGCAAACTTTTTTATTTAACCATTATTATTTTTTTATACGATTAAGATGGATGAACCAAAGCCAACCAGGGAGACAAATCCCGAAAATCTAAATCTAAGCATATCTCGAGTTGCCGTAAAAATTCCTCCTTTTTGGCGAAGAAACGTGCGCATATGGTTTATGCAAGTCGAAAGTCAGTTCATTACAGCAAATATCACTCAGGAGTCAACAAAATTCCATTATATTTTAGGCTCGCTGGATACTACTATCGCCGAAGAAATCTCTGACTTTTTAAGCAAACCTTTAGGTGATAAACCGTATTCTGATCTCAAAGAGAGAATTTTGGCTCAATTTGATGAGTCTCAGGCTAGGAAAACCAAAAAGTTATTGACAGAACTTGAACTCGGAGACAAAAAAACCAACGACATTACTTCGTGAAATGAAAGACTTAGCAGGTTCCACGGAGTCCGATGACTTTCTTAGTTATTCCAGATGGCCAGAAGCTATTCCTACCGATGAAATTTCAGCTGAATCTATCGCAAGAATTGTTCTCCTGCACTGGGTTGCTCGATTTGGTGTCCCAAAACGCATTACGACGGATAGAGGAAGGCAATTCGAGTGCAATCTACTTGAATGTCTCACCAGAACTCTCGGCATAACCCATATTAAGACTACTGCCTACCATCCTTCATCCAACGGAAAGATAGAGCGTTGGCATAGAACTTTAAAATCTGCCCTCAAAGCTCAGCTTTCCGATCAGTGGACAGACAAATTGCCTTGTGTTCTTCTAGGTCTGCGGTCTTATGTCGTTCCAGAATTTCAAACATCTGCTGCTGAAATGGTTTTTGGACAAACTTTAAGGCTTCCATCACATGTTTTCATTGATTATCCATCGGATCCTTTATTATTAGCAGCAGTTAAACAACACTTCATCTAATATAAAAAGGATTTATAAAAATAAGGGGTTGTTTTTAGGGGGTACGCACAGTTAATTATATAAAAAAGAGGTACGTGGGTTGAGAACCGCTGCTTTAGACTATTTTAAAAATAATTCTAATTTTAGATGATTTTTCGCAAATCATTCATTTCGAAGTTACAGGTCTAGATTTTTTTTTTTAAAGAAAAAAACAAAACAAGTTCGTTAAAAAATATCTGTCTCTTCTCTGTCGACTGTCTGTGTAGACGCCTGGAGTCTAAGCTACTGGACCGATTTTGACCAAATTTGGCATACATGATCAGAAAAATCACACCCCGAGGCGAAATAGAGAAATGAATTTTAGCTAAAAATTTTGCGGCGCTACCCTCTAAAAACTCTGAAAAATAATTAATTCTCTAAAACGGTTCCGACTATTTTGATAAAAAAAATTCTAAAATGTAGACCATTTAAGTACGATTCTAAGGATATAAGCTGTTTTCCTGGAAAAAAAAAATCTAGTTCCTGAGAAAATAGCTTTAAACGATGACGGAGAGAGGCCGCTGGTACGATTACCCGCCGAGGAAAAGTTATTTTTATGAAATGTTCCGTAATAATTAAATATACCAACGAAAACACAAACTAATACATAAATGGAAAACACTGGGCTAAGTAATTATAAACTCGTATATGAAAATGAGAAAGTTTGTTTTGTCACACATATTATGTACTTACACGAAAAAGTTAAGGCCGGATTCGGTTTTACAGAATGTATGAAATGAAAAAGTATTAAAAAAAGTATTCGAAAAGTATATTGTTATTCTCACCAATGTTCAGACAAAACTTTAATTTTATATATATAGTATAGACATTGCATGATTTGTAGAAAAAAGGTTCCGGTACAGTGACCTTATAGTCCAAAAGTTTTAAAATTTTGACTTTTTAAAACGTTATTTTAACGCTACTCAGGGCATTTTAAAAGTGTGAATATAAGGTAAAAAAAAAAAAAAAAAAAAAAAATATGTGTGAGGCTCTCACTCATTAGAAGTGAAACTTAAGTTCTAGAATGCATTGCTCTCTTCCATTTTTTTGACGAATTTATTATTTCAGGATTAAGAAATGGTTATGGGAAATTTAATTAAAAAAAAATATTGCTAAGCTAAGGCAACCACATTTATTCCAATAAAAATAAATGTTTGTTTTGATTTGCAGCTCTTTAAATAGATATAATACAATTAATCTGTAAAAATGTTACACTTGGACGAGTCTCGAATCGCAAACTTCGTTACATGATTTTACTATATGAAAAAATTCACTCTACCGCCGCCAAAGAAGTTTCACTTCAAAAAAATAAATTAACAAAATAAACTTTGATAAAAAATAAAACTGCCATGAACACCACTAATCTTCCGTCAGAGGTACCAGTACGGCGATACAAATCAAGCACTGCCACTGTATAGATTATAATAATATGTTTTAAGTAAATATCTCGTTAGGGAATTTACATGATTCTGGATCTATTTTCGATCTGTATTTAAGAATTACGTTTGTCGAAATCTATTCTCTTATATTTGTATGATGTTAGTTTTATTATTGAGTTTAACTCTGTATATGTGGGACCCATTTAATTTTGGCTCGGGGAGCGGTATTCACTAAGTGAGTGAATGCTTTACCCACAACCTACAATTTGTTATTTTCCTTTTCGAATTTATTTATTTTATTTTTATTTTAAGTATTGTTTTAAAAAGAAGAATGAACAAACTATTTGTTATTTAAGGAATTTTATTAAGCTTTTTTTACAAAAAAAAATATCAATTACTTGTAGTCAGTTTTAAATTTACGACTGTGTTATTCATTCAAGAAATACGTGGAATTTGATTTTTATGAATGGACATTTGTAAGAGCATCTTGTTTTTTAAATAATTGTTTTTTTGTTTTTTTTTTCAATGTATGAATGAAACTAGTCAGAGGCCTTTTCTTAGATCAAAACTACGCCATTCATTAAGATCCAATCTGTAGGTCATTTTTTATTGATATTTGATTATGGTGTTTACAAATTGTTATATTGAACTATCTGTGATCGAAATATTTTTTAAATTACTCTATAAATACCTACACTTTAAATAGTTTGACCTCTTTAAGTTTTTGGAATTTTATAAAATTATTATTTAGTCCTTATTTTTCAACAAAACAAAAGCCTATATTTTATCTTTAGTTAAAATGTTGGGAAATTTTGTTGGTAAAACCTAAAAAAGACACCCTTTTAGTTAAATGAACATATTATATGGTTTTTAGGCTTGATAGTGATAGGTTGAAACGTTGCCGGATAGGTTGAAACGTTGCCATTTAAGTAACGTTTTTTGAAATTTGTTACCCTTAAGAGGATCCACCTATATACTACATACATTAAAAATAAAAGGGTACTACCACTGACCATCAACCTTTTAATTTCGTACCTGTGTCTTGTCTGTCTGTCTTTCTGTATTATGACAATAACTTTTTTTTAACCAAAGAGGACAAATACATGAAACTTTACAATATTAAAGATCTTTTTGATGTGCACACTGGAAAAATATATAGCGAACTTAAAAGTAAGTAAGTACTGTTCAAATTCAAAATAGCGGATAATTCATATCACGGATTTTTTTTTTTTTTTTAGATTTTTAGTGAGTTATTAAATGAAAGAAAAAGCAGATAATAAAAATATATAACACTTAAGAAAAATGTTTAATTTTTCACGCCATTTTGTCAAAAAAACAACTACATTTTCTGTGTCCCCCTTTTGAAACTATATTTCTGCTGTTAGTAAAATATATATATAAAAAAATTCAGAATGTGTGGTCTGCGGTGGCTAGAAAAAAAAGAATAGCAATTTGCAACTGGGAATCCAAAATGGCGGATAATTCATGTCACTTAAAACAATTTTTTTTTTAAATTTCGAGTTGGGTATCAAATAAAAGCTACTGATAAGTAGATTACAAATATATATAAACATTTTAAAAATAATAGTTTCTTATTTATTTATAAGTTGAAATATACCAACAAGAATCCCCCCCCCTCCCCAAACTACCTTATAACAGCTATTCCTATATTTTTTTAAAAATAATTCATGCTAATACCTTAAGGTGGGCCTATGAAAATTTCTGGAAAAAAATTAATTGATCTTTTCGTTATTACCGATAAATAACATTGTGACCTACCGGGGGATTGAATCAGTGACCCCTTCCTCTAATAATACTCTTGTGGAAATTGTTTAATTTTTTGATGTTCCTAAAAATATTTTTAAAAAATTAACAATTTATCTGTGTTTATTTTTTTGTGAGATTGGAAGGTTATTGTAAGACTACCGAGGTATAACATATGAATGGTTTAAAGGCAGAGTGGTATAAGTCAATATATAAAACTTGTATATTTAGATATATATGTATACATGATTATGTATGTATGTTGTATATATCTGATTATATATGTATATATACATTCATATATATACTATATATATATGTATAAGTGAAATTCTAATTATATATATATGATATATAAGTGTAATCTGTATACATATATATGTGTGTGTGTAGATTTTGGATGTTGACTTATACCACTCTGTTTTTAAACCATTCTATAATAATTCTCTTTGAATCTTGGATGAATCGCTGTGTTTTATACGGGTTTTTTTAATTTTAATACATTCATCTAGCAATCTAGCGGTTTTGTTAATGATGTCACTCTAGCTGTGTCTTCTGGTTTAATATGTGTAAAGAATGAATTAAAAAACAACCCACTACACTCTATACTACAGCTGTTAGTGGTTCTACAGTCCTTGAATGACCCTATCTTTATCCCCTCTCTCGTTTAATCCAAGTTAAAGTCTTCTAAGAGATGGCGGAGGAAAGCGGTCACACCTTCAGTCACCGCGCTGTCACCACCAAGGACGACCTTTCCAGTTTGCATAACACTTAGAACATAAATAAACCATAAGATCCCGACTTGATCTTATTTACATAATAACCCAAGTAAAGGTAGTGTAGCAGTGTAGGTCTAAAAAGCTTTTATATCGCAATACATACTTTTGTTTTCTTATTTGTTATTAATCGAATACGTTTATGAGATCGAAGAATAGAAACATATCTATTCTCGACATTGATTCAAATTATTTATTTATTTTATTTTGAGATGCTTAACCATCAGTCATTAGCACCTCTATACAACTTCCAAAATACAAAACTATTTATTAATAGTTTTGTATTTTTCATACAATAAATTATTCATAAGTTTTAAGATATATTCATAAAATAGAATATGAACAATAATAATATTTAAGTATAAGATAGTTTCTATTTTCTTAAAAAAATGGCGCCTATCTTCGCCACTCATGCCAAATTTCCATATATTTGGTTTCGTCAGTTTTCAATGTGTTGCGATTTTTCTTTTTCAATCTTTGTTTAATAGAACAGTCTTGTCTGATTTTCAGTTAAAAAGCAAAGCTTTAATCTAGTTTAGAATGATGGAATATTAGAATTATATAGTAGTAGAATGATGAAATATTAGAATCATGCAGCAGTATTAGAATGATGGAACATCAGAGTGATGGAATATTAGAATGATGGAATATTAGAATTATATAGTAGTAGAATGATGAAATATTAGAATCATGCAGCAGTATTAGAATGATGGAACATTAGATTGATGGAATATTAGAATGATGGAATATTAGAATTATATAGTAGTAGAATGATGAAATGTTAGAATCATGCAGCAGTATTAGAATGATGGAACATCAGATTGATGGAATATTAGAATGATGGAGTATTAGAATGATGGAACATCAGATTGATGGAATATTAGAATGATGGAATATTAGAATGATGGAGTATTAGAATGATGAAATATTAGAATCATGCAGCAGTATTAGAATGATGGAATATTAGAATGATGGAATATTAGAATGATGGAATATTAGAATGATGGAGTATTAGAATGATGGAACATCAGATTGATGGAATATTAGAATGATATAGTATTAGAATGATGAAATATTAGAATCATGAAGTATTAGAATAATGTAGTATCATGAAGTGTTAGAATCATGAAGTATTAGAATAATGGAACCTCAGGTTAATGGAATATTAGAATGATATAGTATTAAAATGATGAAATATTAGAATCATGCAGTATTTAGAATGATTGAGTGTTAGAATGATAGAATATTAGAATGATGGAATATTATAATGATGGAGTATTAGAATAATGGAATATTAGTTGGATGGAATATTAGAATGATGGAATATTAGAATTATATAGTAGTAGAATGATGAAATATTAGAATCATGCAGCAGTATTAGAATGATGGAACATTAGATTGATGGAATATTAGAATGATGGAATATTAGAATTATATAGTAGTAGAATGATGAAATGTTAGAATCATGCAGCAGTATTAGAATGATGGAACATCAGATTGATGGAATATTAGAATGATGGAGTATTAGAATGATGGAACATCAGATTGATGGAATATTAGAATGATGGAATATTAGAATGATGGAGTATTAGAATGATGAAATATTAGAATCATGCAGCAGTATTAGAATGATGGAATATTAGAATGATGGAATATTAGAATGATGGAATATTAGAATGATGGAGTATTAGAATGATGGAACATCAGATTGATGGAATATTAGAATGATATAGTATTAGAATGATGAAATATTAGAATCATGAAGTATTAGAATAATGTAGTATCATGAAGTGTTAGAATCATGAAGTATTAGAATAATGGAACCTCAGGTTAATGGAATATTAGAATGATATAGTATTAGAATGATGAAATATTAGAATCATGAAGTATTAGAATAATGTAGTATCATGAAGTGTTAGAATGATGAAGTATTAGAATAATGGAACCTCAGGTTAATGGAATATTAGAATGATATAGTATTAGAATGATGAAATATTAGAATCATGAAGTATTAGAATAATGTAGTATCATGAAGTGTTAGAATGATGAAGTATTAGAATAATGGAACATCAGGTTAATGGAATATTAGAATGATATAGTATTAAAATGATGAAATATTAGAATCATGCAGTATTTAGAATGATTGAGTGTTAGAATGATAGAATATTAGAATGATGGAATATTATAATGATGGAGTATTAGAATAATGGAATATTAGTTGGATGGAATATGAGAATGATGGAATAAAGGAATATTAGAATGATGGAAAAGTTGAATGATGGAATAGTAAAATGATGGAATATTAGATATTGATGGATTTTAGAATGATGGTACAGTCGATAATTCGGACTAATTGGGACCAGACACTGTCCGAATTAACGATTTATCCGAATTTTCGAATATGCTGTAAAACAACTTTTTCGCAGACGAGAGGACCTGATAAAGGTGCGCCTGAGCTTCTTCTTTAGGTAAACCATATGTACATCGCATCTTCTAAAGGGTATCATTTGCCGTTCGTAACGTTTTCCGTTTTTTTTACCCCTCTTCAGAATCTGACGAAGCTTTGACGGGCAACGCAGTATGCTATCTCGTTTTCGTTTTAGATGACACCACACCATACTTTTTTGCAAGAGATGTCCCACTTTCACCTTTCGGATTTTTTTTTTTTTTTTTTTTTTTTATAGAATTTCTAGTTATTAAATTTTTCAGTAGGCAATTCGGATTTTCGAGGCTCCGGATTTTAGAGGTCCGAATTATCGAGGTTCTACTGTATATCAGTATGATAAAATATTAGAATGATGGAATATTGGAATGATGGAATATTAGAATGACGGAATATTAGAATGATGGAATATTAGAATGATGGATTATCTCTTTGATATTAATGATTATAGGAAGAACATTGATGGAATGTTAGAATGTTGGAGTATCAGAATAGTGGAATATCAGAATGATGGAATATTTGAATGACGGAATATTAGAATGATGGAATATTAGAATGATGGATTATCTCTTTGATATTAATGATTATAGGAAGAACATTGATGGAATGTTAGAATGTTGGAGTATCAGAATAATGGAATATCAGAATGATGGAATATTTGAATGACGGAATATTAGAATGATGGAGTATTAGAATGATGGATTATCTCTTTGATATTAATGATAATAGGAAGAAGAAGGAGAAGAAATAAAAACCAACTTGCTTGTTAAATTCAATAAAGAAACACTCAAGGTTCAATGGCCTCTTTGTTTTAATTTATCTCTTAATTTATTTTAAATATTTTATTAGAAATACATCTATTTCCTATCTACCGGTTGAACCCGGTACGTGTAATTTTCCCTGCATATATTATAGAAGCGGCGTTGGGGAAGTGTCAAACAAAGCCTTGACATGATAATTTGGCGCTTAAACACAAGTGATTGGCGCCACTACGGTGGCTGGCTTGCGTCCAAAGCGATCTTCTGTTGGAGGTTAGAGGTACCTTCCACTAGATTAGTTAGTGTGAAAAACCTGTGGCCAAGACAACCTTGCTAGTAAAGTTATTTTCATTTGCACTGTCAAGTGAACATATTTTTTTTATAATTTTATTTTAGGGATTGACAAAAAAAAAGTTGTTTCTTTAGTCAGTCCATCTTATTCCCACTATTCTTCTGGGATATTAGTTAATTTAATGATCACTATTATTAGAATTTTTAATTAAGTTTTTCTTGGGAAGCTTGCATCTACTTTTTGTTAAGAATCATTTCCCACTTATTTGTTGTTAAATACCTATTTTATACCCTATATTCATTGTCAGCAGAATCTGATATTGTTATTCAAATGCATTTATGCATTATTATGATAAATTTTATTTCCGGTATTGACTAACAATAATACTAGTCCAGAAGATAGTGTGGAAAACAAAAGTATCTGAGTAACATCAAGCTATAGAATTTATGTGTATATGTTAATCTTTTGTTGCCTTCTAAGAAATAATGTGGTTGGCTAAGTTCGTCATCGGGACATAGCTTGGCAATAGGCATTTGAAAAAAAAACCGGTTGAGAGCGGCCATGTCAAACCCATTTTGGTGGACAATGTGATTGTCATGATACTGATTACAGAATTAGATAGTTAACCAAAAGTCAAGTTGATGTTATTTTATCACTTGATAACTGACCTTGACCACTTTGATTTAGAGATTTGAATAACTAACCTATCAATTGACAAATTAAAATCATCTTGATTTTTGGTCTACAAACAAATTTTGAACTCGGGGATCATGAAAATCACATTGTTCATCATAATGGGCGGGACATGGCTGCTCTCCACCGCACCGGTTTGTTTTTTTCAAATGCCTATTGTCAAGCTATGTCCCGCAAACTGATCTTGATGAACCAAATGATCTTGATGAACTTATTCACAAAATTCTAGCTTTATTTCCGTCTGCCACTTTTTTGCGCAATATCTCCTGAACTATAATTACTTGAATAAGAAATAAATATTTTACCGTCCGTTTACACGTTCAGTTTTAAGTCATGTCCAGACTGCCGAACCGAACAGGGGAAACGAGCCGAGCATTGGTCTCTGCGCATGCCTAGAGTGAGAAGCGCATGCCCAAAGTGAGAAGCGCATGCCTAGAGTGAGACGCGCATGCGCACTCTTGACTGGGCATGAGCAGAAACCTGTGCTCGGTTCGTTTCCTCTGTTCGGTTCGGCAGTCTGGACATGGCTTTACCGTCCGTGGCATCCGTGGCATGTGCAATGGATAAAAGCCATTCCAACCCTACTTGTGACAGTGTTTCGTACCGTCCTCTAAACTGTTCCAACCCGCGCAGGCATCGTTTGCAAACCGTTTACTGTACCGTCCAAACGATCCTCTGACAATACCAAGTACTGGTTTGTATGACATGCGCAGTTATGTCAATCGTCACACATATCAACAGGAAGGTTCCTTAACTATTAGGTTTCCTTGAATGTTTACAGTGCGAATTATAGTCCTAAACCCGGTCCAACCTGCCATGATTTTATTACAGTACAATGTTAGCGCATGCGTATAAAACCTGTCCTAAACGATTCCCGAACGATCCACGGGACAATACAAAGGACGGTACAAATAGGTGGGTTGGAACAAACCTTGTGTAGAAGCAGAAGTTCCTAGCTGTTATTTACACGCTCGTATCATAAAAATTAATATCACCAAGTTAAACCGGTGAAGGCCATATATCTTCCAGTAGCTTTGTAACATATAAATATGAGTATTACAAAACACTCATCTTGACATTTATTTATTTTTGTATTTTTTAAAAAAGAGAAACGTTAATTAAATAAGTTTGTTTTATCTATAAATCCTGAATTGGTATTTCTTGTCTCTACATAACTGCTTCATAAAAAAACAGGATTGCAACGTTCCATCATAAACTCATCAATAAGAAATTATCAAGATGAGCTCATCAAAAACAGGATTGCAACGTTCCATCATCAACTAATCAATAACAAATGATCAATATGAGCTCAGCAACGTTCCATTATCAACTCATCAATAAAATGATCAAGATGATCTCATCAAAAACTGGATTGCAAAGTTCCATATTATCAACTCATCAATAACAAATGATCATGATAAGCTCATCAAAAACTGGATTGCAACGTTCCATTATCAACAAATCAATAACAAATGATCAAGGTGAGCTCATCAAAAACAGGATTGCAACGTTCCATTGTCAACTCATCAATAACAAATGATCAAGGTGAGCTCATCACAAACACGATTGCAATGTTCCATTATCAACTCATCAATAACAAATGATCAAAATGAGCTCATCAGAAACAGGATTGCAACGTTCCATTATTAATCATCTAAAACAGGATTGCAACGTTCCGTTATCAACTCATCAATAACAAATGATCAAAATGAGTTCATCAAAAAACAGAATTGTAGCGTACCATTATTAACTCATCAATAACAAATTACCAAGATAAACTCATCAAAAACAAAAACAGGATCGCAACGTTCTATTATCAACTCATCAATAACAAATGGTCAAAATGAGCTCATCAATTAAAAATAAAAAACAGGATTGCAACGTTCCATCATTAACTCATCAATATCAACAAGAAATGATCAAGATGAGCTCATCAATTACAAATTGGAGTGTTTCCTCAGCGACAATTAACAACTAAAAACGATTAATTTCACTTCTTTTCTTATCAAAATAATAATGCGGCTTTATTCATAAATAAATAATTTCCTGACCGCGTTGTGTTTTATGTCAGGAAAAGTCATTACTTATTTAGCTTTGTAAACTAATTAGTATATAATTATTAGTGGAGTAAAGGCGAACAATTTGTTAGGTATATTTTGCCATACGTACTCGTGGGTATTGTGCAATTAATTAAGAAGTTGGTACAATTTGTTAGACTGGTGATATTGTCTACTTTTTACTTGGAACTTTGCCTTTTCTTTTAGTCGCCTCTCCCACCCTATTCTTATTCCGCTCGTGTGTATGCGAGCCGATTTGTTGAATGGACTCGCTTCATTGTATCCATCGCTTCTGTTCAACGGGAAGAGAAGAAAGTTCATCATCCTTTTGTAAGTTTTTGGCCTACGTCAGGGTCATAGAGGGGACGTATGACGATCCTAATAGATGATAGATCGATACAGTAGTGTCACGATGACCCCCCCGCGGGACGAGTTTTAGTGTTGACAAATAGAAGCCCCGTTGTACACGGGGTCGAGAGTTTGTCTGGATGGCGTCAGTTGGCCCGGTGTATGTTGGCTCCCTAGATCTTGCTCTGGCTTGGCTCAGAGCCCGTGATACAAAGATAGAATCACCGTTCCCTGCCTCGCTACACTTCCAGACCGATTCCGACGTAGGAAATAAGAAAACAATATTCGGCCCACCGCCGACGCAACATCTTCCATCTGTTTCTCTTCGCCTGATAAGGATTGATAAGGCGGAATTTATAAATGCTATATATATTACAGTACAGTGTCATTATTGCTTTCTTCTTCAAGAGGTAGTTAAAAGAGAATTTATACTAAAATCATAAGTTAGGATCAAAGTATAGAACTAAATATGGTCATAAGAAGTTCATTATTCATTTAGGACACTTATAGCAGTCAATACATTTTGGAGTCATTAGCCTCTATTTACCTAACTTCCATAGAATTTAGTTATAAATATGTGTGAGACTCTCACGCATTAGAAGTGAAACTTAAGTTCTAGAAACAGAATAAACATATGAAATAAGTGTATGAAGTAGCATAATAACCCTTATTTAAGTAATGCATATTATATAAATCATTTATTAAATACGCAACATACATATTTATAAACAAGAGTTTACAATGCCGCCACAGTCAGATAACTTCTCAAAGAAGCATAATTTCAATTAATAAAATATTTTTATAAAATGTTAGCGAATAATAAAGAAAAAACATAAAAACAACATTAATATATAAATTAATTGTTAAAATGTATATACTAATAATGTATGTATATAATAATACCCTTATATACCAATTCTGTGTACTGAACAAATCAGCTACTCCCGTGGTATAGTGATTAGCACGTGATACTCTCAATCCAGGGGTCGGGGGTTCGAGACTCGTCTAGAGGGAAGATTATTTACAGGTAAACCAACTGCCGGGCCTAATTCGGCAGTCTATTAAAATATCTATCACAGGCGAGTCTTAAAACAAGAACTTGCAATTTCGTTAATTTCACATCAAAAATGTTTCATTTGGATGAGTCTCGAAACGCGAACTTCGTTTCACGATGTCAATTTCATCTAAGCAAATTTACTCTACCGCGGCTAAAATAGTTTCACTTAAAAAAGTTGTCATTTAAAGCCATAAGTAACTTTCTTCTTAAACTTAGTTAGTTGTTGTTAGTTGCTTTGTGAAAATCTCTAAATAAGTTCGTTTGCTGCAATTCTCGATACTGATTATTTTTGAAGTGAAACTTCTTTAGGCGTGGTAGAGTAAATTTGCTTGCATGAAACGAAATTGTATGTAACAATGTTTGTGATTCGAGACTCGTCTAAGTGAAAGATTTTTTTATTAGCCGACTTAAGCCAGACAGTTGATTTACCTATAAAAAATCTTTCTCTTATACGAGTCTCGATCCACCGACCTCTGATTCAGCAGGCATAAGTGCCAACCATTGCACCATGGAGGTAAATGATTTTTCTATACACAGAATTGGTACATAAGCGTAATATTATACACATTATAATAATATAATATATATATATATATATATATATATATATATATATATATATATATATATATATGTGGTTTTCATGTTGTTTTTTTTCGTTATTCCTTAAAAATGTTATGAAAATATTTTATTTTTCAATTAAATTCCATATAACCATTTCTTAATTCTGAAATAATAAAATCGTCAACAAATGCAAAGAGAGCAATGCATAAAATAAACTGTTTCTAGAACTTAACTTTCACTTCTAATGCCTGAGAGTCTCACACATATTTTATTTTAATAAAAATGGTTTGTTGGTCACTGTACTTATTTATTATTATTATAAATTAATATTCCTTTTGATTTTTGATACACATCTTAATAATATTATTATTTTAGTTTGCTATTCAAATTTGTTTTTAATTTAGCGACGTTTCTTTTCAATCTACTTATAATTAAATTATACAAATAATAAACGTAATTCACTATTGTTTGTCATTAAATTGTTTCTCTTACAGATAAAAAAAAATTAAGTACGTTCTCAATCTAGGACCTAGATACTGCATATTAAAGAATATTAAATATTTACATTATTTGAAGGTTTTTTTCTCTGGTATCAAAAAAACAATAACAATCGTATTATTGTCTGTTTTAAACGTTTTACGACAGAAGTTTCAATTGTTTTATATACCTCTTGAATGTTTCGAGGCCACCATTCTGTCGATGTAAAATAATATATAATAAGATCACGAATGTATGTGTCGTATATATATCCTTATTTTCTTCGTATTATTTATTTAGTTTTTTCATTCTATTTATTACGTGAATTCAGTAATAATTTAAATCTATTTTTTCTTCCTATTTGCTTTTTATTTATATATGTAAACACTCATAAACTCATAACACTTATAATTTACATAATCAATTTAATGTAATATAGAATAGACATATATTTAGTTTGCTCCTAAGTAATTTACAATGAGTTATCAAAACGTTTTTGGATTTTATGATAACAATTTATAGCCAAAATGATAAAAATAATCGGATTAATATTACCTAGTTGAGGGCGTTACATTTTCATGACAGGATTGTTTTGAAAAATGATTTTAGATATCTATTTAAAGACCGACAAATCAAAACAAACATTTATTTTGATTGGAATAAATGTGGTTGACTTTGCTCAGCAATAACAAATCATTTATAGGTGAATCGTCGCCGTCGGAACACTACTTGTACTTGATTATTTAATTGAGACTCCTCATCCTCATTTCCATTTCTAAAAACCCATCTTGGAGTAGTAGTCAAATTAATAAAGAGTTATTTCGTTTATTTTGATTGCATGAAATTTTGGCTAATGTTACATCGGGCATTGGCCATCATATTGGAAGACGTAAATCTGTGTACCTTTTAGAACATAATTGCATTAAAACAGTTTGCTCACCAGACAAAAACTCACTACTCTTTTTAAGGTACTGGGTATTTAAATCAAATACATTTATCTTAGCATTTGCCTTTATTACCGAACCTCAATAGATTTTTAAAGAAGTAAAATGAGAATCATTCGAAAACATCACCTCTTATCTAAGTATTAGTCTTTATTTATCAAACCTCCATAGATTTTGAATGAAGTAAAATGAGTAGCATTCGAAAACATCACCTCTTATTTAAGTATTCGCCTTTAATTACCGAACCTCCATAGATTTTTAATTTAAAGAAGTAAAATGAGAATCATTCAAAAACACCACCTCTTATCTAAGTATTAGCCTTTATTTATCAAACCTCCATAGATTTTGAATGAAGTAAAATGAGTAGCATTCGAAAACATCACCTCTTATTTAAGTATTCGCCTCTAATTACCGAACCTCCATAGATTTTTAATTTAAAGAAGTAAAATGAGAATCATTCAAAAACACCACCTCTTATCTAAGTATTAGTCTTTATTTATCAAACCTCCATAGATTTTGAATGAAGTAAAATGAGTAGCATTCGAAAACATCACCTCTTATTTAAGTATTCGCCTTTAATTACCGAACCTCCATAGATTTTTAATTTAAAGAAGTAAAATGAGAATCATTCAAAAACACCACCTCTTATCTAAGTATTAGCCTTTATTTATCAAACCTCCATAGATTTTGAATGAAGTAAAATGAGTAGCATTCGAAAACATCACCTCTTATTTAAGTATTCGCCTTTAATTACCGAACCTCCATAGATTTTTAATTTAAAGAAGTAAAATGAGAATCATTCAAAAACACCACCTCTTATCTAAGTATTAGCCTTTATTTATCAAACCTCCATAGATTTTGAATGAAGTAAAATGAGTAGCATTCGAAAACATCACCTCTTATCTAAGTATTAGTCTTTATTTACCGAACCTCCATAGATTTATAATTTAAAAAAGTAAAATGAGAATCATTCAAAAACATCACCTCTTATCTAAGTATTAGTCTTTATTTACCGAACCTCCATAGATTTATAATTTAAAGAAGTAAAATGAGAATCATTCAAAAACACCACCTCTTATCTAAGTATTAGTCTTTATTTACCGAACCTCCATAGATTTATAATTTAAAAAAGTAAAATGAGAACCATTCAAAAACATCACCTCTTATCTAAGTATTAGTCTTTATTTATCAAACCTCCATAGATTTTGAATGAAGTAAAATGAGTAGCATTCGAAAACATCACCTCTCATTTAAGTATTCGCCTTTAATTACCGAACCTCCATAGATTTTTAATTTAAAGAAGTAAAATGAGAATCATTCAAAAACACCACCTCTTATCTAAGTATTAGTCTTTATTTACCGAACCTCCATAGATTTATAATTTAAAAAAGTAAAATGAGAATCATTCAAAAACACCACCTCTTATCTAAGTATTAGTCTTTATTTACCGAACCTCCATAGATTTATAATTTAAAAAAGTAAAATGAGAATCATTCAAAAACACCACCTCTTATCTCAGTATTAGTCTTTATTTACCGAACCTCCATAGATTTATAATTTAAAAAAGTAAAATGAGAATCATTCAAAAACACCACCTCTTATCTAAGTATTAGTCTTTATTTACCGAACCTCCATAGATTTTTACAGAAGTTTAATGAGGAGCATTCGAAAACATCACCTCTTATCTAAGAATTAGTCTTTATTTACCGAACCTCCATAGATTTTTACAGAAGTTTAATGAGGAGCATTTGAAAACATCACCTCTTATCCAAGTGTAGTAAGCCTTTATTTACCGAACCTCCATAGATTTTGTATGAAGTAAAATGAGAGTCCCAGTTAGTTTTTAAGTTCCATAGATTAGATTTTTTAAGTTTCTTTTTTTTCAAAATAATTGTTTCTATTCAATTACATAGATATGGTCAAAGATTAAAAAAAATGATGGGTCCTATACCCATAAAATTAAATCATCAAGCAGCAAGCAGAAAACCGGCGCCTATATGATTGGGAATCACAGACAATCTTTGGTATTTAGTTAACTTTGTTGCTGCAAGATGCGTTTACTGTACCAATGTTAAATTGAATGAGTTAAGCTTAGTCTTAAAATAGCAACAATTAATTTATTATTAATTTAAAACCACCTTTTGAAGTGAAACTTCTTTGGCGGTGGTAGAGTGAATTGTTTCATATAGTGGAATCGTGTAACGAAGTTTGCGATTCGAGACTCGTCCAAGTGTATTTTTTTTTATAGATTAATTGTATTATATCTATTTAAAGACCAGCAAATCAAATCAAACATATATTTATATTGAAATAAATGTGGTTAGCGAAGCAATATATAGGTTTTTTTTTTTCAATTAAATTTCCCATAACCATTTCTTAATCCTGAAATATGTAATAAATTCGTAAAAAAAAAAAAAAAAAAAAAAAAAAAAAAAAAAATGAAAGAGAGCAATGCATTCTAGAACTTAAGTTTCACTTCTAATGCGTGAGAGCCTCACACATATTTTTTTTTTAAGTATAAAGGTTTAATATTTGAGAAGTTAAAGTTATTTAAATGACGATTGACTCGACTGATTTAATCAGAAGCTCTGTAAAATGACAAAGATTAATAAAACACATCAACCCACTCTTATGACTTCATTAGTTAAAAACCCCGAGTCAAATCAGTCAATTGATTCTTTCTTTTTAAGGATTGGATAATTACGCATAGTTGTTAAGTGAAAACTAATAGATAAGAATGTAGATATATTAATTAATAATTTGATTGGGAGAGGTCATGAAAGCGGTTTGAAGTGTGTGGAGAGAGACGGGGGTTGACTAAATGAGTCTAAACTGGAAGATGATGTCAATCTAAACCCAGTTATGAATCCAAACTCAGCCATCAATTTCTTCTCGGTCAAATCTTATCACTTACCACATTCCCAATTCAATTCTGTTCTTCTGAAATGTTTAAAATTCATAATCCCCGTAAAGTTTAACTTACACTATCTTTATCTAAACATTTTTATTGTTTTTTACTTTCTCTTAGAAAGAGAATGTATTGTGATAGCGCGAAAATTCGATATTGAGATTTTTGATGGATTTTCGGACACGTTTTGAGGGTCCCTGAGTCCAAAAAAGTGGTTTTTAATAAATGCCCGTCTGTTGTCTGTCTATGCAGACGAGTGGAGCTTAAACTAATGGGCCAATTTGTTGTCGAAATTTGGCGTACATGTTCAGAAAAATCATGCTCTAAGGTGAAATCGTGAAATTAATATAAGTTCTACCAAGGGAGGAAACAAAGTCATTACACCCTGAGCGTTTTGGTTGGTTCCTAAGGCGTAGCCGAGGGAACCATACTGTTTAAATCCCGAGGCGTAGCCGAGGGAGTTAATTATAGCGAGGGTGCTATGACTTTATCCTCCCGTGGTACGTACAAGATTTTTCCTCTAGAAGGGAGAAAATCAACACAAATAAAACCTATGATTTCGATTTATCTATTTATTTAGGTATTAATAACTAAATTTACAAATTTCTGTTCCTTTATTTTTAAAAATGACTTTTAAAAGCAAAAAAAAATTTTTTATAACATCTTGTAGTAAAAAAAATAATATGAATTAAATGTGCAATTCATCAATTCCATCTATGTTTTATTTGATTTCTATAATGACTTTCTATAACTATGTGACTCTAATAATAATTCAATGAACTGAATGATGTTTAATTTATTTGTGTTTGACCCTAAAATACGAGAAATCAAAAACATAAATATAACCTGATTAGACGTAACCTACCTCTTTTGTATAAGTCTTGTCTTTTAAACTCAATTATGAAGTCATAAGACATTTCAAAATGACGATAAAAATTAAAGCATCACGGCAATCAAAAGTACGTATTATTTAAACTCTCTAATATTTTTAAAAAAACTGTTAAGCAGTCGAGTCATTCAGTTAAAAAGAAACTGCTGCTAGTTACAAAACAGGCAACACTGATTTTTAAACAATAATAAGTTGGCTCTACTGATACTTTCCACCACGATTTCTACTTTCCGCCACGATTTTCACAACTAGGCTGTAATGGGATCCTTTCCTCCCTATAAAGTAGGGTGGAAAGTTAATGTTTTCTCCCTTCTGGATGAAAAAATCTTTGTACAACGGATCTCGCCTCCGTGGAGGGACAGTAAGAGAAGAAAAATGTGTACAAGTATAGAAGTACAGATGCAGAAAAATTAAACCGATACCTAGGACACAAAAGTGTAAACAAACCTGGTTGTCACACGTCAATTAATTTATTTCTTTGTTTACTTTTTCGGTTTTGCTGTCATTCAATGTTATTCAATGTATGCTGTCATTCAATGTATCTCTATAATAAATAAACAGGTCAAGTGTGTGCTAGTCAGCACACAGCGAGGGTCCGTAGGCCACACAATATAGTGTTTAACTGTAAAGTGTATAAACAGTGTTTTTTTAAAATGCTAAAAAGCTTACTTTGAACTATTCTCAGGGTCTGATATTCTCAAAACACACTCTGATAAAGTATTTTTTTGCCACTGAACTGGACTACAACTATATAAATACATCGAAAAGACCATAATTATAAAAAAAACGTATTTTGTCAATAAAAAATAAAATAATATTTTTTTCAAAATTTCCAAAAAGTGGTATCTTTACTTTTGGTCGAAGAATGTTCAGGAATTTTTTCAGATTTTTTGCACTTCACATCACGTTTTACACCCACTTCAAACTTGCCTACGCTCGCCCTATCAAAGTTATATCCAAAGAATTATATATTTTTGTTATCAGCTCGACGTACCCTTTCATATGATACCCCTCACGGTGTCGAAAAAAAATAAAACAATTTTAACCCTTAAGTTTTTTTACCCTAATTTTTTGTAAAATGTTTTTTTTTAAGTCGCTATATTTTTAAAATATGTGGGTGGTACAAGACCCATTCATGCCAAATTTCAAAGTGATCGGACGAAAGGTGTAGCCTTGAGAGCACGCGACAGGACGGACGGACGGACAGACACACGCAGGAAAATATAAGGGTCCTTGGTTTTGCCTACGGACCCTAAAAAACACAAATTTGAAATCCGTCAAAATGAAGATTGTAAATATGGGACCAGTCAAAACAAATAAAATAACTTGCGCGGATTTTTTTCCGAACTAACTTTCCATAAAGCAAAATTTGCTGAAAATGAATTAAATCCTGCTGAAAGATGGCTAAAAGTATTAAAATATTGCATTGTCATCGTGTTCCGAGCTATTCTAAAAGTTTCAAATGTCTAGCTAATCGGGAAGTTACTTACAAATAGATTGCAAGATTTGTACTGGACAAACAAACAAACAAGAAAGCATGTTAATAAAAACGTAGTAAAAAAGTACCGGGTTTTGTCCTAAATTGGAACACCTTGATGGAAAAGCGAAATTCATGTTTAAAGGGCATCTTTAACATTTTTTACTAAGACTTTTAAAAAATGGAAAAAATCAAATTCCAAAAAAACCAAAACAGCTTGCTTAATTTTGATTAGGTTTCAGCAGAAGGTGGGTTCTCACCTAGGAAAGCGGTGGGAAAAAGAAGACGGGAGTGGAAGCGGTGGAGCGGTGTTAGTTGGCCGGTCCGTCGGTCGGTTAGTGAGGCCGATGACCCGCGGCCTGGAGACCACCGCCCAACCACAGTCCGACAGACACAGGCACTGCATCTAACACGCACACATCCCTCTATCCTTGTACTGGTATCACGGCCTCTTCTACTTCTAGAACTCTTATTAATAGTTAAGCAAACCACCTCGTTTTCAGGCTTCCCAACCAGTTAATAAACAAAAAAAAGCTTCTTTAGGTTTTTACCACTAAAAATTCCGCTTCTTTTTACGCCTTTTCTATCGGTAAATTCGCCTTTTCAATCTGGATATTCGCCTTTTTCGAAAAAAGTTATGAACTTAAAAATGACTGTTTAAACATATATACAATTTCAATAGGCTACTACGTTACGACATTATCGAAAACTAATTTTTGAAAATTCCACTTTTTTACGTCTTTTCACTCTGGAGATTCACCAGAGTGACCTTTTCACTCTGGATATTCACCAGAGTGGCCTTTTCACTCTGGAGATTCACCAGAGTGACCTTTTCACTCTGGAGATTCACCAGAGTGACCTTTTCACTCTGGAGATTCACCAGAGTGACCTTTTCACTCTGGAGATTCACCAGCGCGACCTTTTCACTCTGGAGATTCACCAGAGTGACCTTTTCACTCTGGAGATTCACCAGAGTGACCTTTTCACTCTGGAGATTCACCAGAGTGACCTTTTCACTCTGGAGATTCACCAGAGTGACCTTTTCACTCTGGAGATTCACCAGAGTGACCTTTTCACTCTGGAGATTCACCAGCGCGACCTTTTCACTCTAGAGATTCACCTTTTCACTCTGGAGATTCACCAGCGCGACCTTTTGGTTGAACTAGCCTATACGGGGCATCATGTATAGAAATGAAAAAAACTGGCACATATAATTAAAGTCTTTTCTACATATTCATAAAAAATGCACCAATTATGGATTCTTCTTCATTTCATAAGTTTTCTCTTAATACAATTTCCATCTTCAGTCCTCTATTTTGAGAAACAGCTTTATACAGGTAGATTTTGGGAATCTTGGGCGTATGTATCTGTTGTAGATTACCTGGGCTTCGATTTAGCGTATCTGGTTTTTCTAGAGAGTATGAAATGAAAAATAATACTTAAATAATGCAATTAATATCACTATACATTAAACACTTTAATTATGTATGCATTATATTTGTTAGTTTTTGCATTTCTATACATGATGTCCCATATAGGCTAGTCCAACCGACCTTTTCACTCTGGAGATTCACTTTTTCACTCTGAAGAATTTCGCCTTTTTTTGAAAAAAGTTATGAACTTAAACATGACGACTATTTTCACGTATACAAATACAATAGACTACGATGTTACGACATTATCGTAAACTTATTAGTGTGTTCATATGTAATATGTACACTATCTGATTTATTTATTTATCTATTTATTTATTGATATTTTTTAACTTTACAAAATGTCCTCTTACAGCAGAGCCACAGGAGAGGCACTCTTGAAAAATAAAAGAAAGAGAAAAATCTCTAACAACATGTTTCAATGGTATAAAGTATAAGACTAAAAAATAAAGCTACGATTAACACTAGAGAATAACTATAAAAGCACAAGAAATTTAAATCTAAAAAGGACTAGAATTTTAAGGTATGACATAAAAGCTCAATAAACAACTAGATTAATTTTTAACTTCAGGATTTTTTGTACTGACGATATTTCTGATTTAATGTAACTCTTGAAAAAAAAAAAAAATAATAAAAAATAATAATAATTAGCTTATCTTGTAGGGCATGAAGTGACGCAGATAGGTTTTACTTTCTCATACAAAGAGAAAGTATTATTTCAAAATTATTTTTTGATATTATGATAGATTTACACGTTTAGAGGTGAAATGAGTCCAAAAGAGTTTTGTTTTAAACTATTGGGCCGATTTTGACAAATTTGGTATTAGGTATACATGTTCAGAAAAATAATACCCCCGAGGTGAAATCGAGAAATAAATTTTAGCACAATTAGGGGCCGCTACCCCCTAATTTGGGGTTTTAAAATAAAATACCCCCTAATTATGGCTTGTAAAAGCATAAAATCAATAAAGTACGTGGTATAGGATACGAGAAAGCTATGTGCCACACCAATTGACAGTCTATTTTTCTTTTCTCAAGAAATTGATATTTATGTAAGAAATATGGGGATATCGATATATCGCGTTAAAGATTAAAAATAAATTTCAATTTGTAAACTTCAAGTGCCCCCCCCCCCAATAATTCCCAATTAACATTAAATTTAAACAATAAGTTTAAATTAAGTTTTAGATTTGAAATATTCTTGGTTATATGACATAATATTATACTGTATTCTGTATTTATATTGTTTTATTTTTATAATATTTAATAATGATATTATTTTATTATTTTATCACTAATAAAATGATAAGTGATAAGTAAGAAATATCTCACTGTAAAAAAAAATTGAAGTTCTAAATTTTTGAACTGTTATATATTATTATTTTTATTCGCCTTAAAAAAAAAAAGAATTATATTATCATTGTTCGAATAAATTAATTATAATAATTTAATCTTACTGTTGTTATCAAATAATTTATTTTTTTTATAAGTTGTATATATTGAATATCGGTATTGGAGCATGTCAAATGTATTAACGGAGTGAATTAGAGTTGGGAAGATGAGGTAATAGGATAATACAGTGTACAGTGTACAGTGTACAGTGTACAGTGTCTACTGTAGACAAAAGCTGTTTAAATCTATAGTATTTATACGTGATGACACGGGTGTCGTGTATTTAAACACAATATGACATCATTTTGTACACACGTACCAACTCATTATACATTAAGTATACAATTACTTTTTATAGTCAAACACAGCCGTGTTAGTAGACAAAACTAAATGTTATAGGACTATATTTTAGACATGTCAACTGCGCATTTTTTACCTATCAGTTGCAGTAACTTATAAGAATCAGAACATTTTTAAATTAAATTACAGTAGAGCGTCGATAATCCGAACTTATGTTGTGTGTAGGGTGGTTCGGATAATCAACACTTATGAAAGAAAGGTTGTAAAATAAATCAATAACGTTTCACGTTAGTACAAAATCTATACGATTTTCCATTTATCTATACGATTAATACGAAATATAAACATTGTATCTCTGTTTAGATGCGTAGAAAGTGATTCTTTACTGGCTTGTATTCATTGCGCATGCGCCTTTCATAATTCCTCTTTTTTTTCTGCCCTAGTGCAGTAAAAAAATAATTCTGCGCCTTAACGCACGATTAGCGAGTTTGTTTACATTTAACAAAACTAATTTTCTTTTTGTTTAATTAAAGTAACTGTTTATATCGAGTTTTTAGTGAAAAACAATGAGGGATTTAAGTAATTATGACGAAAATGAGGAGAATAATAATACGCCTCCCGAAATAATTAATTCGGCACAAAATACAACTAATGAATTTAATGTCAACTTTATCAAAAGAGAAATACGAACTTACATGCAGGGAGTTTATTTTTTTCTGTATTTATTATTAAAATTCAACAATCGTGGATAAAGTACAGTACGCAACTCGTCAGGGCCGTAACTACAATCTTGGGGGCTCTGGGGCAAGATTATTCTGGAGGCCCTTCGTGGTGTCTAGGATACCTCCTCCCCCTAGAAAAAGGGGGGTACGGGGGTCATCTCCCGGAATTTTTTTGAAAAATAACCCCCTAAACGTGTTTTAATGCATTCTAGAGGTCAAATTTACCCACATTTAGTATTTTATTTTGCGCATGACCCAAAATCGAAAATGTCTAATTTAGCCTCTATAGCTAAATCCTCACCTACCTCCTGGTTAATTTAGTTAGGCTACTACATAAATACATGTATAACTTATTATACGATCTCTTCGTAACAGTTTAAGGAAAAAACTTTGATAAAGGTGAACAATATATTAAGTAAGCGTCAGAGTTTTTTGTCAATTCACAGTGTAATAGTCCTCAAAAAACTTACTGGTGAACTGCGTTTGTCATACGTTGCCACGGCCCCTGGTGCGAGTAAATATTGAATCTTTTTCTGTAAATGCCTAGAGGCCCCCTAGTTTCAAAAGAACCGTTTAATAATAATCCATAATTATTCTCTCCTGAAACTAATTTTTTTGATAAAAGGGTTTTATAATTCACATTATTTCGTTTTGCCCATTGAAATTCAAATAGGGCCGTGGGATCGGGGGCCCCCGGGGTCGGGGGCCCCGGGGCATTGCCCCGGTTGCCCCGGTGGTAGTTACGGCCCTGCAACTCGTGCAAAAACTGCATTTTGCTTTGCTCGTGTGGTTTTACTACCCTCGCTGTCGCTCGGGTGCAAACTCCACACTCGCATGCAAAATGCTACTTTCCGCACTAATGTACTATGTATTATTGTTTATTTATTTATAGTACATAATGAAAAAATCGGTCCTAGACAACTCAGACAAACTTTCTCATATTCAAGTTCATAATTGCTTAACCCAGTGTTTTCCATTTATTAGTTTTCGAATTTTCGTAGGTACATTAATTATTATTGAACATTTTATCAAAATGTATCATAAAAATAACTTCTCCTTGGCGGGGAATCAAACCCTGCCTCTTTCCGTTCGCGTTTAAAGCTATTTTCTCAGGAACTAAATTTTTCCCAAGAACACGGTTTATATCGTTATAGATTTGCATTTAAATTAACTACTATTTAAATTTTTTTAAATCAAATTCGACGAAAGCGTTTTCTAATAATTTTTTCCAGAGTTGTTGGGAGGTAGCGCCCCCAAATTTGGTGCTAAAATTCATTCCTAGATTTCGCTTCGGGGTATGCTTTTCCTGATCGTGTGTGCCGAATTTCGTTAAAATTTTCCCAGTAGTTAAGGCTACAGACAACAGACAGACATTTTTTCAAAACCTCTTTTTTGGACTCAGGGGACCTCAAAACGTGTCAAAGCCATCAAAAAGCCATCAAAATTGAATTTTTGCGCTATCTCAATACTTAATATTTATATGAGAAAGTAAAAATCTAATTATGCAGCTAAAAACGTTTTTTTTAAAGTATTAATTAAACGGTGTCTTTTGATTTTTTCCCATGAAGTTAGTTTGGATAATTAAACGTTCAGGTAACTGACGTTCGGATAATCGACGCTCCATTGTATTCTAAATAATCTACATGAAATTATATTAAACCTAATTTGTTTTTAATGAATTAATTGTACTAATTATAACTTAATAATTAATAGCTTGATTTTGCGGTCAAATCTGCCATACGAAGGGGAAGTGCTACGATTCGCTTGCCACTACTGGAAAGCAGACATTTTCAATTTAGGTGCTAAATTGTTTTTTTGATCTGATTATTATTGTTATGTTCTAATTTTTTTATGTATTTTTTCTGATTCTAGTCATATCACTCAGACAACGCAATGGGAAGATCCAAGGAAATGTGGCTTAATGGGATCTCAAAGGGAACTGCTGGCTTCTCCACACTCATCCACCTCACCACAGCCTTCATTATCTCAAGGTTAATATCAATATAATCACCTTTAAATATCAACAAGAATATTTTATTTTTGGTACTTGATAATTAAGAGCCCTCCCTAAATGTTAGAGGTTGTTAAAGGTGTTTGGAGGTGTTTAAATGTGGTTAGAGGTAGTTAGATGTGGATAGAGGTGTTTGGAGGTGGATAGAGATGGTTAAATGTGGTTGGAGGTGTTTAGATGTGGCTAGAGGTGTTTAGAGATGGTTAGATCTGGTTAGAGGTGGTTAAAGGTGTTTGGAGGTGTTTAAATGTGGTTAGAGGTAGTTAGATGTGGATAGAGGTGTTTGGAGGTGGATAGAGATGGTTAAATGTGGTTGGAGGTGTTTAGATGTGGCTAGAGGTGTTTAGAGATGGTTAGATCTGGTTAGAGGTGGTTAAAGGTGTTTGGAGGTGTTTAAATGTGGTTAGAGGTAGTTAGATGTGGTTAGAGGTGTTTGGAGGTGGATAGAGATGGTTAAATGTGGTTGGAGGTGTTTAGATGTGGCTAGAGGTGTTTAGAGATGGTTAGATCTGGTTAGAGGTGGTTAAAGGTGTTTGGAGGTGTTTAAATGTGGTTAGAGGTAGTTAGATGTGGTTAGAGGTAGTTAGATGTGGTTAGAGGTAGTTAGATGTGGTTAGAGGTGTTTGGAGGTGTTTGGAGGTGGATAGAGATGGTTAAATGTGGTTGGAGGTGTTTAGATGTGGCTATAGGTGGTTAGATATATGGTTAGATGTGGTTAGAGGGAGTTAGAGATAGTTAGATGTGGTTTTAGGTGTTTGGAGGCGGTTAGAGGTGGTTAGATGTGGTTAGAGGTGTTTGGAGGTGGTTAGAGGTGTTTAAATGTGGTTAGAGGTGGTTAGTTGTGGTTAGAGATGGTTAGATGTGGTCAGAGATGGTTAAAGGTGTTTTGAGATGTTTAAATGTGGTTAGAGGTGGTTAGATATGGTCAGAGGTGTTAAATGTGGTAAGAGGTGGTTAGTTGTGGTTAGATGTGGTTAGAGGTGTTAGGAGGTGGTTAGAGCTCTAACTTTTATGGTGGGATCTTTATTAACAAGTACCTTCTTTTTCTTCTTAGCTTACTTTACTTAATATTATAATAATTATATTAGTAGTAACAAATTAAAAAAATCAGTTTCCGATAAAAAAACTGATCAAATTGTTTCATATACAATTAATTTTGTGTAAGACATTGTTCGGTTTTTGAACTAAACCTGTTTTATGAGAAGTAAATTTACTCGGAGACCTAAAATGCTAACCTTTACTTTGGTAGAGAGGAAATATAATGGACTCTTAATTTTTGATGCCTTAAGTGAACATTCACTCTGTAGATTCTCCTCTGATGCCCCTGGGGAAAAGCAATGTAGGAGTTAGCTCTCTGATATCCCTACCTACACAGAGAAACTGCAAAATGTCTTTCCTTAATATTAGCAGAGAATATGAGCACTCTTAAACAAATAACTTCTTAATTTTTAAAAAAAAATACGGCTGGTCTCCTTTGCATTTTCTTAAACTAATCTTTGTGTATTGTTATTAATAATTAATACTCCAGGAGATAGCGTTCATAAAAGTGTCGGACTAACATCAAGCTAGAATTTTGTGTATAAGTAAATCTTTTGGTGCCTTTTAAGAATATGTGGTCAGCTAAGATTGTCTGCGGGACATAGCTTGGCAATAGGCATTTGAAAAAAAACAAACTGGTCGAGAGCATAGGTAGGATATCATTTTGGTGGACAAAGTGATTTCTATGATCCTAAGTACAAAATTAGTTAGTAGAACAAAAATCAAGTTAGCTATTCAAATATTACTCCTAATTAAAGTGGTCAACTATCAAGTGGCAAACTAACATCAACTTGATTTTTGGTTTACTATCTAATTCTGTTATCATGATCATGGAAATCACTTTGTCCACCAAAATGGACTGGACATGGCCGCTCTCCACCGGTTTATTTTTTTTCAAGTGTCTATTGCCAAGCTATGTCCTGCAGACGAACTTAGCCAACCACATATTCTTAAAAGGCATTAAACGATTTACTTATACACAAAATTCTAGCTTGTTGTTCGTCAAACACTTGTTGCACGCTATCTCCTGGACTATAAGTGGAAATGAAAAATGTTGTTAATTTCAGGTAAAAATGGAGGGAGTGGTGGCAGTAGTCCAGGCGCAAACCTTGGCCCCCTCCCTGACGGCTGGGAACAGGCTACAACCGCAGAGGGAGAACTTTATTTTATAAATCACCAAACCAAAACCACTTCATGGTTTGACCCAAGAATACGTAAGTATTTCCTCTCAGTAGTAAATCAGATGGTTTGCTACGGCTAAGCAGTACCATCCTAAATTTAAATTTTTCTTCTCTCTTTCCTTGAATATAAGATAAAGAATAAGTGGCATAAAGAAGTTTTGTAACTTTTAAATATCGCAAAACTGTATCAAAGTGGTTTAATGAAGATTTTAATTTAAAAAAAAATAAACATTGTATGCATAATTTGAAGCTCAAACTGTATCAGAGTGGTTTAATGAAGATTTAAATAAAAAATTACATTGTATGCAGAGTGGTCTAATGAAGATTTAAATAAAAAATTACATTATATGCACAAATTGAAGCTCAAACTGTATCAGAGTAGTTTAATGAAGCTTTAAATAAAAAAAAAAAAAAAAATTTATGCACAAATTGTGGCTCAAACTGTGTCAAAATGATACGTAGGCTTCCGTGGGTAGATTCGTCATAAACAGCTTGAATTCCACCGAAAACCCAAGCTGTTTATGTATCAAAATGGTTTAATGAATATTTAAATAATAAAAATAACATTTTGTATGCACAAATTTTGACCCTTCTTTAAGCTGTTACTCCCCTTACAAAAAGAAAAAAAAACAAAAAAACAGAAGGTAGTAACAATCTAAAGAAAGTGTACAGAATGTTCTTTAAACTTATACTCCCCTTATAAAACAGAAGTGTAATAATCCTTTATCCCAAAGTACGTTTGACTAAACATCCCTTTGTCTTAATAGTTATTTAGTTATTTAGACAAAGGAATGTTATAAATAATTAAATTATATTTATTTATATTCTTAAAAAAAAACAGAGGAGTAACAATCTAGAAGAAGTATCTAGTAGAATTGTTTCATGAAGTATTGATTACGATCTCTCAGAAAAGTTCATAAGAACTTTTAATAAATATTTTGCTCTTGGATTATTCAAAATAAAGTAATCGTACTGAAGAGTTGTTGCTATATCTAATGAGAAAGTCAATAAATTTCAAAAACAGTTTATTATTTAGTTCTCCTTTAGACTGTTACTCCCCTGTTGGTTTTTTTTTAATATAAATTTATACATTCCTTAGTCTAAATAACTATTAAGACAAAGGGATGTTTAAGTAGTCCAATGTACTTTGGGACAAAGGAATATCACACTTCTATTTTTATAAGGGGAGTAACAGTCTAAAGAAGAATAATCCGTACATCTTCTTTAGATTGTTACTCTTTTTTCTGTTCTCGTTGTTACTGTTTTTTTATAAGGGTAGTAAACATCTAAAGAAGTGTCAATTTCTTTTTTATATGTCGCTTGTTTGATGATTTATTTTACTAACTTTGCTAAAATACTAGTTTGAATGTTCATAGAAAATTAGAGGGGATCAGTTCTGCCCTTAAGGCTTTAAAGTGCTCTCTCTGGAATTGAAAGTCTAAAGACTGTCAATAACTTGGGTTAGGGTTCAAATGGGATATGTGGTATTTACTCCTGTATTATATTTATGTGTCCGAGAGGCTTAGCAACCTACCTGGATTCAAGGTCTACTTCCAAAAATGATAATCTAGCATAACTTCCCAGATAGGTGTGACATTATGTCAATAGGTGGTGAAAATAAGCATATCCCTTCAGTATATCTTCATTGCAAACATTGCGCTATGTCTTATTTATATGTTACGTATTTAAATTTGTTTGATGTCTAATCTACTGAGTTTTGATTTGTTTCAGCTGTTCATCTCCAGAGGGCGCCCACGACGGCAGCTGTCGCCCTGCTACAACAACAGATCCCAGCATCGTGGCTTCAGCAGACACAAGTACAAGCGACACAGCAGCAGAAACTTAGGCTTCAATCTCTACAAATGGAAAGAGAAAGGTTGAGACTTAGACAAGAAGAAATCAAACGTCAGGTGAGAAGAGTCCAATTCGTTAAGTGTTTTTAACCCTGGAATGCTAATGGTAGTCGAATCGACGAGCACAGTTTGAACCTTAACCTTTTACACTCGTATGCGATGGTGATGGGTACCCCATCCTTCTGCAGTGCTTGCACTGGTTAGTAACACACCTGCTAGTGTAGCGGTAGTAGTCCTTAAGAGCATACACCCGTTTTCTGGCAAATTCCCGTTAAAGCTACTTCGACGATTCGACTAATGTTTAGTAATAAAAATAGGGAATTAATTGGTCGTCGAATGACCTATAGTCTGGGAAAATGGGCCTGGGGTAAGGGGCAATAGGCCTAGGGGTAAGGGGCAATTGGCCTTGGGCCAGAGACCAATGGCTGATAATCTGGGGCCTGGAGCACTTAGCAAAGGGCCTAGGGCTTTTGGCCTGTTTGGAATGTTCACTCAATTTCAGATTCTTCTGATGTTCCTACTAAGTTATTTGTCATCAAATATTTGTATATCTCACTAAAAGATTTAATAATGAGTTCTTAATAGTTTTCTCTTTATAAAAGTGTAGTTTCTACCCAAAAAATATATTTTCTGCATATGCTAGTCGAATCGACGAAGGTTTTTAGTAATACCAGCCATCCAATTACCATTAGTATTTAAGGGTTAAGATTAATTATAAGAAGCTAAGTATGTATTTTAACGATATAACTAAGCAAAGTACTTCTTTTTACTGATTCCTTTAAGTCCTACAGTGTGCGCGTTATGAGTTGTGACTTTTGACAGCGTGGGAAAATCCTAAAAATTAGGGTGGGGAGCCAATGAGATGTCAGGATTTTGAATTCAAGAAGGTCGGGCCAACTAAGAAAACAAAAATTTCACTGGCCCTACCCCTCTCACAGGCCTAGTGGCTTTATATTTTTCCTCATTTAGATTGGTCAAACTGAGTGTCAAAAGTCACAACTCGTAACGCACATACTGTAAATCAGGGGTCTCCAAATTACTACTTGTGGGCCATCACAAAAGAAGTAAACTAATAAATCTTAACTATGCAAAATCATAAGTTCCCCATAATCAAATGCCATTTCAAACATAAACAAAAATATAAACATAAAATCCGCGTGGTGACGGGGTACACCTGGTAGGAACGAAGTTCCTTACGCTTTTCATTAAATATAAATTATATTTCACACTGCTAAGTATACGTTGCTAACTACTTATACATGGCAGATTTAGAAATGAGACAACATAAACAGATAGGTGATAGGGAACAGTTTTTTTTTTATCATTGAAGGGAGTGCTAGCAATAAATTTGTATTGAATATTGAGAAAATAGTTAATCATGATGAGTTGATAGTTAAAGAGGATGATTGTAGTAGAGCCGAGTAGTGAGGCAACTGGACTATTCCCTTACCCTCACACTCCAGCCTACTCCATTTAAAATATTATAAAATATATCACTTCACTATCCAAAAACTTCTGCTTGTACCAGGTTTAAATTTCACATGCCTGTTTCAATTGTACTTGAGATGATGTGTAAGAAGTTTTATTAAAATCGTTACGTTAGAACGTAAGATACCGGTAAAAACGTTGTTATATCTATTTTGTCTATATTTATATCAATTTTTGTATATTTTTTGATGTTTAGGTCCGCTTTAACACTTCATAGCGGTGTCGTTGATGGTTTTAAAGTCCTAAAATTTCAATTTTATATTTGAAGCTTACGTTGACACTGTTCACTCCCGGACTCCAGACGCTGTAATGTGCCATTAGGAAATTCGTCCCAAAACTAAATTTATTCTCATATCATTACAGTTCTATTAACAAAAAGTATAACAATAACAGCATTTACTTGTTTTGTTTGAACAACATTCATTAAGGGGGAAGCTAATAAATCTTTTACAAATACTTAGAGTAAAGATAAACAAGTTGTACCTTTAAATATTTAGACCAATGTTTCCCAACCTTTTTGTACCCACCGACCACATTTGATGCGATACGTTATTGTTTCTTGGTTGTTTTCTCAATCTTTCCTCAGACCACCTGGAACAGTCCCGCAGACCACAGGTTGGGAATCACTGCTTTAGTTAGAACCTTTCATAAGAGGCCTAGGTAGGGTTTGTATAGGGCCCTGGGACAAAGTTGGTTCCCTCCAATGTTGTTGTGAACTGAACCAATATAAAAAAAAAGGTTGCTGAATTCAATTTTAGTGCCACCACAATTCTCCGCCCAGGGACAGCTGTCCCTCCTTGCACCCCTAAGCTATGCCACTGCCTCTCATGTTAGTTAATTATATTATCATTTAGAATGCAATGGACTTTGACAGGGTAGAAAAGTCTTAAGTGTTTTATAAAAATTAAAAACTTAAGTTTTTGGTAGTATTGTTTCTATCATTCAGATAACCCTTAGTACCTAGTTTATCTCTATCTATCACAAATTGCTAATTTAATCGGCCCATTTTTGGGAGAAATTCTCGTAATTTTGTTATTAATATTTTGCATGCAATGTTATAAATTTTCATTCTTGTCTAAAGGCGTTTTGATTTGATTGTGTTAGCAGCAGGAGCTGATGTTAAGAGCGAGTGCCTCTGAAAATAGTCCAAGTACAGGTCTTGATCCATTCCTCTCCGGTCTTACGGATCATTCCCGTCAAGAATCTGCTGATTCCGGACTCGGAATGGGTAACTCATACTCCCTCCCTCATACCCCAGATGATTTCCTTACCAACATAGACGATAATATGGATGGAGTCTCAGGTAATCATAATATTTTAGTTGTGTTTTTTTTAAGGGCAATAAGGCAACCAATAGCCAAACAGGATATTTTTTCTGACATTTCAATATTCATTACTATGGTTTTTATTTTACCAATATTAACTGCTTTGCAGTATGAAATTATTGTATTTTATTCATGTCAGAGCCATTTTTATTTTAATAGCTCTAATTCATTTCCTATACAAGTTTTTTTGTAAACAGCATAGTAATTCAGTAAAATAATGACTATTAAAAAAGAGGGAGCATTTTATTTAACTTTTTTGGGGCCATCCATTTAAATTTTTGTATATATTTTTTTTTTTACTTTTATATAGGGTGGGATGGGAAAATAATAAAATGTTATTTCAGCATCTAATATCGTATATGCCTAATAACCTACAAAACCCTAAAAATGTACTTGGATGCTAGTATTTTCCTGTGATTTTTTTTCTTTTTGCCAAATCCATAAAAATATCATATTTGTATTTTTGGCATAACTAAATGATTCAATATTTCACATTCATCAAAACATCCTAGCCAAAACTAGCTGCCTCAATCCTCAAATTCCTGATTCTGGCACAACTTATTTTATAGAACTAGCCACTACTAAAATGTATAAAAAAAAAATAAAAAAATACGTGTGGTGTCGTGGGACACCTGGTAGGAGCGAAGTTCCTTACATTTTTCATTAAATATAAATTATAAAATCACATTGCTAACTACTTATACATGGCGGAGTTAGAATAGAGACAAAATTAAAAGTAACAAACTGTTTGTACCTAGCAAGAGTTAAGGAAAAGTTAAAAGAAAATCATTATTTGTATCATTAAAGCAAGCGTCTTACTATAAATATTTATTGAATATAAGAAAAAAGTTGATCATGATGAGTTTATAGTTAAAGAGTATGTTTGTTAAAGGATGTTGGATTAAAATTGGACTGTTTTCTACCTACCCGGCCTATTAATTTAAAATATTATAAAATATATCTCTTCCCTACTCTAAAGCTTCTGCTTGAAATTTTACATGCCTGATTCAACTGTACTTTAGACAATGTGTAAGAAGTTTTATTAAAATCGTTATACGTTAGAACGGAAGATATATAAACGTTTGGGTCCACTTTAATAAATTTAGCGATCTTTATCACTTCATAACAGTGTCGGTGTTTGTTTTACTAAAAAAAATATTTAAAAAAGTTGTTTGTCTCATTAAATAGATGAAGTTAGAATTTTTTCTTGGATTAAATACGCAGTATTATAATAATACACCTAATATATTGAAATAAGCGTCAGCACAGATCAATTTTACTTTTAACAAGACCGTGATTATATTTTCGATATTTACAAAACCAAGTGATATTTTGACATAACAAAAATAAATAAGTCAAGTAACAGGCTTCCATAATAATATTTTTCCCCGTCTTTTTGAAGCTTACGTTTACGCGAGCGTTGCGTGTGAACGCTTGGGCGGATAACGTTTTCCAACGAACTCAGTCTGGGCATTGGTAAAATGAACATGTGTACCAAATTTCAACTAACTCGGTGATCTTTTACTCAAGTTATCGTCATCGGTAGATTTCGTGACGGTTTTTGCGTGACGTTGATTTTGGTCGTTTTTTTTTTTTATTCACTCCCGGGCTCCAGAACGTGCCATAAGGAACTTCGTTCCAAAAAGTTGGACAAAAACAAACATTTTGTTGGAGATTCTGATTTTGAAAGGCCTTGGGGCTACAGCTGAAGAAATTAGATGCCAATAGCCAACCTAAAATTAAATGAATGTTGGCTCCATGCTGAATTTAAGGATAGGGTTTATATAACACAGTTTTGTTGTAGTTGTAATAACCAAACTATTCTTTAGATGTGGGGGATTATTAAAAAATATTAAAAGGTGTTAGCAAAAGAAACAATATTTTTAATCGGTTTTTGTGAATATTTTTACTTATTTTTAAAAAGAAAAATAAATAAGGCATAACAGAATAATATATAAGTAAAGTTTATTTATTTCCTTATTTTGAACAAATAATTACTTAATAATTGCTCTTTTTATTTTTTACAGAAGGTAATGGTGCAGGTGAAATAGCATCTTTAGATTCTCATGATCTTACACTTAGCGATAATATAGATTCGACAGACGATCTCGTACCATCATTACAGGTTTGTAAACAAGAAAGAATCAATTTAATATTTATAACTTCTAATCTTAGAATAGTTATTTTATTAAAATAATTAATCATCCAAGAGTCAACTGATGGTAATAAATATTGTCCAAATTCAATTTTTTTTTTTTTTTTTTAAGTTTTTGGTAGTTTTCATACTACGGAAAGTTAAATTTTAATTTAAATCAAATAAATATTGTCGAAGGAGGATGTATTAAATTAAGGAACTTGATTGTTTCCCTCATTTATGTTATTATTAAATTTTTCTTGTCTCATTGTCATATGGTTGACGTGAGTAGAAATTTCCATTGGGCACTCTTAGGTATCTAATTATCAAGGGAAATTTAAGAAATTTTAATTTTGATAGAAACGTTAGTTTAAAAGGCAAAATAGAAAAGAGTGTGATAAAGGAGAGGAATTCTACTGAATAAATAAGTAACTTATGAGGGTTGGTCAATAAGTAAGGTCTCCAACACTCTAGCTTAAGCTGACAACGTCAGACAAGAGAGGTAGCAACACCGTATCCCGTCATCCCTCCCTCTTTCTAACGAACCATCACTGAATCCTCTGAACCTTTTAGTTTGCCGACTAGAGCTGTTTGAAATGGATCTCCCAATTTCAGTCCTTGCCAAGTGCGACCTCTGCGAAGTCATACAGTTTCTTACAACAAAAGTTGTTCCGCCGATTGAAATTCACTGTTAGCTTTGTGAAGTTTATAGAGAGGAATGTATGGACATAAAAAATGTTCTTAAATGGGTTCATGAGTTTCATCAGGACCAGACAACTATTCATGATGAAGAGTGAAGTGGGAGATCAACAACATCCATCACAGATGAGATGGTGGCAAAAGTCGATGAATTGGTGCGGCAAGATCGACGTGTAACTACTCATGAACTTTGTTTATGGCTTCCTAACATTTCTAAAGGTTCCATACAGACCATTAAGAATGACAAATTGATATTCTATAAGGTTTCTGCGAGGTGGGTTCCAAGGCGGGCATGTTGACAAAAGGTGTGTCGCTACTGCATGACAACGCCCGTCCTCATGTGGCAAACTCCACAAAGAACCTTCTGATCAAGTTTGATTGGTACAAAGTGACTCATCTACCTTACAGTCCAAGACTTAGCACCTAGTGATTACCATCTTTTCACCTCCCTTAAAGAACACTTGGGTAACCAATGCTTTGATAATGATGAAGAAGTCAAGGAAGAGGTGCAAAGCTGGCTTAGTAACCTGGTGGGAGATTTCTTCGACACTGGTATTAAAAAGTTGCCTGAAAGACTCCAAAAGTGCTTGGATCAAGAGGGTGATTATGTTGAGAAATAGACGATAATTATTCCTACTAGAACCGGTAGGACAAACCACTTGTTCGAACCTTGGAATCAGGCCATCACTTAGGCCCTTTTTACGCCCCGTGGTGGAGAGTTGCAGCTACTTCACACATCATACATTTGTACATTGTACCACCGAAGCGAGTATGGTGTGGTCATTAGTAAGCTATATAAGCGTGCTTCAAAGGGTGGGGGAAGAGTGCCCCATAGGGGGTGTCGCTCGCCCTACACGGTCCGTGATTCATAGATGCAATTCAGAGTATTATGGCGCGGGATCAAACCCGTGACCTGGACTTATTGATAGCTGGGCGAGCTAAGACCCTCAGCCATGCTGGTACCTTTTGCTTATTATTATCAGTTAATTAATGTTATCAGTTTATCTGGGTCCCAAAGTGGTTACATTAAAGTGACCACTGTAAATGTGGGTTAGCCCACACAAGATCCCTTATTAATTTCAACCTTCCTCATTGCTTCATGTTACTTAAAGCTACACACCGCTCTAATTTCTTTATAAATTTGTTATTATTATTGTTTTTTTATAAATGATTTTTTATTTTTTTTTACTGTTTCAGCTCGGAGAAGAATTTACAAGTGACATATTAGACGATGTACAAGCGTTAATAAATTCAAATAAACCCGGAAGTAGTTTAACATGGTTGTAATAAATCCGTGTTGCAATACTCTACATCACTAAGTCTTCCACGTCAAAGTGCCTTCTTATTATATTGATGTAAAAAATTAAATACTCGATTAATTAAATATTAATAATATTCAATTATTAATATTTAATATTTATCGAGTGAGTGATTATTTGAGGAAAATATGATTTGCTTTTATTAATTATGTAGAGGTGGCAGTATCACTTTAACTGACTACATTTTTTTCCCAATTATATTTAATTTTGTAGAGACAAACTTTATTTTTTAAATTTATTTTTATTTTTGTTTTCATCTTTATAGTGTCCTCTTCAAGAGATAGTGCCATTTTTTTTTTTTTTTTTTAAATTGAATGAGATTTTTTTTATACTTTTTTTTATAAGTCGAATGTGTTTATTTTCTTTTGATACTTTTCAGTGCCAAAGTAATTAAAGTTAAGATCTTGTAGAGTACTTACGTAAAGATATAGGGTATTCAAAAAAAACCACCTTTACAATCTAGTGGTATATTGTACTAATTTAATTGCACTAGTCTTTTTATAGAGCTTCTTTTGCTTTAATGGCTAATATATACTAAGAATGTCACTCTTAGCCTTTTTGTTTTTAGCCATTACAATTTTTATATTTATACTATTTTTTGTATTTCAGCCTTTAAAAGTGTTCTTTTGAACACTTACATACATACATATAATCAGGGCTCGATTTGAGGCGGAACGGCGTTCCAGGACCTCTCTCTCTCGATAAATAAAAAAAAAATATCGGCACTAAGATTTGCACTAAGAGTGTAGGTTTATGTCTAAAACTGCTTAAAATGCTGTTTTTGAACGTTTATTTTTCAAATTTTTCCCCAAAAAATCCCCGGACCCCCCTTCTATAGGGGGGGAGGGGGAGAGGGTAGGTTGTAGTTCCGGCACCTCATTTTCTAGAAATCAAGATCTGCGTATAATATAATTTCTCAAATGTTTAAATCATACAAATGTACTATTTGACAAAGGGATATGATCTTTCAAGTGTATAAATAAAGTAAAATTGTGGCGCCAAGCGATTATCAACCTTATCATCTCCTTCAGTTCAGCCAAAAAAAAAAGTTCCAACTTTTTGTACTAATTCATGATTAGTTTCATCCGTAAACGCTTTGTGGTCCATGCCTCTAGACCGTAAAAAAAAAAAAAAATGACTGTAAATGCCCCAGTAAAAATGGGCTTTATTTTAGGAGTGTGGTAGACAAACGGATCACAAAGTGTTTAGAACATTTTTTTATACTTGGGTGTTAAATGGTTAATGGTCTGTACACAAAATATTCTAGCGGTTTTCTTAAAAGCTCTGATTTACCTTCATATGAACTATGATGGTGAACTAAAATTCAATACTATGTATGAAAAATAGTATGTGTTCAAAAATATTAAAATAACTAATATTTGATAATTTTTTTTCTAAATTTCTATAAAAAATTACCTATCTTTATTAAATAACGAATGTATGTACTATTTAGTATAGTTGGTATTTACACCTTTTTTAGGCTACATTCTAGCCTATTCTTTTGTAATAGGCTACGTTCTAGCCTATTCTTTTGTAATAGGCTACGTTCTAGCCTATTCTTTTGTAATAGGCTACGTTCTAGCCTATTCTTTTCTAATTGGCTACGTTCTAGCCTATTCTTTTGTAATAGGCTACATTCTAGCCTATTAGAAACTTAATAAAGGCTGAAACACTAAATTATTAAATATAATTGTATCATTGTCATTTATTTAATCATGTCCTTAAACTAGTACTGCCACCTCTACCGAAGAAAAAAAAGAGAAGATTGTACTGAAGTCATATTTTCCTCAATTTGAATGCGCTACGGCTCTTAGCTACTATTGTAAATGATAAGATAAGGAATCAACTTCTGGGGTTTTTACGTTCTGAGTAACTTTGGACATTAAACATGTGCAATAGATATATAACAAAAAGAATAAAAGATTTTAGAAGCAAATTTGTTTTTTTAATGTATTATCAAAATTTAGAATCAGTAATTTTTTTCAGTAAAAAAGGCTCGGAGATAAATTATGAGAATTTTACACCATTTTAGAGCTATTAGGGTTTTTTCTATTATTTTTCTTCGAGCCTTAAAATTGAATTTATTATTGAATTCTATTAACTCTTTTAGTTTGATAATCAGAAGAATATAATTTAAATTATTGATAATAACATAATAATGAATGAATGTCATCGGTAGATGTTAGATATTTACGGACGTAACATCTACATTTAATAGATTATAGAAATAGTATTTCTGAAAAACAAATTTGCTTTTAATATTTTTTTTTTTTTGTCTTTTTAATTTTTTCCATCTTTTTTGAACTCCGCAGAATTCCTTGGGTTTTTGATAAGTTTATGCTATTTACTTTTATCTTTATTATTTTTTTTATTGGGGTTTTATTATATTAATTTCTTTTATTGGCAATGGATTTTGGTTTTTTTCTTTAAAAAAATTTTTATAGTTATTTATATTAATCAAATTTTTTCAGTTTTAATTCTGTATTTTTATTGGTTCTTGAAAAAAAAAAAAAAGATTATATTCAATAAGTATAAGAAATATTTTTAATCATTAATTTTTTTTTGAAATATTATTATATCTATTTTTTAATTTTATTTAAATTATGCCAGTTTTTAATTAAATTTTTAAAGTTAATTAAATTTAAATGTATGTAATTCAAATTTGAACCTTTAAAAGTAGTTAGCATTTACTTGTTAAATTCCTTAGGGGTTTTGTGTGTGTGTGTGTTCATTATAAAAATTTATTGATAAGTATTATGCAATATTTTTATTTTTCTTGTTTCATATATATATATGTATTTTTTCTTTCTTAAATGAGATTAATTTTTAAAAAAAATAGGTGCATACTGCGTATTTCATATATAATAATGTATTATTATACTTGATTTTAATACGCTAATAGGTACCACTGTGTATATTTTTAAATGTTACATTTCTTGTATCAATAATTATTATCTAAGGTTTTAGTAAGTTAGTTTACACACAAAAAAAATAACAATAATATAAAAAGTAAAAAAAAAAAAAAAAAAAATTAAAAATTAAGAGGGCATAGGAATTTTTAACACAAAAATTATAGGAATATTTTTTATTCGTTGGAAATATAAAAAAAAAAAAAAAAAAAAAATGACAATGATGTCAATAATTCTTTATATATTTGATTTCCTCCCATGCCCGCTTAAAATTTAGTATTAGAATTTTATTTTAAAAACTACCAATTTAGATTAAATACATTTTTTTGAATTATTCCCCCCCCCCCCCCCCCAGATTACCATGTATCGATAGAATATTTATGTATTCTATTGATTTAATCGTCTTCAATTTTATATATGAGATTTTTATTGAGATATATGTTTTTATTGTTAGTTTATATTTTATTATTCATAATTAAATTTATTAAATATATATATATATATATATATATATATATATATATAAAAATTTAAAGTACTTAAGTTGATCTTTTTTTTTGTATGTTATTTTTTTTTTTTTAATATTTTTATTTCTGGATCATTAATATAATCAAAGACATTTTCTTTTCTATTAACAAAATTTAATTTTTTTTTTACTGAAATTTAATTTCCATTCAAGATATATATTACACACACTTACTGAAACCTTTTGATAAAACTTATTGAATCAAGTTTGATGTATATTTTTATACTAGCTGGCTAGTTTTGTAATATGCATTGGCAATTATGTTTGCAGATAATTTGGAAAAAAAACATATCTTTGGGATTAAAAAAACAAAAACATAATTTTTAACAATTGTGTTTTTAATATAATATCAGCTGATTTAACAACTAAGTCAGTGTTGTTATTCAATATCAGCGAATATCACCAAAAATTTAAAGATGTCATGGTACTTAACGGTAAAGTATCATAATATATCGGATAAAACAACATTATTTTTTATTTCCTAAAATTTTATATTCTATTTTCCTGTTCAAATTTTGGTTACTCAGACAAAAACTCTGGAAGTTAGGGACTGAAACATATTAAGTGTTAATGAATGTCTCATGTACAAATAATAATTAAATTTAATATAAAGTGCCTGTAAATTACGATAACCCGAATTACTACGAAATAATTTAAATAATTATAAAAAAAATAAATTTAAAAAAAATGCCTTACTTTTTTTTATACTCTTTTATTTTTATTTATTTATCTTTTTTTTATAAATTTAAAATACCATTTCATCTAGAAAGATTTTATTAGAATCTTGATTTTATTTTTTTATTATTTTATTTTATGACAATACAATTTAGTAAGGTATATTATTTTTTTATTAGAGTAACCTCTTTTTCTTAATTTATAATTTATTCATTTTATATTTTTTATAATTCTCCCCTTTTTTCTTCAATGTTAGATTTATTATTATTATTATTTTATTATTATTTTCTTTTATTGTTATTATTAAATAGTTAATTTTATCCGAAGATGAAAATGGTTGAGAATGAAGGATAGAAAAACAAGAATTGATGGTTTTATATATTATATTTCAATTTGTTTATATTTGCTCTGATATTCTAAAATAATTATGCAAAAATCCAATTCCCATTCTTTGATTGATTTTTTTTTTTTTTTTTTTTTTTTTTCAAAATTTAAAAAAAAAAAAATGAATATACATAAAAAATTATGTATTATGTTTATGCAATTATAAGTCAAATCAGGTGCTGATTATATTTTCTGTTTTTACTGTTGTTTGAAAAAACAAAAGAAACAAAATTAACAATAATAATAATAATTAATAATTCATTTTCTGCTTTTGTAAAGAACAACTGTTCGTTATTTGTTTTTAAAAAATACTTCTTGCTTCTTAAAGTGTCTCCGTCCAATTATGTTAATTTTTTGACAATACTTTGAGCTAAGGAGTTCAATAAAGATTAAATCCGAAATTATATAAATCACTTAATAAAAATATATATTTATGTATAAAACCTTATTTACTAATTTTGGACAAATAAAAATAAATTAAAAAGAATATATATATATTTTTGCTAAGAATGGTAAAATATATTATATTTAAATTATAATACATATTTTTTACCATTCAAGCCATATGAAATTTTGCTCTCAATGATAAATTTAATGTTATCATTTTTTGAGTAGCATATTTTTTAAAAGTACTTAATCGTTAAAATGCTCAAAATATGCTTAAGAATTTTTTTTTTATACTAATAGAAAAAAAATAGATAAAATAAAAAAAAAATTATTTTAATACCTAGTTTTTGTGCAATCTTGAATTAGGTTTTATTTATTTTTTTGAAATTGTATAAAAAAATAAATATTTACTTTCCCTACTATGTGTAGTAAAGGGATAAGTAATAATGTCATCGTAAATATGTCAATTTTAATTTCATAATTAAAAAAAAAAGCATTTTAATAAAATATTTAAAATTTGGTCTAATAAACATTTATATTAAAAAACATAGTGCCTTATTCTTATATTAAAAAGAAATTAAAAAAAAATATGACTGTGATTAATATATATTTTTTTGATTCGTGTCTTCAAAGTTTATGGAATATTTTTAATTACTTTTGCATCATTAATATTAATTATCGCTCAAAAATTATATAGTGAAATTCGTCCATCTAAGTGCCTTAATATAACGTTATTATTGATTTTTTTTTTTTTTTTTTTTAAAAAAAAAGATTAATTATTTAAAAAAAAAAAAATAAATAAAAAAGAACAATAATCAAGTATTATCAAAATGTTTTTAGCCTGTTTTTTTTTGCCAAATTTGTGTTTAAGCTTTAACAATTAATGTTATTATTATTATATTTGATTTTTTTTTTAAAAAAAAGTTCTAAATTCTATTTAAATTTAAAATTTAAACTCATGTTTACTTGTTATAGTTTATGTAAAACTTGATGTCTGTTTATATTTTATTTTAAAGATGAACAGTTAAAATTTTATTGTTACTATTATTTTCTATTGGAAATTTTAAAATTTTTGGTGGGATTTCTGTAAAAAATTTTGTTGTTGTTTTGTGTAACTTTTATTGCTTTTTTTGATAATGTGGAATTGTTTATTTTTAGCGTATCTATTTGTACTTATTTACAAACAAAAGTTTGTTATTCTTAAACGAACTTGCTTAGAAAATCTTTTAGATCCCAAGAAAATATCAATGTTTTTGGACTTAAACTTTTTTTTAATGTCATAGATTTGACTTAGAATAAAGTTGATTACGCATTTGTGAAAGTTCTTACCCAAATTTTTATTTTATTTTAACGTTAACTTATCGAAAACAAACAGCAAAAGTATGTAATTGACATTTTATTCTTCATAAAATGTGAATTATATCTGCAGCAATGTACGCTTATCAACTATGTATGTCAGAAAATTGACAATTGTAATGTCGAACCAATTTCTACCTTCGTAACTGAAAATGTTTAACACCATTATAACTGGAGTCTGGAGCTTAATCCAAAAAAGATACACATCAATATATTGATGGTATAGGCCAATCTATCTAGTTATGGCCGTTCACTAAGGTAATAAATAAAACATTTTCATTAGACCCTTGTATTATCCGATAAACTTTAAACGTGCATTTTTTCCTGTAAGATTTTATCATTATAAATAACTACTTTGACTACTTCCACATTATCAATTTTTTATTATCTTTCAGTTAAAAAAAAACTATATTATAAAATAAATAATATAAGTTGCAAAAAACATTGTTTTTTTTTTAAATTAAATTGTTAAATTTTTATTTTTTCCTTCTCAAATATTTTATTACTGTTATGTTGTATTAAGCTTTTATGTATGCAATTTTTTTTTTATATCCTTTAAAAAAAAATAAATAAAATGATTATAATAAATAATAATATTTGTGAAATAGAAAAAAAAATAATAAAATCTTTGTATTTATATTAATGGTCTTATGAAATAATTTTACTTGTAAATATATGTTATAATTTTTGTTTCATTTTTTTTTTTTAATTAAAAAAAAAGTAACTATTTAATTATTTGCCAGGAAAAAAAGTAATTTTTATTGTTTTAACTGAAACCTTTTAAATTTTTAATGTTTTTATTAATTCAAAAAGAAAAAATATTCAATATTATTATATTTTGGTTAAGAAAAATTATCATGATTATTGTTTGTTAACCCAGTTGTACTGGAAATAAAAAACCTGGAAAAAACGTTTGATATTCTTGTTTGCGCTAGTTTTTTTTTTTTTTTTTGAGTCTTTGACTTATTTTTATATATGTATAAAAAAAGAAACAAGAGTTGTTTAATGTATAATAAAATAAAATGCCTTTTATTTAAATTTCCTAAATTAACTTTAACAGGTTTGTAGGGAACTTTTAAAAATATCAAGTGCTCTCCCAATATCGTTGTGACTTTTGCATAATTTTCATTGAAGTATTAGGTTCATAATAGTCGAGGAGATAGCGTGCAAAAAAGTGTCTGATTAACATTCAAGCTAGAATTTTGTATACAAGTCAATCTTTTTGAATGTGTGGTCGGCTAAGTTCGTCTTTGGGACCTAACTTGGCAATAGGCATTTGGTTAAAACAAACTGGTGGAAAGCAGCCATGCCCCACCCATTATGGTGGACAATGTGATTTTCATGATCCTGAGTACAAAATTAGTTTTACTCAAATATTACGTTATCCAAATTAAAGTGGTCACCTATTTTGTGGCAAAGTAACGTCAACTTGATTTTTGGTCTACTAACTACAGTAGAGTCTTGCTAATCCGGACCCCGCTAGTCCGGACATCCGTATAATCCGGACGGGCCAAAAACTATGTACAATTAGGAACTAGGGTTATTCAGATTTATGAATTGTTGAGATTATCGGGGTTCTTCTTTTATTGTCTATTACCATTTATAAAATTGTTCCTAGTATAGTTTACAGGTATACATTCCAACGTTCGACACGAGGAATACCCGGTATTTCTGTTAAAAATAAACAGATTTAGAATAATTTTATGAATAAGTAAGAACTTCGATAAATCTGTTTCGGTTCCATAGAAATGTAGGGCGGAAGATATAAAGGTAGAGTATTCCAGAAAATAAAATTATATATGAGATGAGGAGAGGATTTTAAGAAACACGTAGCGGCGGTTTAACGGAGTTCCGTGAAATTTAGCCAAGCCGCCAGAGTGCAATGTCTTAACTTTTTGTGAAATGATTTGGCGTTGCTCGAATTTTATTTCGGAACATAGCTTGTTTCCCTAGAAGTCTCTTCTACACCTGCACCTGCGTAATAAATTGCCATTTTAATTTAATTTATTTGATATTCGGACTAGTGACAGAACAGTCTTTGAGACTAATAGAAGTATTTTTTTCGATAAAAATCTCGATTTAAATATTTTTAACCAACTAAAACTTATTTTATAGACATTTTACAACTGATTCCGTTTAATCCGGACTTTCGGTAATCCGGACAGGGTCCGGTCCCGTCAAACCCAGATTAGCGAGACTCTACTGTAATTTTGTACTCAGGATCATGAAAATCACATTGTACACCAAAATGGGCGGATATGGCTGCTCTCCACCAGTTTGTTTTTTCAAATGCCTATTGCTAAGCTATGTCCTGTAGACAAACTTCGCCAACCACATATTCTTAAAAGGCACTAAAAGATTATCTTGTTTACGAATTCTAGCTTGATGTTAGTCAGACACTTTTTTACTCACTATCTCTTGGACTATAACTGGTTGATCCTTAAAATTAAAATAAAATGACAATTACTTGAGGTACTACGTTTCCATGATGTTTTAATTCGGATTGTATATGGGTTGAATCCAGTATTTTGGATCCAAAGTGTCCATGGATACCTAGATTCAATACAGATTAAATACAATTTGGATCTAGATACTATACACTAAATTTTGGGATCATATCTGGATTGAGTTTCGTAGATAGTAACGTGTGTAGAGTGTACCCAAACTCTATGTAAGCGCTCCACACGTGTTTCTGTAGGAACTGTAGTAAACTCGGTCAAAAATAACCTTTATTTGTCATTTTTGGTTAGTTGGTGAGTTTTGGATCAGGCCTTTCACTCTGACAGTATTCTCGGCCTGGCCAGGAGGTTAATTAATGGTTTTACTGATAATGTCTTGTTAGTTGTCCTCAAAATAATTTAGATATGTGTCTAAAGCAGTTTCTATAATAAATTTGCACAAATTTTGAACACTTCCTTGATTGTCACTTAATATATCACTGAGAATTGGTGCAAGCCTGTGCTTTTGGTGTAATTGATGGTATTTAGCACATATCTCTAGATTGTCAGGGGTACTATGCACCTATCGCATTTGGGTGGAGGTTCCTAGTTTATTAAATGGCCATGTGTAAGGTGGGCGTGTCCAATTCTTAATCTTGCCTCTATAACTTCTAGTCTTCGTCATTTTCAGTTTTGTTTTTTAAAGACTTAAAAACAAACACTACAATCCTGGTTATAAAAGTTGTAGGTTACAAAAATATTTATAACCTTTAATAAAGTAACCTAGTAAAAGTTTTTTTTTTTAATTTTTATCGACTGATTGGTGTATTAAAAATGTATTGAATACTACTCATGGAAAACACCCAACTTGTTAAATTCAAAATCAGGATTCAATCCGTTTTAAAACATCTTAAAAAGGTAGTAAGGTTTATTTATTTATTTATTTATTTATAGGGTGTTTGACATATGTTCATTAACGCCCTAAACATTTTTTCGTTAATTATTTGTATCTATAGTAAGGTTTATTTGAGTGTGAACAGTTAATTAAGCTAACCAGTTACACGGATTGGTGCAGAATAGGCTTTACCAACTAAAAACAAACTAAAAAAAAAAAAAAAAAAAACTAAACACATCACTTTTTAACTCTGACAGCACGGGAAAATCGGAAAAAATGGGAAGAGAGCCAATGAGAGCATGAGATTTTGGTGAATAATAGGTTGGGCTAACTAGGCAAACAAAAATATCACTGGTAGAGGGGCGAGGCACTCAGGATAACCGTTCGAGAAGACTTACTCAGTTTTACAGAGTAAAACATAACTTTCTTTTGCCCCCATAGGTTGGCTAATCTGAGCTGTCAGATTTAAAACGTATGATGTGTTTAGTTTAAACTGAATTTCTATGACAGATAATGTGACAGTATCTAGTCCAGGGCCTCTACTAGATTCAGGGCCGGATTTAGGCATAGGCGGCCGCCTAGGGGCCCGCACCACATTTTTTTTTTTTTTTTTTTTTTTTTTTTTTTTTTTTTTTTTTTTTTGTAATGCTTCCATTAACTTTGGTAATCTTAGAAACTAGAAGGAAAATCTACTTATTCATAGAGAAAAAATAATCTTTGTTTTAAAGAAAAAATGTTCAATCTTAGTCCAGTTAATAAAGGAAACATTGTGAAACTAAATCATAAAGTTTTGAAATAGTTCTTTAATGTTTGAAATTGAACATATTATAGTCGTAACATAAGTCCCGAAATTTCTGAACGAAATCTATGGCCTTAATCGGGGAAAATAGTTTCAATTTTTGTTTTACAAATATCTATAAAAAGGTTAGCTTTACCTAAAATGTCATTTAGGTCACTTATCAAAGATTTTTTTTTCTACAAATAAGGTCCAAATGATTTCCTTGATACCTCGGAAGCTCAAAAACATTTCCTTTATTAAGTACAAATTAAAATTTTATTGCTTTTAAAGTTGAATGAACATTTTTGTAAATTATTTACAGCCATTTTGATTTATCTTTTTATTAGAAACAGCTTATGTAATACCTAAAATAATAGAAATATTTTTTAGTAAATTTTCCAAATATTCAAATAGTTTAACTTTCTAAGGTAAATATTTCATATAGGACGCAACTTTGAACTTTCTCTTAGTCCAACCTTTTTCTAAATATTGAAAAATTGGACCTATTTTCTAAAATGGTGGTCATACTCTCCTCTCAGGAATTTCCGGACCATTGATATATTCATTTACACACATTTCAATGAACAAATACAGTAGAGCGTCGATTATCCGAACTAATGTTTTTTGGGGTGGTTCGGCTAATCAAAAATTCGGATAATCGAAATTCACTAGGAATTTAAAAGGGAAGATGCAAAAAGTATATTTGTTTTATTTATCTAGTACATATAGCGAAAAAAAAATATATTAAGTTGTACCACCAAAGAATAATTTGGCATAAAGAAGGTTGTAATACTCGTCTGCTTAATTTTTCACTATGAATCTCGATTAGTCGAATCCCATGACGTAATTTGAAATTTTTCAGCCACTCAGAACTGAGGATGAATAAAGAGTCACCACCAAGCTTCATGTTTAATTCTACTGCTTTATCACACAATAAGGGTCCAGATATGGATATGGGCTGTCCAGAGGCCCATTTTTGCAAAAACCAAGTGAATGCAGCATCTTCCAACAATTTGGATTTCGTTTTTTTTTTATAGTTTTACGATTTAAACTGCCCTCCTCACTGTCAAAATTAAGTGCACTTAAACCTTGGCAAAGTGATTGAATCAGAATTATTTTTTATTCCCGTAATCGTTGATTTACCAACACCGAACTTGATAGCCAATGCCTTGGCTTTCACCTTTCTTCAGCCGCGTAATAATTTCCATTTTATCTTTTAATGAAAGCACTCCCCGTTTCATACATGTTGTAAGTTTTACTTAAAATTTCTAACCACTAACTAATTAAATGTATACCTCACAATGAATGATTTGAAACTGAGAGCATTAAAAAAACCGACCAGCATTACAGAAAGGAATTAAATAGAAAAATGCTGCAAATAATTCCACAAATTACATAGACAAACAAAAGTTAGTTCTTAGTAAACAAATGTTAATGTCTGCCCCTTCAAACTTAATTCATTGAAATCTAGTATCCCTTTATGCAGCAAACACCGCTCTTGCTAGGAATTAATTTAGCGGTGGCTTTTGATTTTTTTTTTTTTTTTTTTTTTTTTCCCTGAAGCTAGTTCGGATAATTGAACGTTCGGATAACTGACGTTCGAATAATCGACACTCTACTGTATCTAAATTTTTCGATTTAGTTCCATAATATGCCCAAATCATAGCTTTGTATACTGCAAAGCTTTATAATGTGGCTTAATATCTGTTTGTTTTGACGAGTCTCAGGGAGCCAGAAGAAGAAAATTTTTTTTTTTTTATAAATAAACAAATATTTGTAAGGCCTTATTTCTTAAAATTACCACAAAGGAGGGGGTCCCTCCCAATTTCAGACCCCCGATAGATTGATTCCCAATATTTGGTCAAAGCTAAAAGCAGGTGAAGGGGGGCCCGCTCCACATCATCCTTCTTGTGGCCCACATACTCTAAATCCGGCCCTGACTAGATTACTGACAAGGGGTCGGTACATCAACTATATTTTATTTGGTTTTTGAGACCACAAGACGCCCCTTGGTCTTCTCATGTTACTCATAATGCTGAATAAACTTATAACAGTTCCTATAGGAATCAAACCCAGACTCTTTTATGAAAGGATAAAGCTATATTCAAACTGGAGACTCACTTATATGTATATAGTTGGACCTCTTTACAACAGAATTGATGGTTTCAGAAAAAAAAATCACTACATAGAAATATCGTTGTATGGAATTTTATTTTTTTTTAGAAAAAAATGAGTGGTCCTGAAAGAGGAAAATTTTTATCCTGTACCATTTTCACCCTTTACAGAACTGCTTCATCTACATCTTCACTCTAGATTTTATTTATTTATTGTTTTAATTGGGTGTACGGACTGCTCGTGGTCATTTACACCCTTACTCTAGATTTTTTTTTTAAAAAAAATCTCTATACTGTGCAAAGATGATTCTGATTCCACTTACACTAATGGAGATAGAATACGCAACATTATTCGGAGATTTCTCTATACTGTGCAAAGATGATTCTGATTCCACTTACACTAATGGAGATAGAATACGCAAAATTATTCGGAGATTTCTCTATACTGTGCAAAGATGATTCTGATTCCACTTACACTAATGGAGATAGAATACGCAAAATTATTCGGAGATTTCTCTATACTGTGCAAAGATGATTCTGATTCCATGCAGTAATGGAGTTAGAATATGCAACATTATTCGGAGATTTCTCTATACTGTGCAAAGATGATTCTGATTCCATGCAGTAATGGAGTTAGAATATGCAACATTATTCGGAGATTTCTCTATACTGTGCAAAGATGATTCTGATTCCACTTACACTAATGGAGATAGAATACGCAAAATTATTCGGAGATTTCTCTATACTGTGCAAAGATGATTCTGATTCCACTTACACTAATGGAGATAGAATACGCAAAATTATTCGGAGATTTCTCTATACTGTGCAAAGATGATTCTGATTCCATTTACACTAATGGAGATAGAATACGCAAAGAATACGCAAAATTATTCGGAGATTTCTCTATACTGTGCAAAGATGATTCTGATTCCATTTACACTAATGGAGATAGAATACGCAAAATTATTCGGAGATTTCTCTATACTGTGCAAAGATGATTCTGATTCCATTTACACTAATGGAGATAGAATACGCAAAATTATTCAAAGATTTCTCTATACTGTGCAAAGATGATTCTGATTCCATTTACACTAATGGAGTTAGAATACGCAAAATTATTCGGAGATTTCTCTATACTGTGCAAAGATGATTCTGATTCCACTTAAACTAATGGAGTTAGAATACGCAAAATTATTCGGAGATTTCTCTATACTGTGCAAAGATGATTCTGATTCCACTTAAACTAATGGAGTTAGAATACGCAAAATTATTCGGAGATTTCTCTATACTGTGCAAAGATGATTCTGATTCCACTTAAACTAATGGAGTTAGAATACGCAAAATTATTCGGAGATTTCTCTATACTGTGCAAAGATGATTCTGATTCCACTTAAACTAATGGAGTAAGAATATGCAAAATTATTCGGAGATTTCTCTTTACTGTGCAAAGATGATTCTGATTCCACTTAAACTAATGGAGATAGAATACGCAAAATTATTCGGAGATTTCTCTATACTGTGCAAAGATGATTCTGATTTCACTTAAACTAATGGAGATTGAATATGCAACATTATAAGAGTGCTAGAGCAAGACAGGCCTAAAAATAGTTCGAAGAAAATAATGGAATGCAAAAACTCCTTCACAGAAAGTTCGTCGGTCAAATCTTAATCCTCATTTCTATGAATTTTGTAAGTTGTAGAGAAATTATTTTTGTTCTATAGAAACACTTTTATACAGAAAAATTTGGAGGACACAAAAATATAGAGAAGATAGAATTGTTATATAGAGATTTTTGTTGTACAGAAGTTTATTATAAGGAGGTTTGACTATATATCAATTTATTTTTTGTTTTCTGTGTACCTGCATAATATTCACTTAACAAAAGCAATTATCCTATCTGTACTTACCATAAGAACTATATTGAGTAGTGTATTGGACAGACTAAACAGCTAAGAGTTGTTTAGTCTGCCCAGACAACATCACAACACTTTTTGAACTTAAGGGACCTTAAAAAATGTAAACCCATCAAAATTGAATTTTTATGCCCTCATTATACTTTATCTCTATATAAGGGGTCGGCAAACTATTTGCCTACAAGGGCGCAATACCAGATCAGCAAATCAAATCACTTAGGGTGCACATGCCAGTGGTTGAAAGTTGGCACTAAAAAAAGGCAATTTTTTTAAGTTTTCAAGAAACTGAACTCTCTGTACACAAAATCAACCAAATATTACCATTATTAGAGGTTTAAGAACAAGCAGGAGTTTTTGTAAAGAATGACTTATTTTGGAAAACCCAAAAAATAAGAAAATTTTTCCTCTCGGATAATATATCTTGGGACACACTGTATTGTATAAATAGGTCAAATTTGTAGGTTGAAAACACCCTTTTTGCATCTTGTTGATTATGATTATCATTCACAGCCTACCATGGAAAATAGTATATTATGTTACTAGGCTGTGAAGTGAGTTTTTTCTTTACCGCGGCAATTACATTTACTGTCGAGCGAAGCAAGACAGTAAATATTGCCAAGGTAAAGAAAAAACACTTCACAGTCATGTAGCATATGCTATTTTTTCCGAGGTAGCAGACAATGAAAAAACATTAAATATTAATCACTAATCAATATATAATAATAACAAATATTAGTACATACTTAAGACTTAAAAAAAGAAACCTTAAAAAGAGGTTACACTATAAGAAAAGATAAATAAAACGTATTGACATCTAGCGGATTTTAATCGTACTAGAAGCATTTCTACAAAGACTGCAGCGGTACTAACGGAAGTTTTGACAACTACCCGCCGGAAAATAAAAATCTTTTAGTTCCTAGGACGTAAAAGATTTTTTCTTTACAGCTAGGAGTAATGAAAAAATGGATTTTAGCTATGTTTTTTAGGCTCTAAAGTTACTATTTCACTGCCTACCACGGAAAAAATAAGTTTATGCTTTTAGGGTATGTTAAATATAATTTTGAAGCACTTTATTTAGATTAGGATTATGTACGTTTTTTCCTGAAATGTTTCCTGGAGGCCATATTGAAAACAAAAACAAGGAACATCAGTATATTTCATCGCTAGTTCATCGCTATAGTTTACTAAATATTCTCCGGTAGGACATTAAAGTGAACATATATGGTTGCGACCTGAAGACACTTTCAGAGGACATCTTACCATAATGAAGAGACGGTTGCCGCTCCGCTACCTTCTTTTTTCTGAGCATAATCATCGGTATCGTTGAGGTCTGTCGGTAAAATCCACCAGTATTCCACATATGGTTATTGATTTTTTTTCCTGTCGAAACATTTTACTGTTGTTCTATCCCTAAACCCGCAATTTTTATTGTTGTTCCAGCAGTCTAAAGTCTAATGATAATTTTTACCCCCATTTCAATGATTTTTATAAATGGATAGTTATAAAGGTCTTTAATAATGTTTTGTACTAAGCATGCTTCTTATAATGAATGTCTAATGTCTAATGAAATAATAACCTAAAAATGTAAAAAAAATATGGTGTCTGTAAAAAAAACCAATGTTCCGAAACTTGGGGGTGCAAATCATGTTCCAGGAAGATTATCATCCATCTGATAATAATCCATCCCACTACAGCCTACTACTAGATAGATTGCTGAAAGTCCAGAGCCTCTACTAGATTGCTGAAAGTCCATGGCCTCTACTAGATTGCTGAAAGTCCATGGCCTCTACTAGATTGCTGACATGGGGTCAGTACATCAACTCACATCAGCTATATTTTATTTGTTCTCTCAGACCACAAAATGCCCCTTCGGTCTTCCCATGTAACTCATAATGCTGAGTGAACACAGAACAGTTCCTATAGGAATCCAACTCAAACTCTTAATCTACAGAGAGTTTGTCTGTCGGATCTTTATCCTTATTTCTACGAATTTGTTTTAGAGAATTTATTTTCTTTCTGTAGAAACAATTTTCAATGGAGAATTTGTTGGATGTATAAAAATTCATTACAGGGTGGTCCAAAAGTCTCCCCCCCCCCCTCTTAACTTTTGAACGGTTTGAGATAAATTAATGAAACTTCATAAATTAATGGGGATCTCTACCATGCATAGGGAAGTTTGTTTTCATGCAATCACCCACTAGGGGCAACCACCCACTTTGCCCCCAGGCCACCCAACTTCAAAATTTCAAATTGGAATGTATATTTTTGATAGCATATTTGGATTCTACAGTGAAAAATAATATACTTTTATTTAAAACTATTTTTTCTATCTCCAATATTTTGCCCCCTACAGGGGGGCAAAGATAGCGAAAGAACCCTTCCGAAATAGTAAAAAAATAAGACTTAGATCGTTATAAAGTCTAAACGGTTTGAAATAAAGTAATAGAACTTGGGGGATCTTTACCATGTAAAGGGAAGTGTGTATTCATCCACTCGCGTACTAGGGGCAACCACCATTTTGCCCCCAGGTGCTGAAATCTACGATTTCTATACCTTTGCCCCCCTATAGGGGGCAAAATATTGGAGATAGAAAAAAAAAGTTAGAAGTAAAATATTGTTATTTTTCATCGTAGAATCTAAAGCTGCTATCAAAAGAAAGAAAGAAAGAAAGAAAAGACATTTATTGATAATAAATATTTACAAGGTTATTGCTGGTTTTTTTTCATGCAAATGTCAGTACCCCACTGCTGTACAGCTTCGGGGGGTGAGCTCGTTTACATTTAACTTCTTTTACACTGCTCTACTTACAAAAATCAGATTTGATACATCCTTTAGTTATTCTATTCTATATATTATATTATTTAATTTATACATCAGCAAGTTATTAATCAATTTATATCGAGATTTTAAGCATTATTTCATTTTATTTTTTAACATTAGTTTATTTGAATTTTCATGTAAACGTACATACACATACACACCCATACATACATACACTTACAAATAAACCCATACATACACAAATCTATAATTTTTTTTTTGTTTTGTTTAACTATTAGTAGTGGAGGTAATAAGGCTGATTTGGCTGGTTTTACTCGAATTCAGTTTCTATTAGTGTCCTGTAGTGCCAGGCTTCTTTACTAAAAGATACCAAACAAGTCCAATTTTCCCGCTTTCTCAGTAGCTCTATGAATTTGCCATAGTTTAACTCATTTTCTCCGAGTTTTCTTTTTCTTATGTACCCCAGCACAGGACATTGTGCTATAAAATGGTACACATCATCCTTTGCGGCTTGGTTGCATATTGGGCAAACAGCGAGTTTCCATGCTTTGTTATTAAGCCCTAAGGGGAGTAGGGTAAGAAGTAAAATATTGTTATTTTTCATCGTAGAATCTAAAGCTGCTATCAAAAATATTCGCTCCAGGTTAAAATTTTGAAGTTAGGTGACGGGGCAAAATGGGTGGTTGCCCCTACTGCGCGATTGCATGTAAACAAATTTCCCTTTACATGGTACTGATCCCCTAAGTTTCATTAATTTATCTCTAACCGTTTAGATTTTGCAACGTATTATCGGAAGGGTTATTTTGCTATCTTTGCCCCCCTACAGGGGGCAAAATATTGGAAATAGAAAAAATTGTTACAAATAAAAGTTTATTATTTGTCACCGTAGAATCCAAATATGCTATCAAAAATATACACTCCAATTTGAAATTTTGAAGTTGGGTGGCATGGGGGCAAAGTGGGCGGTTGCCCCTAGTGGGTGATTGCATGAAAACAAACTTCCCTATGCATGGTAGAGATCCCCCAAGTTTCATTAATTTATCTCAAACCGTTCTAAAGTTAAGAGGGGGGGGGGGGGGGAGACTTTTGGACCACCCTGTATAGAGATTTTGTTATACAGAAGTACGTTATAAGGATGTCCAACTGTATTTAAGACAAAAATATGGGGCATTTAAAGTTTGGCATGCTTTGCCTTTTTCAAATTTGTACCCATAACCTACTTTTTTAGATAGAGTAAATCTCACCATTAAGATACTTAAACCCACCTCTTAAAATTGGAAATGAAATAAAAAAGAACTGTTTTTTAATATAATTTATTACAATCACATTTTTTTTTATATAAATGTAGGAATATCATCATACATGAAGCCTACACTCCATAGTTGTATTCAGTGTATCTACACGTACTCTTAACCAATCATTGAGCAAGTAAAACACTGAATCGAACAAAAACAAATAAATACACAAGATGACATTAGTAAAAAGTTCATTCATATCTAAATTAATCACGAGTTATTGACTAGATACAACATTAGACATAATAGTTGCAAGAGACATTCAATGTTTAAAACTGCCTCATTCTATTGATAAATTAAAATGTTCAATCGTTGAACTTTTTTTAAGAATTATTTTACATTCAATATGGCAACCTTTTTTTTTTGGCAAATATTAATCTTACATATATAAATTAATCATTAAAAAAAAATAGTAGTTAAGCCAAAGAAAAAAAGATCACTTTTTGCCCTTTCCCTTTCCTCCGTTGTTTTGAGGTTTCGGAGGTTGTTTTTCATTTGCCTTGCCTTTCCTTTTGGGAGGAACTGGAGCATCAGCTCCACCTGATGAACCGGTGGCTGGCACAGTTTCATCAGATTTAATTTGAGCTGAAAGAGGGTCCTCCACTTTAAAAGCGTCTGAGGGAGTAACCGGTGGTGTCGGTGCTGTAATTATAGGTGTACCTGGCTGAGGTTCAGATGCCTTTACTAGAGCTTCAGGTTCTTTTACTTGAGAATCAGGTGATGTAGGTGGTGTTAAGGGTACTTGAGGGGCTGCCTTCTGTTCTTCTTTGCCAGCTTCAGGTTGAACAGGTGCATCGGCTAACGGATGAGCAGAAGTCGGCTCAGGCTGCTGACCTTTCTTTTGTTTACCATTTTTTGGAGGAGGCTGAGGAGCCTGCTGCTTGGCAGGTTTTTGTCCCTCTTTCTGTTTTTTCCCTTCATCGGTTTTAGATTCAGTTGTCACTTCCTTTGTCTCAGAAGGAGCTGGAACAGCACTCACAGTTTCTGGTTTAGTTTGTGCTAAAGGTGTTGGTACATCTGGAGCTGGTAAAGGTGTTTCTACAGGAACAGGTTGCACAGCTTCTACCTTTTGTGCCTCAGGTGTGGATTGTTTAGGGGCTTCAATAGGTTTGGGTACCTCAGAGGCACCTGTTTCAGCCTGTGGAGGAGCTTCAGTTTTAGGTACTTCTGGCTTTGGAACAGGAGTTTTTAGTGCCTCTGGCAGAGGTGTAGGTGTCATGGGTGTCTCTGGCTGAGATGCAGGTGTTGTAGGTGCCTCTGGCTGAGATGCAGGTGTTGTGGGTACCTCTGGCAGAGGTGCAGGTGCCATGGGTGCCTCTGGCTGAGATGCAGGTGTTGTGGGTACCTCTGGTAGAGGTGCAGGTGTCATGGGTGCCCCTTGAGATGCAGGTGTTATGGGTGCCTCTGGTAGAGGAGCAGGTGTCATGGGTGCCTCTGACTGTTGTTTTGCTGGAGCTTCAGGTGCTTGTGGCTTGGGTTCCTCAGCCTTTGGTGCTTTAGATGAAGGGGTTTCTGGTTTTGGAATTTCTGGAAGGGGTGCATCAGTTTTTAGTACTTCTGGAAGAGGGGCCTGTGGTGTTCCTGGTGCAGATGCCTGAGCTGGGACTGGTGGTGGCGGTGCTTGAGATTCCTCAACTTTTTTCTGTTCTTCAGGGGCTTGAGAAATGTCTGTTGGCATTTTAGGTATTTCTAGTGGCGAAATTTTAGAGTCTTTTGGTAACTCTGCCAACAGTGTTTGTTCTAGTCCTTTTAAGATATCTTCAATTTTAGGTTGATCTAGTGGCATAATATTGGATTCTTTTTGCTCGCCTTTTATTTGCTCTGCTAATAGTGTTTGTTCTAGTCCCTTTAAGATATCTTCAATTTTAGGTAGATCTCCAGCAAGATCAAGTTTTGGCTCATCAACCTTAGCAGGCTGTTGGGCAACGGCAGCTTGCATTTGAACAACTGGTTCTTCTGCAGCTTGTACTGGTGGAAGGGTCTCTGGTGTCTTAGATAGTTCAACAGGTTTAGGGGGCTCTGCAGTTGAAGGTAGTGCTTCTTTAGAATCAGGTGCAGATGACCCAAGGGTTTCTAGAGGTTTCGAAGATTCTGGTAACTTTGGGACATCTGCCTTTTCAGGAGTTGGAGGAGGAATAGGAATTGGTTGATCTTTCTTTGGAACTTCAGGAGTTAGAGGTTTTTGGTCCTCTTTTGGCAACTCAGCTGGTACTGAAGCTACTGGTAATGGTGCAATATCTTTCTTAACTTCTTCTGGTACTGGTGTTCGAGCTTCTTGTGGTTCAGCTGCTTTTTCTTCTTCTTTTGCTGCTTCACTGGCTGGTATGTCAGCTTTTTCCTTCTCCGAAATAGCTTGAGAAGCTATTTCTTTAGGGACTAGGGCCTGAACAGGCTTTGGAGATTCAACCTTCGGCTTATTAACAGCGTCCATTATTTTCTGCCAGATATTCTCAAAACTATCTTTACCTGTAAAATCGATGTTTCCTTGCTCCCAGTTTTGTTTCCTCCATTGTTCTTCAATTGCCGATCTCTCTTTGCTTCCAAGAGCTCCAGCCAAACCAGACTGAAAAGAACAGATTATTTTAATAACTACCAACATTTATTATTATTTTTTTTTTTTTTCATTTTAGTTAATGCTCAACAACAAACACACATGCCAATTTTAAAAACAAAAAACCAAATAAACTTACATTATACTGAGATCCCAGACATCCAGCAGAATTTGAGTTCCGAGCATCATTAGTATTAAAACCACACACTGTTGCATTCTTGACATTTTCTGGGTTAGTGGGATTAAAGTCATTTAGTCTGCCAGTCGTTTTAAAAAGAGAAGCTATCTCTGCAGGTGTCTGAATTACACATTTGAATTTCTCATTGACTGTTTCATCTTTCTTACTATCACTAAGTCTATAAACATAATTTTGATGCCTATTAGGTTGGGGGACGTTAACAATGTTTTCTTTATTATTAAAGTCTTCATTTTTTTTAAAATGTTGAAATGTATTATTTTTTAAGTAGTTATAGCTGGTTGTTGTGGTAAGGTTATCAGTCGGTAAACTATCATTTCCGAGATTGCTTTTTAAAGGATAGTATGATATTTTTGGAAGTTCAGCAATAACATTATATTTTACATGATTGGCTAATGCAGTTTTTTGGATGTTTTTATCAGGGGGTAGATTTTGAGGTTTATTTTTTGTTTTTCCGGAAACATTTTCCCAGGGATCAGTAAATTTATACCTAGGTGGATTAGTTTTCTGAATCAGTGAGCTTTTGTCATTTGTATTTGAGGTATTGTCTGATTGAAATGAGCTTGCCACAGTAGTATCACTCCAACTGGGACAATATTCTCTCTGTTAAGAAAATAAATATAACTAAAGTAAGTTTCCAAAGAAAAACACACAAAACAAATTAATTTGTTGAATAAAAAAAATCAAAATGTTATTGAGATAAATAGGTTTTGTAGGTACTGTTACAAGTTGTTAAAAAAACTGATTTCAAATAGATTTTTTTTCATTTAAAAAAATTGTTTATAATAGTTAATCAATATTTGATCTAGGTGGACGTCTTGTGTTAATTGACGCTGTTGTTTAGAGAGCATACAAAACAAGAAAAATAAAGAGGAAAATCTTTAATAAATTTATTTGAAAAAGTATTACTAAGGGAGATACAGCCCCTTAACTGTCAGCTTCTAAAGATGATATTAATTAAATCTCTCGGAAACCATAAGTGATAGAATGATAAATTTAGTATAGATGATATCTTTCTCATATTTTATCAGATGAAATTAAAAAAACTTATTCAGAGGTGTCTCTAGCATGCAGTGAGAAAGGATAATTTAACTTTTTTGTCAGTAATTTTTTAAATCTTTTGTCATTGAAAATAATGATAAATTAAGGTATTTTAAGAAAAGAAGGTACTGTTAATAAAATTAACATTAAAACACACCTTCTTTTTAGAGTAAACTAGATTTAAATCTAATAATCAGTAAAAAAAAAGAATTTAATAAAAAAAACAACTAACTTTATTGTGTTTTAAAATCACAATTATTCTTCAACATTTTTGACTTATTATAAGATTAAAACCTGGTTTACTCTAAAATGGTGTGTTTTTATCAAAGTTTATTAAGAGTACATTTTTCTTGAAAAATTTTGGAAAATAAACGTTCAAAAACAGTAGTTTTAGGCATAAACCCATGTACTAATTTTTATTTTACTTGTAATTTTATAGCCTCTTCAAATCTGACGGGGGGGCTCAAGCCTGATAGTCCCCCCCTCGTTCCTACGCCACTGTCTTGACTTTTTCATGTACCACTGTTGTTAACACAGGAGCAACCAGGGCGTTTTTACAGAGGAAAGGGTGTCCGGGGGCAAATCCTGGAAAACTGTTGAGTTTTAAAGGTTCAAAAAACGTAGGGCTATTCATTAATACAAAAAGGGTAGGCAAATCTCTTTTTTTCTAATGCAATAACTTTTTAAAATTTAAATTGTACCAGACCAATTGAATCATTATTTTGTTTACCTTCAATCCCCTGGATAAAGAGTAAGTGTTTGAGGATGATTGTTAAATTAAAAAGGACTAAATAAAAATTATATTTAAAAAAAAAAAAAAAAACATTCATGAAAGAACATCCATGTCCGAATAAACAATGTGGTTAGGGAGGTTAATAATGGGATGGATGTGCTTGCAATAATTGGCTCAAACTAACAATGCCTGGCATGATGGGGCTGAGTTTTAAACGCAAATAATCCTCAACAAAGGAGTGTGTTTCTATACTTGGTTTTGAGTTATATAAGGGATGAATACACTCCTAACAACCCCAAATATTTATGCGGCGCGTACCACTAAACACGATCCCGCGTACCACAGTTTGGGAACCGCTGATCTATACCAAATTTCATTTTATTACTCATGGTTTCTGAGATTTTTAATTAAAGTCATCTTTAGACGTTGACATTTAAGTATCTCCCTTAAAATAAACTTTTTTTTTAAAAAATTATTTGTTTGCCTTCATTTGCTTGTTTTACATTCAGTCAAAAGTTGATTAACTCTATTATAGAAATACCTTGTAGTATAAATATTATTGTTATTAACAAAACTTATTTCAATATCTAATAGAATTAGTTATTTTCTTTTAAAACCAGGAAAATGCTTGTTTTTAATTAAAATTTGTGGTCAGTCTTTTTATATATTTAGGTAATATTAAAAGGAAAGGGTAATGGGTGGTGTAAGATAATACATAAAAAATTCATGACAGTACAAAACAGAATGCTTAATAAAGCCATTTTTGTGAGAACGTCATTAAAAAAAAAAACTTCTTTGACAATACACAGTACCTACAAAACTAACACAAGAAGGAAATAAATATGTTTTTATTAAATATTAAATTTAAGAGAAGTGTAAAACAATGTTAATAATTGATTTTTCAATTATGCATAATTTAGTGTGAGGATGCTAAATTTTAAATTATTGATATTTATCAATGATAACATAATTCATTGTTGCCATGTTTAAAATAATTAAATCAAGATGATAGCAAATAGTTTGGTTTTCCCGTAAAATTTGTGGCATATTAAAGGGGTTGAAGTAAGACATTTCACTTCTAATACAGGAAGCATCTTCAGGGATGTGGTGCATCGTGATGTAAGCTGGAAGCTAAAACACGATAAACTCCTTTTTGTTGTTTCGAGTTAACATCACAATGCACCTGCACCACATGCCTGAAGATGCTTCCAGTAGTGGAAGCCTTGGACTTCAAACCCTTCAAGACACGTATTTCACGGGAATCCAAGTTATTTATTATGTATCAACCCCTGGAAGCTTATGCACTCTATATCAAGGTTATAGTGTTCAAAATCTATGACCAACTTCTTTTGTGACAAATAATTTCAATGTAATTTAGCACACATAGTTGGATTACTAGAGGTAAAATTACAAATTAAAAAATCTATTCTATCCTTAAAATTGGATTGCTCCATAAAAAACTAACCACTGGGTGTGTAAATGCAAATGCAGGACTCCAATGAATTGATTTGTATATCTAAAAACCTGATGACCCTATTCTTCCTTGATTTGATAATAACATTCCATTTGAGAAGCTAGAGCTAGTGACTATTTTAAATACAGTAATACCCCGAACTTACCTGATAAGTGGGACACGATAACTGTAAGTTGAATTTGCATATGTCGGGGTAAAATTTTGCATATAAATACATACAAATTTGTTTATCTACGATTGATACAAAATATAAACATTATATCTCTGTTTAGAAGCGTAGAAAGTGATTATTTACGTACTTGTATTCATTGCTCATGCGCGTCTCATAGTTCTGAAGAATTCCTCTTCTTTACCACGCTAGCTCTGTAAAGAAGAGGAATTCTTCAGGTTTACGCACGATTAGCGAGTTTGTTTACATTTAACAAGACTAAATTGCTGTTTGTTTAATAAAAGTAACTTTTATATAGATTATTTTTGTGAAAATCAGTGAGTGATTTAAATGATTATGACGAATATGAGGAGAATAATACGCTTCCCGAAATAATTCGGCACAAAATACAACTAATGAATTAATGTCATCTTTATCAAAAGAGAAATACGAACTTGTATGCAGGAAGTTTATTTTTTTCTGTATTTATTATTTAAATCTAACAATCGTAGATAAAGTACGGTACGCAACTCGTGCGAAAACGGCATTTTGCATTGCTCGTGTGGTTTTACTACCCTCGCTGTTGCTCGGGTGCAAACTCCACACTCGCATGCAAAATGCTACTTTCTGCACTCGACGCGTAATGTACTATTAATTGGGATAAAAAAATTACCCTTGTTCAATTGAACTAAGACCTTCTGTCAAGTTTGCAACCGTTATTTGATCTTCTGATTGAACTGGACCAAAAGGATTGCTGCAACTTTGCTGCAATTGATGAAGAACATCAGAACATTCTGCAATAGAACCATTCACATCTAAATTTAATTGTCTGGCAAGATTGACAAATTCTTTTATCACATGACCAATTTAACCAGGCTCTGGCATAGATTCTGTCATTCAGGAAAGGAAGTATAACAAAATTGGGAAGGGGATGATTTGAAAATAGCGTAACTCTGGATTAGCGTAAGATGGGGTAGCGTAAGTCAGGGTATATCTTTACATATTATATTGTTAATGGTACTAAAACTCCTAGCTAAATGCATTCAAAGTTGTACTATTCATATTATTTCACTCATTGTTTTACCTTTCTCTTGAATCTTAGTACAATATTGTATTTGTAAATAGAAAATAAATAAATAAAAGATAATAAAATAAATATAAAATAATAATAATCATTTGACACATAAACTTAAATAAATCATGCAAAAGACCAATAATGAAAACAGGTACATACCCACAATCATAAGGCGAGATAATGATGTCCAAGTAATGGAATGAAAACAAAACAGAAAAACAATACTTTTTTTAAAAATCATACCAATACAATACACTACACTACTCCTCACAGGACAAGCAAATAAAAATAAACCCTCTACCTTTATTTATTTACTTATCTCAATGTGTTTAGCTAAGCTAAACTATACATGAATATATTACAGTGCATCTCCCTTAATGTGATCACTTTGGGATCCTGATAATTCCTTTGGGAAAGTAATAACATACTGACTCATAAAAATAAGCTAAAGGAACCACCAAAGCAAGTAAAACCCGTAGAAAAATTGTAAGATTGTGTTTATTACGTACACCAAATGATGTGATAAAATAATAATTTATGTTTAAATGTTCACCATTTTATATCAAATTTATTTAATGATTCATTTTTTTATATTTTATTTGTGCTTCCGAGCTCACTGAAGGTAACAGAAGCTAAGTGATATATGAATATTTTATTAAGTCTCCACTTTTCAAAAATCCAAGGCAGAAATCCGTTCCAGACATCAGGGGAATATTTTTGGATCTATGTCTGTCTGTTGGTCTGTGTCAGTCTGTCATATCTTAACCCATTCAATGCGTAATCCAATTCATGAACCCACCTTAGTTACTGTATATATCTAAATGATTTTAAAAGTTAATTTAAAAATAAATAAAAAATAAATGTTTGGATGCACTGTGGATACAAACGTGAGCGGGCCTGACGGAGCTTTGCAAGATGGTTCTACTCGAGGCACGGAGAATAGAGCTACAGAGGGCTGAAAGAGAGGGCTTGCATCCACTGTGGATCCACCCGCCAGGCGCGTTAGCATGGCATGGATCCACAGTGGATCCACCCGCATTGAATGGGTTAAAAACTACTCATCTAATGTTATTGAAATTTGAAATTTGAAGGTTCCATATAAGTTTTAACCTTCTGCGCCTATTTGTTTCTCTTCCAATGCACACAAACATACATTTATTTACACCTGTATCATCAAAAGCAGTTATCTAATTTTTATGAAATTTGGATGGTTTGTCGAAAGTAGCCTGCAGATGGATGGCCCCAGATTAATTTCAACCGTTTGTGCTCCATAAATTTTGCTAAATTAATACTTTAATTAATGTAAAAACAAAACAGTTTTGACAGTTTTAAAAAAAATTGGGGCAAATTAAATAGATTTGACAATAATAGGTTTTTTTTTTATAGTTTAAAATCATTAAAGTATAAGAAACAGAACGCAAGGAAGTTATGTGCTGCACTAATTGGCAGAGTTTTTTTTCTCTTAAGAACAACACGAAATACATATATCTTTAGAGACAAAACTAATTCATACATATGTGTATGTAAATGAGCACTGCGTTTTAAAGGGCTCATTCTTCGTTTTAACATAAAACTTTAAAAGAAAACTAATCAACTTATGTAAATTTCTTGATGAAAGAATATGAATCATTAAATTACTTTGTAGTAATAGGGAGAGGTGAGGTGAGCTTTGCTTTCTGAGAGAAAAAAAATCACCGAAACTCCTTTGACACGGCTCCAGTGTTTTCCCCGAAAAGTATAACAAAGAAAAATTTCCTTAACATCTTGACATTGATAACAATAAACAGATAATGTTTATTGCGTTGATAATGCACGGGACGGTTCCAAGCCATTTTGATCACACTAAACCATTTACGATATTAACCGTAATCACATTAAGTGGCATGCACTGTATTGGCAAATGAAATTTAATGATCAATTATTTGAATCATGCACTAAATGTATCTACTCAAATTTGATTCAGAAAACTGTATTTCTTATATTTGTTTTGCTAAAATAATGAATGAAAGCTTTATGTATGCGTATGAATTTTCATTCAGTAATAATAAAATAAAATAATCCATTAAAATTAAAACTATAAACATTGTAAAAAGTAGAATGTTTAACGTAGTTTTTTTTTTTTTTCTTTTTCTTAATAAAATCCTTCTTATTTTAAAATCAGCAATTTTTTTCTGACCCATAGATCAAATTCCTAAAAATCAGCAAAATTTGTTTTTGCTTATTTTGTTTTATGAATTCCAAAAAAAAAAAAACAAAGTCACAAAACACATGCCCTTCATATAAGCCATGCAAATTTGGAATCAAGCTGTTAGTTTATGAAATATTGTAAATTAATAAAAATGACATAAGAATCATCTTGCTTACCATATCTTTACTAAGATGTTGTACAACATAAGATTGGAACATATCCCACCATGCCTGACTGAATGATGACATGCCTGCACCAGATGGTCCAAGCAACCATGGTTTGTTTGCTCCTATGAAGTGAACTATTTTAATATTAGCTCCGTAACTAAACAAATAATAATCAAAATTAGTCCAATAAAAAAAGAATAGTCCAGGAGATAGCGTGCAAAGTTTCTGACTAACATCAAGCTGGAATTTGGTGCCTTTTAAGAATATATGGTTGGCTAAGATCGTCTGCGGGACATAACTTGGCAATAGGCATTGGAAAAAACCAAAAAAACATGTCCCGTCCATTTTGGTAGATCTATGATTTTCATGATACTGAGTACAAAATTAGTTAGTAGACCAAAAATCAAGTTGATGTTAGTTTGCCACTTGATAGGTTAGTTATTCAAATATTAATCCGAAAGAAAGTGGTCACATATCAAGTGACAAACTAACATCAACTTGATTTTTGGTCTACTCACTAATTAGGTACTCAGGATCATGAAAATCACATTGTCCTCCAAAATAGGTGGGACATTGGCCATTGGCACTCTCCACTTGCTTTTTGTTTTTTTGAAATGCCTATTGCCAAGCTATGTTCGGCAGACAAAATTAGCCGACCACATATTCTTCAAAGGTACAAAAGATTCACTTATACACAATATTCTAGCTTGATGTTAGTCAGACACCATTTTGCATGCTATCTCCTGGACTATTATTAAATAATGATACATAATTACTATTGACTCTATTTGTGACACACAAACTCACTATTTGTGATTATAAGTCTTACTATTTAAGTGCTGGAAGATATGTGTAGGTTGAAGTTGAACACATATTATACAGGAAACTTAAATGTTTTCTAATGTCGCTCGTCGGCCAATCGTTAAAGTACATATTAAGTAGACCTTGATCGCCTCCTGCAAATTTAAAAGGAACAATTTAAAATTATTCTAATTTTCATCATTAATAATATATATTAAATTATTTTGTATGACACATTATGGAAAGAACCTAATTTTAAATGAAAAATCTAAAATAATAGTAGAATAGATCGAGTGTTTTGATAACTTTGTGAAATAACAAATAAAACTAACTTATTACCTGCTCATGACCTCTTATCTATGATCATTGCAGAACAATTTAAAAGAGAAACATGAGAGTAATGGTAATGGTTAGACAGGTAGGACAAACTTCTTGTTGGAACCTAGCAATAAGGCCACATTGGGCTCATTTTACTAACCCTGTGGTGGAGAGTTGCAGCCACTTCCCACATCATACCTGTACATTTGTACATGGTACTGCCGAGGCGAGTATGGTGTGGTCATTAGTGAGCTGTATAAATATGAACGTCAAAGTGTGGGGGAAGAGAACCGTTTAGGGGGTTGCCATTGCCCTGTTCTGCCCTCAATTCATAGATAAAAATCAGATTATAACAGCTCGGGATCGAACCCATGACATTGATTCCCCTCGACTCAATAATAGCTAGGCGGGTGCCAAAGAATCAATGAGTTTAATTGATACTAAAAAAAGAATGGGCAAAATCGTAATTTAAAATATTATTTGCCCCCCCCCCCATGATTCAGTTGCCTTCCCCTCACTTTATATAGATTGTAATCTTATAGAATAAAACATTTATTTAAAACCGAAAAATGATAAGAAATAAGTAAAAAGAATTATTAAGAGAAAGAAATAAATTTTATCTCCAGTTTGGACTAAAAGTAATTTTTCAGGGCTAGTTTATAGGTTATAATGTTGGTCTTTTTATGCCCGTTCTTAAAAACGGGGAAATAACGTGAAAATTGGGTAATAATGTAAAAACGGGATTATAATCCACGTTCACCAATGTAATTATTTTGTAAATAGTAGAGGATGAGTAGCAAATGTAGCAGATTTGTTGAAATCAGGTTGGCAACACAGCTTTTAAACTCCCAGCTGTATTGCGAGTCATTCTACGATGTTGTCTTTTGTTTAGCTTTCGTTTAACTTTATTTTTTTTATTACTTTAAAAGTGATTATTAATTGTTTTAAATAATTTATATTATTTTACTACGTTTTTATTAGCTTGCTTTCTTGTTTGTTTGTTTGTCCAGTACAAATCTTGCAATCGATTTTTATTTTATTTGTTTTGGTATATCCCATATTTACAATCTTCATTTTGACAGGTTTCAAATTTATGATTTATGACAGAAAATTTAAAAACATAGTATATAAAAAGTTCTTTTTATCTTGTTATTATTTCTGTATTAAATTCGTATAATAAAGAAATACAAATGTTTTCTTCGTTGAATAAAAATTTTATACAGCGCTTTTTCTAGAGATAATATTTTGTATGTAGCTCGAAAATAATGCATTATTATTCCCTTGTTGTAGTTATCTGATTGTCTGATCCCCATTAATGATTGTCATTTGTCATTAATCCCTTGGCTTCGCCTTGGGAATTAAGATACCTAATAACCTCAGCTTCGCCTCGGGATTTAGTTGTCTTGATTCCCTCGGCTTTGCCTCAGGGATCAACTCGGTTCCGCGGGAAATAATATCTTATATTTTACCCTAGATTCATAAATAACTATTATCTTAAAAGTATTACATATAAACGTTTTTTAGTATTAAATTCAGCGTCGAATGAAACCACGAGCGGAATTTATGGTCCATCCGCTACCAAACTGCAGTAGGTCAATGTTGGAACAATTTTCAATATCTTCGGAAATTATTGGCTTCAACTTCAATAATTTTTGTGTCTAACGCTACTAGCCTACTACGGTCTTTGGTGTTTGGTAGTGGATGGTCTACAAAATTCTAGTGGATGCTCTTAGTCTCATTTGAAGCAGAATTGAATGCTCTACATATCAACTTATACTAGGCATCGCGTGGCTCTATCATTGAAGCGAGCGTATAGTAATAAATATGTATTGAATATTGAAAATATAGATAATCATGAATCATGATGAGTTGATAGATAATGGCTATAGTAGTAGTACAGCGGCTAGTAAGGGAGCCACTCCGCATTCTTACTATTCCTCTAACCACACATTATCTCCTTTTCAATTATTATAAAATATATCTCTTTGATACAAAAAAACTACTGCATGTATCAAATTGAAATTTTGCATGCCTGTTTCAATTGGTGCATTAGATGGTGCATATGAAGTTTTATTAAAATCGTTACGTTAGAACGTAAGATATTGGCAAAAAGGTTGTTTTCTCTACTATAAACGTTTAGGTCCGCTTTAATAGTTTTAGCGATCTTTATTAATTGATAGCGGTGTCGCTGTTAGATTTACTAAAAAATGTTATTTGAAAAAAATGTTCGTCTCATCGAATAGATGATGATAGAATCTTTTCCCGTCCTGAAATTCCAATTTAATTTTTGAACCTCTCGTTTACGCGAGCGTTCCGCGCGAACTCTTAGACGGATCAGGCTGTCCAACAAACTTAGCCTGAGTATTATTAAGAGGACCATGTATACCAAATTTTCAACTTTACTCAACTTTTACTCAAGTTCAACTTTTCGGTCAACTTTTACTCAAGTTATCGTCGGACACGTAAACGTTACTGACAGACAGACAGACAAACAAGATGCATAGTTTGTTGAATGTAAGAAGCTCGCTTACTCTCGCTTCAATCAGAAGCACTTTTTCAATTGTTTTATTAGGAGGTACATTTTTTACCCTTACCCCTTTTTCCCCACCTCTACCGAGGGGGTAAACCTTAAATAGTCATATTGGGGCACAAATGAAGCCATTATAACAAAACAACTTTTTTAGTAATTATTTCCGAATTGGATTTTTAACGCTACTGGCCTATAATCTGATTAAAATTTTAAATATTTTTAAAATAAATAATTATACTCGTACTGAAAGTAAAAATTAAAAATATAATTGAGAAATGTAGGAGTTCAAGAGTACATTTAAACAAAAATAGATAACACTAACACAAACAGATGCTTAGCTTGCCATGCTATTTTTTTCCTCAAGCTTCAAGAACCCCACAGATTACAGAATTAAAAATAACTTCTAATTCTAGGCTTCTTAAGAGAGCAGCATTAGAATTTTCAAGAACCTGAATAAGTCAGAAAGAAGGAGAATCAAACTCGTGATTATTATAAACAATACCTTTACTCTAAACGAATCTTCATGAATCCGAATCAAAGAGAATCTGACTCACCAAGATTCGGAGGGATTTATCTTCCCACATTGACACTGGCCAAATTAACTTCATTCAGCTTTGATTCAATGATTCGTCTTGCTATAATCTAAATCAACTGAATCATCGCGATCAAAAAGAATCTGACTCTGACTACCCAAGATTCCGCGTTTTCTATTAAAATCTACATTCATTCTAATCTTCTCCCCTTCACACCGGCCGAATTTTCATCATTAACATTTTTACGTTCATCGCAATGTTTTCTCTCTTCATATGTACTACGTATATGACAAAGGAAAAAAAAGTCTGTCTGAATTATGGTGAATCAGATTCTTTTTGATTCGCGATGATTCGATTGGTTTAGATTCTAAAAGATTCTAGCCGAATCATCTTATCAGTTGAATCAAGACGGATTGAAGTTGATCTGGCCGGCGTCAAGGTGGGAACTCAGAGTTTGTTTATATCTTAATATAAATCGCTGCGCCGAATCTTGGTGAGGCAGATTCTCCTAGATTCGGATTCATGAAGATTCGTTTAGTGCGAAGGGGGCAATTTACAAGAGATGATAAATCTATTTCGTGTTTAACTGTCTTTGAAGGACAATCAAAGTAATGAATGTAGATTGAAAATACCTGATAAATCTTACTAAGAAAATAATACTGTAGTCCAATAAATTTTGCTTCCGAGCTTACCGAAGGTAACGGAAGTATTGTGTTCACTTTTGAGAACAAAAAAGTTTTATGCCTCCGATTTTAAAAATTCCAAGACAGAAATCCGTTTCAGACATCAGGGAACATTTTTGGTTCCGTGTCTGTCTGTCTGTCTGTCTGTCTGTCGGTCTGTGTGTCCGCGAATTATGAAACGTGCGACGATAACTTGAGTAAATGTTGCCCGATTTTGATGAAATTTGGTAGACATGTTTATTTTACCAATGCTCAGGTCGAGTTCGTTGGACAACGTTATCCGTTCAAGCGTTCACGCGCAACGCTCGCGTAAACGTGAACTTCAAATTTAAAATTGGAATTTTCGGTCGGGAAAAAAAATCATACCTAATCTATTCAATGAGACGAACATTTTTTTCAAATACAATTTTTTAGTAAAACCTACAGCGACACCCCTATAAAGTGTTAAAGATCGCAAAAAAAAATTTAATTGTTCTTAGACAATAAACAATATAACAATAAAGTAATAAAACTTTAATGTTAATATAACAATAAAGTACATGATAGGATGCGAGGAAGCTATGTGCCACACTAATTGGCAGTGTATTTACATTTGTTTTGATTTGTTGGTCTTCAAATAGATATAATTACTTATCATTTATATAATCGAGTAGTGTCCTGACGGCGCGCCGTCACCTCGCGGCTACTCACCTCGAAATGATTTTTTATTACTAAGCTAGGGCAATCGAATTTATTCCAATAAAAATATATGTTTGTTTTGATTTGTTGGTCTTCAAATAGATATATAATAACTTATCTATCTAAATAGATATCTAAATTAATTAACTTAATTTTTTTTTTTTTTTTTTTCTAAATATAAAATTAAGTCCGTTACCATGGGCTTAACAGTTGGTCTTATTATAAAACAGTATATTAAAATGTCGTACCATCAAAGCTGCCGTGAGTAGAAGCAAATTGGATGAGTTGTTTAAATGTTTCCTGAGATGGTGCAAATACGAAAACACCTGAATTGAAACAATCAGGCCATCCAGGATCAGGAGCAGCTGACAATTCTTCCCTTTCCATCAGTTCATCGCAGTTCTGTATCACCTGCAAAGTAAACAAAATGTAATTGCGATCTAGATGTTCTGGAAATGGAAAAGACCTCCCAAGATTAGGCAAAACCAGCAGTAAGGGTGCAGGATATCGAACCATGGAACAGTGCACCTGTTCATCAAGATAGTATTTGGGAACTATCTTAGCATCTTACCAATCACTGCTTTCACTCAAAAACAATCTTGTCATCTTACTGGACACTGTCGACTAGATCGACATCTACACATGCGTGATCTAGCTAAAAGCTCAGTGTGCAAGCTTTATTGTGAGGAAGAGGATGAAAACCCTTATCATCAGCTGTTCTTCATCAGCTTATCAGAGATGGGACATCTTTGGCTTAAGGTGAGTTTAGAAGGTTCAATTTCATTGCTCCATATGATTGAACGGAACAATTTCAATAGATTTGAACGCCTCTGTACTTAACTGTTAAGACAACTCAATCAAATTGAATAGCCTATGGAAAAAACAAAAAAACTAGCTAAAAACATAATCAAGAAAACGAGCTGTTATTACAGTTCAGTTTGATGCTTCCATAGAGCCATTCAATCAGATTGCTTAAAAAGTTGAACTAGTTCAACTTCTTTTCCATCGACAATTGCAATGAGCAATTTCATTGATTCAGTCATGTTTTAATCTCATGGAGCAATGAAATTGAACCGTCTAAACGCACCTTTAGAAGAACTATAGTTTCTTCCCCAAAGCAAGACACTCACTTTCTGTGGATCTGTCAGCCTACTTAGATGATAGACTACTGTAAGAAGCTTAAAACTATTTCATTATCAATAATCTTACTAGAGTGTCTGCATCCAGGAAGACACATCTTGAATACTGTGTGAGATTCCAGCAGTGGATTTTGGTAAAGGTGACACCCAAGTCTGGTCTCTGAAGTAATGCCAAATTTGCAGCATCTTGCGAATCAAGTACGTCAACTAATTGTACCACATCAAATACTTTAGACAGCTGCTCTCTGAAAACAATATGAAATTATGGTATAAATATAAAACAACTAAATACATATATTTTATAGATGGGAGCGTCTATGGAGGTTATCTTAAAGGAATAATATAAACTGTCTCTCATCTATGTAAATTTAAACTTTTCATTAGTCACAGCAGCTTTCAGCAAATCAAGGGCCGTCTAGAAATATGCAGTTTCTTTGGATTCATCCAAATAAAAGTTATAGGGTTTCTTCTACGTTGTTTTATGATTTAATCTGGATTCGTGCAAGCTCTGCCTAAGAAGATTCTTAACTGTATCGATAAACCTCTCCCACCTACCACCTATCACTGCATGGTGGAGCAATTGAATTTCCACTCTCTCATGCATTGCATGAACCTGTGAAATTTGATCCTTTCCTGAAACAATCATAGTTGGTCTTCCACACGTCACAATAAACCTTCTCAAATCTTGAATCAATTCTTCCTTGATGAGCCTTTAATTTAACAGTTCTAACTGCACCACTCTGTAAACGGCTCAAGGAAATAAACAGATCCATACCTTCCCTCCGTCTTGTAGATACAATCGACTTACCAAATCATCTAATCAACTTATGTAAATTGGAAAAATTTCTGCATCTTGTTCTCTAAACTGTGGTAGAGAACAAGAGAACTGTTATATTAGGCACTTTTATGCTCTTTGCAATGTATTTTTTGTATCTATTACACAAAATGCGTACAACACGAAGATGTTTGTAGTACCAAGATTAATCTTTGAAAACCGAAGATGAACCGGAAATTTCAAAAGAAATAAAGGTTTTTGGCTTAATATGGAACAAAGAACAAGTATATTAGTAATATAGAGAAAATTACTAGAAGGAGAATAATCTCAGCTAAACATGTATTGAACAACAAAATTGGATTTACTTCCCCCTCACCCGTAGTTTTATAACCAAATAATTTTACCCACGTTGGGCGCCACTTATTACAAAAAAAGACAAGGAATCTGCAGAAAGAATGCGTTTTCTAGTTAACAGATATAAAACTGTTAGTAAAAATTTATATGAAAATAATACTGCCAAATAATTAATTTAATGTATGCCTCCTTTTATTTTAAATCTATTAAAATTGTTATGATTTTGCTTCCCAGCTTACCGAAGGTAACGGAAGCTATGTCGGTTGAAATTATCATGGGACCATGTGTGGGCTACTTTCACGAAATTCAAACACAAAAAGTTTCTTAAAAATTAGACAAATTTCTTAAAAATTAGATGAGTTCTTTTAACGATATAGGTTTAAAGTAATGTATTTGTGAGCGCATATATGGAAGAGAAAGAAATGGGCGAAGAAGTTTGAAACCTATATGGGATTAACAATGGGCTAATTCTGACCTACCATACAACTTTTATTAAAATTGGAGTAGTTTTTAAGATATGTTGGTTTGCAAAAATTGAAATACAGACACGGGACTAAAAATGTGTGGATTTCTGTCCCGGAATTTTTGAAATCAGCTTCCGTTACTTTCGGTAAGCTCGGAAGCAATATAAACACATAACCAAGCTAAAAGCAAGGCAACAACAACATAAAAAATAATCTGAATAGCTGGCTATAACAGGTTAAAGTTATTATTGTAAAACTATGCATTTAATATTAGTTTACCTCATAGAAGGAGAGACTTGAGGTGTGATGATTATAGCTAACTGATGCCTGGTAGAAACCTTCTTAAGAGAATGGGCCAGCACGAGGGCCCCAAGGCAGTAGGTATCATTGGTAGCTAGCGTTACCCAGGCACAGCCTGCAACATAATAAATAAACAAAATTAAAATATAATAAAACAAACAAATACACAAATATTCAACTAATTAGCGAGGCACAAAGCTTCCACGCACGTAGACCAACAGATAAACATAGGATCAAAAATATTCCCAGCAGTCCTAAATGGATTTCTGCATTAAAATTTTTGAAATCGGAGACAAATATTTTTGTTTTTCAGATTAGAGATAATATAGCTTCCGTTATCTTCGATATCCTCGAAAGCAAACGTACCCTGATGTCTGCAACGGATCATTGTCTAGGAGTTTTTGAATTCTGAGACCTTCTTTTTTAGTTTATATTAGAAAATTGCGATTACATAATTTTTCATGTTATATAAGCAATATTGATGTATGTTTTTATAATGACTTGATTGACCTGAAGTGAGGAACTGTCCATTAACAGTACTCACAGCTACTGGCTTGAATTATTACATATATTTAGAAGTTAAGCATTGTTTAATAAATCACGTGGGCACTGCCTCTTTAGACGTCTATAAGGATTTCTGGGAATTAATGGTAATGATAGGTTGTGAATTAAAGGATTGGAGTGTTGGGATATGGAGTCATGGAAGGATTTGTATTGGGATGTGGCTAGGTCATGGTCATGGAAGAAGGGGACTTTAAGGTCGTTGTGAAGGGTGAAGTTAGAAACATAGAAAGGAGCGTCAGCGAGGACTATTCTTCTTAGGATTTTGGACTGCAGGGACTGGATACGAAAGGAGTTGGAACGCTTGGTGCAACCCCAGAGTTCAATACGTTATGAGCATATGGGCTTAATTATTATGTAATAAACGAGTAATTTGCTATGTGTGCTGAGTTTAGATGTATGGTGTAGAAGTCTGTGTAAAAGTTTGTAGCGTCTGTTGCAGTCAGTAAGTTTAGTGTGGTGTGTCCAGGTCAAACGCCGGTCCAAGTGTAAACCAAGTTAGCGGACTAAGGGAGTGGAGTAAGGGATAGGGATTGGGTTTAGGGTTACTGGTTCACATAATGCCATGTCTCAAACTAAACCTCACATGAACACTTTTGTTTTCATTAATTCTGATCCTCCACTTCTTGAGCCAAGTTTCCAGAAGTAAGAGGTGTTCCTGAACTGGTTTAGATCAGATGCTTGTAATAGGTGATATACGAATTAGATGATAAAATACATTTATTATGAGACCAAAAAAAAAATTCGTTCTTCACTTCAGAATTATCACTACGTTTCCGTTACCGTCGGTAAACTCGGGAGGAAATTGAATATTTAGGAGAGGACTATATTTAGTCTATTAATGTAGTTGCTGGCTGAACATCGCATATACAAGATTATTTACTTGTTTTTTTGTTTCTTTTCCTTATTTAAAGGAAAAGTATTGTTTTCACACAAAAAAATCCGAAACCGAGATTTCAACGGCATTATCCAATTTGAGTGTTTTCAGACTATTTGAGTGGTTCTTAGCTGAATGTCTGTCTGTTTGTCTGTTTGTGTCAGTCTGTCTGTGTCATGTATAACTCCTACAATTTTTAAGCTAAAGAGTTGAAATTTGGTACAAGAATCAGTGCTACTCGAAAAACCATAAATTTATGACGTCATTAACCCATTTAACTGACTAATATCAAAAATTTGTAAATTTTCGAAGATTTTTTCGATTAAGCTGAGATTTGCGCCAATTATACCTCTTTATAAGACAAACATTTCCACTGAATTTCGTTTTGATATCTGAAGCAATTTTGGAAAAAAATTATTAATTTTGAAAATTTAACGGTAAATAATTTCGGAATTATTTCACCAATTCGCACCTATTATACCTATAAGATAAATAAATTTGTCTACATTACAACTTAATATCTGCCACCATTTTGGAATTATTTTGTAAGGAAAATACCGAGACAATTTCCCCGTCTCCATTTTTACTTTCTTATATAAAGAGAGAGTATTGTGATGGCATGGAAATTCAATTTTTGTGATTTTGATGGATTTACACGTTTTGAGCCCAAAAAAGGTCTTTAAAAATGTCTGTCTGTCGTCTGTGCAAACGCCTGGAGCCAAAACTACAGGGCCGATTTTGATGAAATTTGGCATACATGTTCAGAAAAATCATACCCCAAGGCAAAATCGAGAAATAAATTTTACTCCAAATTTGGGGGTGGTACACCCAAAAATTCTTATAAAAAAATTCTCGAAAACGGTTCCAACGATTTTGATTTTAACATTCAAAAATGAAGTCCATTTAAATATGAATCTAACGATATAAGCTGTTTCCCTGGAAAAATCTAGTTCCTTAAAAAAATAGCTTTAAACGCGGACGGAGAGAAGCCGGGTTCTATTCCCTACCAAGGAGAAGTTATTTTTATAGTAAATGTTGATGAAATGTTTAATAATAATTAAATGCAACTACGAAAACTAATAAATGGGAAACACTGGGTTAAGTAATTATGAACTCGTATAAGAGAAAGTTTGTCTGAGTTGTCTCGGACCGATTTTTTACTTTCTCATATAAAGAGAAAGTATTGTGATGGCGCGAAAATTCGATTTTGAGATTTTTATGGATTTACACGTTTTGAGGTCCCCTGAGTCCAAAAATCAAAGTGGTTTTTAAAAAATGTCTGTCTGTCTGTCGTCTTTCTGTCGTCTGTCGTCTGTCGTCTGTGCAGACGCCTGGAGCCTAAACTACTGGGCCGATTTTGACGAAATTTGGCATACATGTTCAGAAAAATCATACCCCGAGGCGAAATCGACAAATGAATTTTACCTCCAAATTTAGGGGCGCTACCCCCCAAAAACTCTGAAGAAACGTGAAAAAAAAATTATTTCTTGAAAACGGTTCCGACGATTTTGCTTAAAAAATTCTAAAATATAGTCCATTTAAATACGAATCCAACGATATAAGCCGTTTCCCCGGGAAAAATCTAGTTCCTGAGAAAAAAGCTTAAAACGCGGACCGAGAGAGCCCGGGTTCGATTCCCCGCCCGGGAGAAGTTATTTTTATGATAAATTTTAATGAAATGCTCAATAATAATTAAATTTACATACGAAAACTAATAAATGGAAAACACTGGGCTAAATAATTATGAACTCGTATATGAGAAAGTTTGTCTGAGTCGTCTCGGACCGATTTTTTTTACCTGTTAATGTTACATTAAATACCTTTAATGTGTTATCTATGCAATACAGTATAACGTACATAAACAAAGTTTGACTTCTCTCTTGGGGCTTTAAGTAGTACAAAGCATAGAATATCTATTATTTAGTTAGTTTAAAAACTAAAAATACACACATAGACATTAATTATTTCTCTGAGTTCTTTGTGGGTCCATACTATTTCTGTAAGTGTGACAAATGGTGGTTATCCGTCTATATCCCTCTTTGGCCCGCACCCCCTAAAGCGACATTCTTCTTCTGGTAGTCAACATTATCATCGGAAAAATCTATTACTAGTCTAATTAGGCGCTAACAATAATTTATTATAGAACTCAGACTCAGATTTATAAGAATTGAGTATTTTTTTTTCTCTATACATAAAATATGTATCTCATCATTTGTTTACTAGCAATATAAGATTTGATAAACAGGGTGGGCCATAACTTATCGGCCGTAGAGCAACAGGTGATACAAGAGATCAAACTACAAGATAAAGCCAATAAATATGAGTTGTCAAATTAAAACGATCATTAAAAGATACAGGGTGCAGGGCCATAACTTCAATTTTGGGGGCCCTGGGGCAAGATTATTCTGGGGGCCCTTTGTGGTGTCGAGGGGATACCCTCCCCCCCAGAAAAAGGGGAGTTCGGGGTTTTGAAAAATAACGCCCCAAAACGTGTTGTAATGCATTCTAGAGGTCAAATCTACCCACAGACCCACATCTACAGGGTGTCCCAGCTAATATGGAACAGCGAATTATCTCCGGAACCATGCTAGATAGAAAGATGCGGTTTTCGGGGTTCGATAATGGTTAAAAAGGCGCTTCCAGAACATATGCTGAACATTTTTTGTGTTCAGCAGAAGTGTGTGTAATTTACAAAATTAAAAAAAAGTGAATAGGAAGCCAAATTTTTAAGACTGGATTTGGATTATATGGCTAAAAATAAGAACTTTTTACTCTTTGAAATTTTTTGCTCCGAGCATTAGTTTGCCATCTACAGAGCCCTGAACGTGCTAAAATTGAAACTTTAAGTCCATTTTACAGCTAAACAAATGGATTTAGGAAAATATGTCAAGGGGCAAAAAAAAATTGTATTTTTAGTCATAGAATCCAAATCCAATCTAAAATTCATACCTTATACGTATTTTTTTTTTTGCCTAAAAAATGGTGTTCAGCAGGGCTCAAAAAGTAAAAAAAATTATCAATAATGCATGTTTTAAGAATTGATTTGGCTTCTATGACTGAAAATAAGACTTTTTTGTCTCTTGAATTATTTTCCTAAATCCATTAGTTTAGCTGTAAAATGGAATTAAAGTTTCAATTTTAGCACGTTCAGAGCTCTTTAGATGGGAGTAAAAAATTTCCAATAGTAAAAAGTTCTTATTTTTAGCCATAGAATCCAAATCCAGTCTTAAAAATTTGGCTTCCTATTCACTTTTCTTTAATTTTGTAAATTATACACACTTCTGCTGAACACAGAAAATGTTCAGCATATGTTCTTGAAGCGCCTTTTTAGCCATTATCGAACCCTGAAAACCGCATCTTTCTATCTATTGTGGTTCCGAAGATATTTCGCTGTTCCATATTAGCTGGGACACCCTGTATAATATTTTATTTTGCACATGACACATGACCCAAAATTGAAAATGTCTAATTTAGCCTCTATTCTATAGCTAAATCCTCACCTACCTCCTGGTTACTTTAGTTAGGCTACTACATAAATACATATATAACTTATACGATCTCTTCGTAACAGTTTAAGGAAAACACTCTAATGAAGGTGAACAATATATTGAGTAAGCGTCAGTTTTTTGTCAGTTCACTGTGTAATAGTCCTCAAACTTACTGGTGAACTACGTTTGTCATGGGGCCCCTGGTGAGTGAAAATATTGAATCTTTTTTTGATAAATGGCTTTTAAAATTCACATTATTTCATTTTGCCCATTGAAATTCAAATAGGGCCGTAGGATCGGGGGCCCCCAGGACCCGGGCCCCGGGGCACTGCCCCGGTTGCCCCGGTGGTAGTTACGGCCCTGAAGGGTGTTAAAGTGAAAATTAATTTTCCAAAAATAACAATAATCTCTATAGAGTAGTTTCATTTGTCCCTTCTTTTTCTTATCTCCGTTATTTGTGGGTCGATTAAGGGTAATTTGTTTATGAAATTCAACCAAGGTGAATCATTAATTTTGGACATATTATTTCACCCCTCTCCGGGGCATATTCATTATTCATGCCTAAAAACATCGAAAAAACTTCATTACAATTTGTTCTAAAATAAATAATATATTATATAAATTAAAAAAGAAAAATATGTGTGAGGCTCTCACGCATTAGAAGTGAAACTTCTACACCCCAAAAGCAACAAAAAATTTCCTCTTGACCCCTGTCCGATTCTCAAGTATAAGGGAGTTATTTCGGGTTTTCAGATTCTTCTGTAAAACACGAGTTTTCTTCATAAAAATGGGCATATCTCCCAAACTGTTGGTCCTAAAGCAAATTTGAAACAACCATTAAAAAGCTCATTAAATTTCCAACAAGCATGCACAAATACATTTCAAATCCTTTTAATACAATCGAAATTCGGAAAAAAATTAAGTTTCTAAAATTCGGAAAATGTTATTTGTGTTTGAAGCAAAAACAATTCTTCAGCCTTAGCCTGGCAAATTTCACCAAAACTTCCTCTTTTAATAAGCTTTTAACGATATACACCACTTTGGGGTTCCGTTAAAAATTGGTAGATAAATTCAAGTTAGAACGCGAAAAAACGTGCGGTAGAGGCAGAACGGGGAAGCTAGAGGGTTACAAACCAGCAATCCACACGCATTTCCCGCGATAACTTTCGAACGGTTTGAACGTGAGATTCCAAATATGACTCTAAAACACGCCCAAAACACCACCGAATTTATTGGGCAGGAAAATTGGTTTAGTGGAAGTGGTAGAAATTTAAACTTGAAACGATTTTTATGAAGAAAACTCGTGTTTTACAGAAAAACCGAAATAACTCCCTTATACTTGAGAATCGGACAGGGGTCAAGAGGAAATTTTTTGTTGCTTTTGGGGTGTAGAATCACCTCCCGAAGTTTGTAACATTTATCGTGAAACACCCTGTATACATAAACTCAACAAAATAATAAAAATATCACATAACTACAGGTAAGGACTCTTTCTTACCTTATCTTAAGACGTTGGGAAACATTTTAGACATTTTAAAAAGGAGAACAATTTGTTTGAGCAAATAGTGGTCATTTCCATTTCTTAGTCATACAAATCGTCAACAACGATAAAATATAAAACATTACAAACTATGACGAAAACAGATAAAATAAAAAATAACACAAGAAACATGGCAAAAATTTGACTAGAAGTATAATTTATTTCTTTTTTAAATAATGTATTTTTTATATTTGAGTTCTTTGATTAAGAATTATTACTAGAATATTGTATAATTAATTTTACAAATATGTGGTAAAAAAAAATTGTTCTCCTTTTTAAAATGTTGTCTAAAATGTTCCCTAACGTCTTAAGATAAGATAAGAAAGAGTCCTTACCTGTAGTTATGTGATATTTTTATAGTTTTGTTGAGTTTTTGTATCTAGATAGTTAATAACAAATTTTAATGAAGTTTTTTCGATGTTTTTAGGCATTAATATGCCCCGGAGAGGGGTGAAATATAGCCAAAATTAATGATTCACCTTGGTTGAATTTCATAAACAAATTACGCTAGATCGACCCACAAATAACGAACAATAATCTCGCAAACGGTTAAGGTATCAACATTGACCTTGAGTATGTTTTTTCGCGGAAATAGAGACTCTTCTCTAGGTATGTTTAACCGGTGTCTAATCGATGTGTTATTTTTAACATTGGTGTCGATGTATTGAATAAAAAAAACATCGATGTTTAACATTCGATATTAGAGTTTCGATTTATCGTCAACATTGATGTTGACCCGAAGAAACATCGAGTAAAAGACGACGAAAACTACGAAATCGGTGAGATTTTCATTGCTCGAGATAAGCAGACCCCATTTTTTTTTGCTCGTCGGATTGAGAGGTCGATATCGATGTATCGAAAATGTTAGCCAAAACATCGATATAAACTTGAATAGAAGGACAATCCTTGTTTTGATTTTGAAGTGAGAACAGTGTTGCGCAATATTTACGGAGCAGGTTTTTTTTTTTTTCTTTTTGTTTATTTAATAACAGAGAATTTTTGCCTTGAGGATTTTTAGATCTGTATATAGGTGTTGGTTATGTTTGAGGTCATTATTCATCAGGTCAATGCTATGTATATTCTCTTAATATATAACTTTCTTCTTCCTGTTTTTTATAAGAATATCTTGTATTGAACTGGTTATATATATTTAAAAACCATACCATTAAAAAACAAAATATAAGACGAACTCGAAATATATGAAAACCGATTCGACGGACAGACAGACATCTTGAAAAGAAGTGTGTGTACGTTAGTAAGAAAAGGTTCAAAGAAATGAGTCACAATACAAATTAACAAAATAGAAATCATTCAAACCTAAAAAAGATTTTAAATTGTATAATTTAATATCTAAGAGGGGCTCTAAGAAAGGAGAGGCTTATGTTCCCTCACTAATGTTCTTAATTCTAGGAAACAGAACAGGATATTTTTATGAAACACATCTAATTTGTATGAGGTATTAACTTTATTTTCGAAATTCAGGTGTTATGGTGATTCATAACAGCTGTTTTAATGAATCACAACATAAACATTTTTTTTTCTTAACCTTATTTATTTATTTTTTTATAATTTAATTATTACCAATACTATTCAATTTGCAACTTTAAATATCTAGTTATAGTCCAGAGTCCAGGAGATAGCGTACAAAAAAGTATGTGAAAAAATCAAGCTAGAATTTTGTGTATAAGTTAATCTTAGAAGAATATGTGGTTGGCTAAGATCGTCTGCGAGACATAGCTTAGCAATAGGTATTTGAAAAAATCAAACCGGTGGAGAGCGGTCATGTCCCGCCCTATTTGGTGGACAATGCGGTTATGATGATCCTGAGTACCGACTTAGTAGACCAAAAATCAAGGTTGATGGTATTCTGTCACTTTATAGGTGACCTCTTTGATTTGCAGTAATTTTTGACCAACTAACCTATTAAGTGACAGGCAGGACATGGCCACTCTCCACCGGTTTGTTTTTTTTCAAATGCCTATTGCCAAGCTATGTCCCGCAGACGATCTTAGCTAACCACATATTCTTAAAAGGCACCAAAACATGTACTTATACACATAATTCTAGCTTGATGTTAGTCAGACACTTTTTTTAACGATATCTCCTGAAATATTATCTTTTAATTCCGCGTCTACACATTCGCGATCGTGAATCAACGGCACCTGCGAATGGCAGGGGGGGGGGGGGGGGGGTGAATGACGAGTAAACATACTACACATTCGCCTCGCCATTCACGCGAATGTGTAAATGCAGCTTAAAATTTTGATAGAACTTAATTGTAATATAATTGCTTTACATTTTTTCTCACAAAGTCACGTGCTAGTTTATTTATGGTGTGAGCAGTTTACCTAATAGATTTTTTTTTATCTAGTTATGATGATTTTAAAAATATTTTCAACACAACCTATTTGCTTTGATGAATTTGGCATTTGTTCCTATAAACAAAGTGCAATATATTGACAAAAAAAAAAAAAAATGATAAAACTACGAAGAGTGCTTTGCCAAAGTTCTCTGAGTTTGATTTTTTTTCACATTCATGTCACAAATTTGCTGCTGTAATTGTATACATCCGTTTTATTTGTAGAGGAAATTGATGCTGAACATTAATTGTTCCTTGTATACGAGTACATTAGGGTATTGAGATTTCACAGTGATTTTCTGGTCTAGGTCTAGGTGAAGGCCAACTGGGAGAGAAAGATAAAAATATCTTCACCTCAGCGGATCTTCAACACTTGTTAAATTCTATCGAACAATTCGCTAGCCTTTTCTACGCTGTTGCATTTCTTACTTCTACTCGAAATAGATTCTGTTGCGCATAGTATTGTTAAGTATGCATACTTGCGCATAATTCCTTTGAAGTCAAACCATCACTATGTGTAGAGTTAAAAATATTATCTCTAGTGCCATACCAAGAGGCAAGAGGTAGAATTGAAACTCTGGTACCATGTATTCCATTGCTACATACCGAGTTCAAACTAGAAATCTAAGACGATCTTATCTTATATACTAATATGTAATTAACACCCCTCTGTCAGGCGCTATGTACATAGCCACATTTATCGGCGCAATAAAATAGGCACTTGCTAATGCTATAAAAATAATTTCGATTTATTATTAATATTTATTTTGTTACTTTTCCTTACCTATGGTAGGAAATAGTATATTATGTTACTAGGCTGTGAAGTGAGTTTTTTCTTTACCGCGGCAATTACATTTACTGTCGAGCGAAGCGAGACAGTAAATATTGCCAAGGTAAAGAAAAAACACTTCACAGTCGCGTAGCATATGCTATTTTTTCCGAGGTAGCAGACAATGAAAAAACATTAAATATTAATCACTAATCAATATATAATAATAACAAATATTAGTACAAACTTAAGACTTGAAAAAAGAAACCTTAAAAAGAGGTTACACTATAAGAAAAGATAAATAAAACGCATTGACATCTAGCGGATTTTAATCGTACTAGAAGCATTTCTACAAAGACTGCAGCGGTACTGACGGAAGTTTTGACAACTATCCGCCGGAAAAAAAAAAAAATCTTTTAGTTCCTAGGACGTAAAAGATTTTTCTTTACAGCTAGGAGTAATGAAAAGATTTTTTCTTTACAGCTAGGAGTAATGAAAAGATTTTTTAAGTCCACGTAATGAAAAAATGGATTTTAGCTATGTTTTTTAGGCTCTAAAGTTACTATTTCACAGCCTACCACGGAAAAAGTTATATTTTCACCCAACATTTTATTTTCGAGATTTCAACTGAATTATCCGTTTTGGGTGTTTTTAAGACCTCCTGAGTGGTTTTCAGCATGACGTCTGTATGTGTGTTATCTTTGTAGCACCCAGGGTATTTAACCTAGAGAGTTGAAACTTGGCAGAAAAATCACTCCTTACTTCTAGTTGTGCCGCCCGGAAAATCAACATTTTCCGTCATCTCTATGAACCCAGTTTCCTGAGTCTGCAAACCTTTAAAAAATCGTAAAAAAACCTAAAAGTGGTTCAATCGAGTTGAAAATTTGTTCGAATTTTGTCCTCTCTGTATGTCAATCAAATCCACCAAATTTAATTTTGATATTGGCCACCATTTTGAAGTTATCGGTATTTGAATTTTGAATCTTTGACGGTTAATAATACCAAAAGTATAAATACGTTTTTGATATATAGCATATCGTTGGAACCGGTATACAAAATAAGAACAAATACTTTTTATTTTTTATTTTTATAATATAGTTATTTTTGTTTGTGCAATAGCGGGTGGAAGTGTTTCTCGAGTGCAGAAAAGACACTTTGTTTGTTTTTCCTACAGTTAGTTTTTAATCTGAAAAATAAAATATAAAATTTCAATCAACAACTACTGACACTCAACAACAATAACAACTACACCAGCTGTTCAGTTTATAGCCAGTGTAGTCATTTTTTCTCAAGCTTATAATATGGTGTTATCTGGCTAGTAAAGGCTCATAATCACTAGCTTTCACCCCACGCTCCGCGCCGGGCTCATGCTAGGTATTAGTGGCTATGTTTCCTATTATCGCATGTAGGCCTAGCAATTAAATGAAATGCCTAAATAGTTTTGTTTCCAAAGCCTTCTAGGAATAGAATCAGGACTATATTCTACATCATTCATTCCCTTACATAAGAATATAATACTCTTCCAATCGTAATTCGTCTATTAAACAAAATCAAACTTGGCCGCAATGTAGATATCAGATATCAGTACTTTGATAAGATGCATTTTTTGGGTGGGGGTCCTAAACTTTTTCCTTTTCTTCTGAGTTCTCTTCTTCATATTACTCACGTAACTCTTATGTTATTACATATCATGATACTGATGTTTAATGCCTCATTCAGAAACTGGCCAAGTGTTAAGCAATAAACAGAAAAGATCAGTGTTACTCATGAAAGTAGGAGTAAAGTGGAGTTATATACTAAAAATAGACTGCCAATTGGTGTGGCACTTAGCTTCCTCGCATCCTATCCACGAACTTTATTAATTTTATGCTTATAAGTCATTATTGTCAAATTGGTTTAATTGTTTCCCCCGTTTTTTTTAATCTGTCAAAATTGTTTAGATTTTTTACACGAATTAAAGTATCAATTTAGCAAAAGTTAAAGAGCGTAGACTGTTCAAATTAATCTGTGGCCATCTGCGGGTTACTTTCGATAAACTATAAAAGTTTCATTCAAATCAGATAAGTACTTTTGAAGCTATAGGTGTAAATAAATGTATGTTTGTGCGCATGTAGAAGAAAAACAAATTGGCGCAGAAGGTTGAAACTTATATGGGACCAACAATGGGCTAATTATGACCAACCACCCAAATTTCATAAACATTCAACCTGTAGTTTTTAAGATATGTTGGTTCGCAAAAACTGAACGACAGACCGACAGACCGACAGACAGACCGACAGACAGACCGACAGACAGACCGACAGACAGACACGGAACCAAAAATGTTCCCTGATGTCTGAAACGGATTTCTGTCTTGGAATTTTTAAAATCGGAGACCTAAAATTTTTTCGTTCTTCGAAACGATCACATAGCTTCCGTTACCTTCGGTAAGCTCGGAAGCAAAAATAGCAGACTTGGAAAAAAAGTAGATATCACTGTGTACTTTGATAAGCTGACTATTTTGGGAGAGGGTCTGGAACTTGGCCCTTTTTTCACAGTTAATTTTTTTTGTGGATATCATACCCTTTTTGCTGGCTTTAGCATCAAAGGTTTTGTCTTTGATTTTTACGAGGCACACGATGGATTAGAAATGAGTAAATGTAGAAAAATTATGTAGGCACTGCAAAGTGAGGAAAAGGATGTTATATTCACACAAAGAAAAACTGACATCAGATTAATTGTCAAAATAATACTCGAACGGGAGGATTTGTATACAATACAAATCGGTGCAAATGTGGGTACTTTATTACTTCAGCATCCCCCTATATCCCTTTCAGTGGCGTAACTATGGGCCCGCGCGGGCCCGCATTGCGGGGGGCCCCCAAATCCAGAAATAACTGGAATTTCTATCCTCGTAGGGCCCCAAATCCTGAACGCAAGAGGTTTTTTTTTTTTTTTTTGCTCATCGATTTTCTTTGGCGAGGGGCCCCCAAAAATTTCTTGCGGGGGGGCCCCCAATGATCCCTTTGTGTTAATAGTTATTTAGACAAAGGAACATATTATACAGAGTATCAAATATTCTTTGGTCTAAATTACTATTAGGACGAAGGAATATTTATTTCAATGTACCTTGGGACAAAGGAATATCACAGTTGTCTATATACAATTGTGATATTCCCTAGTCTAATCAACTATTAAAATAAAGGAATATTAAATATAAAACTGCCCCAAACGTCTCTATGCATTGGAGAGACAAACACACAAACCTTTGAGACGTTTGTGGGGCAGACTATTGTTTAGAACCAAGGGGGGTATTAAAGTAAAAAAGTGACCAAATGTGCATGTAACAATTCTTTAAAACAAATGACACAGCCTTAAAGTACAAATCCAGGTCTTTCAAATAGTATTAAATTATCAACAACACAAACAACAAACTTTTAAAAAGGTGGTCACGAGACACGGCACTCAGGAAAAAGTTTACTCTCATGTTATCAGCAAATAAGATGAACTTTTAAAATAATAAATTCTCGATTTATAAAGAGCATTTTGTGTGAAATTTGAGCCATCCAATCAGAATTAAAATCAGTTAATAATTGCGGATGCTATGAGAGATCAAAGCCAATAATTATAAAAAATATTAAGGCTCTAACTAAGGTACAACCGATGGAAGTACGAAAAAAGTCATAGAAACTTGTAGACCTTTAAAAATCAGTAGCTGTTTGTACAATCAGTTTTTCGATACGACTCATTGTTAATTCATAGTAAAAACTTTAACGTTGCGTTCGCCATTTTGAAAAATTTCTATCTTTTGAATTTTTCCTGTCGGTTATACGGCTATATCTACAAGTGTACCAAAGTTCAAGTTTCTAGCTATTGTGGAAGTCTCTTATAATTTTGATGATGAGGGAATGAATAAATGAGTCAGTCAGTAATAATAATTCAAACTTTAAAACTCCCCCCTGTTGTAAAGGCTGAATATTAAGGGCTAAATTTTGTACAGTGTCCTAAGCTACGTAGGCCTAATCTATGATTCAAATTTCAAAAGCCCAACGTAAGAGGAAGCAGAGATATGAGGGTGAGAAAAACCGGGTGAAATGGTTCAAGTATAAAGATAAACACTGCATGCTCACTGCATGCTTGGCCTTCCGCACAGATACTTAGTCAACCTTATTTTTTTTTTTTTGTAATAAAATTGTTAATATACCTTTGGTTCTACTCAATATTTTTCGATGAAACCAAGACTTCATCTTGCCCAACATGTTTTCGGTCATCTCTGAAAAAAAATTAATCGATTTCGTTTAGCCAGTTTTGCGCCTATAAAGTCGGACTGGTGACGACAGACACACATACACACACGAAAAAAAGTTAAGACCGGATTCGGCTTTTTGGGATACATGAAATGAAAAAGTATTCTAAATGTTTTCAATTTTTATTAGTGTACAGACAAATTTTAAATTTTATATTTATAGATTTTGGTAAGTTGGAACTCTGGAGAGGGGGAATAGTTATTTACGTACCAAGGGAGGAAACAAAGTCATTATTACACCCTGAGCGTTTTTGTTGGTTCCTGAGGCGCAGCTAAGGGAACCATGAAGTTTAATCCCAAGGCATAACCGAGGGAGTTAATTATAGCGAGTGTACTATGACTTTTTGCTCCCGTGGTACGTACAAGATTTTTCCTCAAGAAGGGAGAAAAATCCCTAATTAAACCAAATATTTCGATTTTAACTATTTCTTTAGGTAATTATAACTAAATTTACAAAATTGTATACCTTTAATTTTAATAAAAACTTGTAAAAACAAAAAAAAGTTTTATTACAGCTTATAGTAAAAAAATAACTAAATGAAATTAAATGGACAATTCATCAATTCCAACTATGTTTTCTTCGATTTCCATAATAACACAATAGGTAACTAAATAATAATAATTAAAATGTTTAATGCAACAAAATGACTAACTGAATAATAACTTTTTTCAAGTCAAAAAGTAAACAAAATACTTTTCTGAGTTTCTAAGCTAAAAAGTAACGTAACGTTTTTGAGTTATGTTCCATAGCCTAAACATGAAAATGTCAATAATTTAAAAGAATATTTTAAAAAAAAAAAACATTTGTTAACCTGACGAGTCATTCAGTTAAACAGAACTGCTTGCCAACAGAAGTTGGCTCTACTGCTTACAGACCTTATTATTTTATTTTTTCTTCAAATAACGTCAGTATTATTAACTTAAGCTAATAGAGTACTTACTTTCCGCCCTAATTTGTACTTTCTGCCCTTATTTTTGCTTTCCTCCCTCATTTTCACAACTAGGCTGTAATGGGAACAATTCCTCCCTATAAACTAGGGTGGAATGTTAATGTTTTCTCCCTTTTAGAGGGGAAAACATTTTCCTAAAGTTTCTCGACAAAATCGTTGTTCTTGCGCTCAAAATAGTGCGCAAAACAGCTGATTCCTACATTTACTTTCCCGCACTCCAGTGTTCCAACTTACGAACATAAATATATTTTTTTATTATTATACGTATTAAAAGTGGGTCAATGTTTACGATTCCGTTTCGATTTCAGCTAAAATCAAATTTATTATTTTTCATCATTGTTTCAAAAGCTATTTAAGATTTTTTTTTACAGCAAAATTACTTATAAGTTTAAATTTGTATTTAAATGGACTAGATTTTAGAATTTGTTTGATCAATATCGTCAGAGAAATTTGGTGGGCAACACTCCAGAATGTAGAGCTAAAATTTATTTCTTGTTTTTTTACTTCGGGGTATGATTTTTCTGAACATGTATGCCAATTATCATCGAAATCTGACTCAGTAGTTCTTGGCTTCACGTGAATTAATAAGTTTTTAATTTAATTATAATTATAATGCTCCAGAGTGTGATTATTTTTATATTCAGACGATTATAAGTAACTAAATTATAATTTTTAATTATAATTCCAAATCAAATAACTTTTAAAATCCTAATCTCTTATTGGTTCCCAACTCCCCCACTCCAAATTGTTTTAGATTACCCTAGTAATCTATCTTCCCAAACGTAATAGAGAAAATGATTGATTTACATTTTTACACTTCAACCCTAGAAATCTATCTTCTCCGACATAATTGAGAAATTTATTAATTTAATTTTTTTTACTCTCTAATCAAATTATATCTTAATTATATTTTCAGATAAATGTACATTTTATACATTTAATATAATTTCCTCCAAATCTATTTTAAATATGTTTAGTTTATTAATTATTGACTTTAATTAAAATAATTCATATGTTAAAAGTTAATAGCCGTATCGAAACATGAATAATAAATAAATCACATGTGTTTTCTATATATTATACGACGTAGATCTTGATTTATATAAGCGAACACGACATTTATATGTGAACACAATACAATTTATTTAATACATTTAAATTTTTTGGAAATTATCAGACGTTACTCTGAATGGCGAATGGTTAGATTTGATTTTACTAAATTTAATAGAATTATGTATCTATATAATGTACATATATTATACAAACGGCATCGCGTGGCTCTATCATTGAAGCGAGCGTAATGCAATAAATTTTAGATATTATGAAAATAGTTAATCACGATGAGTTGATAGTTTAAGAGGATGATTGTAATAGAGAGCCGTGTAGAGGGGGAGAAAGTTGCCTTTCTACATATTCCTTTACTTACATGTTCCGACCATTTTCATAGTGGTGTCAATGTTGGTTTTACTAAAAAAAAAAATTGATAAAAGTTTCTCATTGAATAGATGCATTTTTCCCGTCCTATAAAGTTCCAATTTTACACTTGAAGCTTACGTTTACGCGAGCGTTTGGGCGGATAACGTTGTCCAACGATATCAACTAAATCGGTCATCATTTACTCAAATTATCGTCATCGGTCGATTTAGTGGCGGTCGTTTTTTTTCGGATTCACTCCCGGGCTCCAAACGCTGTAACGCGCCGTAAGGAACTTCATTCCGAAAAAAATGGAATTGTTGCTCCAAATTCGAAAGGTTAGGTTTTATTAAAAAAAAGAAGTTATTTATTAATAATTATTTTATGAATTCTTTGATTTAATATACCCGTCAAACCGTGTTTAGTATTAACTTTGTATAAGCAAGTGTAGTGTGTTTTGATTTAGTACTGTAGGATCCGTTCAATAATGGCAGATAAATTGAAAAAAAAGCCCCATGTGCTTTGAAGATTCGAATATCTATATTTAGTTTTATATTAAGACATTTTAAGAGAGTTTAAAAATATCATGGTAGGCCTGTTCACAGAAATGCTTTCTTAAGGGCATAGTGATAGATATGACTGTCTTTATCTATATACTCGTCTAACATTTAACTTGAATCTATATTTGTCTTGGAGAGGTACTCAGCGTCACTGACGCTGGAGTGGAAAGCATAGACTATTTTAAAAGACAAGTCTATTCCAGCGCCAAAAAAAACTTGAGGTGTATTGAATTCTCACTAGCTATCTATACCTTTAGCCAACATAGATTGATATAACTCCTCCACCATCAATTAAATATAGTTTCAATTAATAGTTCAAATTAAAGGATTTTTAATAACTATTTTAAAAATAAGAGAAAGGTCTTATACATTTTTAAAAAAAATTTAAAACTATTATAGTCCACAGGCCACCATAAGAAGTGAGTCGCTGATTGATAAAGTTTTCTTACCTTATGGAATCGCTTATTTATGCCGTGTCCACCGATGAATTGGGTATATGGCAACTGGGCGCTGGGCCATTTCTTTTTTGTTGACATGCCAAACTTGCCCTTTTGCGGGAACATTGAAAAGAGATAGATAAAGTTTTGATTTTCACAGGATCGTTTAATTAAATTATTTCAAAAACAGTGGTAAAGGTGGCCACCAATACGAGTGGGCCGTTTTCTTTTCAACGTCCTCGCAGAGCGACATGTTTGGGACGGTGGACACCCCAAACGGCCCACTCTAATCGGTGGCCACCTTTACCACTGTTTTTGAAATAATTTAATTAAACGATCCTGTGAAAATCAAAACTTTATCTATCTCTTTTCAATGTTTCCGCAGAAGGGCAAGTTTGGCTTGTCAAAAAAAAAAAAAAATGGCCCAGCGCCCAGTTGCCATATACCCAATTCATCGGTGGACACGGCATAAATAAGCGATTCCATAAGGTAAGAAAACTTTATCAATCAGCGACTCACTTCTTATGGTGGCCTGTAGAGTATTAAATATATATACTAAATCATATAATTAAATTAACGTATTTCGGCGTTCTATACCTAATAGAATTATAAAAAATAATATACTAAATGTACAAAAAACGAAAAAAAAAAAAAAAAATCACTAACACGTTTTATGGGAAAAAAACTATTACGGTTTAAATTTTACTCAGGTTTGCTATTCACTTATTGCAATTATTCCAAAGCTATTTTTTTTTTTTTTTTTTTTTTTAATATGCAATTTCTAATAGTTACAACGTTATTATCTTACGAGTTAAGCCCGTGGCAACGAGCTTAATTGTATATTTAGAAAAGAAGTAAAATTAAATAAATTAATTTAGATATCTATTTAGATAAGTTATTACATCTATTAGACTAACAAATTAAAACAAACATTTATTTTTATTGGAAATAAATGGAGCTGCTTTAGCTTAGCAATAACAAATCATTTCGAGGTGAGTAAGAAAAAAAAGATAAGTAAAAAAAAATGGTAAACGATATGAAATCACTTCAATTATATTTAAAAAATTAAAAACCCATGAAAAGCTATACAATGTACGCATTGCGATATTAAATATTGATGAAACCATGCCTACAACATTTACTACAAGTTTGCGAAAAAAGTAATTGATTTCATTTGGCCAGTTTTGCTTCAAGTATAGTATGTGTTGAAACAATTTTCACTCCACAAACTTAAAAATATAAAACTATTTAACATGTAATGCTACTATGTTACCAGTGTAGATTGATTGACAAAAACAAATTCAATATTAGACTTTAAGAGAACAACTGCACTGTCTTTAATAATTTTATGAGGCTTTAATAAATGTATGAGGTTCCTAGACACATTCCCAGTTAATTTTAGATCAAATTGATCTTAATGATCTTGTGACGGTTCGACTGTATTAAATTAGTTCCGTTATAAACTAAAGTATATTTGTTCCACATGCTACCATATTGTTCCATATACTGATTATGATCAGTGGCGAGGAAAGGACTAAATTATAATAGTAAAGTATCGAGAAAGAAAAAGGAATTGACACAATCACATCTACAGTTGACACTTCGAAGAAAGCAATTGACATTTAATTTCTAATGAAGCCTCGTCCATACTGTCGAGACGAATAAAGGAAACAAACAGAGCATTGATATCTGCGCAGGCCCAGTCTGCGTACCTGGGTAGCCGGGCTTTGGTCAGAGCGCATGCCCATACCTGAGATACGCAGGCGCACTTTAGACTACGCATGCGCAGACACCAATGCTCGGCTCGTTTCCTCTGTTCGTTTCGGCAGTCTGGACGAGATAATTCAAAACAAAACAATAATAGGTTTGTTCACACCACCAGTTCCGAATCAGTTTCGGATTAGTCCGTGATTGACATAATGCGCATGCGCGATCATTGCTTAGTTGGGAATACGCCGGGGAAGTGTGACGTCACTTACGTAAAATAGTGTGTCTTGTTAGGTCAGCTGGCTCATAACATTGGATATACGACTGAGTTTTATCAGTGCTATTTTATTTTATTATTGTTTTTTAATCAATTATTTGTTTTATCATCTATAATGTATACATTTATTGGCTTATTAATGATGTTACTGATACATGATAAGGTTAAAAACAGTTAAAAAAGCTTTTAATAGAGTAAAAAGAGCACATCTGTGAGTAAGTTATTTTATATCTTATTTGAGTTATTTGTGAGAATTATTTGTTTTATCACCTATAATGTATACATTTGTTGGCTTATTAATGATGTTACTAATATATGATAAATGATAAGGTTAAAGTTAAAAACGGTTAAAAAAGCTTTTAATAGAATGAAAAGAGGAAAAAACTATAAAATGCTCACAGAACTCTAATAAACAATGGTTTGTTATGGTTATGAGCCAGAAAAGATAACCTGACGAAAAATCGTGGAGTGCGCATGACGTCATAGCAACCTTTGTCACTTTTACGTAACCTCTCTGACGCGACGTATTGATTTGTGATTTTGTTTTGTTGGAACGCTCCGGGACTCGGACCAAACTGTTTGATGTGGTAGGTTTTAGCACTGTTATCAGAACAACTTGTTGAGTTGATCGTTTATGTGATTTTGCGTTCCAGTGCTATCAAATAATACCTGAACTTATTAATATTAAAGATATGGATGAGTCAATAGTTGATGAAGATAAGTATCAGTCGCTTAAATCAGGGCCTGATTTAGGCCCCCCTAGGGGCTCGCACAACAAGGGGGGGCTACACCACAAAAATTTCATTTTCTAATGCTAACTAAGCTCGAAAGTTAGAAGTAAAACCTACATACACATACACATAGAGGATATGACGAAAACACTTGCACACATGTTAGAAATGTTTATTTAATACATGAATTCACGATTTCATTTCGATTTACGCAATTCACAATTTTCGGGCTTACTGTGGTGAGCCAGTTTTAGTAGACTCACGGCACACACGTATTTTTATTGATATAAATCCAAAATGCTCTTTTGTATAAAAAACAAATATTAATCTTAGTCCTGATAACGAAAGAAATATTGCGGAAATAAATCGGATTCTTTCGATATTTGTTTGAAAATGGAATAAGTATTAAAAGTCCATCTTGGAAAATAGGTCCAATTTTTATTTTATTCAGAAATATCTAGAAAATGTCATTATATGCACAAAAATTCATCATCGTCAGAGTTTGAGTTTGGGCTGGTTGGAACGTCCTGTTCCTAATGCGCATGCGTCGGACAATTTCAAACTATGTTAGATATAGGATATAGGTAGTTTCAAACTAGTTAGAAGTGTGGTTGGAACAAACCTATTATATGTCAATTTTAAGGTCTTAAAGAGTACTAAAAGAATCTCTGCATTTTTATTCATTGGTGCATCGTGGATCCTTGTAGTGTAATACAAATTTTAACTTAGATTTTACGTGGCAACGTTTCGGGCCGACCAGCCATTCTCAAGGCTAAAAATAGTTATATATGTAACTAGGCAGCAAAATTGGATTTTACCGAGGAGTGACTAAGTTAGCCTCCGAGCCGTAGGTAAGGATAGGCTATTAATTCACGAGGCAGAAATGTTCTCTTTGCTGCCTACCGGGCGGCAGAAAAATGAAACTGCTAAAATACCTTCTTATTACATTAATTTATCATGTATATTAATAAGGTAATAACATATTAACTAAAATTAACTGTTTATTAAAAAAATTTAAATAAGAAGCTTTTTAACAATTACAATAAGTGAATAGCTAACTGAATTTCTAACAACGATGAATTAACAACAAAATGCAAAACAAGTATTTATAACAAACAAAACTTCTGATTAAATTAATGCATAAAACAATTTTATTTTTTACTAACAAACTACAAAAACTATTGAAGATTTATCATGAAAAATGTTTAATAAATTACAATGAAATAATTAGGATAAATCAAGAAAAGTAACTGGTCTACTAATCTAGAAAGACTTAAATAATAATGTTCATGTTCACTTGAAGCTACAGTGCAGCCAGTTACTCCTAGTTATTTATATTTATATATTTTTAAATGAAGAGCAATAATATTCATTGAACTTATTAAACAGGATTAAAAAATATAAATAAATAAAATAAAAAATAAAAGAAGTAAAACATATTACAAATTATATTAATTAATATATAACAGTCATTATTATTGACTAGAAGGTCTCTCATTAGATTATTAAAGAAAACAATTACTCAATAAAATGATCAAGATCTAGTAAGATTTTGCCTGGGAAATAAAATTTATAAGGTTACATTTTTATTTATTCAATTTTTACAAGTTATTGGTAGTATTCATACTACGGAACGTTTAAATTTTAATTTAAATCAATTATAATTACTATTTATAAAGGGAGACATACAGAGAAAAATAGACTTCAGCGCCGGGACTCGAACCACGGACCTCCCCCTCATATCCAGTGTGCGGGAGCTCTAACCAATTAAGCTACACTGAAGAATATTTTCCTCTGACGATATCGATACCTAATCCCGAATTAAGCTTTAAAATCTATTTTTCTCTGTATGTCTCCCTTTATAAATAGTAATTATAATTGATTTAAATTAAAATGTAAACATTCCGTAGTATGAATACTACCAATAACTTGTAAAAATTGAACTTCTAATTGATTGTACTAAGTACAGGTACTAATTGAGTACTTTATAATTATAAGCGTATTTCTCAGTCTAGTTCTATTGTCGTTTGTTGACTTCTAAGACTTGTAGAATCATTTGAAAGCTTAATTCGGGATTAGGTATCGATATCGTCAGAGGAAAGTATTCTTCAGTGTAGCTTAATTGGTTAGAGCTCCCGCACACTGGATATGAGAGGGAGGTCCGTGGTTCGAGTCCCGGCGCTGAAGTCTATTTTTCTCTGTATGTCTCCCTTTATAAATAGTAATTATAATTGATTTAAATTTTTATTTAAATGAACTAAATTAGAAAAATAAAGTCGGAAATAATTTGGAGAATTTTTTTTCACGTTTCGCACGAGGTATGCTTTTTTTGAACATGTATACAAAATTTCATCGAAATCGGTCCTGTAGTTTAAACTCCACGTGTGTGCACATAAGATACAATCAGAAAAAATATGTGTGAGGCTCTCACGCATTAGAAGTGAAACTTAAGTTCAAGAATGCATTTCTCTCTTATTTTTTGACGAATTTATTATTTCAGGAGATGAAGAAATGGTTATGGGAAATTTAATTGAAAAAAATATTGCTACGCTAAGGCAACCACATTTATTCCAATAAAAATAAATGTTTGTTTTGATTTGCTGGTCTTTAAATAGATATAATACAATTAATCTGTAAAAATGTTATACTTGGACGAGTCTCGAATCGCAAACTTCGTTACACGATGTCACTATATGAAAAAATTCACTCTACCGCCTCGCCGCCAAAGAAGTTTCACTTCAAAAGCATACCCGTTTCGTTTTGTTCACATTTCGTACCCAGAGAATCTAGATACGATTAATCCATCAAAATTGTAACATAAAATTTTTGTGCCATCACAATATTTTCTCTCATTATACCTAAAAGATTTTCATTATACCTAATATGAGAAAGTAAAAAATTTGGACCTAACACGCAATTATTAAATTAACCTCACCTACTAAACCCTAACACTAAGAACTGATTCCTCTTATAGAAATGAAATCAGCTGTTCTAGTTGTTGTCCTAGTATATCACGTTGTACGTTGTACGTTTCCTAAAGTAGACACATTAAAAGATATTATATTTTCTACAATTACGTGTTTATATTTAGAGAATTAGTCAAGAATTGGACGCGTCTCTCCATCTATTTATCTCTAAATAAATAAAAGTGTAAACACTAAAAAAAAATAGAAACAAATAAAAATATAACAACAAATATATAGACAAAACAAAATATAATACCAAGATGACATCTTGGTCGGCCTTTAGCATATATTATTTTGTCTGGATATATATTGGCATATATTTTTGTACTAGAAATCTGAGGAGTGTGCTAGTGTTGTTGTTTTTGTGTCATGTAGAGTCAGTTTTTAATAAAAATAGACCGCTGTGTTGTAATTATGAAAACGATGTAAGGAAGGATTGGAGAGTGCAGGTTATAAAACCTGACTCTCGCTTTCTCTTTGAATGTAAACAAACCCTCCAAATTCCGAGTATGTTGACCTAATCATTTTTATCTATTTCATATAAATTGTGAAAAGACAGATTTAATGTGTCATAAAACACACTGTTACTGTGAATTAACGTAGAAAAAGTAGTTACTATTTTGATTGGAAAAAACTAATTGTTGTTCTTTTGTTTTTAATAAATTTATTTATCTACGATTGATACAAAATATAAACATTGTATCTCTGTTTAGATGCGTAGAAAGTGATTCTCTACGTACTTGTATTCATTGCGCATGCGCGTCTCATAGTTCTGAAGAATTCCTCTTCTTTACCACCCTAGGGCGGTAAAGAAGAGGAATTCTTCAGCTTTACGCACGATTAGCGAGTTTGTTTACATTTAACAAAACTAATTTGCTGTTCTTTTATTAAAGTAACTGTATATTATCGAGTTTTTAGTGAAAAGCAATGAGTGAATCAAATGACTTTGACGAATATGTGGAGAATAATACTCCTCCAGAAATAATTAATACGGCAAAAAATACAACTCAAGAATTAATGCCATCTTTATCAAGAGAGAGATACGAACTTACTTACAGCAAGTTTATTTTTTTCTGTATTTATTATTTAAATCTACCATACCAATCGTAGATAAAGTACGGTACGCAACTCGTGCGAAAACAGCATTTTGCATTTGCTCGTGTGGTTTTACTACCCTCGCTGTCGCTCAGGTGCAAACTCCACACTCGCATGCAAAATGCTACTTTCCGCACTCGACGCGTAATGTACCTACTATTTTGATAACTTCTGTATTTTATTTTTATATTTGGATTGTTATAGAGAGCTGCCATTAATAAAATATCAAATTTTATCTCCATATAAACTAATAGACTGTACCATACTTCGGCAATACTCGGGACTTACAGCTTATAGCTCGGGACTTATAGTTAAGTTAACTGCTTTCTCGAATTCCTATCACTAGTTGGTCGACTGTTAGCGATGTAAGCTTATTTTAAAAGTGCGTTTTAGAGTTGGGACATCGTTTACTAAACGTCGATAATTTCGATAATCGACTTAATCAATATCGAACTGAAATAAAGTTACCAAAACATCGATGTTTTATCGAGATAAAAAAGGTCTTCCAAAATATTTTACCTCGAGCATAGAAAATCGCCGATGTCGTAGTTTTTGTCGTCTTATAATCGATGTTTCTTCGGATCAACATCGATGTTGCCGATACATCGAAAATCCAAACATCAATGTTTTTGTCGATACATTTATATATTTCTTTCGATACATCGATATGTTACTTTCGATAAATCGATATGTTTTTTTCGATACATCGATGTCCCAACCCTAGTGCGTTTTATTCTTTAAATGTAAGTGGGAAATACCAACATTTAAAAACAAGTTAATTTAATACAAAAAATATAATTGTTTATCACATATTAATCATATTTTGTTCCTATTGAATAAATATGTAATAGTACATTACGCGTCGAGTGCGGAAAGTAGCATTTTGCATGCGAGTGTGGAGTTTGCACCCGAGCGACAGCGAGGGTAGTAAAACCACACGAGTAATGCAAAATGCCGTTTTCGCACAAGTTGTGTACCGTACTTTATCTACGATTGTTAGATTAAAAAAATAAATACAGAAAAAATAAACTTGCTGTATGTAAGTTCGTATCACTCTCTTGATAAAGATGGCATTATAATTCTTGAGTTGCATTTTTTGCCGAATTAATTATTTCTGGAGGAGTATTATTATTCTCCATATTTTCGAAAAGTCACTTGATTCACTCATTGTTTTTCACTAAAAACTCGATATAAACAGTTACTTCATTAAAAGAACAGCAAATTATTTTTGTTAAATTTAAACAAACTCACTAATCGTGCGTAAAGCTGAAGAATTCCTCTTCTTTACCGCGCTAGTGTGGTAAAGAAGAGGAATTCTTCTGAACTATTAGACGCGCATGCGCAATGAATACTAGTTCGTAAATAATCACTTTCTACGCATCTAAACAAAGATATAATGTTTATATTTCGTATCAATCGTAGATAAAAGAATTTAACATTAGAACAAGATTTTAAAGTAGAAAATAAATAGAAAGTAGTTAAGAATAAGTAGAATCCTATTTTACCCTCAATTCTATCGAAAAAAATTCTGTTTTTACCAGAGACGTATATTTTCTCCAATACAAAAGCTAGGGAAAAACATTTTAAAATTTTTGATATTGAGCCAAAAGTTTGTAAATACGGACTAGAATTAGAGCAATTTTCACGAGGAAAAAAATATATTTACCCCCCGCAACCTTCCTGTCACTTTTTCAGTTAATTATTCATAATAAATTATTAATTGCATATTAAATTAAATAATGTATTAAATAAATTATTTTATTTTATTAAAATTATCTAAAACATCTTTTGTTCTTTTCTTATTTAATAAATTACTTTTTTTCCTGTCTGATCTATTTTTTTAAAAATATTATAAATTGAGAGGGGACAAAAAAAAATTAATAACTAGTTTTTAAAATATAATTCTTGTATATTTTTGGATTTTTTTCTTTCTACGTCCTTGGCACAGTATTACACAGAAGGCTGTTGCAAATAATTCATTTTTAAAAAAAAAAAAAAAAAAAGGATTTAAGAATGAATAGAAAAATTATTCATTTGACGTATTTAAATGAAAAAAATAAAAGAACACAAATATATGTATTTAACTGAAATACAAGAAGGTAAGAAGTGACGTAGGTGTCGAATGTTTGTACAGAAAAACAAAATTGTATAAAAAAAATTAAGTGCGTCAGACTCTCACGCATTAGAAGTGAAACTTAAGTTTTAGAAAAAAATCATAAACAGCTTGGGGTCCGGTGAAATCCTCGTCACGAAGGGGTTGAAATCCGACGTTTCGCTTCCACTACTGGAAGCATCTTCAGGGGTGTGGTGCATCGTGGTGAGAGGCGGAGAACTATCGATAGTTCGGACCATCGATAGTTTTCGATAGTTCGGCCACCGACCATCGATAACTATCGATAGTTTTCGATAGTTTTTAACTCAACCCCCCCCCCCCCCCCCCCCACTTAGAAAAAAATCAGTATCATTTACTTTCAAAATGATGATATATCAAAAACTATCGATAGTTAGTTAAACTTGACACCCTCTTAGGAAAATTAGTATCATCTACTTACAAAATGATAATTTATCAAAAACTATCGATAGTGTTTTAACTTAACCCCCTCCTCCCCCCCTCTCATTTAGGAAAATCAGTATCATTAACTTACAAAATGATAATTTATCTAAAACTATCGATTGTTTGTTAAACTTAACACCCCCCCTCACTTAGGAAAATTAGTATCATTTCCTACAAAATGATAATTTATCAAAAACTATCGATAGTTTTTTAAACTCCCCCCCCCCCCCCCAGATGAAAATAAGTATTATTAACTTATGAAATGAATAATTTATGGAATATTATCGAAGATTTTTTCAACTCTTACTATAAATGATAAGAAATAAAAGAGATAGACAAGCAAAATATTACGAAAAGTTTCTTTTTTTAAAGTTTAGCAGTAAATAAAAAACTATCGGTTGACTATCGATAGTTGAAAATAAACCATCGATAGTCAACGATAGTCAAAAACCATCGATAGTCCGATAGTACTATCGATAGTTCTCCGCCTCTATAGGTGTTGACTCGAAGCAAACACAGGTGTATGTTCAGTATATCCTGTGTTTCCCAAGCTGTTTATGACGAATCCACCCGCGGAAGCCTATACGGACCATTTTAGAAACAAGTTGATTCTATGCATTGCTCTCTTTGTATTTGTTGATGATTTTATTATTTCAGGATTAAGAAATGGTTATGTGGAATTTAACAAATATTTTAGCAAATAATTAAGAAAAAAACATATAAACAACATTTATATATATTATATAATTATTATAATGTTGATAATACCCTTATAATACCAATTCTGTGTATTGAAAAATCATCTACCTCCGTGGTGCAGTGGTTAGCCCTTGGCACTCTGGCACTTATGCCAACTGAATCTAATGTCGGTGGATCGAAACTCGTCCAAGTGAAAGATTTTTTACAGGTAAAACAATTAAGCCGGCAGTTGATTTACCTGTAAAAATTTTTAACATACACGAGTCTCGAATCACGAACTTCGTTACATACAATTTCGTTTCACCCAAGGCAACTTACTCAATCTCAGATCAGATCTACCACGTTGCACAGCTAGCATTGCACGATTACTTGTATAAAATGTTATGTAATAGTACATTACGCGTCGAGTGCGGAAAGTAGCATTTTGCATGCGAGTGTGGAGTTTGCACCCGAGCGACAGCGAGGGTAGTAAAACCACACAAGCAATGCAAAATGGCGTTTTCGCACGAGTTGCGTACCGTACTTTATCTACGATTGTTAGATTTAAATAATAAATACAGAAAAAAATAAACTTGCTGTATGTAAGTTCGTATCTCCTCTCTTGATAAAGATGGCATTAATCTTGAGTTGTATTTTTTGCCGAATTAATTATTTGTGGAGGAGTATTATTCCCCACATTTTCGTCTAAGTCACTTGATTCACTATTCACTCATTGTTTTTCACTAAAATTCGATATAAACTGTTACTTTAATAAAAGAACAGCAAATTAGTTTTGTTAAATCTAAACAAACTCGCTAATCGTGCGTAAAGCTAAAGAATTCCTCTTCTTTACCGCGCTAGCGTGGTAAAGAAGAGGAATTCTTCAGAACTATGAGACGCGAATGCGCAATGAATACAAGTACGTAAATAATCACTTTCTACGCATCTAAACAGAGATACAATGTTTATATTTCGTATCAATCGTAGATAATAGCTATTTACGTACCTAGAGCAGTAAGGGCGTTAGTACAGGCCGAGGGCGAAGTTTGAAAGCACGAGTGCGTTTAACGCCCGAGGCCTGTCATGTCGCTTACTGCTCGTGGTGCGTACACTATTTTATCGCCCACCGCGACATGTAAACTAATTACTAAACATGCAAACTATTTTGCCGTAATCTTCATTAATAAGCGAATAATTATAGCGAAAATAATTATATTCACTTATAACTTTTAAACTAATAAATGAAATTTCATCGTTTTTTTTTTATATTTGTTCCTTAATTTTTTCCGGTTCCAACGATATGCTATATGTCAAAAACGTATTTATACTTTCGGTATTATTAACCGTCAAAGTTTCAAAATTCAAAAATTGATCTTCAAAATGGCGGCCAATATCAAAATGAAATTTGGTGGGCTTGTTTTTCATACAGAGAGGTACATTCGTGCCAAATTGCAACTAGATCAGGACCATTTTTGAGTTTTTACGATTTTTTAAAAATTTTTGCTGACTCAAACTAGGTTCAAGATGGCGGAAAAAGTTGATTTTCCGGGCGTCACTACTGCAGGTAAGAACTGATTTTTCCGATGATAACATACACACATACATACATACATACAGACGTCATGCTGAAAACCACTCAGGAGGTCTTAAAAACACCCAAAACGGATAATTCAGTTGAAATCTCAAAAAAAAAATGGGTGAAATCAAAACTTTTCCTACATTAAGTAGTGAGAAAATGTAAAAAAAAAAAAAAAAAAAAAAAAAAAAAAATCAAATTTAGCTCCTATTTAAGGTAGAACCGTTGGAGTTACGACAAAAAGTCATAGGACCAAAGTTGTAGATCTTTTAAAATCTGTTAGAATTTAGTAGCTTTGTAATAATATAATGAATTAATTTAGATACTTATCTAAATATTTTATTATTTATTTATTTTTTTTTTTTAAACAAATGTTAATTATTTTTAAATGACCTGTAAATCATCCAAAATCAATAAATAATAATAATTTATTTGATTTTAATTATTTATAATTCTTAAATGATCTATGTCTTATACAAATTTACACTCATATATTTTATTAAAAATAAACAAAACTCTAGAAATAGTGAAAAACAAAGAATATGATGTCAAGTTAATATAATTAGAACATTCTTGTGAATTGGTAGAATCATCGACCCCTCACAGTCACCTAGCTATTTATAATTAGTGAATTTATTCACTAATTATTGTTTTATTATTATAGTTTGTTTTAGACAGTGCTTTCTTTGATTTAATCGTATTGTGTGAGTTTTATATTTTAAAATGAATTTCATTGTTGATCATATGTTTGTGGCAAGTCAAATACTCTGAGACTAAAATTTGTTTTAGTGCAATCTTGGTTTTTTTTGGCGATGAATCATTGCACTTGGTCAATCTGTCTCGACAATGTTCTCTTTATATATAAATTAATTGTTCGTGATTCAATCTATTATACACAATTTTAAATTTAGATGTTAAATAAGATTTTGAGCGAAAAAGTTTTTACAAATAATTTAAATTATTTCTGTTATAATTCTAGAGACTTTTGTTAACTTAGGTCATAAGTTGGCGACACTGAGTTTGTTAAGAGCTTGGAGGACATCTTAAAACTTGTATTGTATTGTGGTAACTGTCATGCTACATACTTTTCGATCTTCAATCTTAATACAAATCGTTACTTACTTGTAAATTCACAAGGTCGGTGGTTCGCATCTCGCCTGGGTGAAAGATTTTTTACAGATAAATCTTTCACCTGGATGAGTCTCGAAACACAATTTCCGTTTCATTACTTCTGTCTCACAAATTTCATTACAATTAATCTGTAAAAATGTTGGAAACTTGGACGAGTCTCGAATCGTAAACTTCTTTACACGATGTCACTATATGAAAAAATTCACTCTACCTCCGTCAAAGAAGTTTCACTTCAAAAAGTTGTTATTACTATAGATCAAGAAATTAGATAACATAATCGAATACACTTAATTTGATTTTGCTTCCAAGCTTACCAAAGTAAACGAAAGCTATGTGCTCGTACTAAATCAATGTCTCTGATTCAAAATATTCCAAGACAGAAATCTGTTTCAGACATAATTGGACATGTTTGGTTCAGTGTCTAACTGTCGCTCAATTTTTGAGAACCAAAATATCTTAAAAACTAAATGTCCGATTTTAATGAAATGTGTATGGTAAGTCAACAATTAGTCCATTGGTGGTGCAATATAAGTTTCAGACCTTCTGCGCCCATTTGTTTCTATTCCACATGCGCAGAAACATACATTTATTTACATCTATATCTTCAAAAGTACTCATTTGGTTATTATGAAATTTAGATGGTTTGTCGAAAGTAGACCGCAGATAGCACCAGATTAATTTCAACCATCTGCGCACTTTAACTTTTGCCTAATTCATGTAAAAAATCAAAACAATTTTGACATATTAAAAAATCGGGGGAAACAATTAGCACTTTCGAATTTTAAGTCATAATTAGCCCATTGTTGATCCTATATAAGTTTCAACATTCTGCGCCTATTTGTTTCTCTTCCACATGCGCACAAACATACATTTATTTACACCTATAGCTTCAAAAGTACTTATCTAATTTGTATGAAACTTTTATAGCTTATCGAAAGTAACCCGCAGATAGCCCCAGATTAATTTGAACTGTCTGCGCTCTTTAACTTTTGCTTAATTAATATACTTTAATTCATGTAAAAAATTAAAACAATTTTGACAGATTAAAATAACGGGGGAAACAAACAAAGACAATAATGGCTTGTAAAAGCATAAAATCATTAAAGTACGTGGATAGGATGCGAGGAAGCTATGTGCCACACCAATGGGCAGTCTATTTTATTATCCTCCCATACCAGATGTGAAATAGCCAATTTCTTTCAGAAATGGTCTCATAGATTAGATAAAATTTTAAATACTAAAGTTTTTTTCCGTACGATTGAATAGCTATACGCGTTTTCTGCAGTAACAATCAATTATTATTGTTGCTGTAATTGTTAATCGTACAAATTCTTTGTACAATGTGTTCGCTGCAGAAGACTGGTCGATGCAAAAAAACATTCCTATCTTGGTATTTTAAATGTTTTTTTCTTTAAAGGCTTCAGGTTTTTTTTAAATGTTTCGTTCTTTCTTTTTATTGTTTTAGTCGCAGTTGTCGAAAGATCAGAGTGGGAACGAGGGAAAAAACAGATCGTTGTTTACATCAGTTGTCGCCTATACGGTAAGATAGTGTTGACGGGTTAGGGATCTAACAGGCTTCAAGAGGGTGTTTTTCCAAACTATTAATAGCATACGAAGAGTCAACACCGAAATAGAGACACATGAGGGAGAGAGGGGGAAACTAGAGGTACTAGGAGAAATTTGGATTGGATCCCGGCCTCTGTGAATCAGTTCAGAACATTCAGTCCACGGTCAAAACGCTGCTAACGAGGTACAGAAAATTTTCAAGTACAACATGGGGGCGGATAGAAAAATTTGGGGGCTGAAAGCTTATGAAAATATAACCTCGGATCAAAATAGTAAAATTACATTTTTCTTTAATGATCCAAATATACTATATTGATACGCCCAATATTTCTTTCCCTAAATAAGAAGTTTGCACACAAATGCACCTTATTGTACAAATCAAGGTTTTAATAAATATTCTACCAATTAGTGTGGCACATAGCTTCTTAGCGTCCTATTTCGGTACTTCAAAGGATTTTATGCTTCAAACGATTTATTTATGAATTTAAGTATCAATTTAGCAAAATTTGAGAAAGGCCATCTGAAGGCTACTTTCGACAAAACCATCTAAATTTCATAAAAATCAGAAAAGTGCTTTTGATAATGTAGTTGTAAATTAATTTTGTTTATCTACGATTGATACGAAATATAAACATTATATCTCTGTTTAGATACGTAGAAAGTGATTACTTACGTACTTGTATTCATTGCGCATGCGCGTCTCATAGTTCTGAAGAATTCGCGCGCTAGCGTGGTAAAGAAGAGGAATTATTCAGCTTTAGGCACGATTAGCGAGTTTGTTTACATTTAACAAAACTAATTTGCTGTCCTTTTATTAAAGTAACAGTTTATATCGAATTTTAGTGAAAAACAATGAGTGAATCAAGTTACTTAGACGAAAATGTGGGGAATAATAATCCTCCAGAAATAATTAATTCGGCAAAAAATACAACTCAAGATTAATGCCATCTTTATCAAGAGAAGAGCAAGTTTATTTTTTTCTGTATTTATTATTTAAATCTAACAATCGGAGATAAAGTACGGTACGCAACTTGTGCGAAAACGGCATTTTGCATTGCTCGTGTGGTTTTACTACCCTCGCTGTCGCTCGGGTGCAAACTCCACATGCAAAATGCTACTTTCCGCACTCGACGCGTAATGTACTATTATGGGCATGTTGAAGAGAAACGAATGGGTGCAGAAGATTTAAACTTATATGGGACCAATAATGACCTACCATCCAAATTTCAATGACATAAGATGAGAAGTTTTTAATATATGTTGGTTCGAAATAATTGAGTGACAGACAGAAATGAAACCAAAAATATTCCCTGATTTCTGAAACGGATTTCAGTCTTGGGATTTTCGAAAAGCGGAAACCTAAAATATGTTCATTCTTTGGAACTATCGCATAGCTTCCGTTACTTTAAGTAATAAATAAAATTTAAAAAATGAATCATTAAATAAATTTGATAAAAAATGGTGAACAATTTAAATTATTATTTTATCACACATTCGTGTCATAACATTGACAGCAAAAATAAAATTTAATAAGATCAAAATCTTTGAAGACTAAAAAAAGGAATTAAATTAAATTGAAATTCAAGAAAAGTGTTCATAGACCACCACACAGGCTAAAAGAAGGTTAAAAAAAAAAATGCAAGAGAACAGTGGCGGAATTATTAAAGACATACCATTGGAACAAAGAAAACGACCAAATGACACGAAAGCATTAGAAGATAATGAATTGTTTAATAATTCCGACGTAGGGCCTTACCATGTCATCATGGAAAACAAAAATTATAATTCAGGTAAAAATGGTTTATCTCGTTTACACCCGATGACAATGGGAAAATTACTCCATGGCAAACTAGGATTCATATCAAAAGACATAAATAGGATCATAAAAATAGGAATTGACAAACTAAAAATAACTTTTAACACGCACAATAACGCCAACAAATTATTAACAAGTACCGAACTTCTCAAAGAATACAAAATATACATACCAAAATCATTATTGTATAAAAAAGGTGTTGTTCGCGGAATCGAACAATCTCTGACGGAAACCGAAATTTTAAAAAACATGGAATTCCACAATTTACCAAATATTAAACTAACAAATGTAAAACGAATTACACGAAAAATTATAGAAAATAATGAACCAAAATATATTCCCACTCAATCAATTATAATAACATTCAGAGGCCAAATTTTACCATCACACGCGTATTTACACTTTGTTCGATGTCCTGTCGAACAATTTATTCCTCGAGTAATTCAATGTAACAAATGCTTACGCTACGGACATACCGAGAATATTTGTAAAGGATCAGCCCGCTGTGAAACATGCGGTTTGAACCCGAACACCCATGGTCTAGATCAAAATAACGTAACTAAACCGTGTCCAATAAAAGAAAATCCCATTTGTCTTTATTGTAAACAAGGACATAAAACAACCAATATAAAACAATGTCCTGAATATAAATCTCAACAATGTATTAAAGAAATTATGGTCAAAAATAGTATATCTTACACTGAAAAAAATAGTATTATTTTTACAAGTTTAAGCTATGCTTGTTTCGTCTATTCTTGCGGCAGTCGTTATAATAGTTGTGATAATGAATTTGTTCTTGCAGCAAGAAATTATGCTTGTTAACAAAATAAGCCTATTCTTGGTATTAGAAAGCAGTTATACTTGTTTCAAAAATAAAATTAAACTTGTCCTAATAGGTAATTGTTTGAAGTAATATTAGCTATGGTTGTTAATAGTATTAAAATCAACTTGATAGTTATACTCGATACAAAACTAAGCTAAACTTATGGCAAGAAGTAATAGTTTTATAAAATATTAGTTCGTGTTGTTGACAGTATAAAAATCAGACGGGCACTTGTACTTGTTAGCAGTATTTGGCTAAATGCTGTAATCGAAATAAAGTATGAGTAATAGAATAATAATATTAATATTGGTTGTTTATTGTAACGATTTCTAAATAATAAAAAAATAAATTATAAAAACAACAAAAAGCTTAGCAATAAGTCGTCAGCTGGGAGTTGGAGGCAGATATAACATAATACATATATGATCATATATAAAAATAGTAATAACCAGTGCAACATTTAAAACACTTTTAAAAATGTATCTAAATTACAATTGATTAATATAATATTGTAACAAATAATCTAGCGAATTATATTATAAGATACAATAAATTAATAATTATGATCGTACATTAACTATACATTATTTTATTTACACAATAAACACACACATACAATCTTACGCATACATGCAGTAATATTACTAATGGTATTTAAATAATAGTAATTTTATAATAACTACAAAATAAATAAATAAATAATAACAAAATGAACAAACAAGTATACAAATTTTAACAATACATTATTATATTTATATACACACGTACAGTACATACATGCACACATACATGCACACATACATACATGCATGCATACTCAGACAAATATTTTCAAGAAATTAAATTTGTTTGTTTAGCCATCTCCCTCCCTTTTTTATTTTAATCATTAAACATTTTATTTGAGTTTTAGGTACCTTATTTTACATTTTTGTATATTCATTCATTTACCAATCAATTTTTTTTTTTTTTTTTCGTCTTTTCTTTTCCCCACAGTACTGAAGGCCCAAAACTATAATTTTTCGATACGAATAAGCTGCTTTTAAAAAACTGGCTAGTTTGTCCCAGCCTTTACTACCATTTAATAAATTCAGCACCTCGTCTCTTGGTATATATTGCTCACCTAGGTATATTTGCTTTATGTTTTTAAGCGCAGTGCAGTTTCCTATAGGAAGTGAACTATATCTTCTCTTCTATTCTCCCTAAATATATCACTAATATATTTATATCTAAGTCGATTAGGTAATGAGAAGCTTAATAAATTAATTAATAAAATATCATTAGTAATATTAATAATATTATAGCTTTATAAAATATTTGTTTAAAAACTAATTTAATTGAGCTCTTATGAAGCAAAATCACATTTGGTCCGTTTAAAAAATTAAAAATTTTGCTCACAAAAATAATTATTATAAGTACATTACAAGTCAACATTTAGAGGAATGTGATAAGGAGAGGTCACGGCTTGAAGTAAATCAACTTAAAAAAGGCAAAAATAGTTGAAATAAAATGTAAAATATGATTGTTTCATCAAGATTCTCACTCCCTAGGAGAATAGAATTATTCTATTAGACTAGGGAGTGAGAGGCTATAGGGAGTGAGGTTTTAGTGGAAAATAAGATATTATGTGAACAGGGATGACTCCAGGTTGATCCAGCTTATGTCCAAGACTGTATTCTACAAACTATACTATAAATTAAAAGCAATACTAAAAAAATCACTTTTCTTCATTCAATTATAATGGTCTAGGGAGTGAGGTTGAATAAAAATACTCGTTAACATTCAGTACTAAACCACCATAAAAATAAGAAGCCCTGGATTGTAACCTAATAAAACTTAATTCTATCCAGCATGTTGAATTAGTGTTGCCTATTTATGAAGCTAGAGCAACAAATATTGCTTCTCTACAAGTTTTAAAAAATTCTAGGGAGTGAGGTAGAAACCTTGTGACACATATAAAATGTGCTTTTTATTAAGCTAATAAGCAGAAATTAACCCTTTTGGATCACTTTATGGAAAATACAGGTAAACACTCACAACCTCTCGTATTGTTATATTAAATTTTTGCAAAAAAAATTAGGCGAACTTGGCCACCCCATGCTTGTGACAGGCTAGGGAGTGAGAAAATAGCATATATGTATCTTATTAATTCCCTAGTAGTGGACCCCAGCCTTTCAAAAATTTAGTAGATGTGTTCCCTTATGTTCTTAGGTAATATTTAAAAAAGAATAAAAACTTTATGATAAACACTTTTCTTTTTATGACCCTGTGACACGAATTGTACCGAAATTTTGAAAAGACCCTAATATTCTTTCGTTACTATTGTTTATAATTTGGAAGTGAAAATGTCTACTTGTGCGATCACCGATTTCTACCTCATTAATTGGTGGTGAATTTCAGCTTTATATCTTTATATATACTTAGGACACCCAATATATAAGGTAAGTATGTACGTACTTATTTTTATGTTGCTATTCGTTTTTATGTAGTTATTTATGGTGTACCATATCATATTTTAATTAGTTCCTGAAATATTATCACGTTGTTGAGATTTTCGGTACAGCCTTACAAATATATTTGACAAGAATAAATAGTTTAATTTTGTATAGGCATGATATTTTGACTGGTGGAATTAACAAACATATCGTTAGTCTTGAAACAAGTTAAGTTATACTTGAGGTCAAGTATAAAAAGGGAGAACCCAACCTTAAGTTTATTACTGTTTCCAGAATAATTTATTTTTGTGATAAGAATAAAATAAACCAGTATTCGTTCTACAAACGTTATGTAGAGTAGTGAGAAGAATATTATGTTCCCTGATACATCCAAGCTTTAAAGGAGTAGGGATAGGTCTTGAGCAGATAGCGGCAGCGTCCCTTTGGTTCAGTTCAACATGAGTTCAACACGAGTAAACTAACCATACCGTTCACACCTTATTTTCATGTAAAGTAAATTTTATTAATTGTAAAGTTAGTAACATGTCTCAATTAGAGATAATTTTGACTGAAAAAAATTTGGCGTACTTAATCCCAATGTTTAAAGGTAATTAATTGTGTCATTATAAGCTATAAAATAGGTACACTGTTTTACTTAGTAAATATGTTTATAAATAATAGCTTTGAAAGAAATATATTATTTTCTTATAAAATTTTACTTTGTGACTTATAAAGGTACATACTTAATAAAAAAAAAAAAAATAAATAAGTAAGTACATAATTGTTTTTTTTGTAAAAAAAAGTAATATATACAATTTTTTTTTTAAAAAAAGTAAATTTTTTTAAAAAAAAATGTACATAGTTTTTTTTATAAATGATGTAAATGTAATTATATCAATTATCTATACATACACTTTAATTTGATGACTAACTAGCTTATTGTTAACTTTTCTTTTTATCATTTTTACTTTTTGTTTAAACAGCTATTTAATTTATTGTATTTTTACTTATTACTTTTAATAAATTACTTATTTTTTTACCTGCTTATTGTAAAAATTTTAAATTGTTTTTATAAATAAATTTAAACATTTAAATAAATTAATTAATTTTACTTAATCTTTTTATTCTACTCCATAAGAAATTTTTAACAATTGTAAATATTTTTTTTTGGTTTTTGTTTTGTTCTTTTACTTAAAATGTTTATTTTTTTGTATCATAAATAAAATAATATAAGCTTTTTCAAATTCAATTACATTTTACTTCTTTTTAAAGAAAAAAAGTTCTCTCATAAGAAATTTTTAACAATTGTAATAATTTTTTTTTTTTTGGTTTTTGTTTTGTTTTTTTAATTAAAATGTTTATTTTTTTGTATCATAAATAAAACAATATAAGCTTTTCAAATTCAATTACATTTTACTTTTTTTTAAAAGAAAAAAGTTCTCTCAGAGAATACAGATTAGAATTTTAACTTGTACTAAAATTATTACACATGCTAAGTGGTCTTTGCATCTTTATCATGGTCATTTCTTCAGGAGGAAATGTTCTGGGTCTGTAGTAAATTTTGAAATTGCTCCAATGGAATTACTAAATGTTGAGGAATCTAATTTCACACTGTCTACTTTTTGTGTACATGCATGGGATGGCTTGTGAAATTAGATTGCTCAATAAGCAATATCAAGGTTTGCTATAGTGAACCTATGATATTACCTGCTGTAGAGGTATGCAATGAAGTGTATGCAAATACTAATTTAAGTGTAATAAAGGCAAGTACAAGTATAAAAATGTTTACCGTATTCTCCTAGGGAACTTACCTCAATCCCCCAACAACTCCATTAGATTTCCTGGAAACATGAAGGTAGGTTGGGGAAGTACAACTGTGGCATGAGGAAACAATAAAATGGTTCCTACAAGTATAACGAGCTAGGACGAAGAATTTAAGATTTATAACAGTAGCACCCTATACTAGTATCGACAATAATAAGGGTTCAATTCAATTCTATGTTACACTTCATTCAGTAACAAATGTGATTAAAGGAAGTACAACTGTGGCATGAGGAAACAATAAAATGGTTCCTACAAGTATAACGAGCTAGGACGAAGAATTTAAGATTTATAACAGTAGCACCCTATACTAGTATCGACAATAATAAGGGTTCAATTCAATTCTATGTTACACTTCATTCAGTAACAAATGTGATTAAAGGAAGTACAACTGTGGCATGAGGAAACAATAAAATGGTTCCTACAAGTATAACTTGAGCTAGGAAGAAGAATTTAAGATTTATAACAGTAGCACCCTATACTAGTATCGACAATAATATGGGTTCAATTCAATTCTATGTTACACTTCATTCAGTAACAAATTTGCTTAAGCAGAGTAAAGATAATTCTTGGTTGAAGAATAACAAGTCCAGCGGCAATCTTAATTTAGTGTAATGTCAACCCCAGTAAAGTATATTTGAAGTGAATAACAACTATAAGTTGTATATGCACAAGAAAAGTTATCCTTGTCACAAGTTCAATTAGGCCTTTCTAACAACCATAACAGTTGTTAAAGGTAAGGATACTTAAGTTTTATGCTTATTGTAAGAAAAAAAAAATTAACTTAAAACAACTCTATTATACTTGTCACAACAAAAAGTCTAACAAGTATAACCCTATTCTTATCGGGACTCTACAATTCTTGGTTCACAAATAACCATAATTATAACTTGTGACAACGCTATAAGGATTGTCATCAGTATACATTTTTTTCAGTGTACGGTGAAGCAAAAACAAAAATAACAAATTCAAATACTTTTTCAACAGTACTACAATCTCAATCTATACCGACTCCTCCTAAAACTGATTCCCGCAAATTTCAAAGTCAAACAATATTATCAACCCCATCCATAGCCCCTAAACGACAACGGTTAAATCCTGAGCAGCCAAATAAAGAATTCTACTTTCAAAAACTTGTCACCCCAAAACAAACACCAGGGGGACTGATACAGTTTAACCCTTATAAACCGACACAACAAACTTCAAACAATAATGAAATTCTATATAATGATCTAGACAAAAATCTTATCACACTAATTACTGATATAACTAAAATAATAATAAAAGAACTAAACGCGGAAAAAACAATTCAAATTGACGACACCGTCATAAAAAATATACTTTCGAAAATAAATTTCCCTTAATATGGATCAACTTAGTGACATTCCAAATTCACACTATAGTTATTTGAATGCCCGTGAGTCTAATTTAAGAAATTTTAGAATATTACAGTGGAATATAAGATCGGCAAATAATAAAAAAATTGATCTCGAACACCTCTTATATTCATCCAAAATTGATATAGCCTGTCTTTGTGAGACTTGGTTTAAACAAGGAATAAATATTAACTTTAAAGGCTATAATGTAATAAGATTAGACAGACAAGATGATAGAAGAGGTGGTGGAGTCGCGATATTGGTAAAATCAAACATACACTACATCGTACTTAATAACCTTCCCCATATAGGAACAGATCATATTGGTATACAAATAAAATACAAAAACGAAAATTTAAATATCGTATCAATATATAACCCCCCAATAACTCAAATACAATCTAACAAATGGCATGACCTAATAAAAACCTTAAACCAACCATACCTTATATTAGGGGATTTTAATAGCCACCACACAGCCTGGGGTTGTAGTAACACTGACGTAAAAGGTCAAAATTTATTAAAAGCAATCGATCAAAATAATGCAATAATACTTAATAAAAATAAACCAACACTTATCCCTAAGATAAACCAAAAATCACAATCTGTAATAGACCTCGTTATAGCTTCTAACGACATTGCAGCTGACTTTGAATGGAATGTTTTAAATGAACCTTTCGGATCGAACCATTATCCAATCATAATAGAGACAAATTCCTCCAATGTAGAAAAAATATATAGATACCCAACAAGACGTTGGAATATTAATAATGCAGATTGGACAAAATATCAGGATAATATGGAAACACTAACGCAAAACAGACTAAGAAACCTTACACTACAAACTTACGATGACTTCATAAATGATATAAACACAGCATCTAAAAATTCAATTCCCGAAATTAAAAAAAGAAAAATTACGTCCACTCCTTACCCAAACCTAATACATTGGTGGGATTTAACCTGTGAACAATCAAAATGTGAACGGTACAACGCTTATCAAAATTTTAAAAACCACCCAAATTTAACAAATTATATTAACTTTAAACATAAACACGCAAAATTTAGACGGTTAATTAAACGTAAACAAAAAAATAGTTGGAAGCAATACTGTGAAAACTTAAACTTTTCAAAAAATACACCATCCCACGTTTGGAAATCTTTTAAAAAACTAAATAAAAGTTCATCGAACGAAATTCAAACAACACCGGGAACCTGGGTAGAGGAATTTATGGATAAATTAGCCCCCCCATCAGTAACAAATAAAATCCCTCCATCATTAACAAATAACAACACTCATATACTTACCAAACCTTTTACATTATTTGAATTTCAAACAGCTATTAAACATAGCAATACCTCCCCTGGATATGACAATATTCACTATGACATGATATACCATTTACCCCCAATTTCAAAAAACAAACTTTTAGAAATATTCAATAATATTTGGCGAACACAACAAATTCCTGAATCGTGGCAGACATTTATAATAATCCCCATTAAAAAACAGGGAAAAACCGCTGATTTAGCTTCAAATTATCGCCCAATTTCCTTATCATCATGTATGCTGAAAACTTTTGAACGATTAATTAAAAGTAGATTAGAATGGTTTATGGAATCAAATGAAAAACTTTCAAAATCACAAAAAGGATTTAGGAAAAATAAATCAGTTTTAGAAAGCCAAAGTCAGCTTGTAACAGACATACACGACGCATTCACTCAAAAGAAGTCAGTACTTACACTACTCCTAGACATTACAGGAGCTTACGACAATGTTGACCTTTCTATATTACACTATAAACTGATACAGATGGACGTACCACAACAAACAGCAAATTTTATAATTAAACTAATATCAAATAGAATTCTACTTTTTCGAGTAAACGGAGAAATAGTAGGACGTAGAGTAACTAGAAAAGGTATCCCACAAGGAGCTATTTTGAGTCCCCTATTATACATAATTCACACCTCGGACATAGAAATGAAAATACCCTTTCCGGTAAAGATACTCCAGTTTGCCGATGACATATTAATATATTCAATCAGTAAAAAAATTGATGACATGGTAAATAATCTCAGTCAAGCATTAAAAACAATAAAAGACTGGACTAGAATTACTGGACTAGAACTATCTCATGAAAAATCAGAATGCTGCATTTTCACTAGAAGAAATAATCTCAACCTAGAAAATAAAATAACTTTTGGAAATATTCAGATAAAAAGAAAAACAGTAGTTAGATTTCTTGGTCTCTTCCTCGATCAAAAACTAACATGGAAAGAACATATCAAGATTATTACCTCAAAATGTGAAAAATACCTAAATATAATGAAAATGACCTGCAACAAATCATGGGGAAGTGATCCAAAAACCATGCTCTCTCTCAGGGCTACAATAAGAGCATGTTTAGACTTTGCCTCGCCTTTCTATGGTAACGCCAGACAATACTTACTAACAACACTCGACCGCATTCAATACAGAGCCCTAAAAATATCTATGGGATATTTAAAATCGACACCAATAGTCGTAATCTTAACTGAATGTTGCGAACAACCCCTTGACTTACGACGACAACATCTAGCTGACAAACTACTATTAAAATTATACACTCAAAACTCTGACATATACACATCCGTAACAGAACTATCAAATAAAATAAACAGAGGACATAGATACTGGCGACACAAACCTTCACCCTTACTAAACAATAGCTTCAATTCTCTATTACCTTACCTAGATCAAACTATATACCAACACAAATTACTGCCAATTCATCAAATTACTTATGAAAATTTATATCAACAACCGAATATACATATACCCAAACTTAGTTATCCTTACAATGACATAACATTTCAAGACCAACTTACTAAATTGAACCCAAAAATAACCTACAATATATTTACAGACGGATCAAAGCAACAAAACGTATCAGGATATTCATACTATGACCCTCAATTAAAACAAGGCATTGGCTACTCATGCTCTCAACAAGCTAATATATATACATTAGAAAGCTTAGGCATTCTACAAGCACTAGAATACATCAACACATTACAAAATAACTATTACAAATACACGATAGCATGTGACAACCAGGGAGTCCTTAAAAAATTAGATAATATTTCATACACTACACATTTGGATCACATCTTCATGAATATATTAAATAATATAGCAGAAATAAGAAGAAAAAATAAAGAAATAGACTTTATATGGGTCAAATCACATCACGGAATTAAAGGAAACGAGGAAGCAGACAAACTTGCCAAAAGCCCAACAAAACAATCAGACAAAAAAATACCAACAAGAGATCTAATAGCACTATCCAAAAAGAAGATGTTTGAAAACTGGAACATAAAACTTCAAGAAGAACCAGCAAAAGCAAGAAATTTCAAATCAATTGTCAAAAAAGTTCCAATTAAACCGTGGTTTTGGAAATCAAAACTACCACGTAAGGATATAATCAAAATTAATAGATTGAGAAGTTACCATGCAAGATGCATTCAATATAACTATATGATAGGACTAAGTGATTCGCCTATATGTTACACATGCCCAGATAAAAATGAAAATATGACTCACATCCTATTGGAATGTCCTAAGTATAAATCCGAACGTAACAAATTATTTCAAGAACTCAATATTCAAGAAATTCAAGATGAAAATGAAAAAATCAAGAAAATGCTTTTCTCAAAATTAAAAAATATTACACTTACACTGAAATTCGTAAAAGAAATAAATTACTCCCCTTAGCCTAAAATTGTAACATCTGGAGACCACTCACCAACAGAAATCCCACAAACGAAAATAAAAAAATAAAAATTACTTAGGGAAAGCATAGGAAGAACTTAGGAAGGACTCGGGTCCGCCCAACCTAATTGAGGTTTTCTGTGGTTTCCCTCAATTTACCAGGCAAATGCCAGGTTGGTCCACTCTTAAGTCAGTCCACAGACTGCCTATGATACCCGTTTAAATACCTGCAAACAACCCCCATAAAAATCCAATTAAAATCTTCCTTTTTAAAAATAAAATAAAATAAAAATATATACTCCAAAATTGTCCATTATACCCTTCCACAAATTTGATTAAAAAGCTCCAATCCATTACAAAATAAAAATTAAAAAAGGCACAAAATAACCCCTCTCAAAATAACATTATGGCTCCGGTAAACACAAATAATTTTTTGTTACTTATGCCAATAAAGAACTTGTTTAAAAAAAAAAAAAAATTTTATCACATCATTCCGTGTGCAAAATAAACACAGTCATATTTATAATTTTTGAAATCGGAGACATGAAACAGTTTTGTTCTTCTCAACGATACCATAGCTTTCGTTACCTTCGATATAAACTCTAAAGCAATAAATAAGCAGATAATTATAAAAATAAACTAAACTTGGAAAGCAGTACAAACTGTAAAACAATTAGGCCATTTTGTTTCTTTTTTCCAGAAGACTATGGCAGTCGACTTATGTGGGACAATCGAACAAACCCCAGGTTGGGGTTTGTTGTTTGGGAACTATTTACATTTCACTCATTTGTGTGAAGTGTTTGGTCGGCAACAGTGGCGTAGCTAGGGCACTGGGGGCCCCCCGCCAAAATAAAATTGACGAGAAAAAAAAAAGCATTTGCCTTCAGAACTGAATGGAGGCCCCTTGACAATGTTATAGAAGTATAATATTCCAAGCTAGTAAGATTTTATTATCCTCTAAGGGGGCCCCCTTCGCCATTGATTTGGAGGCCCCCCTAGCACCGAAGGGCCCGCCCGCAATGCGGGCCGTGCGGGCCCATAGGTACGCCACTATCGTCAAACATGTCTCACAGACTCTATCTCGATTTCATATCGAACCAAGAGTGGCGATAATGGTTTCTAGGCGGAAACCTGGGGGAGCTACTCTTTCCAGCAGCTTTCGTTTAACCCATTCGTTTAAAACCGATCTTATCGAAGGTATCGGAAGCTATGAGATTATTCTGAAGAACGAATATTTTTTATTTCTCCGTATTCAAAAATTCCAAGAAAGAATTCGTTTCAGACATAAGGGAACAATTGTGGTCCCATGTCTTGTTTGTCACTCATTTTTTTGCGAATCAACATAAATATATCTTAAAATAACCCGTCGTCCGATATTAATAAAATTTAGATGGTATGTCATCATTAGCCAATTGTTCTTCCCACATACGTTTCAACCTTGTGCGCCCATTTGTTTCTCTTTCACATACCCACAAACATACATTTACCAAATAAGTCGAATACTTTGAGAAAATTCAAATAATACTTTTCGGTCGCCACAGTAAGGGAAAGTAAAATAAATTGGTAAGGCGTGAATCTCACGTAAAAAGGGTTTCGTTGGTATTATGAACACAAAATTAATAAGGGGGGAGGGGAGAAAAGTTTTGATTTTTTTTTGACAAAATGGCGCGCAAAATTAAATGTTAACATCAAGTGTTATACACTTTTGAAATCTATTCTTCAATACCTTTCATTTGATACCCCACTCAAAATTAAAAACTAAAAAACAATCGGATAACATGAATTATCCGCCATCTTGGATTTCCAGTATATCAGATCAAATTGCTAATCTTATTTTTTCTATGGCCCAGCAGACCGCACATTCTGCATATTTTTCTATATTTTTAGTAATAGCGGAAATACGATTTTAGGGGGGGGGGGGACACGCAAAATTTCGATTTTTTTTTGACAAAATGGCGCTGAAAATTAAGCACTACCCCTAAGTGGTATATATATTTCTATTCTACTCTTCAGTACCTTTCATTTAATACCCCACTCAAAATTTTAAAAAAATATTTTTTTTTCGCGACGTGAATTATCCGCCATTTTGAATTTGAACAGCTGATAATATTGAGTTCGCTATATTTTTCCTGTGTGCGCGTCAAAACGATCTTTTATACTGGAAAGTTTCACGTTTTTATCTCTTTTGTTTCAAAAGTTATTGGAACCGTACAGAGTGACAGACAGACAGACACAGGAACGAAACTATAAGGGTTTCTTTTTTTTTGGTTTTACCAACGAAACCCTAAAAAAGCATAAATTGAAACCTTATATAATTTTATAATAATTGCATTGTTCAGTCCGATCAGACTGAATGTTTGTTTTAAAATATGAAAATCTAATTCTGTTTCGATAAAATCATGATAATAAAAGACGGCATTAAAAAAATTATTTACGTATAGACAGTGGCAATGAAAATATTGAGTGTTTGGACTCAAGGTCGTTATCATTGATATATTTGTTGGGTTGTATTTAACCTTTCATTTAGTCGTTATCTCTTAATACCGGTTTCACTACTACGTCGCTATCCAACTCAACGACCTTTATAACACATCACTCTCTTCTTCTACTCTGTGTAATTTAATAATTACCCAGTCTTTGTTTAGCCTTTCATTTTAAGGAAGCTTAATTAAAACCTTTTATCTTTATAACCTCAAGTAAACAATACTTGCTGGGATTTATAATTTTGAACACCTTTTATTTATATGTACTACTACGAGCCCTTAGACCCGTGGCAACAGGCTTAATTTTATTATTAGAAAAAAAGGTAAAATTAAGTAAATTAATTCAGATAAGTTATTATATCTATTTTAAGACCAACAAATCAAAACAAATAATTATGTGGTTGCTTTAAGCAATAACAAATCCTTATTTCCTAAACTATTCTTACTAGTGATGCGGTGCATAAAGAACTCGCGTAGAATGGTGCTTTTATATCAGCCATACTATGTTCTCAATAATGATATCAGGATAATATTTCAGTAAAACCTGATATTTTTATTTAACCTGAAAAGATCATTAAAATGATTTTGTCCATTATCTTTATTTAATAATATTAACTCAGGCTCGCTACGCTCGCCTCTTGATTCAGCATTTCTAGTAAATACGTATTAAATAAAGTTATAGCAGGCTCGCTGCGCTCGCCTGTTGATTTAGCGTTTGTAGTAAATATGCATTAAATAAAGTTATTGTAGGCTCGCTACGCTCGCCTGTTTGATTTAGCGTTTATGGTAAGTATTTATTAAATAAAGTTATTGCAGGCTCGCTATACGCTCGCCTGTTTACACAGTTAATATAGTAATTATTTATCAAATTAAAGAAGGCTCGCTATGCTCGCCTGTTTATACAGTAAATATAGTAATTATTTAATCAAATTAAAGAAGGCTCGCTACGCTCGCCTGTTTGATTCAGAATTTTAAGTAAATATTTATTAATTAAAGTTATTGTAGGCTCGCTACGCTCGCCTGTTTACACAGTATATATAGCAATTATTTAAACTAATTAAAGAAAGCTCGCTACGCTCGCCTGTTTGATACAGAATTTGTAGTAAATATTTATTAAATAAAGTTATTGTAGGCTCGCTACGCTCGCCTGTTTATACAGTTAATATAGTAATTATTTAATCCAATAAATTAAAGAAGGCTTGCTATGCTCGCCTGTTTATACAGTAAATATAGTAATTATTTAATCAAATTAAAGAAGGCTCGCTACGCTCGCCTGTTTGATTCAGAATTTTAAGTAAATATTTATTAAATAAAGTTATTGTAGGCTCGCTACGCTCGCCTGTTTACACAGTATATATAGCAATTATATAAACTAATAAAAGAAAGCTCGCTACGCTCGCCTGTTTGATACAGAATTTGTAGTAAATATTTATTAAATAAAGTTATTGTAGGCTCGCTACGCTCGCCTGTTTATACAGTTAATATAGTAATTATTTAATCCAATAAATTAAAGAAGGCTTGCTATGCTCGCCTGTTTATACAGTAAATATAGTAATTATTTAATCAAATTAAAGAAGGCTCGCTACGCTCGCCTGTTTGATTCAGAATTTTAAGTAAATATTTATTAAATAAAGTTATTGTAGGCTCGCTACGCTCGCCTGTTTACACAGTATATATAGCAATTATATAAACTAATAAAAGAAAGCTCGCTACGCTCGCCTGTTTGATACAGAATTTGTAGTAAATATTTATTAAATAAAGTTATTGTAGGCTCGCTACGCTCGCCTGTTTATACAGTTAATATAGTAATTATTTAATCAAATAAATTAAAGAAGGCTTGCTATGCTCGCCTGTTTATACAGTAAATATAGTAATTATTTAATCAAATTAAAGAAGGCTCGCTACGCTCGCCTTTTTGATTCAGAATTTGAAGTAAATATTTATTAAATAAAGTTATTGTAGGCTCGCTACGCTCGCCTGTTTACACAGTATATATAGCAATTATTTAAACTAATTAAAGAAAGCTCGCTACGCTCGCCTTTTTGATTCATAATTTGAAGTAAATATTTATTTAATAAAGTTATTGAAGGCTCGCTACGCTCGCTTTTTTTTACAGTAAATATACTAATTATTTAATCAAATAAATTAAAGAAGGCTCGCTATGCTCGCCTGTTTATACAGTAAATATAGTAATTATTTAATCAAATTAAAGAAGGCTCGCTACGCTCGCCTTTTTGATTCAGAATTTGAAGTAAATATTTATTAAATAACGTTATTGAAGGCTCGCTACGCTCTCTTTTTTATACAGTAAATATACTAATTATTTAATCAAATAAATTAAAGAAGGCTCGCTACGCTCGCCTGTTTATACAGTAAATATATTAGAGGTATTCAGTGTGGAAAGACCACGGTTGTAAAACCGATTTGTGGCTTTACGAATGTATACTATTTTATATTGTAATTTATGTGTTTAAATTGTATTAGCTACAATAAATGGTTTATTATTATTATTATATAATTCAGTGTGGAAAATGTGAATAGGTATTGCGAGCCTGCAATACCTCTATTAAACAACGTTTAACTAAATTTCCTGTTTAAACTGCTTAGTATGCAATAATTAAACTAAATAATAATTATCTATAAATATATAGAGTGAAATTTTAATAGTTATTTACACTTTTCTTACTTCTAAACCCTTTAAAACGATGTATAAAATGCCATACTGACGAACAACGTTTTGTCATTCACCTTATTGACTGCCATCTTGAAAATATAAATTATGAAATTTGAAAAGTTATTGACTCTTTTCCTACTTTTATAGACCTTTAGATTAATGTATTACATGCAAAGCAGATTTTTATTTTTTTAATAGTCTGCCATATTGAAAATATTATGTGTGACATTTTTAATACTTAGATATTCCTTTCCTAAACTTCAAGACCTTTAAATTGATGTATAACATGTCATACTGACTAAAAACTTTTTGTTTAGTCCGCCGCCATATTGGCCGCCATCTTGAAAGTGTGAAGTGTTAAATTTTATCAGTTAAATATTATTTTCCTCCTTTTAAAGGCCTTTAAAACTATGTTTAACACATTAAGCTGACTTAAACTTTTTTTTAGTCGTCCGCCATATTGGCAGCCATCTTGAAAATATTTACTATGATATTTTATTAGTTACATTTTCTTTTCCTTCTCTTAAAAACCTTTAAAATGATGTATAACACATTATGCTGACTAAAACTTTTTATTTTAGTCGTCCGCCATATTGGCCGCCATCTTGAAAATATGAAGTGTGAAATGTGATTAGTTACATATTCTTTTCCTTCTCTTAAAGACCTTCAAAACGATGTATAACACATTATGCTGGCTTAAAACTTTTTTTTTAGTCGTCCGCCATATTGGCCGCCATCTTGGAAATATTTAGTGAGGAATTTTCAAAAACTATACAATTCTCAAAAATGCTGAGATGCATCTACGTGCCAAATTTCGCTGAAATTGATCAATTTTTACTCCAGTTATCGTTAGACAAACAAACAAACAAACAAACAAACAAACAAACAAACAAACAAACAAACTTTTCAAATCCCAAGTCTCTGAAATGAAGAACTCACTACGCTCGTTCAAATATAGTGAAGGTAGATAAGAAAAGAAAATAAACACTTTTACTTGATCAATATCAATAACTTTGATATATTGTCAAACCATAAATACATAATAACATTCAGACCGGTTTCGACTTATTCAGTCATCGTCAGTGTTATGATAATCTTACAATTGAGATTGTAAAATTATCATTACACTGACGATGACCGAATAAGTCGAAACCGGTCTGTGTGATAATAAGTATTTATGGTTTGACAATATATCAAAGTTATTGATCAAGTAAAAGTGTTTATTTTCTTTTCTTATCTATCTTCACTATGAGTAAATACCATAAAATCTCAATCAATGTAACCAACTTCATTATTCTTAATACGGTAATGAAATGCTAATCTGATAAGTGGATACGTCTATCTACGTATAAACATCACTCAAGTCTTTTTTCCCCCGGGAGACTTTTTTTTTTTTAAAAAAAGTCCGAATCAATAAGATCTCATATATGAAATCCAAGGCGCAAAGTGCAAACCCAGTTTAATAATCCATCTTATAGTACTATATCCTCTAAGCAAGCTGACAGACCCACAGAAAGTGAGTGCATTGCTTAGGGGAAGTAACCTTAGTTCTTCCATTGGCAGGATGGCAAAGCCAAAGCAAAGATTCTCCACCTCAGTCAGGTGTGTGAATGCAATAAATCTGCTAATAAGATGAGAAGGGGTTTCATCCTCTTCCTCGCACAACCTACACACTGGGCTTTCTGCTAGGCCAAGCAGATGTAGATGCCGATTTAGCCTACAGTGTCTAGTAAGAAATCCTGTCAAAAGATAACAGGATTGTTTTTTGAGCGAGAGCAGCGATCTGGTAAGATGCTGAAATGGTTCCCGGATCATCATTTTAGATTCTCGCACCTGAAGTACTGTTCCATATTCTGTTGATATCCAACTTCATGAAAGTCCTTATGAAATGTTTCACTCCACAACGTGGCACGCCAACAACTCGTTCTAGTGAAATTGGGGTAGAATTGGACGGTTTAGCTAACTGGTCAGCAATTTCATTTCCCTCAATGCCACAAAGTCCAGGAACCCATATCAGTTGTACCTTGTTAAGTTGACCAAGAGTGTAAAGACTTTTGCACTCAGCAACCAGCTTAGATGTATACCTTGGTGCAACCAGTGATTTGATCGCTGCCTGGCTGTCAGAGTAGATTCTGATTTGCCTATTAGAGTTCTTCAAATTCAGGATAATTTAAGAACAGGCCAAAATTGCATATATCCCTGCCTAAAATACAGTGGCATATTTGCATAACACTGCACAGAAAACCCCAGCCAACCATAAGGACCCATTGGTGAACCTCATTTCTGTTCCTGGTGGCATTTGGGGATCATCTCTAGGTTCCCAGTCTTGTCTTGAAGGAAGTAGATACTCCCAGCTAATGTCAAAATCCCACTGTCGTATCGTAGAATCCTGTAACATGACTACTTCCGGGTATATTTCTGTTATAGAATTCCATGTTACACTGTGCCCTATACTATCATAATAGTATCATATCCTACCCATAAACCAGCACAGTGCAGGCGATATGAAGCTAGCATAGCTTCGTACTTCAAGTATATCTCTAAAGGTGGTAAGCATAGCATAGCCTCAAATGCTAGGGTTGGTGTAGTTTTCATTGCTCCTAGTATACCAACAAAAGCCGTTCTTTGAAGGTGCTCAAGTGATTTCTTTGAAGTTCCTATTATAGATATCCTTGGACACCAGATAACACATGAATAGGAAAGAATTGGTCTAACCAAGACAGTAAAAATTTACTGTAGTACCACTTAAGTCTTAAAATAGATGTCACGATTTTAATGATGAAGATATAGATAATCTTAATAAAAATTGAAGCGGTCATTTTTCATATTAGGAATCTTTTAAATACGCATTAAAGTTCTCTGTAGCTTCAGCTTCAAATAGGCATACAAATAATTACTAATGGAAATACAAGACTTAACAAGTACAAAGTTGTTCTTGAATGTTTTACATGATGTATTTCTCTGCAGATAAGTTGGTTAGAACTTAGAAAGGCCTACAAGACATGTGTATGTAAAGTTACACTCAAAGGTCATATGAAGAAGGCGTGACGGAATAACACTTGACTTAGACAGTGGTAGACACAGACAGTGATTCACTTGACTTAAAACAGGCCAGGTCCTTCACTCATGACTTACATAAGTGAGAGGGGAACCTAGCAGAGTAATATTACGTCTGCTATTACCACAGACGCTAGTCATATCATCTTAGTCTCTACTATTATTCTGTCTTATAAACTTAAATAGTTTTGTATTAATACTACTAATTCTCCATCATAGAATCATAAGTTATCAAAGTTATAGTCATTAAATGTTACTAAATCTGCAATATACACCTGCTATGTGAGGCACATAGCTTCCTCGAATCTTATCACGTATTTAATGATGTTATTCAAATATAACTCCAAATCAAAGTGTTCCCCTATATCAAGAGACAAACTAACATCAACTTGATTTTCGGTCTACTAATTAATTTAGTACTCAGGATTATGAAAATCACATTGTCCACCATAATTGGTGGGACATGGCTGCTCTCCACCGGTTTGTTCTTTTCAAACACTTATTATTTTATTGCCAAGCTATGTCCCGCAGACGAACGTAGCCAACATATTCTTAAACTTAAAAGGCAGTAAAAGTACAAGATTAACTTGTACACAAAATTCTAGCTTGATGTTAGTCAGACACTTTTTTGCAAACTATCTCCTGGACTATTTCATTCATGGAAAAAAACCAAACATTTTGACCGTCTTTAAAATAAAGAGGAAACAATTAAATAAATTAGACAAAATTGGGTTATAAAAGCATTAACTCAATTAAATAGGTGATAGGATGAGAAGAATCTATGTGCCACACTATTTAACAAACTATTATTTATTTCTTGTGTAACACAAATTCACCATGTCTCTAGGTAAGTCAAGGTTTTGTTGACCTACCTTAAAGAAATGCAAGGCTGGTTGTTTAAATTAAAAATAACGCGCAAAAAGGTGTGTACTATGCGTCTTTATGATTAGTTTATCTTATTCCAAACACTAGCCACAATAAAAGTTAACGAAAGGTTGATTTACACGTATTAAGTTATTAAGTAACTTGACTAAATTTTAAGTGAATTAATGCTTGTAAACAATGAATTTAGTAATAAGTTGCAAGTTAAAATTTAGAGTGCAATTAGATAAGTAGAATAGAATTTTGTCTATTTTTCGGTTTAGTCTATTTTTTGGTGGGCGTGGCTAAAAAACCAAGTTAAGACATAGTTTAACAGCTGGAATGGACATGCGCAATTTTAAATGCACAAGTTTGAAGAAGTCTTGCTTATAGATTAGTAGATCTTTGTTTATATATTATTTAGAAATGTTTTATTGGGTTAGAAAAATGTTATATTGGACAACACTTGAATATAGAGTACTTAATTTCGTGATTATGCAAAATGAGATTGTATTTTTATAAAACTGAAATATTTCTATTCATTATGTACTTAAAACAGTCGCGTTCGTAGTTTGTGTTTGAAAATGCCGAAGTGGACGGAAGACATTACAGTTAAGTTTGTCGAATAATATAAAAAGAAAGATTGTTTGTGGAATGTTAAGAAGCTTGAATTATAGAAATAAGCGTGCAACACCACAAGGGATTGCCAGTACAATGTCAGCCATCAGCCATGACGATCACAAAATTTGGTATTAAAGAAGCCGAGAATTTCATTTGCGTTTTACTATTTCATCCTTTATTTCGTCCAAAATATCACTTAAAATTAATTTGATGACAGAATTTATGACTTGAACACGTTGTTGGCCGTCCGCATCATTAGCGAACTAAAGAGCTTAACTAATTATTAAGTGGAAAACGTGAAAACGCTTACTAAAAATTAAGTCGCTTAAAATTTAGTTAACTAATTAATTACTTAATACATGTAAATCAGTCTTAAGTTTATTTTAATATCATATTTAGAAAATTAAATATCTTTCACGAATTAGCATGTTCGTTTTTGACAATATAATGATTTGTGAAGCCAAAATATAATATTAGTTTAAATTTTATAATCATTATCAATTACCAAGACAATTTTATAATTAGCTAATTAATAACTGACAATTACACCGTATCAAAATGAAAACAACGCTTTTTAATATCTTAATCTGCGCATCAAATTTATCCAATTCGATCTAAAAAACCAAGTTAAGACGTAGTTTAGATTTTCACGAGCAAATTTTAATACATTTATAACAAGTTGGAGGCGACGCTAACGGCCAGAGTAAATTTATATTTAGAATTTCGAGACGTACTTCTCGAATATATTTCCTCGAAAAGAAAATATGTATCACAGAATATACATATGTTTCGTATATCATCATCTATATGTATTCGTCTTGTTATTTTTCCTCATCTCTTAATAAGAACTTGTTTAGAGTTATATAAAAATAAATAATTATATATTATGTACGAAGATGTAATATGTTATTAAGACACGTGTAGTTTTCTTTTTAAACTCTTTATATACTTAGCCATATTACTTCAAATATTTTACGAGGATATCACTAAAAGAAGAAATCAACAACGAATTTAACCTACTGTATCTTCAGTAAAAGAAAAACAACAATAAAATTTATCGAGTAAAAAATATGAACATTTTATCCTATCATGTACATTATTGATTTTATACTTTTACAAGCCATTATTGTCTAATTTCTCAATTGTTTCCACCGTTTTTTTTTAATCTGTCAAAATTGTTTGGATTTTTTTTACATAAATTAAAGTATCAATTTAGCAAACGTTAAAGAGCTCAGACGGTTCAAATTAATCCACATAACTATCTGCGGACTACTCTCAATAAACTATAAAAGTCAATAAACAAATCAGATAAGTGCTGCTGAAGCTACAGGTGTAAATAAATGTATGTTTGTGCGCATGTGGAAGAGAAACAAATAAGCGCAGAAGGTTGAAACTTATATGGGACCAACAATGAGCTAATGATGACCTACCATCCAAATTTCATTAAAATCGGACGTGTAGTTTTTAAGATATGTTGTTTCGTAAAAATTGAACCACAGACCGACAGACCGACGGACCGACAGACAGACACGGAACCAAAAGCTTTCCCTAATGTCTGAAACGGATTTCAGTCTTGGAATTTTTGAAATCGGAGACCTAAAATTTTGTCGTTCTTCAGAACGATCACATAGCTTCCGTTATCTTCGGTAAGCTCGGAAGCAATAATACAATTTCCAATAAAACATTTTCTATATGGTTAATAAAGAATTTTCATTGTGGACTAATAAAGACTTTTCTATAAGGACTAATAAAGAATTTTCTTTATGGACTAATAAAGACTTCTTTGTGGGCAAATAAAGACTTTTATTTATAGACTAATAAAGAATTTTCTTTGTGGAGTAATAAAAATTTTCTTTGTGGACTAATAAAGACTTTTCTTTAAGGACTAATAAAGACTTCTTTGTAGCCAAATAAAGACTTTTCTTTATAGACTAATAAAGACTTTTCTTTATGGACTAATACATTTTTTTCTTTATATATATTAATAAAAACTTTTTTTAGTGACTGTTAATAACACAAATAGCACTCTCGAATGGTAGGTCATAATTAGCCCATATAAGTTTCAACTTTCTGCGCCTATTTGTTTCTCTTCCACATCCGCACAAACATACATTTATTTACGCCGATATCTTCAAAATTACTTATCCAATTTTTATGAAATTTGCATGATTTGTCTAAAGTAGCCCACAGATAGCCCCAGAATAATATCAACCATCTGCGCTCAATAAGTATTGTTAAATTAATATTTTTATTTACGTAAAAAAATCAAAACAATTTTGACAGATTTAAAATAAAAGGTGGAGGAAAAATTTTAATAAAGTAAACAATGGTCTACAAAAGTAAATATTTCTAAATTTGTACTTTAATTCATGTAAAAATAATCTAACAAATTTTTACAATTTTTAAAAACGTGAGGAATATAAAATAAATTTCACAACAATAGATTGCAAAAATATAAAATCGTTAAAGTATATAAAATAGGATGCGAGGAAGCTATGTGCCACACTAATTGGCAGACAATTTTCATTATTATTCTAATTGTCTGAAGCACGATGAAAATAAATGGTCAACAGGAAATGTCAACTTCTTAAGCCCATTAAACTGGCCAATTTCTCAAATGTTTGAATGTACAAAAATACAATTGTTATAACTATAGGCCTGAAACATTTTTAGATATAAAAATATATTCAGAACTGCGCATCAGTAAATATACAGAAACTGTTTTTGGCTGTTAGCCTATGGAACCCCTAAAAATACAATTTAAAAAAGAGAGGTCAGTATTTTGGTTCATTCATCAGCTGAAAAACCCTCAATAACTAAAATAGAACTGTCGCCTACATTATATATCATTAATTTTATCTTCTTCTTTGAAAAACAAACAAAACAAGAAGATGATTCATTAAACTGGTATATTTTGTGTAAATTGAGTTATACCGTATGTTTACATTCATTTTTGTTATTAGAATAAATTTTATACATATTTTTCAGTAGTCATCTTTGCCTGTTTATTTTATAATTGATTATAAAAATATCATAAAACTAAAATTTATCTAAAAGTTCATCAACTGTTTATTTCTCCAATGTGTGATATTTACTCATCATCATTTTTGAAAGGAAAATAAAATAAAACTTTTAGTCTGTATTTGAAAAAATGTTTTCCTCATTGAATAGATGAAGTTAGATTTTTTCCCCGGCCTAAAATTCCAATTTTAAATTTGAAGTTCACGTTTACGTGAGCTCTGCGAGTGAACGCTTGGACGGATAACCTTGTCCAACGAACTCGACCTGGGCATTGGTAAAATGAACATTCCTACCAAATTTCATCAAAATCGGTCGACATTTACTCAAGTTATCGTCACACGTTTCAATGATTCGCGGACACACAGACAGACAGACAGGCATAGAGACACGACACCAAAAATGTTCTCTGATGTCTAAAACGGATTTCTGTCTTGGAATTTTTAAAATCGGAGACATAAAATTGTTTCGTTCTCAAAAGTGAACACAATGCTTCCGTTACCTTCGGTAAGCTCGGAAGCAATAAAGTAAACAATAATGGTCTGTAAAAGCATACTATCATATGAGTACGTTATAAGAACACGAGGAAGCTATGTGCCATGTGCCACACTAATGGCAGAATATATTTGAGCACATTGCTTTTTCTATTGCAACTTCTCATCAAATTATGAACGCGAGGAAGCTATATATATATATATATATATATATATATATATATATATATATATATATATATATATATATATATATATATATATATATATATATATATATATATATATATATATATGTCAGTTTTTTTAATGTGACACATTTTTTTATTACTTAAGACATTACAGAAAAATATATGAATGGTTTCAAAACGAAACAAAGAAAAAAACAAAATGATTTTTCATTTCAAAGTGATTCTTAGTTTATGTTTTAGAAAATAAGATAGTTTGTAGATTTGTAGATCTAAGAGATTTATTTTAAGATATTGAATCTTTATTTAGGTATTTGGCCAAATGTCTTTAAAATCGAAGGTTCTCGTTTTAACACATTTCTCGTGCAACTGACATTATTTTTGTCCAAATGTCAAAGCTTCACTAAAGAAAAAAGTATTTATATAGATAGATATTGTATATATATATATACATTGTTCTCATACCAGAGGTGCACTTACAAATTTTCCAGCACCGGAACGTCGGAGGGTTTGAGGGGAACACCGCCCAGGCAAGCTGGGGGTCCGAAACATTTTGAAAAATATAACTTCTAAAAACGCGTTTTTATGCATTCTGGAGGTAAAATTTACCATAGGGCCCCTAGGCTTAATTAGTGATAAAGTAACAATCCGCTATCTTGATTTAAGATTGTGGCCGTGTAGGTATTTCGGAATTTTAACGATATCTCCGGATTGTGCTAGAACCTTTAAATTTTGATGTTAGCTTCCTTCTATGACATAATAGCAACTTTTGTAAAAGGATTTTCAATATCTAAAAAAATCACAGGGAAGTACTTGCGTCCAAGTACTTTTTAGGGTTTTGTAGAAGATTAAGCATGCCCGTTATGTAATTATGATTTTAATCTTCGATCTCAAGGGTCCGGGTTCGATCCCCCGGAGGGTCACAATGTTTTTCATCGGTAATAACGACTAGAAAGATTAATTTTTTCAAACCATTTCCATCGCTTCACCATAAGGTATAACCATGAATTATTTCGAAATTTTAGGACCAGCCGAAGTATAGTGGTTGGGGAGGGGGATTTTTTTTGGGTATATTTTGATTTTTTTACCCAATAAGGAATGCAAAATTTACAAAAGCTTATATATATTTGCGTCCTACTCTTCAGTAGCTTTCATTTGATACCCCACTCGAAAATTAAAAAAATATAAATTTTTGAGTTTACATCATTTTTTCGAATTGCGCATGCGCATATTTAATTTTGAACTTCTGTATATTTTTCCTGTGGTTGGGTCAAAAAGTTACACCAGTATTTCAAATTTCAGCTCTTTAGCTTAAACGGTTCGGGCCCTATGAACCAAAGAGCGACGGACAGACGGACACATCACCCTCGGCATAAGGGTTTTGAGAAGAATCTACAAAACCCTAAAAAGGTACACCGGTGAATCTGATTGCATCATCCCGACAAAGGATTATCTCGAGTAAAGGAACTCCCGGGAAATTCAGCCAATCCAGGTACAGCCTACAGTCTAGAAAACCGGTATAAATACGCTGTTCTTCTCTCCTCAGTCAAGTCGTCAGAATATCATGTGTTTGCTTCGAGTCAACATCACGATGCACCACAATCTTGAAGATGCTTTCATTAGTGGAAGCTGTGGAAGCGAAACGTCGGATTTCAACTCCTTCGGGACGCGGATTTCACCGGAAAACCAAGCTGTTTATTAATCTTATTTTCTCTAAAACACTTTTGAATTGATTGTAACTTAATTATCTTTTTGTTAAAAGTGTCTTGAAGTTATTGTAACTTTTTTCTTTTCTCTAAAAGTCATTTTAAGTTTTCTCTTTTTAATATTAGGGTGGTTTCATTTTGGGTATTACACGATAATTTAAATAAAACATATCAACTGGTATTTGGTGTAGGAATTCTTTCTTCCGGCTCTAGTCTCTAGTTTGTTTGGTAGCGGAATCTAATCACAATTTCATCATAGATAAGAGATAAGGGAAACTACTTCTTTTTTTTTTTTTAGAAATTATCTTTAGCAATTAGAAATTAGAAGTTATATCACCAACATTTCCACACCATTATTATTTGGAGTTTAAGGTTTGAAAAATATAAGAAGATGAGACATAATGTTTAGATAAAGTTATAGAGATTGATAAGACAAAATAACTATTTGTTTGTGTTTGTTCTTATCTCAAATATGATATGATTAATGTGTTTTATCTTTAATAATTATTTTGGAAAAAAACTAAAATTAAATAATTTGGCCAAGTATGTGCTATCAAAACACACAAAGAATCCGAAGACAATTTAACAAAACGGATTTCCGTCTTGGAATTTTTGAAAATGGAGTCATACATTTTTTTTTTTTCAGAACGATCACATAGCTTTCGTGATACTTCTATAGATTGTTACTCCCCTATATTTTTTTTAGAATATAAATGACTTTGATTAAATAACTATTAAGATAAAGGGATGTTTAGTCTAATGTACTTTGGGACAAAGGAATATCACACTTCAGTTTTTATAAGGGGAGTAACAGTCTAAATAAGAACATTCCGCACACCTTCTTTAGATTGTACTCAGTGGCGTAAATAGCGCCCCCGCCACCCCCGCGTCGCGGTGGGGCGCCTGGTCCAGGGGGCGCCAAAAAAATGTAGTAACCTATGATAAAAAAAAATTATATATCTCTTTATAGTCAGAATTATTCTTAAGAAACAAATTGTTTAGGAGTAAGCGCAAATAAGTGTTTAAATCAGTGTTGAGAATGTTATGATTTTGAGTTCATAACTGAGTTTTTCTTTTACAAGTGTTATTATTTTTACTAATATTACGTTGCATTTGCTGATTATTAGTTTTACTTTCTTCTACTTAGTTGTTACTTTCTCATATATGTATTATACACTGGGTGTATCTATTTCAGATCACAATATCAAAAGAGATGTCTACAGTTCATTTGGAGCAAAAGAGTTCATTCAAGTTCACATATGTTCAGAAAAATCATACTAAATAATATGATCAAGTAATGAATTTTAGCTCAAAATTTATGGTCGCAACCCTAAAAAAAACCTCTGAAAAACGCGAAAAAAAATTACTCGAAAACAGTTTTGGCAATTTTGATACAAAAAACTTAAAAATGTAGTCCATTAAATAAGAAAGTTATGTCATTTTCCCGAGAAACATCTAGTTTTCGGGATATTTATAAAAAGTAAATCTGATCTTGTTGAAAATCGAAAATATATATTTTTAAATATGTTTCAAAAGAAATAAATTAAGAGATATTATAGGATTTAAATGCAGCATCAATATACATATGAGAAAGTTTTATTAGATTTTTTACAATTGGCTACTCTACATAAAAAAAACCTATAAAAGTGAGCAGCACTGAGTCAGCTGTTAACAATTAACGACGCATTTAAAGTTAATATGATTAGGAAAATAGGGGGGAGGGGGGGGGGGGGGGGTTGTAAGTTATAGGGGCGCATTCTCTCAAGTTGCGGGAGGGCGCCGGATTCCTTAGTTACGCCACTGATTGTACTCCCCTCTGTTCTTTTAATGGGGGGAGTAAAAGTCTAAAGAAGAACATTACGTACACCTTCTTTAGATTGTACTCCCCTCTGTTTTTTTAATGGGGGGAGTAACAGTCTAAAGAAGAACATTCCGTACACCTTCTTTAGATTGTACTCCCATCTGTTCTTTTAATGGGGGGAGTAAAAGTCTAAAGAAGAACATTACGTACACCTTCTTTAGATTGTACTCCCATCTGTTCTTTTAATGGGGGGAGTAAAAGTCTAAAGAAGAACATTACGTACACCTTCTTTAGATTGTACTCCCATCTGTTCTTTTAATGGGGGGAGTAACAATCTAAAGAAGTGCCACTTTCGTTACCTTTGGTTAGTTAGGAAGCAAAATCAAAATGATATTTTTGCTTTTTGAGCTGTAAAAAATAACTTATTTACTGTGTAATTATTGAATGTAACAATTGAAATGAATGGTTTTTTAATAAAACTGAAGAATAATATTTACTGTCACTCTATTTTGCAATACAGGTAGTATTAGAAATTCATTATTGCGTATTATTACATACCATTTTAGTTAAAGCGGAAAAAGTATATTTGCTTGCACCTTACTTGGCACTGCCTCTTATTGTTATTATTGTGATTCAAATTTTGGCACCTATACACATAACTGCCCTCTATACACTCTTGAAAAAAAATATCGGCAAGTGCCAACCCCATGCATATTAAAAAAATTAAAAAATCTTGGTATCAATAAGTCATTTTTATTTTCGTCTTAAAAACAAAACCAAAGAACTTGTAACTGATTAGTGAATGAAAATTTCGTGACTAATGTATTGTATTATAAATTTGGGAAAGATAAATGTGAATGTATTGGTATTGTACACACCAAAAGGATATAACTACATACTTTCATGATTGGCTTTTTGCTTCCGAGCTTACCGAAGGTAACGGAAGCTATGTGATTTTCTGAAGAACGAACAAATTTTTAGGTCTCCGATTTAAAAAATTCCAAGACAGAAATCCGTTTCAGACATCAGGGATCATTTTTGGTTCCGTGTCTGTCTGTCGGTCTGTCGGTCTCTCGGTCGGTCTGTCGTTACATTTTTTCGAACCAACGTATCTTAAAAACTAAACGTCCAATTTTAATGAAATTTGGATGGTAGGTCATGAGTAGCCCATTGCTGGTCCCATATAAGTTTCAACCTTCTGCGCTCATTTGTTTCTCTTCCACATGCGCACAAACCTACATTAATTTACACCTATAGCTTCAAAAGTACTGATTTGTATGAAACTTTCATAGTTTATCGAAAGTAGCCCGCAGATAGCCCCAGATTACTTTGAACCGTCTGCGCTCTTTAACTTTTGCTTAATTGGTACTTTTTGAGCAAAAAATCAAAACAATTTTTACAGATAAAAAAAAACAGGGGGAACAATTAAACAAATAAGACAATAATGGCTTGTAAAAGCATAAAATCAAAAAGTTCACCAATTAGCAGTCTATTTTTTTTTATTGAAATTCAGTCGATCATACTTTTATAGATCCCTTGAGTCCAAAAAAATGATTTTTAAAAAATGTCTGTCTGTCGTATGTGCAGACGCGTGGAGCCTAACCCACTGGACCAATTTTGACGAAATTTGGCATACATGTTCAGAAAAATTATACCCCGAGCAAAAATCAAGAAATGAATTTTAGCTCCAAATTTGGGGGCGCTATCCCTACAAAAATCTCTAAAAACAACTTGAAATTATTTCTCGAAAACGAGTTTTCGACGATTTTCATTAAAAGTTCTAAATCGTAGTCCATTTAAATACGAATCTAACGATATAAATATAAGACGTTGTCCCGGGAAAAATCTAGTTCCTAAGAAAATAGCTTTAAACGCTGACAGAGAGATGCCGGGTTCGATTCCGCGCATACGAGAAGTTTTTTTTATGATAAATTTTGATGAAATGTTCAATAATAATTAAATGTACCTACGAAAATTCGAAAACTAATAAATGGAAAGCACTGGGCTAAGTAATTATGAACTCGTATATGAGAAAGTTTGTCTGAGTTGCCTCGGACTGATTTTATTATAGTAAAATTTTTAGAATAAATTAGCTAGACAGAGAGATAATTAAATAATTTACTGCCCAACATAATAAATTCTCTCAATAGGATTGTACTGCACAAGTTAACTCAGCTTATAAAATTATTTTAAAAAATATATATTTAGTGTATTGATAATTGATAATAATCTAATAATAAATAAATAATATTTAAAAACAAAAATAAATCAATAAACTCGGGGTTTGTGAGTATATTACAGATAAATACAAAAGAAAATTCGGACTTTAGAAACAATTTTTCTTTAATTTTATTTCTATTTCGATATAAATATTATTTTTTTATTTATACGTGTACATTTTATTGATATTGCTTATTTATATATGGGCCTATATTTTGCTAATTTGAGACATTTAATATCTTAATTACTTAATATGTTAGGTTATAGTTATATTATGTTAATATGTTGTTAATTAATGTATCTTAAGTTGATAATATGTTGTATTTAAATCATGAAAGAGGTGTAGTTCAATAACCAAACAACGTCTTCACACAAAATATTTTAATTAAAACAATTGACCGGTTTCGGCTGTTCTAAAGCAGCCTTCTTCATCATATTAAGCTCTTGTATTTTCGAAGTCGATCTTCAGATAATCTAGGATCGACTTCGAAAGTACAAGTGCTTAATATGTTGAAGAAGGCTGCTTTAAAACAGCCGAAACCGGTCAATGGTCAATTGTTCCAATTACAATATTTTGGATGTAAGTAACTTTTATCTTCATTTTAAGCAGTATGACCTTATAATGCTTTCGTTAAATACACCATATGTTATATCAAATATATGTTATCCATTAATTCGAATTTTCGTGCTATCACAATACTTTTTCTTGATAAGAGAAAGTAAGAAATATATATTATATTTTTCGGTACTTCTTTAGACTGTTACGCCCCTTATAAAAGAAACAGAGGGGAGTAACAATCTAAAGAAGGTGTACAAAATGTTCTTCTTCAGACTGTTACTCCCCTTATAAAAACATTGAAGAAGAAGTGTGATATATCTTTGTCCCAAAGTACATTGGACTAAACATCCCTTTATCTTAATAGTTATTTAGTCAAAGGAATGTAGAAATAATTATATTCATTTATATTCTAAAAAATGGGGAGTAACAATCTAAAGAATTACCCATTTTTCTTGAAGGTGAGTGATGTTATTGAAATATTTGAACGTTGCTATGGCAGTCGAACGATCGAAAATGAGGTAAGATTTAGATTTATTGTACATTTTTTTGTTCATTTTAGGTTGCTCTATCTAAATTGTAATCAATTTATATAAAACATGAATCATTGTGTATAAATGTGTGTGTGAATTTATATATATATATATATATATATATATATATATATATATATATATATATATATATATATATATATATATATATATATATATTCACATAAATAACCGATTTATATTACAACAACTTGACACCTCTATTGTATAAAGTATAAACAACAAATGTGTAAAACAGAATATGATATAATACTAAATATATATATATAACTAAATATGTATATAGTAAATATTTATAAAATCTTTTACAATAAGATATCAATTACCTGAATCAATAAAGTATATGTTTTGTCAAATATAATTAAAAAAGATATATTAGTGCATTTAGGACACAAAGTTCCAGACTTGAAAGGGTATTGTCAAAGAAGGTAACTAACTACTCTTAACTCAGAGGCGTATATACTCGTATATAGCGCCTCTGCCAACCCCCGCGTTGCGGGGGGCCAAATTCTTAAGTTATGCCACTGGTTTTAAGTCTGTAACAGAATTTATGTGTAAAACATATATCTTAATCATATTTTGAATAAAAAAGTTTATTGTTATTATTAAACCATCAGCTGTTAAAATTGATTCTGTACACTACAGGACTGATAAACAGTATTATCTCTGTTCTTATTGAAGCTTTTCTGCTAAAACGAAAATAAAATATAAACATGAAAGAAAAAAGCAGACTTTTTTTATTTGAACTTTAGTTAGTCAGTTATTAGCTCCATCCCTTAATAGTATTTTAACTTAAATTCAGCAACTGTAAGATCTTATAATTAAATTTTGCTGCACATTTCTAATAAAAGCAAAAAAATACTTTTTTATTAGAAATTCTGTTTGTTAGTTAGTCCTAGCCTCTTCCTTAATAGTATTTTTATCTTAAATTCAGCAACCTAAATATATTATAATTCAATTTTGCTGCATATAAATGTAGCATGATTAACAGAAGCTTACTTCTAGTGAAACTTGATGCATATGAAAATGAAAAAAAAATAAATAAATAAAATAATAATAAATATTAAAATAATTAATTTACAATTCAATGTAAACATTCTTTCTTCGTATAAGGCGTTTATTCGTTCGAAAAAAAGTCTGCTCCATAAAAAAAAAAAAAATAAATAAATGATATAGTAATTTGATATTTTCGACTGAAATTATCATATTTATTTAAATTTTACAGTTCCTCATATCGTCACGTCAAATAAAAATTAATTATATAATTTTTTTTTTACTTTCTCATATAAAGAGGAAGTATTGCGATGGCGCGTAAATTCAATTTTGGGATTTTGATGGATTTACACGTTTTGAGGTCCCCTGATTCCAAAAAAGTGGTTTTTATAAAATGTCTGTCCGTCGTCTGTCGTCTATCTGTGCACACGCCTGGAGCCTAAAGTACAGGGCAGATTTTGACGAAATTTGGCATACAAGTTAAAAAAATTCATACCCCGGGGCGACATCGAGAAATTAATTTTTTATTTCCAATTTTAAGGGCGCCACCCCCAAAAACTCTGAATAAACGTGGAAAAAATTATTTCTCGAAAACAGTTCCGACGATTTTTATTAAAAAAAAAAGAAGTAAAATGTAGTCCATTTAAATACGAATTTAACGATATAAGCCATTTTCCCGGGAAAATTCTAGTTCCTAAGAAAATAGCTTTACACGCGGACGGAGAGGCCGAGTTCGATTCCCCACCGAGAAAGTTATTTTTATGAGACAATATTGATAAAATATTCAATAATAATTAAATGCACCTACGAGAACTAATAAGTGGAAAACACTGGGCTAAGTAATTATGAACTTGTATATGAGAAAGTTTGTCTGCGTTGTCTGAAACCGATTTTTTATCTCTATAAGTAGCTCGCTTCACTAAAAAGTCAGTGGTGCTTAATTTGTTAATATTTTTAGACATAATAATTTAGCTTTAACAAAAATAATTAAATATTTTTTTGAATAACGATATCAATTAATTTAATAATATGATTGAATTATGTTAATCTTAATTTTTAATAATTAGAAAATTAATACTTACTTAAAAAAGTAGTTTTTTATTTTTAGTAAAAAATGCATTTTGTCTAAAGTCTAAGAAATTAATTGAGTTTATTTAGATTAATATTATTAACTATAAAGGTCTGATCAAGATGAATTTCTTAGTAAGAGATCATTTTAAAATTTTAATTATTTAAGAAGAAATAAAAAACCTGTTGATATATTAGGTATATATTTTTTTCGGAATTAATTATTTAATTAATTAGTTTATTAAAAATATAAAAACTATCATTGTAGAAGATGCTGGAAACATATGGAAATTTGAAATTGGTAAATAATAGGAAGTGAATTGTTTTTACTTACCACTCATGGTGGTGATTTATTTGATACGTAAGTGAAGTGTACGTGCGGGAGCGGTAAGATAAGGCAAGGAAGCGCTGAATTACCCGGGTATCACTAGAATGCACTGAGTCCCGTGGCCTCCCAGTTCTGTATATAAATAAACTTGTGGGACTACTCTCCTCCTAGCTGGTAACACTGTAAGACGTGGAGGTCAGGTTCTATATGGAGGGGATACTGCCCCGCCCAATACTAGCTCAAGGAGGCTCGACCCAGGCTTGGAGTTATCTCGACGGTTCTATTGGTAGGATATCTCGGGTAACGGAGACATGAACATAACTTTTTTAAAACCGGATTCTATTTATAGTGGCACCGGAGAACATCAAGTACTAAGGATGTGTCTGTCTGTCTGTAGCAGAACAATTTCATTTGTTGTTTAAAATTGACATTTTTGTCTTTACTAAAAGTGTCCTATTATAGTCCTATTTACTTCACTTTCAATGTTTTCAGCATATTTTGTTTAAGATAAAGGTTCTATCAGTGGCGCACCCCCCAAGGGAAAAGGGGGGGGGGGGATTATAGCCCCCTTCACTAAAAAAATATGCAGACAAAGCCTCTAAGAAAACATGCAGACAAGAAATAGTTATTTATGTAACTAGGCAGCAAAATGGAATTTTACTGACGAGTGATTAAGTTAGCCTCTGAGCCGGAGGCAAGGACAGGCTATGAAATACTATTTATCTACGATTGATACGGAATATAAACATTATATCTCTGTTTAGATGCATAGAAAGTGATTATTTTCGTAGCTGTATTCATTGCGCATGCGCGTTCATAATGAGGTGAAGAATTCCTCTTTTTTTCCGCTCTAGGTCGGAAAAAAGAGGAGAATAATACGCGAGGGAGAGGAATAATACGAGAATAAAAATGAGGAGAATAATACGCTTCCCGAAATAATTAATTCGGCACAAAATACAACTAATGAATTAATGTCATCTTTATCAAAAGAGAAACCGTTACAATGATTTTCATTGTAACGGAAACCACAAGAGTTTTCAAAACCGTTTTGGAAATGGTGATTTCAAAACATTTAGAGTTAAAGGTCACAACGGCAAATTTTTGATTTTATATTGTAACTGTTTTTGTTTTGAAAAAGTCGGTCTGAGTCAACTCAGCCATTTTCAAGAAATATATTTTTTAGAGTTTTTGAGGCGAAACGCCCCAAATTTGGAGCTAAAAATTATTTCTCGATTTTGTCTCTGTGTATGATTTTTCTGAACATGTATGCCAAATTTCGTCAAAACCGGCTCAGTAGTTTAGGCTCCACGTGCGTCAGACAGGCATTTTATAAAAACCACTTCTAATAACTATAATTTTATTCATAAGTAGTTTGTTGTCCCTATTTCTTCAATAATTTTTTCTTCTGTTGGGTCAATTAGGGTGAAAATATATAATTCAACACATTAGTGTGAGCATTGGCTATATTTCGCCCCTCTCCGGGGCATAATCATGCCTAAAACATCATAAAGTATTTTTTTAACACTCCGTATAAATATTGATTAACATTAAAATATAATAAGTATTAATATAACTTCATTGAGATATCGACAACTAATAACAAATAAAATTAAAATAATAATTTTTTTTGAAACCACTTCTTTGGACTAAAGATACCTAAAAACGTGTAGGAGAACAGAAAAAGGATCAAGGCCAAGGCCAAGGGTATTCATTTTGTAGAGGAAGTTTTGGATACGTTTGCTACAACGAAAAGAAAATTACAATTTGCATTTTCAGAGAAGATTTAGTCATAAAAGTAGAGGTACGGAATTTTCGCAAATAAAAAACAGAAATTTCGCAAAATAAAGAAGTTAAAGTACGAAATTTCGTTAAAATTCGCATATACTACCTACATATTATATGAAATAAAACATTTTTTTATACACTTAAAATTCACCTTTCATCTTAATTAAATGACAGCATTGATGTTATTTTAACAGTTGATTCTGTTAGAGTCGATCTTCTGTCAGCAACGACGACATTATATTTACTAACAGAGAGTTCTGCGTCTACGCTGTTAGTTGGACTCCAAATTAATGCTCTGTAACGCTGCTTCAGCAAAGGTTAGAAATCAGCATTCAGTAGCCCACAGAATGTCCTTAACATTGGGATCTTCATTCCTGTCTATTGATTGAAGCACTGCGCGATCAAATTGAGAACCCATCACCGAGTTCATAAGGAAGCGCTCTGAAGAAAGGAAGATTTGAGAAGCTTTCGAGGAATGTATTTCGATTTAAGGCGGTCATACTGGCAATACTTCAAATCTTGCTACAGTGATACCTCGGGTTGAGCTTACATTCATGTTACGAGCTTCTAAGATAGCTCCAGAAACTCACCAGCCTAGTTATTTCGAAGCTTATGCTGCAGCGAATGCCGAGATGAAACCCTCTCTCGTTTATGACTTTATACTGTATACATACAATGCCGTTGGCTTCATAAGGCAATTGATAAATTATAAAGTTTTTTAATATATATTTTTCTTTATCGTTCCCTAATTTTGTTGCTAAATATATTATTATATTAATTGACAAAATGGTTCTTAGAGGATATATCTGACTGCGGCGGCAATAAAAACTATTGTTTGTAAAATATGTATATTATGTAATTAATAAAAATGATTAATATTTTAATATGTACATTTCGCATCTATTCGCAAGTATAAGCAATTTTCGCATAAATTCGCGTCTATTTCGTAAAAACGAAAATTCCGTACCTCTAGTCATAAGTATTCATAAGATACCACAAAAATCTTCACTTTTTTGCAAATATGTTACAGTACAGAACAATAAGATTTTATCTACGATTGATACGAAATATAAACATTATATCTCTGTTTAGATGCGTAGAAAGTGATTATTTACGTACTTGTATTCATTGCGCATGCGCGTCTCATAGTTCTGAATAATTCCTCTTCTTTACCACACTAGTGTGGTAAAGAAGAGGAATTCTTCAGCTTTACGCACGATTAGCAAGTTTGTTTACATTTAACAAAACTAATTTGCAGTTCTTTTATTAAAATAACTGTTTATATCGAGTTTTTAGTGAAAAACAATAAGTGAATCAAGTGACTTTGACGAAAATGTGGAGAATAATACTCCTCCAGAAATAATTAATTCGGCAAAAAATACAACTCAAGAATTAATGCCATCTTTATCAAGAGATACGAACTTACACACAGCAAGTTTATTTTTTTCTGTATTTATAATTTAAATCTAACAATCGTAGATAAAGTACGGTACGCAACTCGTGCGAAAACGACATTTTGCATTGCTCGTGTGGTTTTACTACCCTCGCTGTCGCTCCGGGTGCAAACTCCAAACTCGCATGCAAAATGCTACTTTCGACGCGTAATGTACTATTAAAAAGACCAAATTACAATTATTGTAATTAATGACGCTTTCAAATAATTTTGATTTTCGGGTTTTCTGTCCTCCACATTTTTTTTATTATACTTAATTATTTAATTCTTTTTAAGGCATAAATAATTTCCTTATAGACAAAATTCTAAAATATTTGTAATGGGTTAAAATACTATTTGAGTATGTTTAATAGCGCTAAAAATCAAATTTAAAACGTTTTTATGTTCAAATTTTTTTAAATACCCCCCCCCCCCCCTCACCGCTTAGGACAGGCAGCCACCAGCCCCCCTTATGCAAAAGTAAGATGGACGCCCATGCAATATCTTACTGTAAGTCATGGGCGTCGTCTGCAGTTAATTATTAGGGGGGGGGGGGGGGGGGTTATGGCGGGGGGTTCGGGGGCTCCCTCATTACTAGACTCTCTATTTCAATCATACTGTTTAGCCATCAACTCATCATGATTGTCTATTCTCTCAATATTCAATACTTATTTATTTTACATCATTTTTGTGAATACTTATAAATTAAATTTTAAAAAAATCTGTGTTTTTAATTTTGCCTTAACTCCACTAAGTACAAGGTAATTAGCGTAGTATATCTTTCAGCGGCATAACTATGGGCCCGCATTGCGGGGGGGCCCCGGTGCAAGGGGGGCCCCCAAAACAATGTTGAAGCCACCTTAGAGGATAATAAAATCTTACGCTTGGAATATTATACTTTTATAACATTGTCAAGGGGCCCCCATTTAGTTCTGATTTTTTTTTTTTGCTCGACAATTTTATTTTGGCGGGGGGCCCCTGAAAAGTTCTTGCAGGGAGGGGGGCCCAATGTCCTAGCTACACCACAGAGATCTTTTAATTTTGTCTCTTTCCTAACTCTGCCATGTATAAAATTAAAATAGTTAGCATAGTATACTTAGTAGTGTGATTTTTTAAATTTATATTTAATAAATAGCATAAGGAACTTCGTTCCACCCCCGACACCACACGTATTTTTATTTTAATAATTTTTGTTCAAGATCTTTGGGTGGGGGTTGAAGTCCTTCCCCCCTGAGCCCTTTGAAATTTTTTTTATAAATTCAAATTTTTACGTTTTAGGTAGTATTTATACAACGGAAAGATTAAATTTTACTTTAAATCAAATTATAATTAACTAAGGGAGACATATAGAAAAAAATAGACCCCAGCACTGGAACTTGAACCACGGGCCTCCTATATATCCGTTACTGGCGCTCTTACTAACTGAGCTATACTGGAGAATGATTTTTCTCTGACATTACCAATACCAAGTCTCGAATCCAAGCTTTTAATCTTTTCTACAAGTCTAGCAAGCCAAATATTCACGGCAATAGAACTAGACTGAGAATTAACGCTTATAATTATAAAGTACTCAATTAGTACCTGTACCTAGTACAATCAATTATAAATTCAAATTTTTGGTAGAATTCATACTATGGAAAGATTAAATTTTACTTTAAATCAAATTATAATTATCATTAACTATGGGAGACATAAGATTGAAAGCTTGGATTCGGGACTTTGTTTCGGTAGTGACAGAGAAAAATCATTCTCCAGTATAGCTCAGTTGGTAAGAGCGCTTGTAACGGATATATAGGAGGCCCGTGAATCAAGTCCCGGTGCTGGGGTCTATTTTTATCTGTATGTCTTCCGTATTTAATGATAATTATAATTTGATTTAAATTATTTTATTATAATTTAATAACTTAGAATAGACGCTTACTTTGCTATCTTGAATACAATACAAGCATAATTTTATCGGTGTACCAATAATTTTCACTTTTTTTTATAGTGATAATTACATGGCTTGGACAATTCATAGCTTACGACTGCATTCCCCTATCACCCTCCTTGGTCACCGACTTCTGACTTCTACTGTTAACGATCTTGGCCCCCCCTAGGTTATTAGGGTGAAATAATTCTGGGTGCGCCACTACAGCCAACAATTACAAAAAAACTACAATTTAACTCGCATAACTTTTTTCTTTATTTTGGATACAAATTTCTATAAATAAATAAATTACAAACACTTTAAAAAATAAATTTAAAAACTACACAATATTTTTTATTCATAGGTACATAAATATAATAAGAAAATAAATAATTTAATTAATATTCAATAATAGCATTTTTTTTTTTTTTTTTAATTAAAAAAATAAAAATAAATAATCACAAACACATTATATATAATTTTTGATAAATAAGTGAATACCTAATGAGTAAATATAAGAATATAATTAAATAAAAAAAAAGCCTAAAGGAAAATTTTAATTATTAAAAAAATCATACAAAATTTGAATCCTAGTTATAAAAATAAATTTATTAATTAAGTAAATGATTGTGATCTGTTCATTCTACTAAAAAATAATACATTTTTAAACAATTCAATTTTTTTTTTCATTTAGGATCCAATTTACTAAAAATAAATAAAATGATATAGAACTAATATTACCGTATGAACCAAGAGAAAGGTAGGATGCAAGTTGAAGGACATTGAAATCAGTTCAAAATTGAATTTAGGTCTTTTAAGTGATTCCTAATTACAGTATACACATTACAAGTTGTGACTTTTGACACTCAGATTGGCCAACCTAAATGAGGAAAAAAATAAAGCCACTAGGCCTGTGGGAGGTGTGAGGCTAGTGACATTTTTGTTTGTCTAGTTGGCCTGACCTTCTAGAATTTAAAATCCTGACTTCTCATTGGCTCCCCACCCTAATTTTTCAGATTTTCCCGTGCTTTACAAGTCACAACTCATAACGGGCAAACTGTAAGCATATTGCATCAGACTTTGAATATGCTTGAAATATTGAAAGCAGCTTTATCAATTTGTGAAGAGGCATTTGATTATAAATATTTTACAACAGATATTTATTTTTGTGAACTTAACTAAAATAGTGAATTGTTGAAAGAAACTACAGTAGAACCTCACTTACACGACCCTCAATAACACGACTACCTCAATTACAAGAGCAATTTTCAAATCCCCTTGAGATTGCCATAACACATAATGTTAAATTAACCTCTGTAACGCGACTATTATTATCCAAACAACCTCTATAACACGGATTTTTTCCAATTCACAACATAACTCAGAACCTCTATAGCAAGTCGTTTTGAGAAGTCAACCTCTATAACGCGTCTCTATACAGGAATCGGTCGACCTTGAACAAGTCTAGACTTAAAAACCCCGCCCATTAACCTCGATAACATGACTGATAGCCAAAATAACCTTCATAACACGACCCTCAACAAAAAGAGCACCTCGATAACAAGACTGTTTCCCTAATCCCCTTGAGACACTTCTTATCGAGGTTCTACTGTATAACATTATTTGTTCAATGTCCTTGTATCTCACTAGAAGTTTAATTTAAACTTTCCGTAGTATGAAAACTACCAAAAACTTAAAAATGTAGAAGTTTAATTTAATGTTAGCAATGCAGATATTGATGGTGAAATAAATAGAAATTTAGGATAGCGAGGAAAAGGAAAAATCAAAGTTGTAGATTTAATGAAATTTCCAAAAAAATCCTTCTTCTAGAAATAAAATAAAAATGGTTTTATACATTATTCTTTTATTACCTTTAAGAAAGAAATAAATTTTCCTGAAATGTCAGAAAATTCACAATTTTGATTTTGTCTTTTGACTGATCCTCACTTTCTACAGTAATTTAAGTTTAATTTAAATTGTTAAAAAAAGAGACAAAAAAGAGGGTGTCACAGTGGAATACAAGAATCAGACACTTTGTTCAAAATTTGAACTTTTAGATGTTCTTAACTCATTTTAGATGTTCATTCTTTAACACGTTCTTAACACGTCTTCCAAGCAGGAGCGTACCTCTATGCAGTGCCAGATTTCCCACTAGGCACTATAGGCACGTGCCTAGGGGCGGCAGCACCCAAGGGCGGAAGCGCCCACAGGGCTTGTCGCTATGATGGGAAATCAACGAGTTTTTCCACTGTAAATATAGTGTCTAGGGGCGGAAAATGATTAAATCTGGCCTTGCCTCTGTGGTGGGTTTAACTAATACTAAATGAGATTACATGATTTAAAGTGAATATTTTTAAAAAAATTGTAATTGGGATCCTCTGTTGATACAAATGCCAGCGAGCCTTATAAAAGGGTTCTGCCTGAGATACGAGGAAAATAGCAGCGGAGTGCCAAAAGGGTGTGTTTGGATCCATTAGGATCCAACTGCCAGTAGCCTTAGCACGGCATCGGACCACAGTGGATCCAAACGTGTTAAATGAATTCCGAACGCGTTTAATGACTCTTTGCTGGGATCCTTTATTCTTTTCTCTCTCAAGATGCAAAAAAAATACTCAAAAAACTCCCTACCTTTCTCTTATTAAATTAATATAATCTACATTAAATAATCAAAATATAATGACATAAATATAATAGTTTGACTATCTGGAAATAAGGTATGTGTTAACCACATTTATTATATATTTACTATAAAGGTAAGATTATTACATTGTGGAAATAGTATAACAGGGGAGCGATTACAAAAATTATATTGTCTTATTGGTGGAGTAAACGGCTTTAAGTTTAACATGAGCATAGATTTGCAACAAAATTTGGTGAGCCAACGATTTATGTTGTAAGAAAATTAAGCTACTAAATTAACAGTAATAATAATTATTAATAAGCTGTTAAATGAACATTGTTTGTAAAACAACAATATATTATTTGGTAAAAAATACAAATAATTCACTTGGGTTATTCATTTGTAATTTAACAAACATTAAAAACTTTTAAAATTAAGAGGGATCTAAGCATGGTTTAAATTAATGAATAATTTGTATCCATTTTTTTTAGACATAACTTCTTTATAATTTTTTTAAAAAAAAACACAAGGAACAATAAAAACTTTTAACCGTATAAAACATTTATGCTTATTTTATTACTTTAATTTTTTAAATACCTATAAACAAAATCAATTAATAAAGTAAAAGTAATAAATTAATGACACTTCTTTAGATGGTTACTCCCAAAGTTTTTTTTTTTTTTTTAAATAAAAGGTTATAATTATTTATTTATTCCTTTGTCTAAATAACTATTAAGACAAAGGGATGTTTAGTCCAATGTATTTTGGGACAAAGGAATATCACACTTCTGTTTTTATAAGGGGAGTAACAGTCTAAAGATAAACATTCCCTACACCTCCTTTAGATTGTTACTCCCTTCTATTTCTTAAAAGGGTAGTAATAGTGTAAAGATGATCATTCTGTACACCTTCTTTAAATTGTTACTCCCTTCTGTTTTTTTATAAGGGGAGTAACAGTCTAAAGAAGAAAATTCCGTACATCTTCTTTAGATTGTTACTCCCTTCTTTTTTTCATAAGGGGAGTAACAGTCTAAAGAAGAAAATTCCGTACATCTTCTTTAGATTGTTACTCCCTTCTGTTTTTCATAAGGGGAGTAACAGTCTAAAGAAGAAAATTCCGTACATCTTCTTTAAATTGTTACTCCATTCTGCTTTTTTATAAGGGGAGTAACAGTCTAAAGAAAAAAATTCCGTACATCTTCTTTAGATTGTTACTGCCTTCTGTTTTTTATAAGGGGAGTAACAGTCTAAAGAAGAAAATTCCGTACATCTTCTTTAGATTGTTTCTCTCCTCTGTTTTTTATAAGGGGAGTAACAGTCTAAAGATGTGCCAAATTACACAATTTTTATTTATTTTTTTCATTTTTTCCCTTGATTTTAATGTGTAAATATATTTATACCACAAAAAAGTATTAATGATAATAAATATAATTTTGCAAGAATAATATAAAATATGTAATTGAAAATTTATTTAATATATATAATATTAAATATTTCTACATTTACAATATAGTTTTAAACACAATAAATTAAAATTTTAAAGCATTAATTTAAAACAAATCACCTATTTAAATCAAACCGTTGGCTCAAATTATAACATGCACCTAATTCAATAAACAAAAATGACAAATCAATCAACCTCAGTCTCTAGGGTATTATTTATTTTTTTATTTGTATTATTAACTAGAAAATATTTTTCTCTCCGTGACAATTTTTTATTTAACATCGAATCCAAAAAACAAATAATTTCCTTTTTTTCGTTTCATTTAAAAAAAAAGCATTAAGGAGTTCGGTAATAAATGGAGAGGACAAATAAATTGGTGTTAATAAACTAATAATTTTATTAATGATAGTAATGTATCTTTAATAATGATAATTAATTATAATATAAATATACTTTTATTATGAAATACACTTTATTTCTGTTGAGTTTTACATTTCTATTTACAGTATTCTAACGATTATAATAATTGTTTATTAAATAAAAGTTGTATAATTATTTAACTAAACTCCATTTAGGGAATGGATGAAGATATTTGGGATTCTAAAACCCGTTTAGATATTAGATGAAGATATATGGGATTCTAAAAACCCATTTAGAATTTGGGATTCTAGAACCCATTTAGGGATTAGATAAAGGTATATGGGATTCTAAAACCCATTTAGGGATTAGATGAAGATACATGGGATTCTAAAACCCATATAGGGATTAGATGAAGATCATAACTGTTTATTTAGTAAGTTACCTTAGCAAGCAATTATAACTTTATGGTGGAATTTTGGAGGCAGAGTCAATAGTAATATTACAAAACGGGTGGCCTTCAATGTACATAATACAGGGTTATTATATTACACATGATTTCAAGCGTTCATAAATGTAGTTTTATTTATCATACAAAGAAATATGCATACTTTTGCCTGAATGGTTACTCCAAAAGTTTCATCTCATGCCGGATCGGTGCACTTCGCGCACCTTATTCGTCTAGAAGTTGGCGCTGTGTGGAAATAATAATTAAAACAATATAATTAATATATCTTTATTGTTACATAATTCCGTATTTTAGTAAAAGTAGGTTATATTATTTTTTTATGCATTTTTAATTATTCTATTTTATTCTACATTCAATTTTAAATTTTAGTTACAATAAGTCTATGTAACAAATTTAAGATCTTTAACTCCACTGGAAGCTAAGATAATAGTATCTGATTAAATCCAAGATGGTGGCCATATGTTGAAGTGAAAGTACCTTTAATTTTCTTCTTTAGCTACCATAGGTCTATGTACCAAATTTCAGATCCCTAGGTCCACTGCCAGCTGAGATAATAGAGAGTTATTAAATCCAAGATGGTGGTTGTAATTCAATATGGTGACCATATGTTGAAGTGAAAGTACCTTTAATTTTCTTCTTTAGCTACCACAAGTCTATGTACCAAATTTTAGATCTCTAGGTCCACTGGAAGCTGAGATAATAGAATGTGAATAAATCCAAGATGGTGGCTATAATTCAATATGGTAGCCATATATCGAACGCAAAATGGCCGCACTTACGTATTTATGGTACACTCTATCTACGTACCAAATTTCAAACCTCTATGCCAATGGGAAGTAGGAGAAGTAGTGATGAATAAATCTAAGATGGCGGCTATAATTCAATATGACGGCCATATATCGAAATAAAAATGGCCTTACTTTTCTATCTATGGTACACTCCATCTATGTACCAAATTTCAGATCTCTATGTCAATGGGAAGTAGGAGAATTACTGATAAATAAATCCAAGATGGCGGCTATAATTCAATATGGTGGACATATATCGAAATCAAAATAGCCGCACTTTTCTATTTATGGTAAACTCTATCTATGTAACAAATTTCAAATCTCTATGTCAATAGGAAGTAGGATAATTTTTGATCAGTCAGTCACTGTCCCTCTTAGTTTAATATATATAGATGTTCGATATGGGAACCCCCGACAACAATTGACTTAACAAACAGCTGATAAGTACCCAAACCAATGTAAACAAAACTTTATGAGTTTTTCTTTCCAGTGTTACCAACTGAAGTGGTCTTAAAACATATTAATCTAGTAATATTTTCAATCAAAATCAGGAACATAATTTGTAATAACCCCTGAACAAAGCAAAGAAATAAGTTTATCCATTTTACATAAATGAAAATATTAATTTATGTATAATGAGTGTCACACGTTAAGACCTCATATCTTCAAATATGGCAATTTTTGGGATATTATAGTCAAAATGTTTAGAAAATCATTTCCACATTGAGTTGATGTAAGTTTACTTAGTTATAAGGTCTTGCTGCGTGTCTCCATCAATATATCTTCTTTCTTTGCCTTCCAACTGATAGCAGTATTAAGTCATTGCAGTATTAGAAGATTAGTCACATTAAATATAATGTAATATGCGCCTTACACATTGGTATCGTTTCTTGCAGTTAATTTATAACTGATCTTTAATGTTTTACGCATCCGTGTTTCTTCGCTTTCAAAACATAATGCAACATACTTTACACCTAATGGAACATACATTACACATAATGTTACATACATTAAACAGATGTAACATACATTACACATGATGTAACATACATTACATATAATGTAACATACATTACTTGTCTGTTATATCTGTCACATTTTTAGGAATCAATCTCAGATTTTAAATGCCGGATTAAAGAGAGTCTACTGCATTATTTAAATTCTACCATAAAATTGTTTTACACTTTGAATTTATACATTTAGTCAAATGTATTTATAGCATTTTTGTATTCAAAATTGCATTTATATACTTAGAAATTGAAAACTATTCATATTAAAAATAAAGGCTTGTCACTCTTAAAAAAAATTGTCCTAATACATTTTTTAACGTTACAATAAATATTTTATTCAAACCAGAGCCTTAATAAAGTAAGAAGCTTTTTTTACAAGAAATCAAGGGCTTAGAGTCAGATAACGTTATCTACATTTTTTTGCAATTTTAAGTTATATCCACCTTTAGAAAGCTTGTTTTTCAATACATAAGCTGACTGGGGCATATTATCCATATTTGTTATACAGGGTGACCCGCGATAAAATGTCATAATGAAACTAGTGGATTCTATGGGTCAAATGCAACAACAAATTTCGAGTAAGCATATGCCCATTTCTCAATAGTTCTCAAGATATAGATTTTTTTTTTCCTAAGTTGTTCACGAAACTTTCCAAAAATTGCATTATCTCTCAAAAATTAAATGAGATAAATTGGGCTAAGGGACAGTTTTAAAGAGCATAAAAAAACCTTTCAGAATCACTCATTGATTTCTAAATTATTAGCTGCTAAGCATCTTTCAAGTCCTGTTACATTTAAAATTTTTGATTTTTTTTCAAATTCGACCACGAAATTCTAAAGCTTTCTACTCTTATTTGAGGGATGTTAGAAGTGTGGAGAATTCAGGAGAGCTTCTGCTTTTCATAAGCTTTACAATGGGATAATTAAACTTTAAGATCAACAGACTAGTTTTTGAATTATGGTAGATTGAATGTTACCAGGCCTGAAATTATTCGGACAGGATCTTAACTAATTCTTTTACAAAATCAAAAAAGGTTTCCCCAAACGAAACCAAAATACTTTAGGCTCTCATAGGAAATTTGAAGCTGAACAAAAAAGTCCCTAGAAACATGGATCCAGAACACCTTCGTTTTTGAGATATTCGTAAATAAAACATTTAAAAAAAAACCACAATATTTGTGCGTTTATCCTTAAAATTAACTAATACACACCACCACACCACACATACCACCACAACACACACACACACTTCTTACCATAATACAACTTAAAGCAAACCTTGTAGAGAATGGAATTTTTCGTTGAATGATACCAATCCCAGCTCTGTACAATACAACAAACCCGCTAAATCAAATATTCAGCGAAATTTCAAATTAGCGCCCTTGCTATTTTATTAATAGATCTTATGATGATCTCCATCAACTGTCTAATTTCTACAGAATTTTGATGTAGAGAGCTAGAATTAGTCTAATTTGATTCTCAATTAAAGAGATAATACGCCCCAATCAGCTTATTAAGTTGTATATTATAACTCAAAATTGCCAAAAATATAGATAACGTTGTCTGACTCTAAGCTTTCAAAATAAACAACTAATACTAATTTCTTTTACAGATTTTTCATCTTACACATATTGACTTGGTATTGAATGATTTTATTCTTCTTCTTTCTTTTCTTTTAAAATACAAAAAAATATAAAGAATTATATTTATTATAGTCCCTAATATATTGTCTATATTTTTAATATAAATATGAGTTTCTACTATTGTCATCTCCATCCATTACACATATATACTCCTTAAAAAAGAGGCAACATTTAAAAAAAAAATTCAACAAATTTATGGCTAATTAGCTAAACTTTCTTTTTATTGCTTTGGCTATTTATCAAAGGAAGACTCTGTGTTCAATTTTCTTTTTTTAATTAATAAATTTCAGTTTTTTTAATTTTTTACTTTTATTATTTAAAAGGAGTGGTAATTTCGAGGGGGAGGATCTACAAATGACTAGAAAATGTATAATGTCTTTTTTTCCATTTTTTATATACAAGCATTATTTTAATACAATAAATTACAATAGCCAAATTTTAATTTTTTAAAAACTTAAAATATAAAAAGAGTGTCCCAAATAAAAAAAACATTAATTAATTAAAAATTACTAAAAAAAACTAAAATATTTAACAAATTTCCATAAATTCCATTTGATATTAATCTTCTTTTACAACCAAGAACATTTGATTTATGTTATTTTGTATGATTGTAGTACACACTACTTCCGTTGGGCGTAATGTGAACCCCAACACACTTGGGTAAAAACATACAATACATTTTATTTTACTATGGAAATAATTTCTTAAAACACTTCTGCTTAGGTAAATTATTTATTTGAGATTTGATATAACAATTTTTATTTTTACGATGAAAAGAAAAAAAAAATAAATAAAAATAGAACACGATTGGGCGCAATTTATCTGATAGATAGCAGTAGTAGTGGTTAGACGGGAAGGACGAACCACTATTTGGAACTTAGCAATCAGACCGGCCCATTTTACTAACCCTGTTGTTGAGACTTCCAAGCCACTTCTCACATCATACCTACACATCTACATTGTACCGCAAAAATGAAATAAAATCAGCAAACGAATCTAAATTAGGTATGAGTAAAAAAAAAGCAAATAATATTAATTCTTTATTAATTAACATACTTAGTTTTTTTTTTATTATTAACTTTGGAGCCAAAATTAAATCATATAAAACCATCTAGCAAAAATATTTATTAAATAATAAAGGCATCTTTTGATTACTATAATTTATTATTTAACGTAACGCCATTTTTTTCACCTAGGTATCCAGATCAATATCTCCTAATCTTGCAAATGGAAAAATCATGAAGAAATAACATAAATTGTCTATTTATGTGAATTAAAACTTGTTCATTTAACAAAGCAGGGCCCAGGTCTCGTAGGGCAATTTATCAGTGTTGCCATTGCTGAAGAAGTCGAGTTAAGCTCCTGCCTGAATTTTCGGTGCAGTATCATTATTATTTTTTTTTTTTCGGTAAGCTCTTTACTGATTCGGTACAGATAACAGAGAAGAGTATATTAATGAGTTACTATATTACTAATGAGATGTGACTACATTTTAATGAGTTCTCCCTGACTAGGGCGGTTTGTGCAGGAACATCGCTGGAAGGGATCGATATACAGTGAGTCGGTGCCAACAATCAGTAAAGTCACATGGAGTTGTCGAGAATGTCATGAGTTGTCCACAAGGTTTCATGCGCAAAAAATACAATCCCTAAACCTTGCATTTTGTTTTGTGAGCTAGAGGACAAAAGCTATGATTCATTAAAAAGATATGTTTGTTTTATCATCTTTTAAATTGCGTGGAATTTTACATGATCTTATGAAAGTTGTTGCGCCACAACAAATAGTCGACAATTAATATATTTTTTGGCAATTTGCGGAGTGTAGCCAGTGCTTCTTTCTTTTTTCAACACAAACGCATATAAATGTAACACACAATAATAGTATCTTCTTCTGATGGCAACATAATCTCGTGATGGTACAATCACGTCTGCAAAATTCTACTGAAAGTATAATGACAAACGGTTGGATGAAGGCGACATCAGTAAGCTATTGGTAAAGCAGTAACTACAGTATACAGATACAGCACCAACAAGTCAGGGAGTGGCGTTAATAAATGAATTAGTGAAAGGTGAATCTACTTAATGTTGGAGATCAACATTGCTAATCACTGATAATGACCTTATCGGCCAAAATTAGATTCCAACATTATCACTGATAATGTTGCTTGTTAAATTTGTTTATTTAACAAGCAAACAAATTTGGATTTACAGAGAACAGACATAGAGAAATAATTTATGTCGTTCCTTTAAGATGAACTCCATAGACACCCCTACATATATTAGGAAATGTGTACAACAGATAATTAAAACAAAAATGAACTCATCCTCATGCTAATAATATAATAATTTCCATAATAAAAAAAAACGGGACACTCTTTTTTACTATTTTTATTTCATAATTTATTTACTTCATGTAAACTAAAAAATAAATTTGATTGCCAACATCTTGTTATTTTCTTTTTTTGGTGTTCAACTAATTCTAAAAATAATGTAGAAAAACCAAGCAAATTAATTTAACTTACAAAAGCTATCACAAAACGTTTCCAATACACAACTCTTTTCTCATTACAAGCTCAGAGAAAACATTTTCTTTCAATTTATTATTGTGTTTTAAGGGGGAACAAGAGGTTTTTTTTTTAAAAAAAATATTAATTGTTTTTACCGAGTTTTTGAGTATAAAACTCATAGAGCAAACTTTGACTTTGAACTTGCGGCTTTCTACGTTGCGAGTTGACTGGTACGAGTACACTGTCATGTCTGAACCCACAGGAAATGCCTCCTACTAGCACCGTGTAAACACATGAAGAGAGTGTTAAGACAGTCAGTTGACTGGAGCAAGTGGGCTTGGTCATCTTATAACTTCTTACCGTATAATAGCTAGAAAAGAACTGTTTCAAGCCAACAGACCTCATTGTGAAGACAGTTGGCTACTGTCTTCAACAGTCACAGTTCAAAATACTAACTACCATGTGAGTTGACTCTCCTGCCTACTGTCGTACCAGTTAATTCACATTGAGTAAATGCACCTTAACTGAAGATATACTAGGCATCGCGTGGCTCTATCATTGAAGCGAGCGTATTGCAATGAAATACTGAATATTGAAATTTATTAATCACGATGAATGTCATAGTTGAAGATAAGTGGAAGAGGGTAGTGTGGGGAAGAGTGGGGGTACTCGGTACAAAGCTTTACATCCTAAACAAACCTATACACTATACGACTATAACAATCTTAACCACCCGCGGTTGCTTTTAAACAATTATTATAAATGTATCTCGTCACTACGCAAAGACTTCTGCTTGTATCAAGTTGAAATTTTGCATGTCTGTTTCAATTGTGCATTAGATGGTGCATATGAAATTTTATTTAAATCGTTACGTTAGATCAGCTATTCTCAAAGGGGTCCATGTGGACCCCCTGGGGGTCTATGGGACTTCATGGGGGGTCTATGATCACCAAGGGGTCTATTGGGGGTCTATGGATGTCTCTTTAGTAAAAAATAAATTTATAAATAAAAAATAAAAATAAATAAATAAAATGAACATAATAATATTAATAATAATAAATAAAATAATATTTAAATGAATATTAAGGTATTCGTATTGTAATAAAAATAATAAGTAAATATAAACTAGATTTGGGGAGGAAGTGAGCATGAGTAATGAAAAAGTATGTTTTGATAACTTATAAAATATGTCCAATGTTTTGATATGAGAGCTTAAACCCGAAATTAAAACCCCCCACCTGGCACCTACCCCTTCAACTGGCAAAAACATGTTACTAGCTTGTTTTTAAATGTAATCTGAGTGTTATTCACTGTACAATTTTTATTTTTGAACAGTAACTTATGTTAGCCCTCGAGGGGTCGCACTTATGTTCATTACACAATTGGTCTCGGGGGAGCACGGCGCTCCCCTGCTAAGAATATATTATTTTGTTTTATCGTGTTTTTACTGAACTATAAAGCTATATTATAATTAAAAATAATGTGAATAAGGCATAACGTCAATATTTTGCCAAAACAACGAATCGGAAAATGTTCATACTTCCAAATTTTCACCCTCAACATCGGAAAATAGAGCATTTTTCCAGATGTCATATACATTTCAGATTAGTATATTTGTGGTTTGGTAAATTACCCACGATATTTAAACATATTTATGCTGTTTACAGTATTTAAAACACACAAGTTTCACACACACACACACAATTAGATGTGTATATATATATATTCCTTAGGTAGGGGGTCTATGAAAAAAATAAAATTCCTACAGGGGGTCTATGGAAGAAAAAGTTTGAGAACCCCTGCGTTAGATCGTAAGATATCTGTAAAAAGGTTGATTTCTCTATTATAAACGTTAAGGTCCGCTTTAATAGTTTTAGCGATCTTTATTCATTCATAGCGGTGTCGCTGTTGGTTTTAGTAAAAAATGTTATTTGAAAAAAATGTTCGTCTCATCGAATAGATGATGATAGAATCTTTTCCCCTCCTGAAATTCCAATTTAATTTTTGTACCTCTCGTTTACGTGAGCGTTGCGCGCAAACTCTTGGACGGATCACGCTGTCCAACGAACTTAGCCTGAGTATTAGTAAGAGGAACATGTATACCAAATTTCAACTAAATCGGTCAACTTTTACTCAAGTTATCGTCACACGCGTAAACGTTACTGACAGACAGACAGACAGACAGACAAGATGCATATTTCGTTGAATGTAAGAAGCTCGCTTACGCTCGCTTCAATTATAGTCAGATTTCTCTTATGGCTGAAACCATGGCAAGAAATTTGGGGCAGAGAACCCCCACAGCAAACAGACCACTATTTAGTTCATTTCTTTTTGCCAATCCCAAAATCATAGCATTTTTTAACTTAATGATCAATAGTTGCAAAACGTTCTTAATTGAGTCATTAACTTTTCACCTAAATAAACTTCTTCAAAGAATAGCAAACACCACTATTTGGGTTGGTTCTTTTAGCCTACCCCAAAATCATAGCTGTTTTTGGAACGAAGTTCCTTATGGCACGTTCTGGAGCCTGGGAGTGAATCCGAAAAAAAAAAAAACGACACAAAATCTACTGATGAGGATAACTTGAGTTATAGATGACCAAGTTAGTTGAAATTTGGTACACATGTTCATTTTACCAATTCCCAGGCTGAGTTCGTTGGACAACATTATCCACCCAAGAGTTCATGCGCAAAGCTTGCGTAAACGTAAACTTAAAATGTAAAATTGGAATTTTAGGACGGAAAAAAAATGCATCTATTTAATGAGACAAACAATTTTTATAATACATTTTTTTAGTAACACCGACACTGCTATGAAGTGATAAAGATTGCTAAATTAATTAAAGCAGACCTAAACGTTTAAAATAAAGAAAACAACGTTTTTATTGATATCTTACGTTCTAATGTAACGATTTAATAAAAATTCATAAACATCATCTAAAGTACAATTGAAACAGGCATGTAAAATTTCATCCAGATACAAGCAGAAGTTTTTACGTATTAAAGTGATATATTTTATAATATTTGTAATGGAGTAATAAATATGCCGGCGGAGTCTGAGGGAACAGTTGTATTCCGTCACTACAAGCATCTGCTTTAACTGTAAATCATGATGAGGATTAACTTTTTTCTCAATATACGTACACCACACTTATTTTTTTTAATTTTTTTTTTTTTTTTTTAACTTATTGATCAATAGCACCAACACTGTTCTTAACTGAGTGATTAAATTTCAACTAAAAACTTCTACAAAAGAAATTGATTTCTGTTTTTCTATTTCAAGAAATGTGAAAAATGAATATCACTAAATTTTCTCCAAACACTTATTCCCCTTTTAAAACACAAATAATTACACACCATAGAAGTAACTTCTTTTTTTTAAAAAAAAACAAACTTCAATAAATAAATATCAAAATGAATATTTCGTTAATCATGAAATCTTATTTAAATTAAGATGAAGCAGGAAAAAATAAATTAATACATAAAAATGTAAATACAGTATGCGCATTATAAGTTGTGACTTTTGACACTCAGATTGGCCAACCTAAATTAGGAAACAAATAAAGCCACCAAGTCTGTAGGAGTGGTGGGGCCAGTGATATTTTTGTTTGCATAGTTGGCCCGACCTTCTCGAATTCAAAATCCTGATCTCTTATTGGCTCCCCACAATTTTTTTTGGATTTTCCTCACTCATAACATGCAAACTGTAATCTGACAGAATTCCAAAACAAGCATTTTCAAGCAAAAATGTAATAATAATTTATTTAACAAAAAGATTAATTTCACAAAAATTTCACTCATTTCCTCACAAGAGATATCTTCTCAAAGGGACCAAAACTAAAAAAAATATCATTTATATTAAAAAAAAAAAAAAATTAAAAATGTATTTAGCTTAAATAACAATGTAATACATTATATAATTTACAACTTCTATGGTATATTTCAAGGAAGGGGAAAAATTAGATATAAAATTATTTTTATTTTATCTAATTACGTTATAGCAATTATTTTTTAAATAATAATTATATTATTTTTTCCCCAATTTTACTAATTTGTAAAATGTGAAGTAACTTTTTTTAATTTTTATTATAATAAATCAAAATATTTAGGGCAATGTTGCATACAGAATGTCAACTATTCTTTTTTTCTTCTTAAAGAGGGTTTATTTTATATAATTATTAATATTTTGTTTACATTTTAAATATATTAATGTATGTAATAAGATGAGCCAATGCTTCAGATTAATATGCCACTTTTTTTTTTTTAAAAAATAAATAAATTTTTCCCGATATAATTAATTTATTAGTTTTTTTAAAAATACCAAAAAACTAGAAGAGCTAAAAAGGTTTTTTTTTTTATTATTATTATTTTGTTTATATAATATGTTATAATATTTAGAGATTACTAAAGATTGTTTTTAAAAAATATTATTATTATTTTCTTTAAAATATATTGTTTAAATAATACATTTTATGCATACAAATAGAGCAAGGGTGTTATTAGAAGTTACTAATCTGACCAATCAAAATCAATTATAGGTATCTCATTTAATTAAAATAATTTTGCACCTACGATCATTTTATAATTTTGAATAAATATTAATTTTATTTATATACTGAATATATTTAAAAGTGTTATTATTATTTAATTTAATTTTTTTTTTAAATGATACATAAATGTTTTAAATATTTGGTCACTTAAGTAGATTTGAGATTTATAAAAATATAATTAATTTTATAAAGATTAATTAATTTATAAAGATTTTTTTTTCCCAATTATTATCCTTATAACTATCGCTGAGCATTACATTGTAAATTATTATTTTTATTTATTTTTTTGAGATATATATATATATATATATTTTTTTTTTTTTTTGCAGAAATTTATCAATTTACTTTTACGAAGAGGAGCTTGAATAATATAGAAAAATTTATTCTTAATTTAAGAAGGAAAAAGTTTTTGGTTTTTTTTTTTTGGATTGATTAATAAGTATGTTTTTATTTTTACAAGTACAGAATAAATATTATTTGAAATATTAAATAGTAATTTGAAAGACAGGGAAATGTATATGTATATTAAAGATGGTAAAAAAAATTGCAAATTATGTGCCACAAAGTTGAAATTTAATGTTCTTTGATAGTGGGCGATTAAAAATCAATTACAGTAGTCTTGCTAATAATACACAAGGATGTTATATAAAGGGGATGGAGGGTTGTGGCAAAAAAGTGACCCCATGAAGATATGTAAAATATTAGCTCCAATGGGACAAATTACCTTCCTCTTGGTTATAGGTTACCAAGAATTTGTTTATATTAGGTTTGTTCCAACAGAGCCTCGGACGGTTCTAGAACTGCCGGGAGCATGCGCAGTATCGAAAGACCGTTCCTACACGCTTCTCGGACGGTTCTGGAACTTTTAGTCCCGTGTTCCAACAGAAATACGAACGGTTCTGAGATAGTCCTAGAACCGTGAAAGCAGTTCCCGGACTGAAGCAGGAACTCGACGAGAACTACTAATACTAATATGCGGAGGCGTGTAGGTAACACTACTACTACTGTTCAACTATAACATAACATTTGTTTTCGTTTCTTGATATCTCTGTTTCCTAGCGTGTTTTGTTTCTCTCTCCACAGTTAATATATTATACTACATCTTTCTTCTTTACGTATTATTTTTTATCATGATAGTATATTGGAATAATAAAATATAATTTATATTTTATATTATTTATTCCTCTTGATAATTAAAATTTCCCATAGCGACTTTGAGTCCTTTATAAGAATTACCTCCGATCTTTTTGTGTGTACATCCGCCGATGATTTACAGACTAAAAAAAAAAACCAGATAAATTGTTCTTATAATTTTCTTTTTTGTAGTTTTGAACCCTTTATTTGTAAATATTTCTTAATGTGTGGTTGACCTTTTCTTATATAAGGGTTTATTTTTAATAAGCCAAGATAAAATTCACATTTTATCATCCGAAACTTGATTCCGAGATCTCTGTGAAGGAGGGGTCTTACGAACCCGGGGATATCATTAAAATCCGTTTCATATACGTCTGTGTATGTACGTTCGTATGCAACTAAACCTTTAATAACATATCGCTTCAAGATAATATCGTATTGAGATGCGGTCTGCGGCATTTTTTTCAACTTTTGTCGGAAAAACTGATAGCGACAAACCCAAACATCGTAGCTCACGACGTTTCGGAGCTGTAGTCACTTAAGCACGGAATAGGTCTGTCGACGATAACTTCAGTAGACATTATTTGATTTCTATTTTGTTTGGGGTATATATTATGTGTCCTATTTGGTAGATTGTACCTATACTTTTGGGCACAAACGGTTTTGGAGATATGGGCATTTTAATGTTTTTACTTCCATGAAAATGGGTGTAAATACTGAGTTCTCTCTTGATCGCGTATTGACTCAACAACATTTCATGGAAGTCATGTGTGGTATTTCCACACCGGTACTTTTTATATGATTTAACAGTTAATGTTTAAAAAAAATACAATTTATACAAACAAATATTTAATAGGCAACTGAAACTAAAAGACAGGATTGTTACGAGCCTGGCGAATCCCAAATGTGAGACAGAAATATAATCATTCAGAAATGACAGTGTGATAAATTTGTAACTTTAAAAACAATTTGCCCTAATGTGCATTCTTATAAACTTTGTTGAGTTTAACAATAGGATATGTTCACGTAAGTAATCCATTTCTGAGTGAACATAAACAAAACAAGTGGAGAGATACGAAGAGGAAAATAAAAACAAGATAAAGAGAGGTAACATGAAGGTTGCAGTTCTGAAAGAGTTCTAAAATCGTTCCAACAGGCTCCTCTTTTTGAATCAGTTCTGAACCAGTCCTCATAGACACATGCGCATTAAAAAATCCTGAACTGGTTCTAGAACCGTTCTGGAATTGGCTGTTGAAACAAACCTAATTTCAGTTTATAACCTGTTAAAGAAGGTAATTTGTCCCAGTTCAAGGTCGTGGAGCATGCGCAGTATGCTTTTTCTCTCCAATTTCTCTTACCTCGTAACAATCTAAAGAAGAGCCAAAGAAGCTTTATCTAAAGAAACTTTGTGTTTTATATAGGTAAACAAAAATTACTCAAATTTTTATAAATAAAACTAATATTATTTTAAAATTTAAATTTTTCATTACAGATAAATAAAATTTATGGATAATTAATCATTTAACCAAAAGGAAGAAAAATATTTATTTAAATTCATAAAATAATGAATTAACATTACTATACCAGCAAGTATTTAACCTTTAACTTCAAAAGTTGTGGCACAAATATGTAATTTTTTTTTAAATGTTAATTTTGTAAATTATTATTATTAAATTTATTTAATGTATACATTTTTTATCTGTATTGTTTATATCATATATTAACACATACAATAAGATATGATTGATTACATAAACAAATTATATAAGACAAAAAATTTAATTTTTTTTAGATAATAATATAAATTGGTCAAAAAAAGGGAATGTTAAACATGTATTTTAACTTCAGAATTCTTAAATTATAATTTTTCAAAAAGCAAATCACTAGCGTATAAATTAAATTAAATAATTAATTAAATTTATTCAAATTATGACTTTATAATTAATAGAATTAAAGCCAATTTGACAATTTTTAAAAAAAAAATTACTTTGTCTATGCTATAAGAGAGAAGATGTTATATATAATTTCTTTATTTATTAATTAATTAATTTTTTCGACTAGCTGATGAAAATTTCCAATAATACGTAGCTAATTTTATAATTTTTGCTTTAATAGACAAGCATTGGTCTCATTACATACTTATAATTTAAAAGGAAAAAAATATAAAAAAATAATAATAAATTAAAAATGTATAATAATAATAATAATAATAATAATAATAATAGTAATAATACAATACTAAAAACACGATTTGATAAATTAGATAATACACATTTTTAATATTATCAATACAAATAAATATGCTTATATACATATATTAATGACTAGTTATTTATCAATTTTAAATTATTATATAAACAATAAATACAAATTACAAAGCTTAACATTATTATTATATTATTGAAAGATTGTGCTTAATTTTAAGAAAAAATATATATAAAAATTTAAAAAGTAAATTTAAGAAATTATCAAAATTAAAAACTAACAAATAAGTGCATATAAAACACAGTACATTTTGAAAAAAATAAATAATTCAAGCTATAACTAATTTTTAATAATAATTAATATAATATAAATAAATTTTAAAAAAATACAATAAAATATAGAAGAGGATTAAAGAATTAAAAGAATACATTTATTTAAGTACTGAAATATTTAGTGATGGATATTTATTATTTTATTATTTCAACTATAAAGGAACTATTTTTTTTATAAAAAAAACAAATTGTAGCACAAAAAAACTTAAAAATTAAAGAATAAAATTAATTAAATAATTATAAAGTAAAAATAATTATATTACTTTGAGAGTTTATATAAGAGGAACCAGCCCTTGATTTAATAAATAGCAATATTTACAATTATTAAAACATCATTTTAAAAAATTAAATCATTAGCAGATTACGAATGTACTATTAAAATTTTGAAGGGTATGAAAAAATTACACTTTTTTATAGCAAATTATTTGGGACTTTATAATAAAAAATAAGAGAGAGAAAAAAAAAATCTCAATCCATTATAATTAGATATTGCTGATTTTTTTTCCAAGCCCCAAATATATAAAAGTTTGCAGGCACTGAATTTTTTTAATTTTTTTATTTTTATGTACATTTTTATAAAGGTACTAAATCCGTATGGATTTTATTTTGAAAAAAAAAAAAAAAAAAAAAAAAAAATGAATAAATCACACATTATTATAACATTCATTTAAGAGAGATTGATTTGAGCTTAATTATTATTATAATTTTTACAATTTATAATTTTCAAGCAAATAATATGCAGTTACGAGAGCTTATTTTTTCAATACTGATAGTTTAGTAAGAGTACAGTTTTAAGATATTTGTAAAGTTATATTTTTATGTAAAATGTATGAAAATGGGATTTGGAGTATACATTAAAATCTTTGTAATTATTAAAAATAATAATAATAATAATAAAATAAATATATAAGATTTCAAATAAGCATCCATCAATCTCTTAATTTGATTTTTTTTTTTTTTATTATTTTTTATTTTTATATTTTGTAGAATAGAATGTTTTTATTTTTTTATTTGTTTAAAGCAGTTAATTTTCAAGTTGAGTGTAGATACTTAAAGTGTATAAGTACTAATTAAACTTCATTGTTAGATGAATTTTGACTTGTAACTGATTGACTGCTTCTAGATGAGGATTTTCTACCACAGTGTTCAAGGTAGGCAGCGGGCACCCATCCATCTTTCCTTAATCCTTCCGTTAAACCTTTAACATTATTATTATAAAAGCAAATAATTATCAATCAACTTTTTAATAGGATAACAAATTTATTTTTAACAGTGGCAGGTAATTATTAGAACCAGAGGAACTATAAAAAAGAAATAAAAAAGACAGTTATAGAAGTTTATCAGATAGAATTCCCTTTAAGCCCTACAAAAGTAAATTTATGTGTTCCATTTTCATGCCAATTAGCCTACGGATGTAAATTTACGTTTTCAATTTTTGTGCCAACTAGCCTACGGACGTAAATTTGTGTTTTCAATTTTTGTGCCAATTAGACTACGGACGTAAATTTGTGTTTTCAATTATCGTGCCAATTAGCCTACGGACGTAAATTTGTGTTTTCAATTTTCGTGCCAATTAGCCTACGGACGTAAATTTGTGTTTTCAATTATCATGTCAATTAGCCTACGGACGTAAATTTGTGTTTTCAATTTTCGTGCCAATTAGCCTACGGACGTAAATTTGTGTTTTCAATTTTCGTGCCAATTAGCCTACGGACGTAGGCTAATTGGCATGGTACAGTCAGTGTAAATTTATGTAAGTATACCTAGCACTTTTTTCTTTTGGCTCTCTGGGGTATTATGGACATTCTTTGTTGTGCCCTGTAGTAAGGGTTGAATATAGAAATGAAAGGATAAATGAGATGTTGTCATCAGGGTTCGTAGACTGTCATAAGTGTACCTTGTATGCCTGGTCCTTAGGCTTAGCAGTTTTTCCTATTCTTGAAATTGCCCAGGCATTTCCTTTTATAATAACTTTATTAAAATACAGTCGAATCTTGATAAAAAGAGATGATTTATCTAGTACATAGTTTGAATTAGCAAGAGGGAAATAAACATTTATTTTGTATTGTTCCAAAAAAAAAAAATATATATTTAAAATTATATACATTGCAATTCAAATTAGCATCTATTATCTAATGTGACACCACTCAGTGTACGCAATAAACACAGTCTTGTTAATAATTTTGTTTTGTTTTGAGTTTTATTTCCTCCGGTGGTACCTTTTGATTCAGTCGGTTAATGTTGTCATTTTGTCTGGGTCCCAAAGTGTTCATATTTAACAGTATCTACTACAGTAATATTCTTAAGAAAAAATACATATGTCTTAAATTATAAAAATAAACTGTTAATATTGGACATACCTAAATGTCGGACATACCACCAACCGGCGCAACCAACTTTCAATAATGAAACTTTGTCTCCTTCTTTCATACTCAGTTCACTATGTCCGAGAGCACTGTAATCAGCCAAAGCTATGTACCTGGATGCCTGCAAAATATCAATATTCTACATTTATTTAATAGAATAGCAATTTCTGAATTAAAATAAACCCCAGACAGGGCTGGCCGGGGAGAGCAAGCCAACCGGGCTTCAGAAAAGCATATAAAATTTCAAATTTTAACAAGGTTGTGGGAAAAATGCCAAGGGTTACATAGACGCGAGTGTGGGGTAGGGATGGGAGGAACGGTTCCATGAGTGGATCGAGTTACAACGTTTTGTTCCAAACCAATAACTAGTTCCAGGAACAAGTTATTTTTGGAACGTATCAGTTTATGTTCCAAAGAAACAGTTTCTCTTATACTTCACGTGTTCCTGAGTCTAGTCCAGGTTCGTTCCACAATAAGTTCCGTTTCTATATTAAATAGTTCCACTCTTCACTGACGCTGACGATGAAAAGTTGAAATAAAATACAAACATTTATAATAATATTAAGATCCCTTTATTTATCTTTTTATCTAATATTTTTTTTTACATTGATATTTTAATTACAACCAAGTAAAAAGTATAATAAAAATGCTTATGATACAACATTATGGTAACCACTTGAAAAGTATATTTTATACCAGTATTAATAATATGTTTAAAAACTAGAATATGATCTTTTCATAAGGAGATCCTAAAACTAAACAAAGAAAAATTTAATTTGACCATTTATTTACTAACTATTTACTAAAGCGGAAAACAAAACTAAAAAAAAACTCTGAAAGAAGATCTGTCTATGTCTCTGAAAAAGAAAAAGATAACGCTTTGCTATAACTGGAGTGATGCCGAGACTAGAGATCTCATCCCCACTCCATTAATCTACTCTACTATACAAGACATACACGTTTCATTTCAGCTTGGCTGGAACTGCAACTTGGAACGAAAACTATAGTTTTCGTTCCACGCGAAACGAATCTTTTACGTTCCCTCCGAGTTACAGTTTCGTTACGTTTTCTCGTTGCCGTTTCCTCTTTAATCAGTTACGTTACACGTTACGTATTAGCACTTGGAAAGAAAACCATCGGTTTCGTCTCAAGAGAAACGAGTTTTTTAACGTTCCCTTTAAGTTAGTTGTTTAGTTTCGTTACTGTTTTCTCGTTTCTGTTTACTCTTTAATCAGTTACGTTTCGTATTATTTTGTTCGATAATCCTTAAAAGATATTATTTTTTAAAAAAAGGTGTAACAAATTTTTATCAAATTCAAACAATAAAAATTTATTAACTAAATAAAACAAAATTAAAGTCGTTCCAAAAATAACGTAGTTCTATGAAATCTTGGAACGATTGGAACCGTTACAACACTGGAACTAGTTATTTTTATAGTTACGTTCCGTTCCGCCCATCCCTAGTGTGGGGCTTTTCCTAGTAATAATAATAATAATAATAATAATAATTCTCCGACTGTTACAATGATTTAACATTGTCTAGTTTGGTCAACCTTAGAACTAAAAAAACATGATAAAATTTAACAACTAACAATTCAAATAACAATTATAGTTAAAATATAACATAACAATTTAGATTGGTAAATAAGATTAAAACATAACAATTTAGTCAATGAGTAAAATTAAAATTAAAATTTATCATTAAGATATTCATCAATTGAATAGAAGGCTTTTTCATTAAATATTTGTTTAATAGTTTTGCTGAAGCATGGTTTGGTAAGTGTTGATATGTCATGAGGAAGTTTATTAAAGCATTTTCTTGACATGTAGAGTGGAGAGTTGTTGGTGAGAGTCAGTCGATGGGCAGGATAATCAAGTCTGGTGTTGTAGTTGTGCTGCTTGTCTTGCAGGCTATTGAGGTTTTGTTTTGTGTAAATCAGTAGGTTGTAGATGTATAGTGAAGGTAGAGTAAGTATTCCAAGCTCAGTAAAACTTTCTTTGCAGCAACTTTTATAACTAAGACCTTTTATAAGCCTTATTAATTTTTTTTGGAGGATGAATACTTCATTGGCTTTTGATGCACCTCCCCACAAGCGGATGCAATAGGCCATTCTCGAATGGAAATAAGCGTAGTACATCATTTTTAGAATGTCTTTGTTAACTTTGTCTTTAAGACTTCTTATCATATAAGTAAATAAGTAGTATATAAGCAGTAATATATAAGTAGTAGCACCAAAGATGGAGATAGTCTATCTGAATCTAGCCTGGCTAATCAGCTGGACCTCGGACCTAGGATGGAGGCTGGCTGGACATTATTTATTTTCCTTTATTTGTTGGTAAGTTTACTGACGCTTAGCAGATTGGTCTTAGCAACTTTCAAGAGGGCAACGGCAAGATAAGTATAACTAGGATATATAAGTTCCCCACATGGCTAAACAAAAAGAGACCTACACCTAAGATTTGCCCAGGGCTTTGCTACTTCTTGGGCTGGTCCTGATCCAAAACTCAATACTTATAATGAGAGAGTACTTTATTCCAACTTGATCAGAAATTTATTTTACCATATTTACTTATAGGTTTCTTATTTTTTTAGGGTTTCGTTGGTAAAACCAAAAAAAAGAAACCCTTATAGTTTCGTTCCTGTGTCGGGGGTTAATGGGGGTGGCAGTGTAACCTGATGCCAGATCGTAAGAAATGAAGGCTCTCACTTCAGCCACCCCAAGTCTCTGTCAACGCCTTCACGTAGCTTTATGCGGGCGCCCCTGTTAAGTAAACCTTCTTGGTCTACAACTAAGATTGACTTAGACGAAGCTAGTACCTGAGGTAGGCAGATACTAGCATTACCAGTACACCCTATCCACAGTACACACAACATCACACTGACACTCATACAATTACAATGTCCTAGGGCAGTAGAGGTGTGCTACTGGGGAGAGTGGCGACTCCCGGACTACCTAGCACTTTACCACGCCCAGCATAAACACTAACACTACATGGGTCAATGTTATCGAGGAGAGCTCTGAGAGGACCTAAGGGGACCGGTCCTGTGGCGGAAGAGGACGGGTGTGGTAGCGCATTAAAAACGGAACTAGACACGCCGGCCACCTCATAGTCAGGGTCCCACCCTTGCTGTTTTATTACGTAGCCTAGTGTAGGGGGCTGACCCATCAGGAGGTGAAAATCCTAGAGGGCGATAGTAGTGCCAGGTAGGCGCCTGGGTAGGGCCCTGCTGTCGTCCTCGGGGGGCTCTTGCGCGGCTACCGTCCGGGGAAGCTCAGGAACCAACTGGACCTCTGGGAAGACTCAGTAGCTCTATTAGATAATTAACCCACTCAACATAACACACACTAACCACATTGAATACAATTTGTAACTTCACCATGGAGACTACAGAAGAAGAAGAACCCGGTATTGTGTCTGACATGTTACAGGAGGAGACGGGGATCCCAACCCCACAAACTAAGGCGGCTACTGAGAGCGAGATTGAGGACATTCTTCTAGGGGAACAGGAGGACCGAACAGGAACCCCTCAACCCGTAGAAATGGAGGTATGTTCCACCACCCCGGCTAGTCTAGAGGAAGACCCCTCCAGGTCGGACTCGACTGAATGGGAAGTGGAGCGGAAACAGAGGAAGTCGCTGAAGAAGAAATTACAGCGAGAGAGGAACAGGAGTAGGGCTAGAGAGGAAAAGGAGAGGAAGGGGGATGAGGGGACCTCGAAAGGGGAACCCAAGTCCCACACCTCTACCCGGGACCAAAGGCCCTCCAGGACAACCAGTGGGAAGGCTCCGAAGGAGCAGTTTCCAACCTTGGAGGAGGCTAACCTACACAGCATGAAGGCACCACCTCCCCCGTCGAGAAGGACTAAGAGAGGCCCAGGCGCGAGGGATGAGGCTAGGAGGAAACTGAAACAAGGAAGGAAATACGATCTGCCCACAGCCCCCAGATCGGTAAGGCAAGAGAGTGAGGGTCTCGAAGTAACTCCCCCAATTTCATCGGGGAACTCAATTAAAAGGCCAAGAGGAACCTCGGGGACCCCCTCTTCAGCAGACCTCACTCCCAAAAGGATTAAGGAGTCAGGGATATCACCCCTGAAAAGAGGAGAAAGTTCCAAGGCTAGCACTGCAGCCCCAACCCCTGGTACGGAAGGACCCAGCTTTGAGTCCTACAGAGACGTTACCAGGGGGAAGGACCTGCAGATTGTAGTGCTGTCAAGCAGGGAAGGAGGAAAAGTCACAGCCCAGGAGGGAGAGGCGCTAAGGAAGAACCTGAAAAGGTTCTCACTAGAATGCATGGGTGACAGAGACACCTATACAGGCTGTGCACTTAGGTTCTGGCAGTCAGGCATAGTCGAACCAGGATGGCTTCTGATAACGGCGGTCGACTCCGAGTCCAGGGAGTGGACACTGAGGAATTGGAAGCCACCAGCCATAGAGGATATCTCCTTTAAGGTCGTCGCACATAGGGAGGCCCCCTGGCCGACAAAAATCGGTATTAACATCAGGGAGGAGGAAAAACCCGACCCGGAGGAGATCAGGTTGGAGATGCACCTGCGTAACCGATTACCGGGGGCTCTGGAGTGGAAATTGGACCACATTTCTGGTGGGCCAGGAAACTGGCACGTCGTGATGTTGATTCCGAGATCCTCTGTCAGGGCTCTTGATGGGGTTAAGTGGCGTGTCTTCCTCGGCCTGATATCCATGGTGGTGCACCGGGTGCGAGGACCAGCCCCCACTACCGAAAGGAGAGACGACCACCGAAGGCCAGAGGACGCAAGGAAAAGGACTGAGGAGGGAAGGAGGAGGAGAGAGGAACACCACAAGAGGGACAATGCTGGCGGCAGACCACACAGGAGTGGTGGCAGCCGCAGGCAAAGTTACTAGGATGGTTAAGGTAATGCACATTAATTTACAACACAGTCAGGATGCTGCAGGGGAACTGCAAAAAACCCTGGCTGGGAAGGAGACATTAATTGTGTTAATTCAGGAACCTTATGTTTTTAAAGGAGAGGTGAGAGGGATAAGGAGAACTGGTCTGAGGCTAGTGGTAGGAGGCCAAGAAGGACCAGAGGAGGACAACCCCAGGACATGCATTGTGGCGACGGAGGACCTGAAGGTAACACCGATACCTCAGCTGGGGACTCGCGACGCCACGGTAATCATCCTGGAGTATAAGGTAAAAGGTTTAGTTAATAAGGTAATCATGGCAAGTCTATACCTGCCATATGATAGGTTAGACCTTCCCCCAACAAGGGAACTGACCAATATTGTCAGATTCTCAGAGGAGAAGGCCATTCCACTGATAATTGGGTGCGATGCTAACGCGCATCACCATGCCTGGGGTAGCAATGATTGCAACAACAGAGGTGATGCGCTATTGGAATTTTTAGCATCCACTGACTTAGAGGTTATGAATATAGGGACGGAACCAACTTTTATTAACAGAATCCGTTCTCAGGTAATAGATGTCACCATGGCATCTAGGAGTATATCGGAAAGCATCTGCAACTGGCATGTGTCATCAGATATCTTGATGTCTGACCACCGCATGGTCAGTTTTTGCATTCAGGTAGATAAGGAAGAGGAAACACCGCAGAGACTTCCACGGAGAACCAACTGGGAATCCTTCTCAAATGAACTTGAGAACATCCAGGGAGTGTCTCAGGAGGTGTTAATAGGTCCTGATGCTCTGGAGAGAGAGGCAGCAACCCTGAGCTCAGAAATAATTGAGGCGTTTCAGCATTCATGTCCCCTTAAATCCAAGGCCCACCAAAAGGTGTCATGGTGGAACCGAGATCTGGATAAGCTCCGGAAAAAGGCTCGGAATGCTTTCAACGAGGCATTCAGGAAAAAGGAACAAGGAGTGTTATGGGACAGCTTCAGGGAAGCGAGAAGGAATTTTAAAAAAGAGGTAAGGAAGCGCAAGAGAGCCGGCTGGAGAGACTTTTGCAGGGGAATTGAGTCCCTTCCAGAGGCAACAAGGCTGGCTAAGATCTTGAGCAGTGAAGGAAGCGGGAGAGCCCTAGGCTCAATCAAAAGGCTAGATGGCACATGGACTCTCAGTATAGAGGAAACTCTAGACTACCTCCTGGAAATACATTTCCCGGGGGAAGGCACTGATGCCAGTGACAGTTTGGAAAGGGCCCCAGAAACAGACATTAACTGGGACCTGGCAACCCGTCTAGTTACAAGAGAGTCCATCAAATGGGCCGTCAATAAATTCAATCCATTTAAGGCACCTGGACAGGATGGAATTTTTCCAGCCCTCTTGCAGAGGGGAATGGAGCATCTTATATCCAGCATAGAGGCTATTTTCAAAGGCAGCTTAGCGATGGGCAGGGTACCGGAGGTATGGAAGGCAACCAGAGTGGTCTTTATCCCCAAACCAGGGAGAAAGGACTACACGCAAGCCAAGTCCTTCCGACCCATTAGCCTTACGTCATTTATGCTAAAGACCCTTGAGAGGATTGTGGATAAATACATTATTGAGGAAATTCTACCTAGAAAACCGCTGCATAAGAATCAACATGCATACACCAGAGGGAGGTCAACGGAGACAGCCCTCCATGCGGCTACTTCTAGGATAGAAAAGGCTATGCAAAGTGGAGACTACACCTTAGCTCTCTTCTTTGACGTGGAAGGAGCCTTTGATAAGGCAAAATCAGATAATATCAAAGGGGAACTCTCACAAAGGAACACTCCTCAAGTCATTGTCGAATGGATAATGTCCTCCCTGAGAGCGAGGAAAGTCACCGCAGCGATCAGCGGCACTAACGTGACCAAAATGGTGTCAGGAGGCTGCCCACAAGGCAGTTGCCTCTCACCCCACCTGTGGTGCCTGGTGATGGACGGACTTATGAGGAGAATGTCGGAAGGAGACTTCTATTTTCAGGCTTATGCAGATGACGGACTAGTCCTGATTAGAGGCAAGTTCCTGAACACCTGCTGTGAAAGGATGCAACTAGCTTGCAGAATCATTGAAAAATGGTGTAAGGAGGTGGGACTATCAGTCAACCCATCAAAGACTGAGATGATAGTCTTCACTAAAAAGAGGAAACTTGTGGACTTCAAAGCCCCAAAACTTTTTGGCCAGGAACTCGCATTGTCAAAAGAAGTGAAATATCTTGGAGTAACTTTTGACTCTAAATTATCCTGGAAACCACACTTAGACAAGGTGGTAGAAAAAGCTACGATCGCCTTCTGGCAACTTAGACGAGCAGTGGGGAAGGCATGGGGATTGTCCCCCAAAATACTTAAATGGCTATATACCGCGGCTATCAGGCCCAGAATCCAGTATGGGGCCGTTATTTGGTGGCCCAGAACTGAAGTGGCCAGCTCGTCTAAGAGACTAAGCAAGGTTCAAAGGCTAGCATGTAGGAGTATAACGGGTGCGATGAGGACTGCTCCAACGGCGGCTCTAGAGGCCCTGGCAGGACTACCCCCACTCCATACATGGATTAAGGGAGAGGCCATTGCATCTTTTGTGAGACTTAGAGACAATGGTCAGTGGCAAGGGGGCGTATATACTGTGGGACACCTGGGTATACAAAGGATGGCCGAATCCAAGATCCCATTGACAGGGGTTCGAATGAAAGGAATAGAACACCAGCTAGTGCTGAAGAGGAAATTCAAGGTAGAAATTCCATCACGAGCCAGATGGGAAGTAGGAGATATTAAATTCGACCAGGAAACTCTAGTGGCATATACTGATGGCTCTAAGAATGAAAAAGGAATGTCAGGGGCGGGACTGTACCTAGAAAGGTCCGGCACCCAAGAGAGTTTCCCCCTAGGTACTCTCACCACAGTCTTCCAGGCAGAAATTTACGCCATCTTAGAGGTGGCCAGGAAACCTGAGGTGAAAGATGCAACATCAACGAAGGTAGCTATATGCTCAGATAGCCAGGCAGCACTCCAAGCACTCTGCAACCCGAGTGTAGAGTCAGCACTTGTTAAGGAGTGTCAAGAGGCATTAGAACTGCTCGCAGAAAGGAAAGAGGTCACACTGCTTTGGGTCCCAGGGCACACAGGGATCCCTGGGAACGAGAAGGCAGATGAGGTAGCCAAGAAAGGAGCCTCCATGCCATTCTGTGGACCGGAACCCGCCATTGATTGGTCTAGAGGACGGGCGAGGTCAGCCATCAATGCGTGGATCTGGGAAGAAGCAAGGAGGGCATGGAGAGGAACGGATGGCTGTAGGCAGACAAAAATGCTACTGCCTGATCTAGACAAAGGGAAAACCAAGTGGCTTATGGGATTAGGTAGACCCAATCTAAGAAATGGTGGTTGGTTGGAGTCTTGACAGGGCATTGCCAGCTCAGAAGACATCTGGCACTACTGAAGATTGAAGACGACCCCACATGCCCATTGTGTGGGCTTGAAGAGGAGACAGCCTTCCACTTTGTGGGAGTATGTGAAGGATATGGCAGACTGCGCTTTTACTTATTAGGAGCAGGGGAAATAAAGGAAGAGGAACTGGTCACACTAAAGTGGCAAGACATTCTCTCCTTTGTGACCCAAACAAGGAGATTTGAGGGAGATTCTGTGGTGGTTCGATAGGTGAAGTCAGGGGTTGGCAAAAAGGACCCGAATGCGGTCTAGTTGCCAGGCTTTGGCCTCCCCGCCCCCTTACTACTACTACTTCGTTCCTGTGTCTGTCTGTCACTCTGTACGGTTCCAATAACTTTTAAACCAAAATAGATAAACACGTGAAACTTTCCAGTATAAAAGGTCGTTTTGACGCGCACACAGGAAAAATATAGCGAACTCAAAATTATCAGCTCTTTAAATTCAAAATAGTGGATAATTCACATCGCGCGAAAAAAAGATTTTTTAAAAATTTTGAGTGGGGTATCATATGAAAGGTATTGAAGAGTAGATTACAAATATATATACCACTTAGGGATAGTGTTTAATTTTCGGCGCCATTTTGTCAAAAAACATCGAAATTTTGCGTGTCCCCCCCCCCCTAAAATCGTATTTCCGCTGTTACTAAAAATATAGAAAAATATGCAAAATGTGTGGTGTGCTGGGCCATAGAAAAAATAAGATTAGCAATTTGATCTGATTTACTGGAAATCCAAGATGGCGGATAATTCATGTCACTCGAGAAAAAATATTTTTTTAAAATTTTGAGTAGGGTATCAAATGAAAGGTATTGAAGAGTAGATTATAAAAATGTATAACACTTGAGGTTAACGTTTAATTTTGCGCGCCATTTAGTCAAAAAAACTTTTCTCTCCCCCCCCCCCCTTCTAATTTTGTGTTCACAATACCAACGAAACACTTTTTACATGAGACTTCACGCCTTACCAATTGATTTTAATATGAAATGATCAAATACACATTTGTCTTTTTATATAGTGACATTTATAGTAATATTACCTGATTGGAAAACGTTTCCTCATCCTCACTGTTAGATAAATCAGAAGATGAAGCAAAATCTTCATCAGATGGAGATGGTTTAGCCTTGATTATATTATTCTCATCACAGCTGTTGGTCCTCAATCCTGTCTTAGTTAGACTGCTGTCTAGAGATATTGCTTGTCTCACGTTCCTCCTATAAAATAAATCATTTAGTTATTACGACTTAATAGAAAATAACATAACAATATTGTCACCACAATTTGATATAAAAATACACACATGTTTTGACATATAATATCATCTTAAATGTTGAGTGTTAACATAGTAAGAGCAAACTCAAATTCTTTGAGACGTAACTCCTGCTATGTTAACATAGTAAGAGCAAACTCAAATTCTTTGAGACTTAACTCCTGCAATGTTAACATAGTTAGAGTAAACTCAAATTCTTTGAGACTTAACTCCTGCTATGTTAACATAGTTAGAGTAAACTCAAATTCTTTGAGACGTAACTCCTGCTATGTTAACATAGTAAGAGCAAACTCAAATTCTTTGAGACTTAACTCCTGCTATGTTAACATAGTTAGAGTAAACTCAAATTCATTGACAACTCCTGCTATGTTAACACAGTAAGAGTAAACTCAAATTCTTTCAGATGTTACTCCTGCTATGTTAACGTAGTAAGAGTAAACTCAAATTCTTTGAGACTTAACTCCTGCAATGTTAACACTAAGCACTGAATAGGGTGACCATGTGTTGTTTTGATCGAGATTGTCCCATTATTTTAAGCCATTGATGGCATCCTGTTGGTTTCTGAAAATGTCCAGTTTTTTGGAAATATGGGACATTTTCTAGAGAGTCGGGTAAAATTAAAAACTTGTTCCAATATTAGTAAATATGTTATTTATCAACAGTTTGTTTCTCCAGTGTGTAATGTTTATTAATCATCGTTTGGAAAAGGAAAAAAAAGGACACTAGGACTTCACACAAAATAATTGAAATAACAAATAACCAGTTTTCGGCTACTTAATAGCCGTCTTCAGATTCTAAATTAGTTGTTCATAGTAACATGAATCTCAGTCATTCACTTCGATACCATAACCTTCTATCATAACCCTAAAACATAACACTTATTGTATCTTTTTTAATATGAAACCTTTATATATGGAACCTTTTTCAACATGGAACTTTAAACCTTTATAACATCGCTTCAAGATTTGTATTGAGACGGGGTTTGCGGCATTTTTTTAGAACTTTTGTAGGAAAAACTGATGGTGCAAACCAAACATCGTAGCTCACGACATTTCGGAGCTACAGTCACTTAAGCACGAAATCGGTCTGTCGACGATAACTTCAGTAGACTTTATTTGATTTCAATTTTGCTTTGGGGTATGTATGTGTCCTATATGGTAGATTGTACCTATACTTTTTGAGCACAATTGGACAAGCGGTTTGGGAGATATTGGCATTTTAGTGTCAATTTTAGTGGGATTTTAGTGTCACAACATTTCATGGAAGTCATGTGTGAGATTTTCACACAGGTACTTTTAACAGTCGTACTCATTTCAATGCCCAGACAAGCCGGTAGAAATACAACTCTAATCTCTTTCAGAGAAAGTAAATCTCATAGAACAATATGAAAAAGAAAAAAACGTGATATTTTGCACAACTTGTAATTATCTGATTCCTGACTTACTCAAGTAACTTTTTTTTAAGTTTAAGTAATTACGGTGATGGAGGAACTTACATGTGGATGGATTTATTGGTGACTTGTTGCATCTTGAGTTGGGTGAGCTGATGCAGGAGAAGTGATTTGATTTGCTCGACCCAGGATACTTTCTCCTCCGGTGTAGCGGCTTGTATTGTGTGCACTTCACTCCTTCCACTCAGCCAAACTTCGAATGTTCTGCCGTCACCCCGTACTGTTTCTGTTAAACCTATTTCTCCCATCTGGATTATATGGAAACAAACAATATAATAGTTAACACTGATTGTAAAAGGTTATGTGCTCATTTATCCCATTAAACATGTCATCAAATTCAGGAGCATACCTCGTAATGGTGGGTTTAAATAATACCAAATGAGATTACACTATTTAAAAATGAATCTTTTAAAAAAAGTGGGATCCTCTGCGGATACAAACACCAGTGGGCCTGGGAGACCCTTGTAAGAGGGTTCTATTCGAGGCACGAGGAAAAGAGCTGCGGAGTGGCAGAAGGAAGTGCTTGGATCCACTAAGGATCCAACTGCCAGCAGTTTTAGCACGGTATGGATCGATAGTGGATCCAAACACTTTCAATACATTAAACCCTTTTAACTAAGTTCATATTAGAAACTTAAGTTTCAGCTTACATTAATTTATTAATTATAAATACAGTAGAACCTCGATAAGAAGTGTCTCAAGGGGATTAGGGAAACAGTCTTGTTATCGAGGTGCTCTTTTTGTTGAGGGTCGTGTTATCAAGGTTATTTTTTGGCTATCAGTCGTGTTATCGAGGTTAAGGGCAGGGTTTTCAAGTCTAGACTTATTCAAGGTCAACCCATTCCTGTATAGAGTCGCGTTATAGAGGTTGACTTCTCAAAACGACTTGTTATAGAGGTTCTGAGTTACGTCGTAAATTAGAATAAATCCGTGTTATTGAGGTTGTTTGGATAATAATAGTAGGTTATAGAGGTTAATTTAACATTATGTGTTATGGCAATCTCAAGGGGATTTGAAATTTGCACTTGTAATTGAGGTTGTCGTGTTATTGAGGGTCGTGTAAGCGAGGTTCTACTGTATTATGTTTATTTTTTAATTGCTAAAGATAATTTTATTTAAAATTTATTTTTTTTAAATTGCTAAAGGAGTTTGTTTTTGGAATGCTTTAAATAGTTGAAATTTATTACCCTAACCATACCAACACAAATGGAGTTGTTAGGTATCACAGTTCTGGAAAAAATAGCATCAAAAACAAAGTAATATAGGTGTGCTGAATCAGAATCTGACGTCAAAATTTCTACTACAAGTACAATTTTCCCAGAAAATGCACCTAAAGTTTGGAAGAAATGGTGTTTTTCAATCCAATTTTTTTTTCTAAAAACAAAAAAAATGTGTGACCTAAACCATGCAGAACAGGAATCTTCTGCTGATAATTTTTACTTTTTTTTTTTTTTATAAAAATTGATTTTTCCTCTTATTTAGTCTTTGCATAATTACTAATTTTTCAGTCATATAACAATTGTTTTGTGTCTATTTACTGATTTTGAATGATATTCTACAGGAATACAATTTTTATTAAGTCCCCCCCCCCCTCACTTTACATAAATTGTAATCCTGTAGAATAATGTCAGTCAAATTAGAAAAAAAGTCAAAAACATTTGCTATAATACTGAAGAATTAATAGAAATATTAAGACTCAAGAAGAGGAAATAATCAATTATACTATTTATTTTCAATTTTCTTAAACAACCAAGGTTAGCTGAATTTTTTGACTTTAGATTCATTTTTGCATAAAAGTAAGGTCAGCAGATTTATTACGAACTTAAGATTTGTATTAAGTAGGATCTGCATGGGTTGACGATATTTAAGAGCCCATTATTTTTTGTTAAACAAATTTTGTTTTGGGCGAAAAAAAAAAAAATGGGCTGAAAAACACAATTTTTTCACAACTTCAGGCACATTTTCCGGGAAACTTGTACATATAGGACAAATTTAGACTTCAGCAACCTTGGATTGGACATAATTTACTTGGTGCCCAAAAGTTCAGTACATTTTAAGAACTGTGTATTTGAATAAAAAAACAATTACAGTAGAGCGTCGATTATCCTAACGTCAGTTATCCAAACCGGCTTCATGTGGAAAAAAAAAAAAAAAAAAAACGCCGCTAAATTAATTCCTAGAAAGAGCGGTGTTAGCTGTATGAATTCAGTTTGTTGGGGCAGACATTAACATTTGCTTACTAAAAACTAACTTTTGTTTGTCTATGTAATTTGTGGAATCATTTGCAGCAATTTTTAACTTAATACCTTTCCATTCTGTCGGTGGGTTAAGTCAATCCTCACAGTTTCAAATCATTCATTGTGAGGTATACATTGAATTGGTCAGATATTTTACTTTAAGCTTACAACAAGTTGACAAAATGGAAATGAGCAGTGCCTTCATTAAAGATAAAATGGAAATTATTACGCGGCTGAAGAAAGGTGAAACGGGTCAGGCATTAGCTATCTATTTCGGTGTTGGTAAATCTACGAATACGGGAATAAAAAATAATTCTGATACATTAAAAAAACTATGAAAAAACAAAAATCCGAATTGTTGGAAGATTCTGCATTCACTTGGTTTTTGGAAAAACGGGCCTCTGGACAGCCCATATCTGGACTCATATTGAGTGAAAAAGCAGTGGAATTAAACATGAAGCTAGGTGGGTGACTCTTCTTTCATCCCCAGTTCTGGGTGGCTAAAAAATTTCAAATTACATGGGATTCGGCAAATCAAGATTCTTGGTGAAAAATTAAGTACAAAAAAGTAAAAAAAATTAAGCAGACGAGTAGGTATTGCAACTTTCTTTATGCCAAATTAATATTAGGTGATACAACTTTTTTTTTCACTATGTACAAGATAAATAAATGAAAGATGCTTGCTGCATGAACGTGGTTGGTTATTTTTATATCTTCCCTTTTAATTTTTAAATTTTTTTTAGTGAATTCTGATTATCCGAATTTTTGATTATCCGAACCACCCCAAAAAACATTAGTTCGGATAATCGACGCTCTACTGTATGTATAAAATATTATTATTAAACAGCTTACTTTTAAAAGTCTTTTAAATAGGTACGTGGCTTTGTTATGCGTTGCAGTCTTTTTGCAGAAGAGCATGGCTTTCTGGTAAAGGAAGATGTGCCTCTGCATCGGCTTCAGTCTTAACTCTTTCAACCTGTCTTTTTTACTTTCCGACCAAATAGAAAATGAGCTTTGAGTAAGGAGATCACCCAAATCAGCTAAATCACCCTGTTAACACAAAAATATTGTCTTTAGATATTAAGACATTAATAAGTAGAAAAATAGACTGACAATAAGTGTGGCTCATAGCTTCTTTACATCCTATCACGCACTTTATTGATTTTATGCTTTTACAAGCCATTATTGATTGTCTAATTCTATTTAATTGTTTCCCTCGCATTTTTAATGTAAAAATTGTTTTGATTTTTTACCTAAATTTAAGTATCAATTGAGCAAAAGTTAACCCATTCAATGCGTAATCCAATTCATGAACCTACCTTAGTGACTGTATATATCTAAATGATTTTAAAAGTTAATTTAAAAATAAATAAAAATGTTTTGATCCATTGTGGATACAAACGTGAGCGGGCCTGACGGAGCCTTGCAAGATGGTTCTACTCAAGGCACGGAGAATAGAGCTACTGAGGGCTGAAAGGGAGGGCTTGGATCCACCCGCATTGAATGGGTTAAAGAGCATAGACAGTCGAAATTAATCTGGTGCTATCTACAGTCTACTTTCGACAAACCATCCAAATTTCATAAAAATCAGATGAGTACTTTTAAAGATATTGGTGTAAATAAATGTACGTTTGTGCGCACGTTGAAGAGAAACAAATGGACGCATAAGGTTGAAACTTATATGGGACCAATAATGGACTAATTCTGAATAGTTTTTAAGATATGTTGATTTGCAAAAATTGACCGACAAACAGATACGGAACCAAAAATGCTCCCTGATGTCTGAAACGGAATTCTGTCTTGGAATTTTTGAAATCAGAGACATAAATTATTTTCGTTCTTCAGAATGATCACATAACTTTCCGTTACCTTCGGTAAGCTCGGAAGCAAAAATGTTTAATAATTAAAAAGGGTAGTGATACAGATTTGAAGTAATTTTGTTTGTTCTAATTGAGACTTACCCAGAAACCCGTAATAGCGATTTGATGCATGCTGTCATTCACACATTTGAGTACTTCAAGCATACATTCTAATGCTTCTTGTAATTCACTGCACCATTTCTGCCCTTCACTATAAGCTAAGAGATCCTAGAAAAAAATAAACAAATATTTATTTTAAAATCTTATTTGTTAACATAGTAATTAAGGTGGATAAGGAGCCATTCAAGATTAGGCGACATAAATATTTTAAAATTACTTATTAAATTAAAGCACCACGTTAAAAATAGTAACTATAAAAATAAATTAGAGGGCAGAAAGCCTGGGGGCAAAGTGGTTGGTTGCCCCTAGTGCGCAATTGCATGAAAACAAACTTCACTTTACATCATACGGATCCCCCAAGTTTCATTAATTTATCTCAAACTATTCAAAAGTTAAGAGGGGGGGGGGGGGGGGGGGACTTTTGGACCACTTTGTACAGTAAAAGATCAGTGGCTTAACATTGTTATTTGAGTGATATTTTAATCATTGTTTTTTTTATTACCCTAACTTGTTTTTAAAACGTCTGTATGAGGCACTTCCACAAGCTATTATACAATAGTTTAAGATGGATTTTGTAAATGCGTGGTAAAGCAATTTTAGTACCAACTTATAAGCAAACTCTCGGATTCTTATGAATGTGTGAATAGTTCTTCTTATTCTGTTTGTAATCAACAGAATGTGTTCTTTCCAGTTTAAGTGATTGTCAACAATTACTCCTAAATATTTTATTTTTTGACTAGGTCGATTGAATTAACAGGAACCAGTGACTCTGTACAGGAGTCGGTGCCCGGTCTTAGTGTCGGTGCCAGTATCTGTACAGGAGTCAGTGCTCGGTCTTAGTGTCGGTGCCAGTATCTGTACAGGAGGCGGTGCCCGGTCTTAGTGTCGGGGCCAGTATCTGTACAGGAGTCGGTGCCCGGTCTTAGTGTCGGTGCCAGTATCTGTACAGGAGTTGGTAAAAGTACTAGCTTTATTCATTTTGCAGAAATATAAAGTTGATTTTTACCGCCCAGGCACTGAGCAGGGTCAGGCTATTGGTAGTTCATCATGATAGTGTTAATAATATAACCAAAGAGATAAATGAACTAATTATAGTCTAATTAGCTCTTCAATCAGTTCTTTTTACAAAATAATTAAAAATTAAAATTACCTTCAAAAGAAGTTGATATTTAGTAATTCTTTGAACAGGTTTAAGGAGGTAGGCTGCTAGAGGTAATTTATGACCCAATCGAAGTTGACAAGCTCGGAAAAATGTGTTATCTCCTAAACTTTCTCTCAATCTTTCTGATCTCGTCATATTTTGACAGTAACAACTGTATAATCTGTGGAAACTGTCCCTCTAAAGAATAAATAACAAAATTAAATTATTATTTAAATAATGCTTTAGCTAAAATAATAAAAAAAATTACAAAAATAAATAAATATTTACCCTATGAGTGAAGCATAATGCAACTAGCTCAGTTGTCGATATGCAATTTTCAAGATCCTGTAGAAATATATCACCATGAAATGTGTAGATATCCTCCAAATTTCCAAAAAGCACATCCGCTTTTCCATCCAGTTCAGGAGGGACTAATGTTTTGGTTTCTTCTATGGTCATAGCATGCTTGTAGCCCTAAAACAAAAGTCAAACATTTTAATTTTATCTCAACTAAATGTGATCTTGTTGAATATTTTGGAGAATATCACTTTACTTTTAATAAAATTTAAGTTAATTGCTTTAATAAAATTTATTTAACTGACCTTAATAACCTAACTTAATTATGAACTGACAATTTTAACATAAAAATTTTAGACTTCATATTGAGGCGCCTCCTGAAAAATTGCCTAGCCCCAAAATGTTCGAACCAAGAAAAATTAAGTTAAAATTTGGCTGTATTTGATGTAAAGTAAAATGCGCCATTATTACTGGACTATTAAGAGTTAAATTTTTTTTTTTATTCTTATTCCATATTTAGATTTAATTAAAAATAATCATGGTCTAAAAGATCTCATATTATTATAGTTATTTTATCTTTGAGTCTATTTATTTTATCTTTTATTCTAAAAATGTATTTTTTTATTGATCTTTTTATTGCGATCATATTTGAATTGCCAATGAGGAGCTTCACATAAAATTTAAAATTTCAGCTTTGGCTTGAATCATATTATTTTGACTTACTTTAATAATTGAACCAAGTTCGGAAACATAAACTCGTTCAGTTTCCAGTAATTCGCTTAAAACATGATGCCTCTTGATTTCATGTTCTTTTTCCTGAAGCCTTTCACCACTTTTCACTTGACCATCAGTACATTCTTGGGAAAACTAAACAATAAAAACACAAGTATTTAAAAATTAAAGTTATTAACAGACAAAACTTTTATAAATAATAATACAGACTCACTAAAGATCAATTGGCTTTTTTATTGGAAATAAAAGTTTAAAAAAGCTGGGCAGAAGTTTCAATAAACAAAATGCAAAATGAGACGTTCTTAAATATTATACCAGGAATTTAGAATATATAAAACTTTAGAATATATAAAAATTATTAGAGTTCAAATTTGTATATCATTTTTTTTTTTTTTGCTACGAGTGATTTTTCTTTACAAATTATAACGTATGGAAGCTATTAGGCCACTTTAAATTCAAATTTAATATGCATATTTCAGGCATTATTGCATATATAATTACATATTTCTGGTGTAAGTGCATATTTTTGGATTTTTTGCACAAACATACGTGAATATTTAGAAATTTCAATATTAGAATATTCAGAAATTTCAACAGAGGTGCATATTTTTTTAAGGATTAGAGTTTATTCACTGTAGTCATTAGTATCATCGAAAAACTGGAGACTCACGGTTTTACGGCTTACAAAGGCTGTAGCCCTCCTTGAGGGACTTAAGGAAAAGAGTAAGGGTTGACCAGGTCCAATTAGGCTTTGGGAAAGGGCAACTCTTAGAATAATACAATATATAGAAGGAGGATCACTGATAACATTGAAGCCAAGTTTGGTTGAGCCCACAATTTGCGTTCCAAAAATTCGATTTTGAAATTTGTGACATCATAACTCTGAAATTATTTGCCTTCGGTTTTTTAATTTAATTTTTATTAAATTTTAATTATTGATAGTTAGTTTCGTTTATATTAATATTTTTATTATGTGTTATCTTATTTTAGCTTGAAATATACTGAAAATAATGTTTATTATACCATGCCGGTATAATAATGATATAACCAATGACAAGGTTTGTTTTCTTGATGTTTGTGAGCGGGCTTTGAATAGTTACTAAAGCATGGCCAACCTTCCCCAGTTTAAATGAAAACAAATGAGTGTTGTTATGTTGGCAGCCTTAGTAATAGGCTCAACCTTTGGGCTTCAGTCTCTTATCAGTAATTGCATGGGATTCCGATTCTATGCTCCTTCTATATATAGTATTATTCTAAGGGGCAACTTAATCTGGGCTGAAACACTGTAGAGAATGTCACCCGAATCCTAGAAGAGGCGGAGTGTGGTGATAATACAAAAGATCTGATGCCAGCTTACAATGCTGCATCAAAATATGTTCTTGTAGTGTCGAGCAACGTTGAGAGAACATTTTACTATTTAAAAATGGATCTTTCTGACCGCAGCGCAGACGTAATTTCAAAATAAAAAAAAAAATTAGTATAGTGCTAACAAAGTCATGTTAATGTTTTGTAAATTTTTATAATATGTAAATATAATTTAAAGTCAACAATTCTATCTTTTGTGTTTATTCTTGTGTATTCTCCTATCTAACCTTCAAATGTCATGTTTTTGGGAATTTTTAAACCCTTTTATTGCAGTTTTAAAGCTGCCTATTGGACTGTATATATTAGGAATAAGTGCATATTTGAGTACATATTATATTAGGAACAAGTGCATATATTTGGGATATATGGGCATATTTAGCACATTAATCCGAAGTGCATATTAATCCGAACTCTTGTAATGATACTTACTTTAGGAGGAGGTTGTATTTGTAGGTTGGTTCTAACATGATTAAAATTGACAGCGGACGCTAAGACCCTTGGTTCAGGGTTCACAGTTTGAACTGGCCGAGGAGGTTTTTCAACGAGTCTTTTCAACGTTGTAACTCTCTTGTTGCACATTGTTCTAACATCGTCTATTCTTTGTAGCACCTGAAATCACAAATAAGATATATTGTTATTTTCAAAGCAAAATTATAAGTGAAAATAATAATTGTTGTTGTTATACTAAAGGAGTGGTTTTCTAATAATTATTTTTTATAAAGTTCTAACGATACTGTGATAAGCCTAAAGGAACATTAATTTTGGGTTGATGATTACAAAAGAATTGTTCAGTAAGTTCAAAATTAAATTAAGCTCTGACTAAGAGCTGCCTGAAAAAATACTCTGGCAAATTATTAACAGGGAGACTGAAGGGTTAGAGAGAAGTAGGTAGTCACCTGTGTAATGTAGCGACCAAGTCTCTCGTCGCTGAAATCTGTCTCCTTGTAACCCCTAAAGCGCTGTAAATCGAAAGTTAGCTTTGTAATCGACCAGCCCACCATATTCGTACACTGATTGATTAAAACTTAGTTTTTACAGAATATCTAAACTACTAACAAGACATTGTACACTGCTCCAATTTGATAAACAGGGAAAACAAAATATTTAATATATTGCTATAAACTATTAAAATTCTTAAAAATTAGACCCTTGGGCACACACTTCTGCAAAAATGTTAAATTTATTTTTTCCGTGGTAGGCTGTAAAATAGTAACTTTTGAGCCTAAAAAACATAGCTAAAATCCATTTTTTTCATTACGTGGACTTAAAAAATCTTTTTATTACTCCTAGCTGTAAAGAAAACATTTTTTACGTCCTAGGACGAAAAAAGTTTTTATTGTACTGCTGGCAGTTGTCAAAACTTCCGTTAGTAGCGCTGCAGTCTTTGTGGAAATGCTTAGTACGATTTAATTCCGCTAGATGTCAATGTGTTTTATTTATCTTTTCTTATAGTGTAACCTCTTTTTAAGATTTTTTTTTTTTGAATCTTAAGTATGTACTAATATTTGTTATTATTATATTGATTATTTATTAATATTTCATGTTTTTTTCATTTTCTGCTACCTTGGAAAAAATAGCATATGCTACGCGACTGTGAAGTGTTTTTTCTTTACCTTGGCAATATTTACTGTCTCGCTTCGCTCGACAGTAAATGTAATTGCCGCGGTAAAGAAAAAACTCACTTCACAGCCTAGTAACATAATATACTATTTAACAATCAAGATTTAATTTTTATACAGAAATATCCACTTTTCTTTGTTCCTCGTCTTTCCAAATTTTTTGTGTTCCAAATATGCTCTGGTCCTGTAGGATATGAGGGGTTCTACTGTATCTGATTTTTAACCATCTTACTAAGCTTACTTTTATGACATGAGATAGATTTAATCTTATGAAAACGTCCAAAATCCTTTTATCTTAGACACCCTGAATACAGAATTTATTGTATTAAGGATCTGACTTATAGTTTGCGCATTATGACTTGTGACTTTTGGGAAAATCCGAAAAATTAGGGTTGGGAGCCAATGAGAGGTCAGTATTTTAGAAGGTCGCGCCAACTGGACAAACAAAAATGTTACTGGCCGCACCCCTCCCACAGGCCTAGTAGCTTTATTTTTTTCCTCATTTAGGTTGGCCAATCTGAGTGTCAAAAGTCACAACTCTAAACACGCAGCCTGTAAGCAACTTTTGAAAATAGCTTATAGTAGTTAATTATTTTGAAGAGTGAGATGAAGAATGTAATGTATACATGTTTACGTGTTTGGTTCTTTAAGCAAATTAAGAAGATACCAAACTAATGATGATTTAGTGCTGAATATAATTGTCAAATCAGTTTACTTCAAGCTACAAGTGTAATGTATAAAAGAGTACTATTAAATGATGAACCTGGGAAACCAAAGCTTTAGTCTCTGGTGCAGAGTAATCAATGAGAAGATTAGTAAACTGTTCAGCCTCGGCTAGAAACATGACTAGTTCTGATAGGCTCCGTTCAGCTGCGTCTAGAGCACATGAACACTTCTCTATATGACTTGTACCGAGAAGTTCTATACCCCACTGACACCATCTGTTAGCCTGTCAACAAATAATAGTCACATTAAAAATAAAAACAATGCCATTACCAATGGATAAAGTAAAACATTTTTATGTTTTCCATTCAGAAATAAAAACAGGTAAAATTTGAAAAAAAAGAGGGAATAAGGGACCAGTGTAGGTAGCACTATTTCACGAAACTTAAGCAAAATCATCAACACATCTGGTTCAAACCCCAGAGAGGTGAAACAATTTTCACACTGATGATCTCTTATACAGAATTTATCTGAGTAAATTCCTCGATTTAAGTATTTTTCAGCTGGCGGTTGTCATGTATAGCTTTGTTGATCTTTATTTAGTTATTTAAATATTATTTAAGTATTAACTTCTGAGATATATTAATAAACACAATTCTATATTATTAATTATAACTTAAATTATAATTAAACTCAATCAATGTTGAAGAGAATAAAAAGAATGGTTTATTTATTTATGTCTCTACAATAACAACATTATGAAGTAATTAAATACAATACTGTAATATAAATAATATTTAAATGACTAAATAAAGATCAACAAAGCTTTATATGAAAGCAGTATATTTTATGGTCCCTCTTATTGTGTAAGTCCGGGGTATTACTGTATATAGGAACTGTAGTTGAATTAACAAATGTATAAATATATTAATGTACAGCATGAACGTGATGATATGTAATTAAAAATGTATTTGAATGAACACATACATAGTGAATGAACAGTTTACAAAAAATGTTAATTATTTTTTGTGTGTGGATGTACTGATTATTAACTTAAAAGTGTGGTCTCTCAAATGTCTGAGAGCATGACTTCGTGCACTTCAAAATGTTGCTCTTCAGCCCACTTAAGTGAAGCTTCAGCCAACTGAAGTGAAGAGTTAAGTGTCCCCACGAGGGAGCCAGGGTGGCCGAGGTGGTAAAGACACCGCGCAGCTATCACTGAGTCGAGGCAACTCGAGGTCGTGGGTTTGATCCCGGGCCATGATACACTGAATGCATCTATGAATCGTGGACGGAGCAGGGCGAGGGACACCCCCTGAGGGGTTCTCTTCCCCCACGCTGTCTAGTGGGTTCGATCCGTGTCATGATATGTGATCTGTATCTATGGTTCGAGGACGGAGTAGGGCGAGGGACACCCCCTGAGGGGTTCTCTTCCCCCACGCTGTCTAGTGGGTTCGATCCGTGTCATGAGATGTGATCTGTATCTATGGTTCGAGGTCGGAGTAGGGTGAGGGGACCCCCTGAGGGGTCCTCTTCCCCCACACTTTGAAGCACACTCATATAGCTTACTAATGACCACATCATACTCGCTTCGGCGGTACAATGTACAAATGTATGATGTGTGAAGTAGCTGGAACTCTCCACCAGGGGGAAGTAAAATGGGTCCACTGTAGGCCTGATTGCGAGGTTCGAACAAGTGGTTCGTCCTATCCGTCTAGTAGGAAGTACTAGGTAACTACTACTTCTACTACTACTAAGTGTCCCCACAGTCTCAGAGTAAGAAATTTAAGGGGGTTAAGAGGGGTATCATCGTAAGAATCATCACAATGCTTATACTTTCATCTTCTGTTAAGACTTTATGATGAGCCAAACTGTCATACATAAAGAGGCTTTCATAATTATACATTTTAATAGTTATATGTATGTAATGGTAACATCTGTATTAACTTTTCTGACGTGTTGAGTAAAAAAAAAAAATAATAATAAAAAAACCAAACATTTACTTTACCAAACTAATTGAAAACTACAACATCAGCAAATAACAGGCCTGAAGATGTCCCACATAAGACAAAATATAGCCATCTCAATGACATAGTCTTCTAAACTTGTTTTGACCCTGCTTCACCCAACACTTAAAAGCATTAATAAATATAGATTTCCTTTCAACTAAACACAACAATACATCTACATTCATCTACACAACATACATACATACAACGACAACATACAATACTTCTACACAACATTCATCTCTAGAGATGAATGAAATCCTTATTTATTATGATAAATAAGGATGCAGAATATTATTCTTGACCATGTTACCTTATCGACAGTAATCTGAAGCTGATGGCATCTTGCAAGTGTGTCAGATCGTTGGGTAAGTCTGTCCATGAGTGAAGCACAAGCTCTTTCAAGTTCATCACACCTGAGTGTTACGCACTCTAAAGGCCAGTAGTGCCTCCCTCTAACCAGTATTCTACCAAACGTTACTAATTCTTCACTCCTCTCCATGTCACACTAAAATATACATCAAATATAAATTTAATTTATGTAATAATTATAGAAATTAATTTCAATTTAAAAAAGATTTTTCAAGTTCAAAGAAATTTCTAAAGAAAATTGTTAAGAAACCAAACTCATAAAATAAAGAAGTTTAGAAATAGTGGAAACTTACCAAACATATTTTTTTAAAGCTATTAAATTCTCTAATTAGATATTCAACTCTTTGTACTGTTTCGCCAATTTCTGTTGACTGAGCAACTGTTTTCAGGTGTTGTTCAATTACTCCCTGGAAATAAATAAATAAAATATTAATAGTAAATAAATAGAACATAATGGGCTGCTGTGATATAAATATTTATTAGAATCATTGGAGCAAGAAACAGCATATAAAATAAAAATAATAAAAATAATTAACAAGCAAAATAATAAATATGCCACCCTAAACTAACTCTCCTCTAGTTGATTCAAAATGTTATTCAATAATTTACATTAAAAATCTTTCCTAAAAAATCAAGAAAACTCTTCAATCACTTACTTACTACTTACTTACTTTATTTACTTATTCGGATCCTCTTCTACCTTGCAGTGTTGAGGAAAACCAAAAAGATTTCCACCCTCTTCTGTCCAATAACAGGGATTGAGCATGTTAGAGGGACATTCCTCTCCGGACCAGGGTGGATGTGATGTTGTCCATCCACGTGGTTCTTTTCCTTCCTCTTGGTCTTCTCCCTTCACATCTGGCTTCCAGGGCTCTCTTAGGGAGTCGCTCACAGTCCATCCTATTGACGTGGCCGTACCATCTAAGTTGAGCATTCTCAACTGTTCTCAACACGGGCTGGATTTCCAAGCCCAGTCTTATAGTAGAGCTCCTCACCCGGTCTCTCCTGGTTTTGCCCGCTACCTTCCTCAGGCACCGCATTTCTGTGGCTTGCACGCGACTCTGGCTTTTCTCAGTCAAAGCCCAAGACTCACAGCCATACGTCACTGTGGGTACGTAGATGGATTAGAAGACTGTCATCTTGGTTCTCTGACTAACTTCAGCTTTGCTGATGAAACCCCTATTCATGGAGTGAAAAAGTCTGCCTGTAGCTGCTATTCTCGCTTCTATCTCTTCTTTGCACTTACCATCAGAATTCACCATCACTCCTGAATACTTAAAGCTATGCACCTGTTCTAAGAGCTTGTCGTGAATGGTGATCTAATGTTCCTTCCTCTCTCTTGCTACTATCATTGTCTTAGTCTTAGCGACATTAATTCTAAGACCTCAAGCTTTCTAAGACATTCACTAATCTCTGGAGCTTCTCAGCAGACTCTCCTACCAGAACAAGGTTGTCAGCAAAAGCCATCACTGAGAGAGTAACTGCTTGCAGCTGCCAGTTACCAAGATGGACCTCTTGTGTTGCCTTTACGGAATCATCCATAACCACGATGAATAAAAGTGGGCTTAAAACATCTCCTTGTCTGACTCCGATGTTTGTAGAGAATTCTTCCGAGCTGGAGTTCGCTCTTCAATCACCCACAACCAAAATTGATTTTTAACCCTCAAATCCAGTTAAAAAACATTTCAGTAAACTTAAAGACCCTATTCCCCCACCAATATGTAAACTAATGTTATCTATAAAATTTACTTCTGTTTGTAATTCGTCATAATACCTCCATAAAAGAATTTACCAACATAAATATAGTCTAAAACCTAACTGTCTCAATCCCATAGCCCATAGCTTTAACTAATCATTACTCCAATGCTCAACATAATTTTGACTTTGAAGGTACTAAGATTTGCACCCAAGAACATAACAAGTTTTAACATAATATCCCTAGAAATGTACTATATTTCCAAAATTCCCAATACCATAAATTTCAGAACTGACACCAACAATCTAAGCAACAGTTGGTTATACAAATTTAATTAATTAAATTTGTCAAGTAGAATAAATATTTTTGTTATTTTCATTATATTTTTGTTTCTATATTTTTCATATACCTAACTAACTTCCAACTCCAACTTTTTCATTATTGTATTCCTGGCTAAAGTTAGTATTCTAAGTAAATCTTGTTCCGCTAATCCACCTACCTGACTTACCTTATCCTTTCCTAGTTTCTGGATTTTCAACCACAGCTCTATTCATACCTTTATAACATGTCGTAGAGTCAACCTCGACCTTTTTGTATTATTTTTATTTTATACTTTGTTTCTTGCTCTGATGATGCTAATAAATTTAGCGAAACGTTAGCATAAACTTTCTTACTGTATTTATTTGACAGCATCTTGCTGACATCCTCTCTCTCATTATACTTGAACTTTTACGAACCTTGTCAATAATAAAATTTAAAATGAAACTATTTTAACAAATTCTTTACCTGTATTAATTTGAAATCAGAATAAAATCTATATATTTCTAAATATTGTCTTGATCTGGCCGAGTGTTCTTCCCAGTAATCATCAAAAGTTCTTTCAGTTTCTTCTAACTGCACTAATAGCCTGTCAAAACAAACAATTTACTACATTATATAAATCAAAATAATAGTACATTACTTGTCTAGTGCGGAAAGTAGCATTTTGCATGCGAGTGTGGAGTTTGCACCCGAGCCACAGCAAGGGTAGTAAAACTACACGAGAAAAGCAAAATGCCGTTTTGGCACGAGTTGCGTACCGTACTTTATCTACGATTGTTGGATTTTAATAATAATAGAGAAAAAAAATTAATAAACTTCCTGTATGTAAGTTCGTATTTCTCTTTTGATAAAGATGACATTAATTCGTTAGTTGTATTTTGTGCCAAATTAATTATTTCAGGAGGTGTAATATTCTACTCATTTTCGTCTTATCACTTAAAACACTCATTGTTTTTCACTAAAAACTCGATATAAACAGTTACGCAGTTAAAGGAAAAAATTAAAAGCTCACTTTAGCAATAATTCAACGCCTCTTTGGGTCATCTTCAGCCTGAATATAACTTTCTTTTCCTTTTTTTTTTTATAGAAGATTACTATTTCATTGTTGTTGATCAAAATTATTTTTCTCTTTTGGAACGAAGTTCCTTATGGCACGTTCTAGAGCCCGGGAGTGAATAAAAAGAAACGACCGACACAAAACCAAGGGTCACGAAATCTACCAATGACGATAACTTGAGTAAAAGATGACCGAGTTAGTTGAAATTTGGTACACATGTTCATTTGACCAATGCCCAGGATGAGTTAGTTGGACAACGTTATCCGACCAAGCGTTCACACGCAACGTTCACCACTTGGTAAGAACCTTTCACACTTTTTTGTGTTATTTTCTGTTTAAATCTTTGTCGTTTCTCAATTTACTTCTATATTTATATTTTGACATATTTGTATATTATCACTGAAGAAGCTCAGGTTCCCAGAGCAAAAGCTTTGATGTAATAGAAAATCTTTATAAAAAGGACTTTTATTCCAAATAAATACCCTTTTCTGATTTTGAAATAAATATCTTTGTTAATCACATATATCACATAGCTTCCGTTACCTTTGGTAAGCTCGGAAGCAAAATACTATTAAAACATTGGCTGACCTTTCTACTGTGGTAATATTAACAAATGATGAAGGTTCTTGCTGTCCGACTGCATCTATCCTTCGTCTAATGGTACTTAATAGCTGTTCTCCTCTTCTAGCAGCCTCCGCGATACTTTCTTTAAGCCTAGCATAGTCGCTAGCTTGGTCTCTAAGTGTTGACTCGACTTCGAGCACACTAACACCAGCGCCTGTACACCCAGCACACGCTAAACCCTCTCCTGAACCTCGTAACTCAAACGTAAACACGTCCAGGCTCCTAGATACTGCTGCCATCTGTTGTGAAAACTCCTCTAACGCCTGCAATTAAAAAGTTAATTAACTAAGACAAAATATATATATATATATTTTTAAATAACACTTTTGAAAAATGAAATATACGAATTTGATGGATGTTGGACAGCTGATGTCATAAACACCCTTAATTTAGATCATATTATTTTCATTCTTCAAGTTGCTTCTTGTTGAACAGAAAGTGTATTATTAATTTGAGTTTACAGCTGCGTCACTAGTCGCTACGTCAATTTGTCAGAGATAAGAGAAAAGGTTTTGAACTGCTTTTAGTTTCGTCGTCTTTTAGAGTTTGTGCAATGGAGGTAGATATTGAGTGTTATTGTCGGAAAGCATAGTAGAGTTGTGGGCAGTCACAAATTAGATGGTGAACTGTTAACTGTTGTCCGCAGAGATTACAAGATGGAGGTTCGTATTAAGTAATAAGGCGGAGATGAGTCAATCGTGTAACAGTGGTATGCAAAAACAATAAATATAAATATAATCGTCTCAGTCCTAGTATAAGAGGCATAAGGCCCATAAGGTTCTGTTCTTGGTGAACTATTTTTCTAGTAAGGCATTTTTTTTCTCATGATCAGGACCAATTTGTCCTACCCCCAAGAAGGAGAGCAGGTCCTGCTCTTTATATATTAAGGATTTGTCATACTGTAGTCCCTTAGTCAGATGTGTTTCGTCTTGCAATGCCCTTATTAACTGTTCTGATTTGTTCTACCGGTCAAATCTCCGTTCCGTTTTATCCTTTTTGGAGTGATCTGTAATTTTGTCTGTTAGCTAAGTTTTTTTTTTTTTTTTTTTATTATTATTTCTTTTAAATTTTTACTGTTTTTGCTTTTTAATTGTTACTTTTGCTATTTCACATTGTTATGGTTATAAACTGGATATTTATGATTAGTTGTTATTAAATTGGGTTATTTTTGTTAGTCATTATTTATATTCTAAAAAAAAAAGACTATTATTAAAAATCAGGGGGGTCACTAAAGTTGAGCAATTAGCAATATTAAGATTGAAGAGGATAAATATATACATATACATTTTTTTTTAACAAAGTATTTATTTTTTAAAAAAGGAAGCAGATTTATATTAATGTATTTAAAAAAAATAAAAATAAAAATAAAAATAAAAGTTGAAATTAATTTTGTAAGTGTTTTATAAATTAAAAAGAACACACCAACTTAGCTATTATTTTATTCACATTAAAATGTAGAAATGTTTAATAATAATAATATTATTAAATACTCGATAACACTAACTTTTGTTGGTATTTAATTGGATTAGGTCTATATGTCCTAAGTCTTGTAAGAGTTGTATAAATTAAAACAAACACCATCTTAGCTATTATTTTATTCACTTAAAATTAAAAAAAAAAAAAATAATAAAAATATTATTCAATAATAGATAACATTAAATCTTGACTAAGTTGAAAATCTGTTTGTAATTTTGTTTGAGAGAAATACAAATTTAAGGTGTAACTCACAATTCTCTGCTGTATCCACTGTTTGTGACAGTAAGGCATTGTTCCGTCCATTTCTACCGTCAGTTCACCCTTATCTAAATACTTGTGAAGCTCCTGAGTTGAACTGCAAACTACAACCTGCTCGACAGAATTAAACCCCGGCGTTAAACCTCATTTTAACATTATCCGTATCCATATTTTTTACTATATTCATAAATAAAACATGCTTTAACATCAAAACTTAAAGTAATTTCTTTAAATCTTAATACATTTTTTTAAAAAAAGGTTATACACTTACTTTAAATTTGAATTCTTCTTTGAAAAAGTTATTGCTCACTTCAGAAATCACTTTCTGAAAAAATCTTGAAGGTCTAATGACAAAAGCTACATGTATTAACCCTGGAAAATAAGCCTGCAAAAACAAATCGGTAAAAATCAGTAGCAATCGATTAGCAATCAGTCAGGAAAACTTCAACAAATCAGTAATACATAACTAACAACCTCTTGAAATCCCTATTAAGCAATTTAATTAATAAGGATTTCAAAATGTTTGCTTTCTCACTCTTTAAAAAATGTAAATATGAGTCCAAGTAGTTTTTTCTTTATTTATTTATTTAATAATTTGTATTTCTTTGTTTAACTTTAGCAGTTAAGAAGCGTTAAACATATCAAAACTGAAATGTTCTGTAAAATAATCAAACTTAACTCTTTTTACAATTAGTATTAACTTTTCACACTCATATTGGCCAACCTATAAAAGGAAAAAATAAAGCCACTAGGCCTGTAGGAGGGATGGGTCCAGTGACATTTTTATTGTCCTAGTTGGCCCAATTTTATCTAATTCAAAATCCAGTGCTCTCATTGGCTCCCCTCAAATTTATTTTTCCATGCTGTCAAAAGTTAATACTTATTGTAAAAAAAAGTATATCTAACACTTTCAGATATGTTTCACTAAATCTCAACTATATTTAAAAAAAAATAAAAAAAACAATGTTATTGAACAATAGTCTGTCAATTAATGTGGCACATAGCTTCCTTGCATCCAATCACGTACTTTATTGATTTTATGCTTTTACAAGCCATTATTGTCAAATTTATTTAATCCCCCCTTCTTGTTTTTTAAATCAGTCAAATTTTTATTGATTTTTTACATAAATTAAAGGAGTATCAATTAAGTAAAAGTTAAAGAGCACAGACGGTTGAAATTAATCTGGGGCTATCTGAAGGCTACTTTCAACAAACCATCAAAATTTCATAAAAATCAGATGAGTACTTTTGAAGATGTAGGTGAAAATAAATGTATGTTTGTGCTCATGTGAAAGAGAAATAAATGGATGCAAAAGGTTGAAACTTATATGGGACCAACAATGGGCTAATTATGACCAAAATAATTATGGAAAAATTCCATTAAAATCGGACGAGTAGTTTTTATGATATGTTAGTTCACAAAAATTTAACGACTGACACGGACCCAAAAAATGTTTCCTTCTTAAGTCTAAAATGGATTTTTGGAATAAGAGACATAAAATATTTTTATTCTTTAGAACGATCATATGGCTTCTGTTACCTCCAGTAAGCTCGGAAGCAAAGAAGACAATAATTCGCTCGATGGATAAAAGATATATAGTGGCTCTATAATCCGGCCCCCGCAGTAGTCCGGTGTTTTGAGAAGAGAAAGCAACAGGTGACGCAGTGATAGTAAGATAGTAAACACTACGCTTATCAGTCTAGCGATCTGATATCATGATTTTAAAAAGGCTTCAAGAAAAAGTAATAAAAATGTAAATTTATGCAAAAAGCAAAAGAAAATTGACGTTTTTTTCAGACCTGTTACATCAAAGGAGTTATTTCCATTTTAATAAATGTACTTACGTTATATTATTTTGTGCAATAAAAATAGATTTATTTTATAAAAACTTTGTTATTTAAATAAACCGCCACTAATCCAGTGATTTCGTTAATCCAGCAGTACTCTAGTCTGATATCTGCAGGATAACTGAGGGACTACTGTATTTATATTATCCAATAATATCTTTGAGACCTAATATTTTAAAAAAAATCTTAATCTCCGATTAGTTAATCGGTACATTAAGTATGGTGCACTAAATACTTTTTTCTGTTATAAAATTCTTATAATAATAATAATAATAGTAAAAAGAATAAAATAAATCATACTTTGAGAACAATTTATTCAAACCTAAGTTTGTAATAACAATAACTAACAAACAGAAAAAAAAGTTGATTAGATAAAAGAAATGCATAACTTCTTTGATTATCACTTTTAAATTTATCAATGATTCAGTTAAATGATTCACTATTGGAGACACAAGAACGTACATTCATCAATAATTATTTATAAAATAGTGTATATAGGGGGATTTTATACATTCTCAGATATGTATCAGATGTGGTTATTGATATTTGGTAATAAAAAATAACTAGTAAGAAATAAATAAAATGTTTGACATAAAAAGGGTTTTTATCTTTAAAACGCTAGTTGGATATCTACTAAAACAACATGTTTTAAAAGATATTTAAATTTTCTACGGGGTGTTATAACTGAATTCCATCTTTAAATCACTGTTAGATATCTACCAACTAAGCAGTTGGTACAGCCAGTGGCGTAGCTAGGGCATTGGGGGCCCTCCCGCAATGCGGGCCCATAGTTACGCCACTGGGTACAGCACAGTACTCAGTATGAAGCAAGACCATGAAAGGGGTTAACTCATCGCTTTTGTATATAATTCATAGTATTTGTGTAGGTCGTTATGGAAAAGTGAGTGGAAGTAGATGAGTTTTCAGATCGACGAATCTAACCAAATTAGAGAATCTGACACACTTTTTATTTATAAAAAAAAATTTTAAAATAACGTCGTAAGCCCGGTATGTTTCCAATTTATTTTTTATAATGTTCAAATTATTTTACTTACTTCTATATCCAAGGTTTAATGTTACCCAACAACTGTAAAAATGTATAAATGATGTTTATCTCCAGTAGGGAGAAAAAGTTATGACTTTGAATTAGTTTAGAGGGACTAAAGTAAGTCTTTTCATCCCTGAATTCAAAAAGTAGGGAGTAAATGTAAAAGTAGGGCGAAAAAGTAAAGATTGCAACTAAATTATTTTATAAATAGTAGAAAATGAATGGCTAATGTAATGAAGTTTTTTAAATCAGGTTGGCGACACTGCTTTTTCGACCATGTTTATCTTTGTTTATAACCTGCATCTAAATAACCTTCTATTTGAGTTTAATTCCAATTCTTATTTGGTTTTAATATTGAATCTCTTATATCTGCTATTAAAAGTGCTAATAATTATTGTTATTTATTAAAATAATAAATAAAAACTGTGCAATGGACGAAAATGTGTATTTTCTTCCTACTGGAGATAAAATATTGTATGTACCTCGTGAGTAAAGTGCCATTATTCCCCTCGCGATAATAATCTCCCTCGGCTGCGCCTCAGAATTTAGGGACCATGGTTCCTTCAGCTTCACCTCAAGAACCAACTTTTTCGCTCAGGGAATAATGGCTTACTTTACTCCCTAGGTGCATAAATAACTATTTCAGGCACGTCTATGCCTCGGAGAGAGACAAAATATAGCCAAGTTAATGACGAAAGTATAAAAAAAAAATTGTACAACCCTTCAATGACCCAAACAAATACTATGAACTATAAAATACAGTAAATAGCTATACGTCATTTTCTTGTTAAGAGTGAGAAAGCACTGAACATATCACACAATAATTATAACAGTAATACCAACAACATTTAAAATAAAGAAAACATTGGTTTTAAAAAAATATCTTACCGAAATTTTAAGAAGGGTCGCTCTTACTGAGTTCCATTTATCATTTCTCCTGTCTATTAAAATTGCAAAGCCTAAGTCAGCCTCATGCATTCTAGAAAAATTGGAAAAATAATTGGAAATGGGTTGTTTTTAGTTAATTTTTCAGCTAATTTCAAAATCTTTTTTTTTTGGACAAATAAATATAATGTGTTTATATAATTTTAATTTTTACTTCAATAATAAAAAAAATAAAGGTTAAATAATTTGGAATAGTTTATAGTAATAATTATAATAATAATAATACAGAATAATGGACCTATACATGACAATAAAAGGAAATGAAGAGAGAGAGAGAGAAAGAGAAAGAAAAAAAAACATTTTTTAAAGATTATTTAATACAAAAAAAAAGCAATAAAGAAGAAAGGGTCAGATTTAAATATATAGAAAAGGATTATGTACAGAAAGTACAGACATAAATAATGATGATCAAACACTAAATTAAAATAGAAATTAAGTAAAGAAGGGAAGAAATGCACGTCTTTAAGCATTTTTAAAATCAGTCAGTTGGATAAAACATAGACACAGTTTAAAAAGAAGAAGTGGAATTTATGGGAAAAAGTATAAGGTATAGTTTAATTACAGATTCGCTGAAATTTAACAATATAAAATAACATTTTTTTTTTTTAAATATATATATTTATAATTTAAATAAACCTTATTCCAGACGCAAATGAGTTGTTCTGCCAATCACCAATCGAGATGTCAAACTAAGAATTCTAATTCATTGTAATATTTTTTTGTGTTGTTTTTTTTATAAATGAAAAGAAAAATAAAAAATGTAATGAAACTTTTACTTTTTAATAATGGAAGGGGGGTAAAAACATCTAGTGATGCAATGAAAAGGGAATTTTGATATTGATTATTTCTTTTAAAAAAATAATTAATTTCCCATAATAAAAATAAAGTGCTTGAATTATTGAACTAAAATATAAAAAAAATAATATTAGAAGGCATGGAAAATTGATGACAATTTTTTCGAAGGATTCTTAAAAGAGTTGAATTTAATATAATCTAGTGATTAGATAATCTTATTAAAGATACCATATCAATCAAGATTTGACTGTGAAGATCTTCCTTTTGAAAGTTGTTAAGTCCAAAATTTTACTCCCATTGTTGGAAGGATCTTCAGGCCCAGGCAAGTTCTGATCTATGTCCTGTTGTTTAGTCGTGTTTTTAGTCACAGGAAAGTTCTGATCTATGTCCTTTTGTGAAATTTTGTTCTTATACACAGGCAAGTTCTGATCTATGTCCTGTTGTAAAAATTGTGTTTTTGGACACAGGCAAGTTCTATTATATGTCCTGTTATAAAAATGTGTTTTGGACACAGACAAGTTCTGATCTAAGTCCTGATGTGTTTTTGGACACAGGCAAGTTCTGTTTTATGTCCTGTTATAAAGATGTGTTTTAGAACTCAGGAAAGTTCTGATCTAAGTCCTGATGTGTTTTGGACACAGGCAAGTTCTGTTTTATGTCCTGTTATAAAGATGTGTTTTAGAACTCAGGAAAGTTCTGATCTAAGTCCTGATGTGTTTTGGACACAGGCAAGTTCTGTTCTATGTCCTGTTATAAAGATGTGTTTTAGAACTCAGGAAAGTTCTGATCTATGTCCTGTTGTAAAGATATGTTTTTGGACACATGCAAGTTCTGTTCTATGTCGTGTTATAAAGATGTGTTTTTGAACACAGGCAACTTTTGATCTATGCCCTGTTGTAAAAATTGTGTTTTTGGGCATAGATACAAAATCAATATAATAATTATTGTCAGCACCACTAAGGGAAGATCAGACATCAAATTCTCTAATATGTGGTCAAACTTATTTTTGCAGTTAAGTGTTTACTATCCAGACTTAAAATTCCAGATAATAATAATAAAAATAAAAAAAATTAATGTACGTAATTACAATAACAATTGTATTACATTTATCAAAACTAATTTGCTGTTTATTTAATTAAAGTAACTGTTTTTATCGAGTTTTTGTGAAAATCAATGAGTGATTTAAATGATTATGACGAATATGAGGAGAATAATACAGCTCCCGAAATAATTATTTCTGCACAAAATACAACTAATGAATTAATGTCATCTTTATCAAAAGAGAAATACGAACTTACATACAGGAAGTTTATTTTTTTCTGTATTTATTATTAAAATCTAACAATCGTAGATAAAGTACGGTATGCAACTCGTGCGAACACAGCATTTGGCAATGCTCGTGTGGATTTACTACCCTCGCTGTCGCTCGGGTGCAAACTCCACACTCGCATGCAAAATGCTACTTTCCGCACTCGACGCGTAATGTACTATTACAAGAATTTTGAATGTGCTCATGAGGAGTAATGGCATTGACTTGAGTATAATTCTTTCCTTTAGCTCATCCATACTAATACCAGGTGTTTGGCATCAACTTGATTTATAAATAATTTTTTTTTTTTTTATGGATATATTTTAGGTGTACTTCATAAATTTTGTTCTTATCATAAAAAATGTCAGAATTTAATGAGAATTCCAAATATTTATAGTCAAAAACAAATTTGTTAATGATAATTATATAAGGAAAAAAAGAACTGAAAAAAAATTTGAATTAATACAATTTTAAATGTCTTCATTTTTAGTAACAGCTATGATTTGAAAATGACAAAAAGAATATAAAGAGTCAAAACATTTCACAATAAAAAAATAATTATCAACTTGTTTTGATTGAGTTCAATTACACCTAAAATATACCCTTCAAGAAAAAATAATTATTTATACAAATTAAAAGTGTTTAATTTTAGCAACGTTATTCGAAGAAAAAAAAGATTTTTTTTGTATATAATTTAAATGCTGAGTAAACAATGTTTTGTTGTTAGCTTATTGTTAACTTCCTGAAAATTCCTGCACTAAAAATTGATACAAATACTTGATTTGTAAGATTTTTTTTTTTTTTCGATACCATAAAAAATAAAGGTAATTTACTCTTGGTAGTTTTTTTTTTAAGTTTTCAAGACTGAACAAAATCAAGAAAATAGTAACATTTTTAGAGGTTTAAGAACAAGTAGGAGTTATAAAAAATAACTTTTTTTTAAAGATCAGAAAATAAGAAAAAGTTTCCTTAGTATGTTCTTATCTTGAGACACACTGTAAGTAAAAAAAAATAAACTAATATTATGCAGTTGTCAAAATTCTAAGAAAACTAATGCTTGTAGTTAATAGAACCCTTTTTGTCAAAGTCCCAAGCCTTCTTAATATTAAAAATAAATAAATATTATAGTGTAAGTGATGAAGGAGAAAAAAGTGATTTTTTAAAAAGTAATAATAATAATTATTGCAAAGCTATAAATGAATGAAAAATTAAAAAAACATTAAATGAAAATAATAGTGCTTTGACAATTAAGTGCGACAGTGAGCAACACATATTTGTGAAGCTGGCAGTGCTTAGTAAATAACATGGCTTAAAAGTAACTTAGTCGAAGGTGCTTTAGCAGACATTGAAAAGCATTTAATCCATAAATTTAAAGTTTTGCAGTGTTGTCGTTTTGTAGTAGGGCTTAAGTTTAAAACTGTGGTCAATTTACAACAAATATAAAATCATTTTTGTCTATTGTCTTTGTAATTCTGTTTAGGATTGTTATTCAATTACTTAAAATAAAATAAAATACAAAATATATTTTTAAAGTACATTGCATACACAATTATAAAATTACAAGGTGTCCAAGAGCCAATTAGTGGTAGAAATTTATTTAAAAATATATATTCTCTTTTGATCAGCTGTATGATTACATGGGAAAGAATGGTATTGACATTAAATGGCGTTGAAATGACATTGCTTCCCAAAAAAGAAAAGAAAACTTCAAGGATTGTTGAAAGTATCAAAATTGGTAAAGCCAAGCATAAGAAATTAGGAGAACCTAAAAGAATGAGAACCAAAATCAAAAAATTATTTTCAATGACTAGTTGAACAAACTGTTATACAGTAGTCTGCTAGTCTGGGTTTGACAAGAGTGGTCCCTGTCCGGTCACCAAAAGTCTGGATTAAACGGAATCAGTTTTAAAAAAGTCTGAAAGACATAGTTGGGTAAATCTACAAAAATGTATGTTTTTATCAATACCAAACAATGCTTGGAGATTTTATTCAATTGTTAAAGTAATTCTCTTACGTTTAGTTGTCATTTTATGTTAATCTTATGTAATAAACGCACACAAAACATAATCACTGAATAAAAACACGACCATAAAACGGACTGCTTTATCACCAGTGCGAGTATTGAATTAAAATAAAATGACCATCTACTGCACAGGTATAGAGGGACTCACTTCCAGGGAAACAACCTGTGCAAGAGCAACTGAGGATAATCATTTCACCTTAATTTAGGCCTACAGTAAAACCAAGGAAATCCTATTTGTGATTAAGAATATTTATTTTGGACACCTTCAAATATAATTATTATTAAAAAATGTACAAATAAAATTATGGTATTATTATAACTTAAAAAATAAATTTATTTAGATTGTTAGCAAATAATTCAGTTTATAGGATTATTTTTCACTTCACATTAGCATGTCTGGAATTATAAAATAAAATGTGACTATTGAAGTAGTTCTTTTATAATATGAGTATAATAATAAGCTATGAATAGTATAGAATCATAAACAAGAAAAAGCCACGGTACATAATGGCTTTTTCTTAAAAAATAAACTATAAAAGTTTAATTTTTCAAAACTAGCTTTTGGCCTTTTGGCCTCTCAGCCATTGTCAGTGCCAGTAAAAGGTAAAGGAAAAACCCGGTGTGGAGTCAAATGAAAGGCAAAAAATGGACCCTCTTGTGACCCCACGTCAGATTTTTCCTTCACCTTTTACCAGCATTGATGATGGCTAAGAGTCCGAAAGCTAGTTCTAAAAATTAAACATTCATTTTGTGAGCTTTATGGTTTTTTATAATTCTTCAATTTCACTTTCGCTCTTATTCATAAAAAGAATGAAGACCAGTATATTTAAATAACTTGTTTATTAAAAAGTGTATACTTAAATCATAATATAAGCCTAACTGCTATAGTTAAGTTGTCTAATGGTTGCAATGAAATGTAATAGAGATTAGAACAAGACTTATCATTGATTATGCAGGCAAAATATATTAATTTTTTGTTTTAAATTATTTACCCTACTTGAGAAAAAGTTGATGATTCTAGGAGTTTTTTTTGTTGTTTTATTTTTAAATTGCAAAAGATTTCCTTACTATGTAACAATTAAACAAAGGTTAGCACGTCACGTTTTGGTAAAACAAAAAAGATGCGGTACTTGTTTAGACTGTTACACCCCTTACAAAAAAACAGAAGGAAGTAACAATCTAAAGAAGGTGTCCGGAATGATCTTCTTTAGACTGTTAGGCCCCTTAAAAAAATCAGAAATATGATATTCCTTTATTCCAAAGTACATTGGACTAAACATCCCTTTGTCTAAAACATCTTTTGTCTTTTGTCTTAATAGTTATTTAGACAAAGGAATGTATAATAATAATAATTCTTTATTTGTATTTAAAACTAAAGGTTTTACACAAATGAGTTGCTTTTTTTAGAAGTATACATTATACAATAGAGCATTAACATGAAATTAAAATTAAAATTTGCGGCCTAAGTGACAAAGGAATGTATATATAATTATATCCATTTATATTCTAAAAAAAAAAAACAGGGGAGTAACAATCTAAACAAGTTAGCAAGATGCTCAATTGCACAAGTTATACTTCATTCTTAGCTCAAATATTTGATATAATTCCAGACCTGAAGTAAAGAATATAATTAATTTTTATTTATTAATCATCAACAATCAATACAACATTTATCTAATATCTATTTACATGTAAAAATCAAATTTACGAAATTACACTACTTGCATTTTAACTAAGGTATGCAATAAATTGAAAAATCATTAAAACGTGCAATATTTGAATTACGTTTTCTCGTGCATATTTTGAACTGAAAAAAAAAAAATGCGAGAACAACTCAACTGTATATCACAAGTGGGGGAAAAGGTGTGTACATAATTTTGACTCAAGGAGGCCTACAAAAAAAATCAACATTATTATTTTAAAAAAATCAATAATTTTGTTTTGCACAAAAAAATCAATAATAATTTGTGCATTTTAATTTCTATATTGTAGTTTATTTATTAAAGTAACATTTTATATGTGCCTCCTTCAATCAGAGTAATTCTAATTTATTTCTTATCTAAATCTATAAAATAAGCTGAGTTAACAAAGAGCTTTAATCAATCAACATTTTGATGTTAGTTACAACTAAGATATCATCTTTGTAATTATGACTAGAGAGGTTAATAAAAAAAATTTATATATCATCTTCAGTGTACATGTTAGCCTAGTAAGTGAAAGACTACTGACTTACTTTGCAAACACTTAAGCCAAGTGTGTGCCAAACAAGTGTTTGCAAAGTTATATGGGTAGAGTAAACAGGAGAGAAGAGTAGTGAGTAGAGTAACTCTACCCATAGAAACCCGAAAAAACGCTCCGTAGAGTAGAGTGGCGAGTAGAGTAGCTAGTAACTGGTAAAGTAGAGTACTATACCGCATGCAGTAAAGTGGACTCTACTCTACTTACCCCACCACAGCTCCCACTCTACTAGCTTTCCCACTCTACCCGTGTAAATGTCTTCAATAGCAAGTAGAGTTTAGTTTCAGTTTATACATTGTTGTGCAATCATTTCTGCTTTTTTACTATACTTAAGGCGGAAATACACATGCTAGTTACTCGCACAAAAAGGTACGAGTAGCTCGCAGAGGAGAGCTACTGGCATTTGTATACATCAAATAGCATGCGAGTGAAAAGCATGCGAGTAAATCGCACGGGGTTTGATTTTTGTCTTGCCAGTGGCACTAGTCAAGGGGTGAGGGAACTGATAAGGCACGTGTAAACAGGCCTGTCAGCCCAAGGTTGCTAGTAGCTAGAACGAGTCTCCCTTCAGCCCCCCTTCCTTTCACGGGTATCTGACAACAACTCATCCAACTCATCAACTTTCTCCGGAAGCATTCGCAATTGATTCCTAAAACCATTGACGTCCCCGAACCGCATTTCATTTAGTAGGCACTGACTACTGACTCGCTCCAAGTACCTAATTCCCTTCTAGCTATCCAATCTCTTACCCACACTTTTCGTGTCTTTTTATTATTTTTCAAATGTTTTAAATCACAGTTCTTTGCAAATAACAACAATCTGGTTCATTTCATTTCGCACCGATACATTCATAATGTACATTGAAACACAATTAATAAAACTATCAAAATGAATTAAATCAAATACAATTATTTCATAATTTAATCCGGCCAAGAGAAGGCAAGAAACTTGTGCCTGTATCAAAACTAGAACTGCGACTGGAATGTGTGTTGCCTTGTGCTAGTAGCTCACACAAGACCGATCATGCAGATGATACTAGCATGCTGTTTCACTGGCAAATGTACACAGCGTCTGCAGCATGCCAGCTACTGACATGCTAGTAACTCGCTAATGGTATGCTTTTTTACTAGCATGTGTATTTCCGCCTTTACTACTAGCTTATGTGTAAACTCTCCAAAATCAAAATTGGTAGAGTAGGAAGTAAAGTATACTCTACTCGCTACTCTACTATCCTGTTTACTCTACCCGTGTAAACCAGGCTTTACACTGAAGATGGTATAAAATATTGAAACGTGTTTGTTTATATAATCAATATAAAATTGTGGTGACAATATTGTTGTGTTACTTTTTATTAACCACTCTATAGTCATAATTATGAAGTGGTACCACAAAATCTCAGTCAATATCTCATCTTTGTATAGAGCAAAGAAAATATGCATTTATATATCATGTGTAATCCTTCCACAGTTATTTGTTTTCATTGTTTCCTAAAAGTTCTAATTTAGAAAACAATTGTGTTTTATTTTTTTTTAATAATTGATATCAATTAAACTTTAAATTTAAATTGGAATTTTACAATTTGCACTCGTTTTGTTTTATTTTGATGGACAATAGACATAGAGTTGATACCTCTCAAACTAAACTGCAGTAGAGCGTCAATAATTTGAACGTCAGTTATCTGAACAAAAGCCACTACTTAATTCATTTTTTAAAAGAGCGTTGTTACCTGAATAATTACATTTTAACATAGATATGTTGTTGCTCTGGAGTACAGAAGAAATTTCCGTCACGCAAAAAACAACATGACAAATGTGCCGCTCTTAAATATCTTGCCAGGAAGTTAGAATATAATAGGAGGTAGTTTGGTTTTCACTTGTATTCATGATAGTACTATATTTCACCGATAGAAGTTCTAAATTTTATATAAAATGATATCAGAGCTCCTAGTGGACCAAATGGTAATCAAAATGGATTAATGTTTCATAATTTTGCATCTTAAGATCCTTCTACTATATCAATTACGAGGGTTGGTCAATAAGTAAGGTCTCCACAGGCAACTTTTTAATAACAGTGTTGAAGAAATCTCCCTCCAAGTCACTAAGATAGCTTTGCACCTCTTCCTTGACTTCTTTATCAATATCAAAGTGTTGGCCTCCCAAGTGTTCTTTAAGGGAGGTGAAAAGATGATAATCCCTAGGTGCTAAGTCTGGACTGTAAGGTGGATGAGTCACTATGTCCCAACCAAACTTGATCAGAAGGTTCTTTGTGGAGTTTGCCACATGAGGACTGGCGTTGTCATGCAGTAGCGACACACCTTTTGTCAACATGCCCAGCCTGCAATTCTATATTGCCCATCACAGTTTCGTTAGTGTCTTGCAATATGCATCAGCATTAATTGTTGTTCCACGGGGCATGAAATCAAACGTGCTTGATTTCTTTTACATCATTTCTTTTTTTTTGGTGAATTTCGATTTACCATATTTTAGATTATGCAAACCACCCACACAACATTAGTTCAGATAATCGACGCTCAACTGTATTAATATTAATAAAGCTCTTTGTTAACATCAAGGAATAAACATTTTAATGAACAAAATGGAAAATAAAATAATGTGTTGTGTTTACAAATTATATTCGGGTGTTTCAAAATCTGAGTACTCACTTTACTGGTAGCAGGCTGCGGTAAGGCGCCAAAGTATTACACCTTGACCCACCAACAAACTTCAAGTTTATATAAAATAAACAATTATAATAGTAATCCCAACATAGCAATTTCAAAAACAAAATTTAAGTCCTTCATTTTTATTTTTTATTTTGTTAAATTTGTTTTTTAGAAATTAAATAAAGTGAATGAAAATTTTTTAAGAAAGAGTAATAATAAAGTGTTATGGGAGAAGAGAATGCAGTTAAATTTGTCAACTGTTTACAAACATTATAAATTTATTTAATTTGTTTCTAGTTTTAAGCGAATTTGTACTTACGAAGGCACTGAAGTAAGGTACATCATAAGTTTTTGATAATCAGAGTCACTGAGTTCGGCAAAATTATTTCCATCAGGGAGGGTTATCACTGGATAGCCTTCCCTAGATTTACTACCTGCAAAAATAAATAAATTTTGAACATTTTAGCTTCATTAGCCACTAAGATTTGTACTAGCTGGTCAGTACAGATCAATAAATACTCATAGGCACTTCTTTAGATTGTTACTCCCCTTATAAAGAAAACTGAGGGGAGTAACAACCTAAAGAAGGTGTACGGAATGTTCTTCTTTAGACTGTTACTCCCCTTATAAAAACAGAAGTGTGATATTCCTTTGTCCCAAAGTACATTGGACTAGTCAACCCTTTGTTTTAACAGTTATTTAGTCTGACATTTATATTCTAAAAAAAACATAGGGGAGTAACAATCTAAAGAAGTACCTACTCATATTCAATAGACTTAGAGTGATATTATTAACATTTACCTAGAAAAAAAAAGAAATAGACATCTGTTAGTAAATTTAACTAAAAAGAAAAAAAATTTACTTCAGAGTTTGCCAAAGGTAGTAAGCATTGTGTCCACTTTTGGGAGGTGAAACATTTTTTTCCCTCCAAAGTCAAAATTTCCTCTCACATTTTACGTTATCGACCTCTTCCTGAACAAATTTAGTTTTGTGTCTGTCTGTGTGCCCACACATAACTTCCACAATTTTCATCCGATTTTGATGAAATTTTCAGGGATTACACTGGCTAGGCTCCTAGATAGTCCCATATAAATTTAATCGCTCATGCATCAATGGTAGCCTTTGAGCAGGTGCAAACATAAAATCCTCCAGACATCAATTTTTACCTAATACTCCAATTTACCTCAAATTTAGAGGATAATTGAGGATGGAACGTATGATGATGCCATATAAATTTCATCATGATCGGATCAGTTGTAGCCACTGGGATTATGCAATGTGAGATCCTTGCCAATCGTATAACTTCCTCAATTTTCATCCAATTTCAATGAAATGTTCAGGTATTACGCAGGCTATTCCCTATATGGTCTCATATGTTGTAATTGGATTTATAGTAACCATTGCAAATGGGCAAAAGTAAAAATCCACCAAACAATAATTCTATTATTAGCAATGGTAAAGCATGTATTCATACTTTCTAAGTTATGCTCCTGCGTAACAGCAAATTAATAATCTAATACTCTTCTATGGAACCATGATAAATATTGGGTAATACATTTCGGTGATCTATAGAATCATGTTTTGGTTTACAGGAAGCTATGTGCCACACCCACTTGGCAGACTTTTTTGTGTGTTTCAGATCATAAAGTACAACCTATAACGGACCCTTCTACAGCAGACATTGCTTATAGCAGATGCAAAGACGAGTTTTTCTATGAAATTCCACGTCCGACCCAAGACTGCATTTAATTATGTTTTGTTGTTATTCATAGAAAGTTGCTTATTAACTCTATGTTTAAGGCTATCTTTTATTTGCTCTGTAATAAACACTTATTATAGCTAACTACTTTAACACTTTTGCATTATTATTTGAAATAATTATTTGTTATACAACGGACAACCCTCAGCCTAAGCCTCTATTAGTTCGTTAAAGTGAGGTTCAAGTGTAATACAAACATCATGAGGAATAAGTAATTAATCAGTTGGATAAGCTTCAAATTGAAATGGTTCCACAGAAGATATTGAAATTTGATAATTATGTCATGTTTTATCTAACATACCGTAAATCTCTAACCACCGTAAATTATTACTCAGAGGATATTAACCACTAGACTGGATAATAAAATAATAATTAATAAATGAAACAAACCAGTAATAATTGCAAACTGCTTCTCCAACAATTCAACCACATCGTTGATAGATAAATGTTGCTCTCCACACAGCATGTCTTCTGTAACATAATTCAAATTTTCTTTTATTAATATTATATTTTAGCTCTTTACTTTCTCGTACAAGCAATATGTATAGTAGTAAAAAGGGAAATTATGGCTGAACTATAGAACATGGGAACCATTGGGAGAATCTATAGAATATGGGGACCATCAGGAGAATCTATAGAATATGGGGACCATCAGGAGAATCTATAGAATATGGGGAACATCAGGAGAATCTATACAACATGGGAACCATCAGGAGAATCTATAGAATATGGGGACCATCAGGAGAATCTATAGAATGTGGGGACCATCAGGAGAATCTATAGAATATGGGGAACATCAGGAGAATCTATACAACATGGGAACCATCAGGAGAATCTATAGAATATGGGGACCATCAGGAGAATCTATAGAATATAGGGACCATCAGGAGAATCTATACAACATGGGGACCCTTCTAAAAGCGTCACCACACAAGTGATGTTCCTTTATCCAAAAGTTATTTAGGCAAAGGAAATTTATACCTCCCGTATATACTACTCTGTCCCATAAATACGTATAAAATAATTCTAGAGACTTATGTAGGAAGTGAGGAGACTAGACAGAGATCTCCTCTCCCCCCCAACAACCAAAGCAAGCCTGAGCTAGGTGGAGGGCACCGCAGGTGTCGTCAATCATTCTCTACAAACTGTTGATCCAACCCCTTTCTTAGTGTCACGTCGGCATGGAAATCAAAAGCCACTACAAAAAAAGAACAACGAAAAACGTGGTTTTCATTGGTTGTGCGCAAGTTTTTGGCGCGTGGCTCCATTATCGTCACTGACCACCCCCCATATTCACCCGATTTGGCACCAAGTGACTTTATTTTGTTTCCAAAGTGCAATTCCAAAATTTTGCTTCGGGGCGCCATTTTGGGGGGTTTGGATGGCAATAAAGCAGCGACGACGAGGCAACTAAAGAGCCTTAAAGTAGAAGACTTTAAAAGATGTTTCCAATAATGGAAACGGCGTTGGGCCAAGTGCGTTTTATCAGGGGGGGAGTACTTTGAGGGAGACAAAATTGTTTTAAATGATTAAATGTAAAATAAAAAAAATTATGAATTTTTTATACGTATTTTTGGGACAGACTACGTAGAAGGGATAATGTCCCTAAGTCTAATAATAGATTTCGGCAGGGGCCCTATATTTTATAGTTCCACCGAAATTGTAAGAGGGAGTAGGGAAGCATTGCTTAGGTAAATATTTGCATTATGTTTGCTAAGCCCCATTAACACAGTAATAGTTGACACAATAGTTGTGGTCATGACAGCAACTATAGCATCAACTATCACCATCTAGACTATGTGATAGATTCTGTCACGATAGAACAATCAACCATCACACTATCTCGTTTGACAAGATAGTTGAGTGTTTTATCACAGCAGGCAGAGAACTCACGAGACAGACACAAGAACTATCACGCCAGATTCTTGATGCTGATAGGTTTATTGTTTGTTTATACTTTTATATCACATGATATGAGATCTGGGAAGCAACAAATGTGATTAAGTGATTAGCTTACTTCATATTTATATCAGATTTTGTTCTATCGTTAGAGAACTAACGTCGTGTAAATGAGGTTTTAGAGTGAGTCTAAAACACATACACAAATCTTCAACACAGACCATTCTCTATCCACACACCCCGCAAAAGTTGTTTACAATATATAGAGAGTATTGAGCAGGTTGCAAATATGGGGTGCCACATAATAGTAGGCTCAGACAGTTTATATTTTAAGTTAAATATAGTATTATATAATGGTTTGTCCATCTAATGGTTAAGGATTGACTTAATTGTGGTGTTTCGTACGTACTGTACTGGCCACATTTCTTATTTTTGTTTTAATATTAACATTCCGTACAGGTAAGGTCTAATCTCAAAAATTAGAAGCTCTATGTGTGCTTATCTGAATGCTCCTGCAAAACCTCCACGAAACGTGCCACTTGACATGCCAAGCCGAACCCGACGATTGTCGGTCCGGATCAAAGAAAAACAGATGGCAAGAAGTCGTAATTCGGCCAGACGGCTTTGCCGCTTGGCCTTGCCAACTGGCATTGCGCGGCATAGTGTGGACGCGCCTTTACACACTCCACTTCTTACCTCCTGCAGTGTGGCTTAGCTTTAAGGATGACATCCAGGGATTAAATTATCCACCAAAATCTTTCAGTTTTATAATATAGAGGAAAATGTTAATTATTATGAGTGGTTGGACCTATAAAAGTTGTCAAATCTGTTTTCAGATATTTGAAGGTTTTCAATTACCCCAAGCTGTTCAAAACATAATAAAACACGTTGAAAACAACTTTATAATTAGAATAGTTACTTTGGTGGATGAATAAGGAGTAAAATAAATTAGAATTTAATGCATATTTAAGCGAGACGTTTCGACCCTTCTTAAGGTCATTCTCAGTCTTTATTTATACAATGTTGTGTCCTGTACATTGGTTTAAAATTTAAATTTAAAACAGTTTCCGTCTCCATAAGAGAGCATAATTATTAAAAATAACTAAATTAATACAATTGATAACAATATATCATACTTAACGTTAAAAGTAACAAATTAACATTAAAAAATAATAGACCTATCACTTCAGAAGGGTCAAAACGTCTCGCTTAAATATGGATTAATTCTAAATTATTAAACACCTTATCATCCATCCACCTAAGTTATTATCATATTATAAGAAACGTTAATTTCAGTTTATCTGCAAATCCTCTTAAATTCAACTAATTATTGGGATAAGGATTTAAATAAATATTGTAATAAATAAATATATAATAAATTTATTAATAAACAAAACAAAGTAATAATATTTATTAATTATAAATAAGTTAAAATTATTTATATGAATATAAATTGCCTTATAAATTATTAAAAAGGCACTATAAATAAAAAATAGGATACAAATCAGTTCAATAAATAGTTTTAATATTATATTTATCATAGAATTTTAGACAATAAAAAAAAAATTATTTATAATAAATTGCTATATTTTTTAATATTTAAGTAATAGATCTTTAAAAAAATTTAAATCTATATATGATTCCCTACTAATAAAAAAAAGTACTAAGTACATATATATATGGTATTAATATAAAGATATTAAATATCAATAATACATACTTGGTAGTTATAAGAGATCACAGTTATATATTTTGGAAATAAATAGTACAGCGGTAATAAATTATAATGCACAGTTTATGTTTTTTTTTTTTTTTCAAATTTAAATGTGCTATTTTAAAGTTTAATTAAAACAATTAAATATACACATTTTTGAGCTTGTGAAAAAAAAACACATGAACAAAAAATCTAAATCTAGGCATTTTTAAACTGAAATAATAGAAACATGACTATATTTTCAAGACTTATACAAATTTATCTACAATTTATCGTGGTATACAATATGAAGCATGTTTAAATACACTTTTAATACTTATAAAAAGTAAAAAAAGGAGTTTAAATAAAAATAAAATATGGGATGTTTTTATTGGTCCATTTTATTTATAAAGATTGTAGTGGATTTGACGGCAATCTGGAGAGAAGATTTTTAGTTTTCCTTAAAATTTTGCCAACACAACTCTATAAGGTTGATTGCTATAAATGTGTTAATGTTTTAACTTATTTTTGTTCGCAGAATGGTTCGATGGGGCACAGATAACCAAAATAGTACATTACACATCTAGTGGGGAAAGTAGCATTTTGCATGCGAGTGTGGAATTTGCACCCGAGCGACAGCGAGGGTAGTAAAACCACACCAGCAAAGCAAAATGTCATTTCGCACGAGTTGCGTACCGTACTTAATCTACGATTGTTGGATTTTAATGATAAATACAGAAAAAAAATTAATTAACTTCCTGTATGTAAGTTCGTATTTCTCTTTTGATAAAGATGACATTAATTCATTACTTGTATTTTATGCCGAATTAATTATTTCGGGTGGAGTATTATTCTCCTCATTTTCGTCATAATTATTTAAATCACTCATTGTTTGTCACTAAAAACTCGATATAAACAGTTACTTTAATTAAACAAACAGCAAATTAGTTTTGTTAAATGTAAAACAAACTCGCTAACTGTATGTTAAGGTGAAGAATTCTTCTTTTTTTAAGACCCTAGGGCGTAAAAAAAAGGAATTATAAAAACGCGCATGTGCAATGAATACAAGTACGTAAAGAATCACTTTCTACGTGTCTAAACAGAGATACAATGTTTATATTTTGTATCAATCCTAGATATATATGTTATCCCTATCTTGGACAAACAGTATTTTAAGATATTACAAGCTTGAAATTGAAAACTTTATTATCCATTAGCTAAAACTTAGTTTGTTAGTTCAAAAAATTAAAAATCTACATCTAATATAGAGAGAGAGATGAGTGGCTGTGTTTAGAGGAAAAGAAAGGTACGCTTTGTTTCATGACTACCATCAGCGCCACTATATTTTAAAAACCAATAAAAAATATTTGAGTTTTCATTTTTTTAATCAATTTTTAACAAAGAAATGTTAACTATAATAACTACATTTATAGAAAATGTAATAATGGATTGATGATTAAATATATCAATATAAATGTCTAGCTTTAATTAGGAAAAAAGTATAATACAGTCGGAAACTCCTAACAACAAAACTGGTAGTTCCAGAAACAAAATTCGCTATATAGAAAATTTTGTTATACAGCATTTTTTTTTTTTTTTTTTTTGTTTTTAAGAGAAAAAATCGGTGCGAGACAACTCAGACTAACTTTCTCATATAATCTCGGTCCCAGAAAACGTGAATATATTGTTATCTATACAGACGGATACGTGCGACAATCTGCTAGCTGTGACTGTTAACTCACCTTCGGAGGTTTACTACTATAGAACCTGACAAGTGAAGAGAGAGTCCCACCCGCCACTACCGTCTACTCCAATCATCCTTTTAAACTATAAACTAATCATGATTAACTATTAATTAATTTAATAACAAATATTCAATCCATTAAGCTCGCTTCAATGATAAATCTATGTGATGCTTAGTTAATATTGTATATTATTTTAAGGTGGAGACACACTAGAGCATTCGTCCCGAACGAGCATGCATTCGCCCCGAATGAGCATGCGTTCGCCCCCGAATGAGCATTCGTTCGCCCATGCTTAGAATGGACGAGGCGAGCAGAACGGAAACGCATGCTCATTCGGGGCGAATGCTCAAGTGTGTCTCCGCCTTAAGGTGTATTCAACAGGTGGTTGATTACTCTTAGTTTTAGATTTTCAACAATTCAGACTTATTTTCATCAACATATCTGAAACTAGATGTTTCCCGGGAAAACAGCTTATATCATTAGATTCATATTTAAATGGACTACATTATAGAATTTTTCAATCAAAATCGTCGGAACAGTTTTCGAGAAATAATTTTTTTCACATTTTTTTCAGAGCTTTTGGGGGGTAGCACCCCAAAATTTTGTCAAAATTGGCCAGTGGTTTAGGCTCCATGCGTCTGCACAGATGACAGACAAACATTTTTTAAAAACCACTTTTTTTGGACTCAGGGGACCTCAAAACGTTTATATCCATTAAGATCTCAAAATCAAATTTCCGTGCCGTGATTACAATACTTTCTCTTTATATGAGAAAGTCAAAATAAATGATCCTGAAAGAAGAAGATTTACCCCGTTACAACCTCTAGATTCTAGATCGTTTTTAAAATCTCCACTTGTTTCGTACAGTTTAAATATAGAAAACTGGCCTTTCCAAATTGTAGATACTGAACTCAGAGCATCTTCCCCTTAGACCTATTTACTGGATACTTCTTTGTTCTTCATTCCTTTATCTATGTCTTTGGATAGATTCATTTTTTTTCTATAAGTGATGGTTTTCTTTTAGACATGTGTACGGTGAGTAAATTACGCTCACCGTAAGTCAAAAAGTCAAGGGCTTTATAAACATTTGAAACAAAATTCTAAACTGAGACTAAGAGATTTCTCAACACTTTGCAAAATGATTCATTTTTCACTTACTAATGAAGGTAGTTTACACAAAATTATTAAGAGTGCTAGAGCAAGAAACTCCTAAAAATAGTTCTAAGAAAATAAAGTAATGCAAAAACACCGCCAATCAATATTAATGCATAGAAAGTTTGACGGTCGGATCTTTATCCTATATATTTATGAATTTTGTTCGTTGTAGAAAAATTATTTTTGTTCTATAGAAACACTTTCTACGTTCACACATAGTTTTGGAAACGGTTTTGAAAACGATCCGCGAGTTCAAAACGCTGTACGAACGGAGATTTACGGATCGTATCGGGTTAGATCCCCTCCACCAAAAATACGCGATCGGAACAGGGGATCGAAATTCAAAACGCTCTTATGAACAGGTCGTAGAGGGGATCGAGATATCAGGTTATTTTACTCTTTTCCACTTTTTAAGTTCTTGATGCTTTTAAGTTTTCGTGAGCTTCCGTTTCTTTTTTTTTAAACTGCAAAAACGTTTTTAAACAAAAGTTGATACTGTAAAAACCTGCAAAAACTTTTAATAACTTGTAAATAAAAAGAAAAAATTCGCGGACATATTAGGTAACAAGAAAGAAGGTTTTACTCGTGACGTCACCGTTACGAGATTTCGAAAACAAATATTTCGATCACCTGTATTTTTTGTTGTGTGAACGGGAATCGTTTTGAAAACGAATTGGATCCGAAACGCTTTCAAAACGATGTGTGAACGTAGTAACTTTTATACTGAGAATTCGTGGGGACATAAAAATATTCGTTATACAGAGATTTTCGTTGTATTGAAGTTTCTTTTATGGAGATCCGACTGAATATGTTTGAACAAAATGATTGACATCAGTTGACTATTTACAATGAAAATGTTCTAAAAAAAGGAACAATTTTTTTTATAATTACTCATAGAGTAGTTATTGTAAATGTTTGAGGAGTTAGATCTTTTCTTTTCAAGAAATGACTTAATGGTAAGATAATTGCCTGAGGTTCATTATCTTTTGAAGGTTGGGTAAGCAAGAGAGGTAACTCTGAAACATCAATTTCAGCGGAAGATATTTCTCCTTTTATTTGGTTTACATTTTCCGTTTCTTTGTTCTCTTCAATCCTTTGGGTTTTGTTTTGTTGTTTTGAATTCTGTCCTTTCGAGTTTCCAGCTACTGAACCTGAAATATAACAAAAAAAACAAAACATTAAAATTGGTTCTTTTCTCTAAAATTATAAATGATGGATTAAAAAATAATAATAAAATAAAATAGTTTCAGTAGAGTTTCGCTAATCCATACCCCACTGGTTCGGAATCCGACTAATCCAGAGGGGCCTTAATAATTTTCTAATAATGTAAGATTAATATTAACTTTGAATTTATATCAATAAGACGGTGTTTTTTTTAAACTAAATCAATTTGTAGGTTTAAAAAGTGGGCCTAAGTTAAGACTAAGAAGTAATTTTTATGATAGAAAACATAGATTTTTAATAGTTTTACCATTAGTTATAGGCCAGGAGGTAGCGAGCATAAAAGTCTCTGACTAACATCAAGCTAGAATTTTGTGTATAAGTAAATATTTTGGTGCCTTTTAAGAATATGTGGTCGGCTAAGTTCGTCTGCAGGACATAGCTTGGCAATAGGCATTTGAAAAAACCGTTGAGCGGCCACCTCCCGCCCTTTTTGGTGGACAATGTGATTTTCATGATCCTGAGTACAAACGTAGCTAGTAGATCAAAAATCAAGTTGACTGCAGTTTGTCACTTAATAGGTGACCTCGTTAATTTCGAGTAATATTTGACTAACTAACCTATTAAGTGACAGACTACTATCAACTTGATTTTTTCTCAACTAACTAATTTCGTACTCAAGATCATGAAAATCACATTATCCACCAAAAAGAGCGGGACATGGCCGCTCCCCCCTGATTTGTTTTTTTCAAATGCCTGCTGTCAAGCTATGACCCGCAAATGAACTTTGCCGACTACATATTCTTAAAAAGGCACCAAAATATTTACTTATACACAAAATTCCAGCTTGATGTTAGAAACTTTTTTGCACACTATCTCCTGGCCTACTAGTTTTACAGACATTTTAAAACTGATTCTGTTTAATTTGGACTTTCGGTGATCCGGACACAGTGCTCGGTCCGATCAAATCTGAATTAGAGAGACTCACCTGTATTAAAAATAGCAGGCTCTTATGTTAATATGCACACAGATCAAAGAGATTAGGTTACAATTTTGAAATGTTTTAGACAAAAATTTATGATTTTTTCAAAATTTAATTGAAAAAAAAAGAAAAGTTGATATCATGGTTTCTTTAAATTATACATTTTAACAGGTTTCGTTAAGTTCTTATTAACTTCTTTTTAGTTTTTTGTTTTGTTTTTTTATATAAAGGGTGTCCCAAAATTGGGTTGCCAATGTGTGTAATGACAAACATTTAATTTTTTGAAGAAAAGTCACTTTTCATAAAATCTCCTGTTTATTCTTAACCCATTCAATGCGGGTGGATCCACTGTGGATCCATGCCGTGCTAACGCGCCTGGCGGGTGGATCCACAGTGGATCCAAGCCCTCTTTTTCAGCCCTCTGTAGCTCTATTTTCCGTGCCTCGAGTAGAACCATCTTGCAAGGCTCCGTCAGGCCCGCTCACGTTTGTATCCACAGTGGATCCAAACTTTTTTTTTTTTTTTATTTATTTATTTTTAAATTAACTTTTAAAATCGTTTAGATATATACGGTAACTAAGGTAGGTTCATGAATTGGATTACGCATTGAATGGGTTAAATAACGATTTATAATACTAATATCTTTTCAAAATGTACCCTGTACCCAAAAAGTACAATTTTCTAAAGTCGTATGAGAGGAAACCAGACCAAGTTTCAACTATTCAAGAAAAAAGTATTATTTATTATTTAAGTAAGTGGTTTATAAGTACCATTATTTTTTAATTGATTTCCCCTTAAATAGCTTTTATTTATTTTTTCCAAAATTTATATGCGAAAAATAATCTTAGAATTACATCTTATAAAAATTATAAACAATTGATAGTTGAAATTTGGTCCGGTTTCCTCTTGTACAATATTAGAAAATTGTACATTTTGGGTACAGGGTACATTTTGAACAAAAAGTAATACTGTGAATCTTCATTTAAGAACAAGCAGGAGATTTTATGAAAAGTGACTTTTCTTTGAAAAATAAAATGTTTTTGTCATTACCCAATCCGGGGACACACTGTATTTATAGAAAAAGCCAAACTAATTTCAGCTGAGTGTGTATGTAACAGAATATTTTACAAAATTTAAGCTCAACTTTTATTAAAATGAAATCCAAGACAAGAAGTTACAAACACATACAATGAAGTAACGAAAAGAAGATTGCAAAATGGTATCGTAAAATAAAAATAAAACAACTACTTGATCATTTAAATCACCTGGTTCTGTTTTTGAAAACCTCAAATTCGGGAATTGTTCTTTCATAAAATGCCGGAATGTAGAGTACCCTAAAATTTTCTCATTTGGGGAATATAAACTGTAGACATAATCTTTATAAGTATTGTGCACAGATTTTCTGGTTACATCAGGTGGTAAAACAATAGGGCCTTTTAGATTTCTGAAAAAAAAATAAATAAATAAATAGAAAAACCCATAAATAATAGAATTTTATAAGAACTTTCACTAATTATCATGTAAATTTTTAAAGAATATTTTTTAATTTTACTAATTAACATGTAAATTTTTATTAATCTCTTTTTGAATAAAGTTTTATTAACTTATAAATATATATGTTATGTCTATTAACAACAGGCAATAAACAGACATTTTCAGAGTCAATAAAAAGGCTATTAAGATGCCATAAATAGCGGAGAAATGATTCGATTTTTACATATTTTGTAATAGGTGAATGCCTATTTATCGCTCACACACCTCCTACTCACACCATATAAACACATGAAGAGAGTGTAGGACAATCAGTTGACTGGAGTGAGTAGACTCAGTCATATTCCAACTTTTTAATCGTAGAAGTGCTAAAAAAGAAATGTTTCAAGCCAACTGTCCTCATTTTGAAGACAGCTACAAAAATATTAAATAGCATATGAGTTGACTCTCCTACCTACTATCGTTCTAGTTAACTCGCTCAGTGTATACGCACCTTTAATACAAAATTTTTCTTAGATGTGCGTTATTATTTACTCAGTACCTAATACACTATAATGTTAATAAAAATATTTGTTTACCCTGAAACATTATGCTGCTGTATGAAATCCTTTAGGAAATAAGTCGCTTTCCTGTATATATCTAGAGGAAATACATTGTGAGGTTTCTTGCCATGGTTACCATGAATTCTCGGAGCAACACCATGAGTCATTACATGCTTTCTGATCCGTTTTAACTGCAAAAATAAATATTAAAAACTGTTAAAACTCTTTAACTTCAATAATACATATGAATTGATTACTTATTCTTTAATAGAGACTCCTTATTATAATGAGAGATAAAGAAATTTAGCTATCAAGAAATATAATATAGCGCTGCTATATATCAAGAAAAATATATTATATATAGTTGACCTCTATTATGAAAGTCCAAAAAACTCGTATTTTTTGGTCCGCAATAGAAGGGACTACTACTATATTGTATTTAGTACTTGTATACTACTATATTGTATTGTATATTGTATACTACTATATTGTATTTAGTTTCGTAAGGATTAACATTTTGAGTGAAAATGAAATAAGTTTTCTAATAGAATAAAATTTGAGTTATGTAGGAGCTCAATAGAAATACCAAATTGACAGCCAGCCAGATAATTTAGAATGGAATAGAATCATTAGGCTATCACCTTTGTCCATTGTCCTTTAAAGGTGTTGGAAAATAGCAATATTCTTTTTACACATGTGACTTTTGACAGTGTGGGAAAATCCGAAAAATTGGGGTGGGAAGCCAATGAGAAGTCAGGATTTTGAATTCTAGAAGGTCAGGCCAACTAGGCAAACAAAACTGTCACTGGCCCCACCCCTCCTACAGGCCTAGTAGCTCTATTTTTCTCCTCATTTAGGTTGGCCAATCTGAGTGTCAAAAGTCACAACTCGTGTATACTGTAATTGTTTGTGATCCAAATTTTGTAGATCTTCTTCAGTAGAAAATCGTTTTATAGCATACGAATAGCGTCAACTTTAAAATTATTTTTAATTATTGTAAATTTTTAAGGTAAAGGTCGGTTAATTTTAACTCACTCTAATTTTGCTCATAGCTCGTACACCTTAGAAAATTAGACTATATTCGATGGTGTTGCGCTGAAAGGGCCAATCTGCATTTTGAATTTGAATTCTAAAACTTGAAAAGCTACAATAAAAAAATTGATATTTGAATGCCTTATTTATATTTTTATTCATTTAAAATATACTTGGATACCTAATTAATAAGTCAAAATAACCAAATTTATTTTATTAATTATAAATAAAAAAACAAACGTGATATTAGTTGCAGATTGGCCCTTGTGGATTTTTTCAGATTGGCCCTTTTGGCGCAACACCATCAATATATGAACTTTTTCACTGAAAGTGACCTATAGAAACCTTTCAATATGGTCATCTGAAATTGATAAACCCTGAATTTGTAATAGATGACAAGAGATTGTCTTGTCACTCCATTAGATGTATAAACCATATAAGTGGCGTTCAAAACCTGATAGATTCTATATCATCTAAGTAACTTCTTATTTATCCATTTATATTGTGGTGCTTTGTGAACACCAAGTGTCGGGCTTTTATCAGAATTAAGAATCGAACTTGGATCTCCTGCTTCCAAAGCAGGAAGGCAATGAGCCCCCCCTATATAGGGTGACCATAGGTCCCGTTTTGACCGGGACAGTCCCATTATTTTAAGCTTTTGAAGGTGTCCCGTAGGTTTCAGAATATGTCCCGTTTTAGGAAAAATCAAACATTTTCCAAAAGTTCAAAGTAAAATGAAAAACTTGTCCCATACTTAATGAGTCTTAGTAAATATGTTATTTATCAATGGTTTGCTTCACCAATGTTTAATATTTATTCATCGTCGTTTCAAAAAGGGGGGAGGGGAACACTAGGTCTTCACACAAAGTATTTTTAATAACAAAAAACAGGTTTCATCTACTAAATACCTTGGCGTCTTCTGATTAAAAAAAAATTAGCTGTTCACATTATCATGGTATTGAAGTGAATCTCGGTCATTTACTTCGATACCATGTTACTGTGTTATTTATTGTGAGGGGTATCTGCACTATATGCACAACCTATTTCTATATTTCCGGTTTATTTCAGTTCTTAAACAGTTCCTATATTTATCCTATCTATAAATTCAATCTTATTTTCTTCAATCCTCCCCCCCCCCCTCCCCAATTCCAATGTCCCGTTTTAGAAGCGAAAGTGTTGTCACGTTCTTTTCTTGTCACCGTAAAGTAAAACAAGATTAATTACATTACTAGATATTAGATTTACCTGATAAAGTGTAACATTTTCAAGATATAGGAAGGCCGATAAGCATACTCGTCTACCACTGTAAGCATAATTAGGTCTGGCTCTTCTCCTTTCCCTTCTTTTATTAGTGCTCACAGGATCTGACATGCAGGCCATCGTTACGCCCATTAGATACATATCATGTTCTTCTTTAGTAAGCTCCGCTATGTTTAACCTGTGCCTAAAAAAAAAAATCAAAAATATGAAGTCTATTAAACATAATATATCAATAAATGTATAGTATAAATTGTCATTTGTACAAGGATATAACTGTTTTTCTATTTCAGTAATTTTGTATAGAACACGGTACCCCTGATCAATATCTTTATTAGACTAAGGGATATTATCACATTTATACAGTGGGGATATAATATTCCCTTATCAAAATAACTTTTTGACAAAAGAATACCACTTGTGAGGTGAAACTTAGCAGAAGGGGCCCCAGATTCTATTGTAGTCAATGGGCTGTTCGAGCCCGACAAAATAAGGCCATGCTTCAATACTTTCAACTTGACAATCCATAGCCAAAATATTTCAAAATCAATATAAGAATTGTAAAGCATATACCTGTAAACTGCTTCAGGATTAAGTCCTCGAAAGCAACTCTCCGCACACTCACAGCCCATTTCAAATCTTTTTCGAACTTCAACGGCACTGTCTTCGACATTCGATACTTGATCTCCAATTTTAACTCTGCCATAGTTCTTTCTTACAATTTTCTTAGAATGTTTGTCTTGATTGTCATCTGATTGTTTGCTACTACATTGTTTAGGCTCTTGTCCCTATTAAAAAAAAAAAAAACTATGAAGATAAGTGTAATTAACAATAAATAAAGCCAACTTAATCAAAAATCTTAATTGATGGCAGCTGCCTGTCTTATAACATTGGTTGTACCTATGAATTAAACTTAATTTGGAAATTAATACCATTAAAATTAAAAGGACAAAGCTGATCAGTAAAAACAGACAAATTTCAACTACTTTAGGTCTTCATCAAGGAGCTGATCATTCAGAAAGAAGAGGGACTAAGGATAAAGAGTGTTGAATGGTTAATGTCCGACACATTCTGGTGTGAAGTTGCACTCACCATAGACTAAACTAGGAACATAGGATAGTATGTAGTTAAAAAATAGGCTGACGTTTTGACACAATGTTATGCTATTAACCGTATTGCTTCAAAATATAAGATGCATCCTGATTTTGGAGCCAAAAAACTGGAAAATCATTAATGCATCCGAATATACGAAGTATTCTCGACCTAAGGAAAAATCTTCTGTTCTCTTAATTACATACTCTTTAGACGTCAAATTTAGGCAGTCTACCATGGATATTGTTGGAATATTAAATCTTCATTTAGATGAAGCAGAGAAGTAGCAAGGTAAGATTAAAAAAAATTTTTGAAAATAAAATGTTTAAGCTAACAAGAAATACCTAGGCACAACATAACCTTATACACCCCAATTCAAAGTTAATAAAATAATAACTTTAAGAAGTAAATAAATAGTTATTTATGTAACTAGGAATTTTACTGACGAGTGATCAAGTTAGCTTCCGAGCTGGAGGCGAGGACAGGTTATGAAAATTAACTGGCCAGGCAGGCAATGAATAAACGAGGCAGAAATGTTTCCTTTGCTGCCTTGTTGCACACAATATTTTATCTACTCACACTTTCTAGATAAAAAATGAAAGCTTAGGTAACCATATTAAAATAATGTAAATTAAAATAAAATTAAACACAAACAAAAACAGATGTTATGACATGCACTGATAAACACTGTACTTTTACTGCCTAGACAGGGAAATATTTCCTTGACTGTTTCAATTACTTTCCTGCATTTTTTAAATATTTTAATGACAAATCAGCGAAATAGTACTTTCCAGCCTAAAAAAAAACCAGTTAAGTAATGCTTAATTTTGCTGCCGAGAGTAGATAAAATATTGTAAACAATTTTGGACAGAAGGCTTATGCTTAGGGTTACCATACGTCCGGATTTCGTCGGACATCAAATCCGGACTCTGGATTTGAAACATCTGTCCAGTTTTGCGTCCGGATTTGAGAATTGTCCGAATTTCACTAAGATAAACGGAAAACGCAGTAAAAGAAGGAAAATTTCATTCTGCTCAAGGACAAGCCTTTTCTAAGGGAAATTAGTTCTCATCTGAAAAGTATAAAGCAATTTTTTGTTTTCCAGAGTTCCCTCTGTCTGGATCTGGCCTTCATAAATTATGGTAACCCTACTTATGCTACCTTTGATTAGGAAGAGTGAAGAGCAATTCAGGGCATATTCAGTCTATTATATTAATATAATAGAACCCCTAATGTGATCTATGTCTTGGGACTTACTTAAGCTACAGAAATATAAATGACTTACTTGATTATTTTTACCAGGTGAAGAATCATCACTGCTGCTCAAAGCGGACTCGATGCAGTCATACTCCCACATACTACTCTGTTTATTCATGGTCGACATATTGCTGTTTTGAACTGAACTGCTCTCTTGTATAATAGTAGATCCACCATTAGGATCTATGATAATTATCTAAAAAAAATTAAATTAAGTTAATTAAATTAACATTGTTTGTGATAGTAAGGATATTATGCATTTTTTTCTCTAAATTTATATATTTTTTTTTAATTAAGAAATAACTTAAATATTACTTTTTGTCTACTCACATAATGTTTTTACATCATGTAGTAATTCATTTCTGCATTTAATTTATTTATTGTTAACACAATTATATAAAATACAATTAAAAAACCTACCTGCTCCGTAGAATCTGATTCAATTAATTTGCTGTTTAGAAAAGCAGCTTCGACACTCATTTGTCCTGACTCCATCGATGATATTTCCAAAAGGTATATTTACTACGAAGAAAAATTGATTATAATAACTTTTTAAAAATAAAAAATAAAGAGAGAATAATAGACCAACAATAAATTACTATATTAACTGTAACAATAAAGGATATAATTTTTCTACTAACAAATCTTTTATAAAATTGATAGTAAGTATACTTATTTTAAATTTAATAATATTCTTGAAAATTAATCAGTTGAGGTATTTCAGACAGCCTGCGCCACTATTTTTAAATATGTAACTCAGTGGCATAACAGTGCGTGTAGTGCTAGGCTTACCAAAGGGTTTATAAAACTACCCCCACCCATACAAGATTTGACCACGCCCGTTGCTGCTTAATTATATTGAAAGGAGAAACTGCAATTACCCTCCTATAGGAGGGCAATTGCCCTGAGTGTCAATAGTTTTGGGTAAATTACAAATATTAATGTTGTGGGAGGGAGGGCGAGTATTATTCGAAGATTTAAATTAGATTTAATATCCCACATTTCTATGTTGAGTAACCGTTCCTTTTGGACGTACATTTCATTAAAATAGACAGCTGACTATTAAATAACAAGAAAATGTTTTGGCTCTTGAGCAATCTGTAGCTAAAATAAAAGATAATTACTACATTTGCATGTTTAAATACGGATTGAATACAGTTTTTGGATCCAAAGTATCCATGGAAACCTAGATTCAATACAGATTGAATACAATTGAAATCCAGATATGATACACTAAATTCTGGGATCGTATCTGGATTGAGTTTCATGGAAACCCCTAAATTTGATCCTGGCATGCGCAGAGTGTAGGTGTGAGTGTCTCTAGAGTGTTTCTGCAGCAACTGTAGATAAATATGTCAAAAAATATAACCTTTATTTATTATTTTTAGTTTTATTTATTGAAACACTTAAAAACAAACCTGGTTATAAAAGGTGAAGGTTACAAAATAATTTATAACCTTCATCAAAGTAACCTTGTAAAAGTTTGTTTTTCTATCGGCTGATGGGTGTTTTGAAAGCGAATTAAATGTCAATTCAATCCGTTTTGAAACATCATGGAAACGTAGTAATTTATAGAGATATGAATTCCAGAAGTGACCGTGATATAGTGGATGAGAGCTCCGTTTCCTCTAAACACCTCTATGACACGGTAATAACCGGAAGAACTAGAACTCTATTGTTAAACCATTCCATCTTGCTGGATAATGTAAAATATATTTAATAAAAAGATAGTCATAGCCAATTAAATTTAATTCTCTTGTTTCCTCTAATAAAAAAAAGTTGTATTATAAATACCCCTTTAGGCCCCTTTTTTTAGGCTAATCTACAGTTATCCATACAGTCGAGAATCACTTGGCAGTACAATTTCGCTTGATTTATACACTTAAGAGATTATATCCCTTTGTCAAAAGAGTTCATTTTTAAGATTTATACATTTGAAATATTATATCTATATAATTAATACATTTTAAAGATGATATCCCTTTGTCTAATCAGTACATTCGATTGAGGGCCCCCCAATTTTTTAACCTCTTTTCCTAGGTGGCTGGATAACTGCAATTTTACCAAACTTTAATAAAAAAATTTAGTAAAAATACCACTTATTTATTAAGAAATAAAGTTTCTTTCATTTTAGGGATTTTTTAATCATATTTACTGGAAGAAAATCTTTCCAGAAGTAAGATTTTCATGAAAGTAGTAAGGTAATATTAACAATAATTCTATTAGTTAAGTAAATCGCCTAATGCTTTTATAAACTATTTTTAAAGGATCAAATAATATTTTAAGCATAAATATTTTCTCATAAAATCATTCTTGTTCGTGTTAAATTATGTATAAAAATACACAACTTGATGTGACATTATTATCAGTTGGTTCTAAAATAGAAAAGATGGTTTTTATAGCCAAGTGTTCACATTAAAACACCAATTCAATTTCTCTTTAGAGGATAAATATATTAAATTATACTCGAAACAAAACAATAACAACAGTTTAAAATCATTTTTTACTTTTAAACTTAAGGCGGTAGAACAGTAAAGCTCAAATTCGCCTGCCAGACAGACGACTTTAGACCTAAAGGTAGGATTACTCAAGTGAAACGAACAACTAATTTCAACCTTACCTTATAAAATCCTGCGTCGAAATCAATGTCCATGTGTAGCTTGAGAACGTAGAATATTAAATTTGTTGAAATATCCAAGATTAAAACCTTTTTATAATGATAAACTGGTAATATAAACTTGTAAAGCAGAGGACGCAGAAATGTCGATAACAAATACCATTATGGCCGTCAGGTGCGCCTTGAGTGTCTGCGCATACTCACGAAACCGGGCGGTATTTTAAAGGCGGGTATTTTAAATTTAAAAACCTCAAGTAGATCGCTCATCTCTTACTTCTATATGTATTTAATACGATATATGTAATAATAATCTCTCAACACTTACAATTAACTAGAAAAAACATACACGTTTTAATTCCTTCTGAAGTTTTATCTTATTTATTATTAATTAGGAACCATAAATCAAATTTATATCAAGGTCGTTTCCAAATGCGATGCAAAGTTATAATAATTCTCGGTATTGAGTCCTAGGTAGAAAATTAAATCTTTAATAAGTTCAAACGTATCGAAGATTTTAGTATACATTGCCAGATGTTTTATTAAAACATAAACAAAATCTTAAGATGCACAAATGTTTTAAGTTAGAGAAATATATTTTTTATGCTAATGTTAGTCAATCCACTCAAACGTACAAATTTTAAAATATATAACTTTCTATAATTTGATAACCAATTAAATAATATTATACGTAATATGATTTTTGCTTTTATATATGTTTTTATATTATCCGATGCAATAAATTGTAATATAAAACAAAACAAAATCGTTCGTTATTTATTAAACGTAACTGGTTTAAATTTAAATGGTAGTACCAACATACATATATTTAGAAAAAAATTATAACTGTTTAGCATTGATAAAATAATTGTCTCTCTTTATTTAGATAAGCTTTTAAAATTATTTAAAGATCTACGAATCAAAACAAACATTTAATTTTATTGAAATAAATGTGGTTGCCTTGGCAACGATTTATTAACAAACTATACAGTCATCCTATAGAATCTTTATAATATTATAGTACATATCTAATTTTGAATTCAAAGAGTTTAGTTTAGTATAATATCGATCAAATAATCATATACCAAAATCAATCTTTCTTCTTTTTTCTCACACCTTTTAAGTAAGCTTTACTTACATTATTTATCTTCAAACTGATAACTTTGGAGCCCCACTTTTCTTTGTAAAACTTTACTTTATTTTATAATTCAGAATCTTTTAGCCATCTAATTATTTACACAAAGAAAGTTTATCTTAAGAAACTATTCGTAATTATTTATTCTTAACTCAGGATAGCTCATTTAGGGGTTAGAGAGTATAATTATGAGGATTTTATCCAATTACTTAATGGTAACCAATGGAAAAGCCTAGTAAATTTTGCAAGGGTAGCTTGGAGATACAGGTACTCGTTAGTACAAGAATGGAATTGGGAATAAGTTAAAAGTTTTTGCATGTTAAGAAGTTATTATTTTTTATTTTATCTTTGTTCTCATCCCTTTTCTGTTTTTCTCTACACATTATTTATTATATAGACAAAATTATAATTAATTAAATGATTAAATGATGACAGTTAAATAAATAGTTGATAAGTTAGTTAATAGTTTGTAAAAAAAAATACATAAATAAAAAAATAAAATAAAAAATAAATAAAAAAAAAAATAAAAAAAAATAAAAAAAAAAAATAATAATAATAATACCTAATAAGTAGCATTATAATTTTCTTACTTATATGCTACCAATCTGTAACAGAAAATATCTCTTCCTAATTTCTCTGCTTCTTAATTTTGATTATAAAAATATAAGTAACATTATAATTTTCTTACTTATACTGTTACCAATGTGTAACTAAAAATATTTTTCTACTTCTTAATTTTGATAAAAAAGAAAGAAAAAATAAATAAATAAATTGTAACTAAAAATATTTTTCTTAAATTTATTACTTGTTAATGTAAATATTGATTAACAATTTTAATTATCTGTATTATCTATTAGTTAGAATGAGGAAATCTGTATTATATTTGTAAGGTTTGCCAACCCACTTAACGGTGTCAATTCACCAAAGTTGTTCACATTTATACTTATACATACAGTTATGAATCTTTTAATTTTATATTGAAATAAAAATGTGTTTCTATTCTATTCTATTCTATTCTTAACTCTAATCTTGTGTAGTTATATAATTTAATATTATTTATCAATTATTATTTGAAACTGACCGAATACTTATGCTCACGATTATTCTTATTATTTAGCTTTCTTCTCTTATTTATCTTTTTTATAACCTCTATCCTTGCTACCTATATTTATCATTTTCCGTTTTACTTATCGTTTACAATAGTCGTCGTGTACAGGAGATTTCGGTCAGGAGGCAATTTATGCTGTCTCACATCATTTTTTCACATATTTCTACTTCCAAATCTTGTTTATAAAATATATTGTTTATCAACTATCTCCAGTAGGGAGAAAAAGTTATGATTTTGGATTAGTTTGGAGTTTAGAGGGACTAAAGTAAGTCTTTTCTTCCCTCAACTCAAAAAGTAGGGCGAAAAAATAAAGTAGGGCGAAAAAGTAAGGATTGCCAACTTAATTATTTTATAAATAGTAGAAAATGAATGGCTAATTTAATGAAGTTGTTGAAATCAGGTTGGCGACACTGCTTTTTCGACCTTGTTTATCTTTGATTATAACCTGCATCTAAATAACCTTCTATTTGAGTTTAATTCCAATTCTTATTGGTTTTTAATATTGCATCTCTTATACCTGCTATTAAAAGTGCTAATAACTATTGTTATTTATTAAAATAATAAATTAGCTAATTAGCGTTATTCCCTCTGCTGCGCCTCGGAATTTAGGGACCATGTTGGTTCCTTCGGCTTCGCCTCAAGAACCAACTTTTTCGCTCAGGGAATAATGGCTTACTTTACTCCCTAGGTGCATCAATAACTATTATTGTTCATTGAAGTTAATTTATCGTTCGGGTTTATTTATTTTAATTATAACTTTAGTTTTAATTTTACTATTATTTTTTGAACAGCTACCAATCGGCAGGTAAGAGGAGTTGAACTCTGTTCTGTTCACCCCCCCCCCCCCCCCCCGCCAAAACAATAACAATACTCCTAAATATCCGTTAATGTAAATTTTATATTGTAGATATTCATTCAGATAAAAATATCCTAAAATTTATTTTAATAGTCGTTTGCTAATCAAACTATTTTCTTACGTTTTCAGTTGGTAACACAGCAGAATGTTTCGTATGAAATTAACGTAAATTATATATTACATAATATTATTACACGGGAACCTAAACTACTGGGCCGATTTTGACGAAATTTATGGCATACATGATCAGAGAGAACATACCCCAAGGCGAAATCGATAAATGAATTTTAGCAGAAAATTTACGGGTGTTACTCCCGATTTAATATTTTTTAAATTTAGTCCATTCAACTGCGAAACTAACGATATAAGTAGTTTTCCCGGGAAAAATCTAGTTTCCAAGATATTGATATATATATATATATATATATATATATATATATATATATATATATATATATATATATATATATATATATATATATATAATTTTTTTTTTTAATTTTTTTGAAAATTGAAAGCAAAAAGTAAACAATCACCTGCTGAACGTTAATTAAATGTTTTTTCTTTTTTTTTCTTTTTTTTTATCAATCAAACGAGTTATTGTGGAATTTAAATACGGTATCACACCTATATGAGAGAGTTTATCTGAGTTGTCTTGGACAGATTTTTTTCCTTATGCTTTACTTGGAAAGAACGTTACCGGATATGTTACCACCAGAATTTGAATGTGTTACTGTTACTGACCGTGAACGTGAACAGCATTTGTGATAACTTCTTTCCTTTCCTGAAATAAAAGCTTTCAACTTTAACATTTAATTTTATAATTCTGATGAGGGTATCATTGTCTTCGTTGTAGTTTGATTTGCATGACAACCATATTAAATAGAGTAGGAATGGCGCCATGACAGAAATATCTCTTAAGTAATATACAGGGTAGGATTATCTTGGGGTAACCAATTATATTCTAGCAGTTTAAGTGGCATATTTAGATTCTTAGAAGGGCAAAGTAGGTACTTAGAGATTACCACTTTCTTACAATAAACGGATTAGCATAAAGGTGGGTTCATAGCATGCGATTTTTACGTGCGTTAGGGCTATATAGATAATAGTACATTACGCGTCCAGTGCGGAAAGTAGCATTTTGCATGCGAGTGTGGAGTTTGCACCCGAGCGACAGCGAGGGTGGTAAAACCACACGAGCAATGCAAAATGCCGTTTTCGCACGAGTTGCGTACCGTACTTTATCTACGATTGTTAGATTTAAATAATAAATACAGAAACAAATAAACTTGCTGTAACTAAGTTCGTATCTCTCTCTTGATAAAGATGGCATTAATTCATTAGTTGTATTTTTTGCCAAATTAATTATTTATGGAGGATTATTATTCTCCACATTTTCGTCAAAGTCACTTGATTCACTCATTGTTTTTCACTAAAAACTTGATATAAACATTTACTTTAATAAAAGAACACCAAATTAGTTTTGTTAAATGTAAACAAAGTCACTAATCATGCGTAAAGCTGAAGAATTCTTCTTCTTTACCGCCCTAGGGTGGTAAAGAAGAGGAATTCTTCAGAACTATGAGACGCGCATGCGCAATGAATACAAGTACGTAAATAATCACTTTCTACGCATCTAAACAAAGATATAATGTTTATATTTCGTATCAATCGTAGATAAAAATACATTCATTGAAGCCGTGGAGTTGTCACTGCGTGTTTTCCCCCACCCTTCCTCTCTTGTGTACTTGCTCATTGTTCCGTTCTGGTTTTAGGTTATAAACAAAGCCGAATATGTTAGGTTTGTTCCAACCCCCTTATTATTTGTACCGTCCTTTGTATCGCCCCGCGGATCGTTCGGAAATTGTTTAGGATAGGTTTTATGCGCAGGCGCTAACATTGGACTGTAATAAAACAGTGTCAGATTGGACCACTTTTGTTTTGAAAACATTCCAGGAAACCTAACAGATAGGGAACCTTCTTGTGTAATATGTTTGACGATTTACATAACTGCGCATGTCAATACAAACTAGTACGGTATCGTCAAAGGATCGTTTGGAGTTTGGACCGTATAGTAAAGCTACATTCACACGAGGCGGTTCTGGCCGACTCGGCGGTCGAGTCGGCCGGCGAGTGGAGTGTTCAGATGTACGCGGTGGAAAGCGGTGGCAACGGCAACGAGTCGGTTTCTTCATGAGCCATTAGTCTCAATCGTATTCTTGTCGGGATAACATGGATTTTGTAGAAGATTTGGCTATCTCGTGGCTTTTATACCGTAGATTGAAGCAGCGAAATTAAAGTAGGTTGGTTTGGTGACATGCAATCGTTCGGGAGCGACGATCAAAAGGATATTATTACATATTGTGGCCTCAAATTAAACAAGATAGAGAAAACTTTTGAACTTTACAAGAAGTTTGAAAATTGCAGCCCTGGCTTCAAAAACTGCAATTAATTTTCCGTTCTCAAAAATCAATTGTTACAACAATAGGTAATTCTACACTTAAAAACACTTTAGTGGATATTTAATTTGAATTAATAATAAATACACATCTTTAGCAATACATATATAGAGAACTATATAATCCAAAAACTATATAACAACTAAAAAAAACTGTAGAAAAGAAGGTGATCTAGGAAAATCCGACTCGTTTCGCAGACACGTGTTAACTGTGACACTAGAAAATACTGGATCATAAATCGAGGCAGCTATCTGGGCGCGCGCTGCGTCGAGAGAAAACGAGACTACGACTAGAAACGGGGCGAAGAGTCGGCCTTTGTGAACACTTACGTTAAATCTTGCAGATCACTAGCCGACTTGTCCGCTGACTCGACCGCCGAGTCGTCCTGAATCGCCTCGAGTGAATGTAGCCTAAATGGTTCGCAAACGATCCCGGCTAGAACAAATTTTATCCGTATAAACATTATTTAATTCTTTATCCACATAAACTTTTATCCATTGCGCATACACGAAATGATCCCGCGGACGGTTCATTGCATGGTTGGAACAAACCTATTATTATCCTATCCGATAAAGAGTTAATCAAAAGTACATTTTAAACAGAATGTAGTCTACCCAGACCCAGATATATGTGTATCATACAGGGGAGGGAATTATAAAAGGTCATTATAGTCATAGTAAAAAGATTATTTAATATATATTATCTACGATTGATACGAAATATAAACATTATATCTCTGTTTAGATGCGTAGAAAGTGATTATTTACGTACTTGTATTCATTGCGGAAGAATTCCTCTTCTTTACCACGCTAGAGCGGTAAAGAAGAGGAATTCTTCAGCTTTACGCACGATTAGCGAGTTTGTTTACATTTAACAAGACTAATTTGCTGTTTATTTAATAAAAGTAACTTTTATATCGAGTTTTTTGTGAAAATCAATGAGTGATTTAAATGATTATGACGAATATGAGGAGAATAATACGCCTCCCGAAATAATTCGGCACAAAATACAACTAATAAATTAATGTTATCTTTATCAAAAGAGAAATAAGAACTTGTATACAGGAAGTTTATTTTTTTCTGTAATTATTATTTTAAATCTAACAATCGTAGATAAAGTACGGTACGGAACTCGTGCGAAAACGGCATTTTGCATTGCTCGTGTGGTTTTACCACCCTCGCTGTCGCTCGGGTGCAAAATCCACAATCGCATGCAAAATGCTACTTTCCGCACTCGACGCGTAATGTACTATTATAAATAGATCCTAATTATCACTGCTTTAACACTGCAACAAAATAGAGTTCAATAATAGCAGAACGAGAGTATATATATAAAGTTCTCTAAACTTTTTAGAGTGGCAATGATACAAAGCCATTCTTCTTGTCACCCTTGTAAGACTTCAACAAATACTCAAAGAATCTTAAATAGGCTCACATTTCTTGAAAATACTTTAGATATTATCGAGAAAATACCAAGCTTTAAGAGAACAAACTTCAACAAAAGTAAAGTCTGCTAACTTCGGGAATTCTCAGTAATTTTACACATCCCTATCATAAAGTTAAGATTATTAATTGGCTTAAAGTTTTCCCAAATAACTTTCATTAATTGCGAGTAAAGCATGTGTTAAAACCCGTATTAAGTCTGAAACGTAGTAAAAGTACGTACATATTTGTTTTGTTCTAGAAAGAGAAAGTAAATTGTAATATTGATCGAGTCGTTGGTATCTTCGCTCTCACTCTTCTCATTCCAACCCACCCAAAATATGGAAATAGACTATTTTAATTAACTAAACGTGTTTTTAAAAAATTTACGTACGTTAGGGTGGGCCTTCATCATAGGGGTAAAAAAAAAGTATAAAAATTTTGTGCTCCCAACCCCTAACTTTGTGCGAATACATGAAAAAATGATTTTTGAAAAGTTTCAGGTCAATCGGAAAATTTTAAATGGTGCCGTTTTTTATTTGAAAATTGGTATATAAAAAAATCAATAAAATAGTGTTTTTACTTTCTCATATAAAGAGAAAGTATTGTGATGGCGCGAAAATTCGATTTTGAGATTTTGATGGATTTACACGTTATGAGGTCCCCTGAGTCAAAATAAGTGGTTTTTAAAAAATGTCTGTCCGTCGTCTGTCGTCTGTCGTCTGTCGTCTGTGCAGACGCCTGGAGCCTAAACTACAGGCCGATTTTGACGAAATTTGGCATACATGTTCAGAAAAATCATACCCCGAGGCGAAATCGAGAAATGAATTTTAGCTCTAAATTTGGGGGCGCTACCCCCCAAAAACTCTGAAAAAACTGGGAAAAAATTATTTCTCGAAACTGTTCCGACGATTTTGATTAAAAAATTCTAAAATGTAGTCCATTGGAATACGAATCCAACGATATAAGCCGTTTTCCCGGGAAAAATCTAGTTCCTGAGAAAATAGCTTAAAACGCGGACGGAGAGAGCCCGGGTTCGATTCCCCGCCCAGGAGAAGTTATTTTTATGATAAATTTTGATGAAATGTTCAATAATAATTAAATGTACATACGAAAACTAATAAATGGAAAACACTGGGCTATGTAATTATGAACTCGTATATGAGAAAGTTTGTCTTGAGTTGTCTCGGACCGATTTTTTTATAACATTTTTCAAAATATCACGTTTATAATGCAATATTATCCGTGCTTTTTTATTATTTACACAAATGATACACTTTTATTAACTAATATAACTCAAAAGTAAGTCAATAAGTAAAGAGATAAAATATTAAGAGATATATATACATAGGAAAATAGTGAAAATTGTGAAAAAAAAAGTTGTTTTTCGTATGAATTTCGTAATTATTTTAATCATATGACCAATATTTAATGTTTTAACATACATTAAAAGGTACTACAGGTTATGTGCTTCATATTAATACGTATTAACAATGCATACCTATCATAGTTTTCCTTTAAACTAGTAACATACATACTGGTGGAGTCAAAGAAGCTATAACATAAGGCACATTTTGAACGAAAAAGACCGTCTTTTGAGTTTGAATATCTTTTATGCATTATTTTTTATTTTGGATTGCAAACAAGGAATAGGGGATTTTGGGGTCGCTGATTACGAATTTGAATTAAAAAATAAAAAAAATGTAGGCCCTAGGATGGCGGGAAAAATCTCCCGTTTTATACGAAATTCGTGATAATTATACATAAATTAAGAACTAAACATCTAACCAAAGTTTTTTTGGGGGGTCACTGATTATGAATTTAAGTTAATAGTACAAAACAGTAGAAATAATGTATCAATTTATTAAAATATTCATAAAGCAATAACGTGCATTGTATAACATACATAATAAAAAAGCAAAAATAGTGGAATAATAAAAAAAACACGGATAATATTGCATACTAAACGTAATATTTTGAAATGTTCAATAAAAAAAACACTATTTTATTGATTTTTTTATATACCAATTTTCAAATAAAAACCGGCACCATTTAAAATTATCCGATTGACCTGAAACTTTTCAAAAATCATTTTTTCATGTATTCGCACAAAGTTAGGGGTTGGGAGCTAAAATTAAAAAATGTTCATTATTAAGGCCCACCCTATTGTACGTGGCTTATTTATTTTTTTTTTTTTAATTGCTGAAATAATAAAACTGTAAATATCTTACCCAGATAAAAGGTTTTATTTGACAAAACAAGGACACAACACTTTACAAAAATAATCAACAGTGTTCCCTACAATAATAATTAATAAGATAAATAAAACATTGAACTAAATTTAGACTTATATCAATTGCTCTAGAAATAGATACTTGCAAATACTTAAATATAAAAAACAAAAAGGTCATTCATTGTTCTAAGCAACAAGTTCGCATGATACAAGCTGTAAATAGAAAAACTATTTCAACTTCATTGTGACTTGAAGTGATAAATAATATTCCCTTTTGTTTTGTTTTATAATACTACTATGATTTGGCAGGCCTATATAGACCTTCTACGGGCTGTTGCGTCATAGAGTTAGTTAGTATATTAGTAAAAACTACACTAGCTAATCTCGCGGCCGGGGCTCGTATTAAATATTACTAGTAGGTACATAATAGGGGTACAAGATGGGGAGGGTGATGGTAATTGGGTACATTAGGTTGCATAGTAGTACAGGTAAATAAATATATAGCTCAGGACTTGTTCAGTCCAGGTAAATATTGAAATTTTATTTTTTCTACAACTCGTTTTTGCTTCTTAGTAGGACGGTACAGTTGCAAACCAAATGTAAAATGTTACTGGTAGTTTAGCATTTAGTGAACTTATTAATCTAATATTATGGAAGTTAGGTAATAATAAAAGTTCGCATGAACAATTTTTGATGAGGGGTTAATTTTAAATATTATCTTTACTGAATTTTCAGGTTACGTGGAATGGACATGTTCAATTAAATTCGTTTGAAATTGTTACAAAACAAAGAAGCAAAACACTTTAAGAAGAAAATTAAGAAAATATAAGAATTTTAAATGAGTATAAATAAAAATTAAACTCTTATCACAATAAATATATATTACCACTAAACAACTCTATTCAATTTTATAGAGATACTTCTATAAAGTGGTTAATAAAGAAATACAACCTAAATTAGAGGAATCAAAAGATAAAAGTATTTGGAGTCGAGACTACGAAAAAAAAATAGACGAGCGAAATCATAGAGTATATTTCTCCATCTTTTTCTCACCCATAGATTTGCCAAATCTATGGGTGAGAAAAAGAGGGAGAAATATACTCTATGATTGAAAATGTCAGGTATAAATTATAATTATTAACAATTGCTGTCAGCTGGAACTCAAAAAGAAGTTATATAGTAGTTAGAAGTAATATTAAAGTATGTGCATATAAGTGTCCAATCCTTGCAGATCTTAAGAATGTTGTCATTTTTCTTAACAATAATTAGATTACACAGTAATTTTGTTAAATTGTCCTCTTCTACTAATATAGTATGTACCTTATTGTTAAACCTAATCAGCTGTTAGTGAACAATGACTTATTTTGTAATAGCTTCATTTAAAAACTCAACGATGGAAGCAATTCGGTGGTGCTATTACATTCGCTGACCTTATTAGTTCATTGTGTACATAATGTCATCCACTGAGATGAATATCACAAGAGTAATAGTAATCACTGCTCTTAGGTAAAAGCTTCTTCTATTATGTTACTTTTTTCCTTAACTAAAAGAAAAGTATTGTTTTCACCATAAAAAAAAGCCACAACCGAGATTTCAGCAGAATTATCCGTTTTGGGTGTTTTTAAGACGATTTGAGTGGTTTTTAGCTGGATGTCTGTCTGCCTGTGTCACTACGCCCATTCAAATAATTAATTGGGGTTTTATTAAACATGTCAAAATGATAAATGTTTGGATCATTCGTATTTATAAATAAATTTTACTTCAAACTGAAATTATGGCAACACTGAAGAGGGGTAACCTGGCCAGGAGGAGGGAGGGAGGTTATTCCGGTTTTAATATTTATGTAATAAGTAAATACGTGATTAAAGTTTATTTCAAACAATTCTCATACTAAATCATAAGTTTATTATACAAACCAAGTGCAAACAATTGACAAAACGTTCGCTATTGGTGGTTTCTATTATATATTTAATAGTCAATAACAGTTCAATGATGATCTATTACAGTGATTCGACATAACCATTTTACTATGATTGGACTAGAAACTCGTGGACTAGAGTATATAGTTTTTTTTATACATTGATTTAGAGTGATGCAGTATTTTAATCAAGTAAATTTAGCAAGACCTTCGGATAAGACTGACATGAAGTAATCAATAACAGCTGTTACTGCCTAATAACAGTATGTTGACAGTTGATGTATAGTTCGTGTTTCTGACACTGATAGCGTGGCGTATAGAGGTTGTTATCACTTACTGATGCGTGTGGGAACTACATGAGGTATACTGTTCATTAGAGAGGGATTGACTCATACACGCAACTATAGCGACTCATACATACAACTATAGAGACTCACACTAGCCAAACACTGACTAGACTCACAATAGAGACCAGGTCCTTGGACGAACAGGCCTTAACAATACTCTCAGTTAAAAATAAACTGATTGACAATACATGACAACTGCATTCAGCTCTAAACCATTGTTGATTTGGCGTCTTCTTCAGTTGTATAAATAACCGAAGACGTATACACTGTTCACCTTTAACATTCCAGAAGGAAACACAGCCAATCCTTAACTTTCGCGATAGTAGAGTTCCAAAAAACGCTGAGTTAAGTCATTAAATGTTTGGGAAGTGGGGAGTTACCTATATGAGGTAAAGGCTTCTGGCTTCTGTTCCAAAAAATTTGGAGCTTAATTTTGTTTCTTTTATCGCTTCATTTTGACGTTGTTTATATCAGTGTTGTCATTTTAATTTAGTTTATATTATGTTACTATGACAACTAAGTTTGTTATGTTTTGATATTACATTTTGACATATAGTTAATTGTTGTCTTGTTGTTATGTAATGAACCTTTATATATATTATATTACAAAGTTATTTCAATGAGTTTTGACTTATATTTCTAATCATAAATTAGAATTAAACAGACGTTCTAAAAAACATCTTGAAAATCGGCAACGAGATCGTAGTCGCGTTATAGTCCAGGAGATCGCGTGCAAAAGTGTGTCTAACTAACATCAAGCTAGAATTTTGTGTACAAGTAAATCTTTTGGTGCCTTTTAAGAATATGTGGTCGGCTAAGTTCGTCTGCGGGTCATAGCTTGACAGCAGGCATTTGGAAAAAACAAATCAGTGGAGACCAGCCATGTCCCGCCCTTTTTGGTGGACAATGATATTTTCATGATCCTGAAAATGAACTTAGTTAGTAGACCAATAATCAAGTTTGTGCCATCCGCACAAATAATTAATTTAGTTTATTTTCTGAATTATTATATTTTAGTTTATTTTTATTTATATTATTTTGACGTTTCTGTCACTCTTGGTCAAATAAAGAAAACATTATCTAATGTGTAATTGGCTCGTAAAAAGGATCTCTCTCAGTGGCGACCCCGACGTTAGATTGAGTTAGAAAACAGCGGTGATCTGACTACTAAATATGAATCCGGACGTTAATCCCAACCAACCAGCTGCAACGGGTAATAACGAAATCAGTAGATCAGTAGAGCAGAGTATCGGTCAAATTACCACCTTTCTGGAAGGTCAATCCCACTATTTGGTTTCACCAGTTAGAAGCTCAATTCACCATAGCGGGAATAACTCAAGACGCCACCAAGTATTATTCAGTTGTTGGAGCAGTAGATGCTGAAGTCTTGGTACAGGTGAGTGACATTTTAGATAATCCTCCTTTAGTCGATAAATATCTAGCTTTAAAAAATAGATTATTAGCGGTATTTTCCGAAAGTGAAGAGAGACAATTAAAAAAACTGCTAAACGAAGTCGAGCTAGGGGATCAAAAACCATCATCTCTACTACGTAACATGCGTAGCTTAGCAGCAAACAAAGTCACGGAGAGCGTTCTCAAAACTCTTTGGATGCAACGACTACCTAACAATTTCCAAGCTATTCTCACCGTAGCCGAAGGTAACTTAGATAAACTAGCTGAGTTGGCCGACAAACTAGTTAGTACCACGCCAACTATCAATCAGATCAATAATCCGGATACAAATACTGATAATTCCACCGATCTGAATCAATGTATAGCTCAACTCACTAAAGTAATCGAAGCTCTAAATAAACCTGGTCCGTCTCGACGTTCTAACTCTCGTTCCCGATTCCAAAGAGGTTCACGATCTAAATCAAGAGACAATAATGACATTTGTTACTATCACAGACGTTTTGGTGACGCAGCACGTAGGTGCACTAAGCCATGTGGATTCAAAACCACGAAACGACAAAACGTCACAAACGACTCGGGAAACGAATAAACCAGGACCACGTAGCGGCGAGTGGCCATGGTAGATTATTAGGCAGCCGCCTTTTTGTACGCGATAAAAATACAAACATAAGTTTCCTAGTTGATACTGGAGCTGATGTATCCGTTTTTCCAGTTCATCAGTGCCACAAAAGAAGTCCTCCAACAGATTTTAAACTGTATGCAGCTAATGGGTCCACCATGAATACCTATGGCGAAAAATGGTTGAAGTTAGACCTAGGTTTACGTCGTTCGTTCAACTGGCCATTTATACTAACCACAGTTGAAAGACCAATTATCGGGGCTGATTTTCTCCGTAAATTCAATCTCCTTGTTGATTTAAATAAACATAGACTAATTGACGGGAATACTCAACTATCCGTTATCACCCGTATTTTCAAATCAACTGATGACATAAAAGTAACCACCGTAGTCCAAAAATGTAAATATACTGAATTACTGTCACAATATTCAGAGATAACTCGTCCATCACCATTCACAGGAGATACTAAGCACAAAACAACTCACCATATATTAACTACAGGTCCACCAGTATTTTCTAAACCAAGAAGATTAACACCTCCACAACTTAAGATAGCGAAGGAAGAATTCCGAACTATGATGGAAGCAGGTATCTGTCGTCCATCTAATTCCCCTTGGAGTAGTCCACTACACATGGTGCCTAAAAAAGATTGATCATGGAGGCCATGTGGGGACTATAGAAGGTTAAACGCTGTGACCGTTCCTGATCGGTACCCACTACCTCACGTCCACGACTTCAACCATCACCTCAGTGGATCAACGATCTATTCCAAACTGGATTTAGTCAAAGCTTACCATCAGATACCTGTGGAACCTGCCGACATCGAAAAGACTGCCGTAACGACACCCTTTGGACTTTTTGAGTTCGTACGTATGAGCTTCGGACTTCGCAACGCAGGACAAACGTTCCAAAGGTTTGCACAGGAAGTTTTCGGTGATCTGTCTTTTGTTTTTGTCTTCATAGACGATGTGCTAATATCATCGAAATCACCTGAGGAACACCTGGAACATCTCCGAATAGTTTTCGAGCGCATGACCAAACATGGACTAAGTTTAAATGTAGCAAAATGTGAGTTTGGACAGTCAAAAGTAGAGTTTTTAGGCTACGAAGTTTCACCCGAAGGTGTAAAACCTAATTCTAAACGCACTGAGGTGATAAAATATTTCCAGCTGCCCAACACAATAAAAGAATTAAGAAGATTCTTGGGGATGTTAAACTTTTACCGCCGTTTCATCCCTGGCGCTGCCACAGCTCAAGCTTCTTTAACATCATTCTTAAAAGGTCAGAAAGGCAAAGGAACAAATGTTAAAGTACCATGGACTGACAAAACCAAGGAAGCATTTCAACGGTGTAAAGACATGCTCTCAGAGGCAGTACGTCTCGCGCATCCATCATCATCGCCTGAAGCAATTTTTATACTTAAAGTCGACGCATCATCAACTGGAGTCGGAGGAGCAATAGAACAACATATCGGTAAAGAATGTAGACCAATCGGCTTTTTCTCACAAAAATTAAACCCCACGCAAGCTAGATACAGCACGTACGACCGCGAGTTGTTAGCCATCTACCTTTCAGTCAAGAACTTTGCTCACCTTATTGAAGGACGCAAGCTAACGATCTTGACAGATCATCGGCCACTAACTTTTGCATTCTCAAAGAAGCACGACACTGCATTGCAGCGACAAGCGCGACAGCTTAGCTTCATCTCAGAGTTCACGTGTGACATCCAGCACATCTCGGGGCAAGACAACGTAGTGGCTGATCATCTCTCAAGATTAGAAGCCATCTCAGCAAACGGAGAAAAGGTAGACTTTGCTGAAGTAGCACGTGCACAAGAGAAGGATGAAGAGCTTAAAAGAATTTTACAGGACCCTAACATGACTCTTACCCTACATCTCACGCCAGTACCAGGTCACAATTATCAACTTTACTGTGACGAAAGAAATAGACCATTCATTCCACGAGCATTTCGACGGCAATTATTCGAAAAAATGCATGGGCTATCTCCCCCGAGCGTTCGTAGAACTACTAAAAGTATGATTCAACGATTTGTCTGGCCCTCAATTTCAAAAGACTGCAGAGATTGGGCAAAAGAATGTTTACCGTGTCAGAAAGCTAAAATCACCCGACATACTAAGTCTCCACTACAGTCATTCCCACCATCAGCAAGACTGAATCATGTACATATAGACTTAGTAGGACCACTTCCACTAAACCACGGGTATCGATATTGTTTAACCATCATAGATCGAGCAACGTCTTGGCCGGAAGCTATCCCAGTCAAAGATATCTCAGCAGAAACGGTAGCAAACACCTTTTATGAGCAGTGGGTAGCCAGATACGGAGTGCCAGCCATAATAACATCTGACCGAGGCCGACAATTCACATCAAGCTTATTCAAAAAATTAAACTCCTTACTCGGTATACAACATTACCTCACTTCTGCGTACCATCCACAAGCTAATGGTAAGGTAGAACGTTGGCACCGTTGTCTAAAAGAAGCTATTCGTTGCCACCAAACGGAGCGATGGGCAGAAATCCTACCAACTGTTCTCCTAGGGCTACGAGCTTCAACCGTGCAGGACAGTCCATACAGTCCAGCAGAGCTGCTATACGGCGAAGCTATAGCAATCCCTGGAGAATTGCTCAAGAGTGAGAGTAAAGAAGATTTCTCAGAAACACCATTCGTACTAAGATTAAAACGTACTTTCGAGAAAATAAGACCCAAAATTAATGCCAGGACAAGAAATTCCTTTATCCCTACCGAAATGAAAACGTGCACACACGTGTTCGTAAGACGGGAAGGTTTGAAGCCTACACTAACTCCTCCTTACGATGGACCGTTCCTGGTACAGAAAAAACATGAAAAAACTTTCGAAATTCTAAGGAATGGAAAATCAGAACGAATCAGCTTGGATCGACTAAAACTAGCTTTCCAGCCAAGGAAAAATATCCAATTCCGGGAGGGGGAGTCCTGTGCCATCCGCACAAATAATTAATTTAGTTTATTTTCTGAATTATTATATTTTAGTTTATTTTTATTTATATTATTTTGACGTTTCTGTCACTCTTGGTCAAATAAAGAAAACATTATCTAATGTGCAATTGGCTCGTAAAAAGGATCTCTCTCAAAGTTGATGGTAGTTTGATACTTAATAGGTGAGTTAGTCAAATATTACTCCAAATCAAAAATGCCATCTATTAAGTGACAAACTACCATCAACTTGATATTTGGTCTGCTAAGTTCATTCTCAGGATCATGAAAATCACATTGTCCACCAAATAGGGCGGGACATGGCCGCTCTCCAAAGGTTGGTTTTTTCAAATGCCTATTGCTAAGCTATGTCCCGAAGACGTACTTAGCTATATATTCTTAAAAGATTTAATTTTCTTAAAACATTTACTTATACACAAAATTCTAGCTTGATGTTAGTCAGACACTTTTTTGCACGCTATTTCCTGGACTATTAATAGATATTTAAGGTTCAAAAAATTTTTTGTTTGCGAATATCTCGTTTCCTATGGCTTCGGCACCAATTAAGGTGGTTATACAAAATTAAAGATAACAAAAAATCCCACAAATGAAAGCCGTTAAGCGAAAGAATGACCGCTATGAAAGCCTATATAGATTATTCTGAAGCGCGTAAAATCTATGAACCCATCTCCATTCAACCTCATTCTTTATTTAGTTATCAGTTTTATACGATGGACTAAACTAGATGATCAATAATGCGGGTGCATTCAATGACAGGTCAGATATAAAAGTTAAAGTAGCTCTTAAGCTGGTTATTACCCTTCTACTAAAGATAGCTGGTATTATAGAAGAGAAGGGTAAGCTCCGTGAAGTCTAGATACCATTATAAGCCTGAAAATATCTAATAATGGTAAAATTGTGGCCTTTTTCACTATGCTTAAGAGGGGCTATAGCTCGCCCCTTCTCCCTTGCACCCTACCGTTGCCCATGGTTCCTACATTATGAATTCATTATTTTACCCTTCTTAAGCTGGCTTGTTAGTTTCAGGTGTACTCTGCAGATATAAGATCTAAATTATTAGTAATTCTACCTCCGTGGATAGCTTAAGTTTAAGTAATAAATTAATATTAAAAATTACTAGTTTACAGCTTTATATTTACATTACACAAAAGGGAAAGCTATAATTACCGAGACAAGCCTTAATCACTACAAAAAACTTTATTAAGGTAGAGAAAAAGTAAAAATTATCTTAAAAGGTAGCTAAAAACATAAACATAACCTATGCAGCTGAAACCTTCCATTCCATTAAAAAAAAAAATCCAGCTGTTTACACATTTCAATTTGATGTTTCCATAGAGCTATTCAATCAGATTGCTTAAAAACTTGAACTAGTTCAACTTCTTTTCCATCGACAATGACAATCAGCAATTTCATTGAATGGATGTTTACATGTTTCAATTTCATTGAATGGGTGTTTACATGTTTCAATTTCATTGAATGGGTGTTTACATGTTTCAATTTCATTGAATGGGTGTTTACATGTTTCAATTTCATTAAATGGGTGTTTACATGTTTCAATTTCATTGAATGGGTGTTTACATGTTTCAATTTCATTGAATGGGTGTTTACATGTTTCAATTTCATTGAATGGGTGTTTACATGTTTCAATTTCATTGATTCAGTTATGTTTCGTAGACGTAGAATTAGTGTTTACATGTTTCAATTTCATTGAATGGGTATTTACATGTTTCAATTTAATTGATTCAGTCGTGTTTCGTAGACGTAGAATTAATGTTTACATGTTTCCATTTCATTTATCCAGTCGTGTTTCAATAACGTGGCGCAATGAAATTACCCGTCTAAGCACACCTTAAGGCTAAAACGAACAAGAGACACGTAAGGATTCGGATTCCATTTAGGATTAAAGAAAATAAACCAGCTAGTAATTTAATAAAAGAGTAATTCCATTTACAGGATTAGAATGAGATTATTTTAAGTAAAAATTAACTTTAAATGCATATAGATATAGAGATAGAGAGACAATATACTTATACTATTCCTAAAATTAGTATTAACTTTTGACACTCAGATTGGCCAATCTATGTGAAGGAAAAAATAAAGCCACTAGGCCTATGAGAGGGTTGGGGCCGGGGCCAGTGTCATTTTTATTTGTCTAGTTGGCCCAACCTTTTTCAATTTAAAATCCAGTGCTCTCATTGGCTCCCCTCCACATGTTTTTCCCGTGCTGTGTAAAGTTATTACTAATTGTAAAGCTGTGTCCTGACTGCCGAACCGAACAGAGGAAAGGAGCCAAACACAGGTCCCTGCGCAAGCCCAGACTTAAGTCCGCCTGCGCATCTCACTCTGCGCATGCCCAGTCTAAAGTCCGCCTGCGCATCTCACACTGCGCATGCCCAGTCTAAAGTCCGCCTGCGCATCTCACTCTGCGCATGCCCAGTCTAAAGTCCGCCTGCACTTCTCACTCTGGGCATGCGCAGATGCCAATACTCGGCTCGTTTCCCCTGTTCGGTTCGGCAGTCTGGACACGGCTTAAAGACCCGTTTACACGGTGATAATTCTATCACGATAGATCTATCATGTCAGCCAACGTCATAGAAATATCTCGGAGGTGTACTATCTACACGGCGAGAGTAATAATACTTCAAAACTTGTTGTCTTGTACTCAAAGTAATATCTATATCCAACATGTCTGACTCGGATACAGAAACGAAGCATTAAATACAATTATAATATATATATAGCAAACAAAATATTTAGATTGTATTAAACAACAAAATCTGATGTAAAATATAAAGGAAGATAATATCACATTTGTTGCCTCCTAGATCCTAATATCACGTGATAAAATAGTATAAACAAACAATAAGCCAATCATTATTTTGAATCTGGCGTAATAATTCTTGTATCTGCCGCGTGAGTACTCTGACTGCTGTAATAAAACACTCAACTATCTCGTCAGACGCGATAGTGTAATGGTTGATAGTTCTATCCAGACAGAATCTATCAAGTAGTCTAAGCGGTGATAGTAAGTACGATAGTTACTATCGTGACAACGACTATTATGTCAACTATCAACCGTTTAAACGGGGGCTTATAAATTAGTATAAAACATTGAAATTTTAAGCAAGCCACGAGATTATACTTGTATTTGGTTTGAGATATCATATGATAGTTATATTATGGCTTCTATTACAGTAGAATGAATGGTCTGATCCAGCAGCACCCTCTTAATACCCTTCTATAGACACGAGATGAGGCCCTCTTGTATATATTTCCTTTCAATCGATATTAGTCCCCCCCCCCCCACTTAAGTTTTTTTTTAAAGTGGTGTGAATCCTTGTAAAACTTTGTAACAAGGAGAATAATACCTCACCCCCTCCTGTTATAGCTTTATTCTAGTTCAACAGTTTTTAATCTCTTTTCTAGTTAGAAAAATATCAACCTCAATTGATTTTATACAAAAGAAGTTCATTCTTTAACATATTTCACAACATTTAACTAAATGCTTTAATAATAAAAATAAATAAGATTTTTAATAGAAATAAAAACGGTCCGAGACAATTCAGACAAACTTTCTCGGATAAGAGTTCATAATTACTTAGCCCAGTGGTTTTTTCCATTTATTAGTTTTCGTATATTCGTAGGTACATTAAATTATTATTGATGATTTCATCAAAATTGATTATAAAAATAACTTTTTCTCGGCGAGGAATCGAACCTGGCCTCTCTCCGTCCGCGATTAAAGCTATTTTCTCAGAAACTAGATCTTTCGCGGGAAAATGACTAAATTTTCGTGTTTTCATAGGCACTTTATTGAACATTTCATCAAAATTTATTATAAAAAAACTTCTTCTCGGCGGGGAATCGAACCCGGCCTCTCTGTCCGTGTTTAAACCTATTTTTTGAGGAACTAAATTTTCCCGGGACCGGACGACGTTATAGTTTGATCCGTATTTAAATGGATTACATTTTAGAAATTTTTATTTAAAATCGTCGCAACTGTTTTCGAGAGTTAGCTCTCCCAAATTTTGAGTTAAAATCTCGATTTTGTTTCGGAGTATGATTTTTCTGAACATGTATATGAGAATACCAAATATCGTCAAAATCGGCAAGTAGTTTAGGCTCCACGCGTCTGTACAGACGGCAACGATGACAGGCACACACTTTTTAAAAACCACTTTTTTGGGCTCAGGGGACCGCAAAACGTATAAATCCGTGGAAATTATTTAGGGGAATGGTAAGAATAGTGGGTAAATCAACTAAATAGATATTTAGGTCAGACAACAATATTCACGTGAAGGCCACCTCTGACCCCCTCATTGGCTACCTTGAGTATTTGCAACATTATTATTTGAGAGGGGGGGGGGGGGGGTCTTACTATAAATAACTAAAAGTTTAATAATCTGGAGGGGGCGGGAGAGCTGGAAATTATAGCACTAGTAGGTATTTATAGTTGATGTAGAAAATCTATTTTAGTAACGCATTCATGATTAATGTGTTCAAAATATTATTTTAATTTTGATAATCTCAATACCATCTACGCACTATCCAGAGCCATTTCCCGACTGTATAATAGGAATTTTATCGTCAATTAATTCAAGATATTCCTCCTAAGCTTATCGAAGAATGTTCTGAACAATAAAAATTTGTTGTCTCCGATATAAAAACTTCCAAGATAGAAATCCGTTTCATACATCAGGGAACAAGGCTGGTTCCGTGTCTGTCTGTCGCTCAATTTTTGCGAACCAACATATATATTAAAAACAAAAACTACACGTCCAATTTTAATAAAATTGAGATGGTAGGTCTTAATGTGCCCATTGTTGGTCCCATATAAGTTTCAACAGTCAGCACCGATTAGTTTCTCGTCCACATGCACACAAACATACATTTATTTATACTTATTTATAAATAAATACATTTATTTATAATTATTTATAAATAAATACATTTATTTATACTTATTTATAAATAAATACATTTATTTATACTTATTTATAAATAAATACATTTATTTATACTTTCTTCAAAAGAATTTATCAGATAATCAAAAAATTTGTATGGTTTGTCGCAGTGGCGTATCCAGCGGCTAGGTCTGGAGGGGGCACATTCCTAGTCAGTTTAGATTTGGGGGGGGGGGGGGGGGAATTCGTAGTGAAAACAAGAAAAGGGAACTACTTATTCAAAAAGCAGCTGCCCCCCCCCCCCCAAAAAAAAAAAATCACTGCGCCCAAGTACAATAACGGTTTTAGAACGTATTCGTTAAAAAGTGTTGGGGTGATGCTTACTGCAGTACAATATCTTACTGTAAGTTATGGGCGTCTGCAGTTAATTATTGGGGTGGGGGGATCTATGGCGGGGGGGCCGGGGGCCCTCCTCCGGAAAATTTTGAAAATATGACCCCTCAAAACAGCGCTTTTATGCATTTCGGATGTGAAATTGAATATGAGGTGAATGTAAAAATATGTATTAAAAAAAAAATACGGCGTATTTTTTTTTTTTTTTTTTTTTTTTTTTACTCTATCGGGTCTTGGCCTGTCTGGGGGGGGGGGGGGGGGGCACGTGCCCCCTGTGCCCCCCTGGGTTTGTCGATTATCCCGCAGATAGCCCAAGATTAATTTCAACCCTCTCTGTTTAATTTATTGTGCTATTGGTACTTTTATTTATATAATCTAGAATATGTAATAATTCACTGCCAAAGCCATTCATTGTCAAGAAATAAATTATTTACAAATCTACACCACAGTACAATAGTACAACCATTCATTATTATTATCTTGATTTAAAGACTAATTTTAAACTTTCTCGTAGAAGTTAAGATAAAAATATAAATAAATCCACAATGATCATTAATGGCTGTATGGCGTATGGCCCTAGGCAACCAATGCCAGGTGGGAAAAATAAAAAAAAAAAAGCTCAGACAAACTTTTTCATACTACGAGTTCATAATTACTTAACCTAGTGTTTCCCATTTATTAGTTTTCGTAGCTACATTTAATTATTATTGAAAATTTCATTAAAATTTATCATAAAAATAACTTCTCCTCAGCGGGGAATCGAAACCGGCCTCTTTCCGTCCACGTTTAAAGCTATTTTCTAAGGATATAGATTTTTCACGGGTAAAACAGCTTATATCGTTAGATTCGTATTTAAATGGACTACATTCTACATTTTAGAATTTTTTAATCAAAATCGTCGCAACTGTTTTCGGGAAATATTTGTTTAACGTTTTTTTTCAGTTTTTGAAGGGGTAGTGCCCCCAAATTTGGAGCTAAAATTCATTTATCGATTTCGCCGAGTGGTTTGATTCTTCTGAACAAATATGCCAAATTTCGTCCAAAATCAGCCCAGTAGTTTAGGCTTCACGCCACTGCACAGCCGACAAACAACAGACTGACACTTCTTAAAAACCACACTTTTGGATTCAGGGGACCTCAAAACATGTAAATTTATCAAAATCGTAAAATTGAATTTTCGCGCCATCACAATACTTCCTCTTTACATGAGAAAGTAAAAAATGTCATTGTGCATGCCAACACAATCATAATAAATATTTAATTAATTAGTATACATACGAATCATAACATATATATAACATGTTTTACTACAAACTCAACATCTTTTATAACAACGATATTATAACCTGCCGCCTCGAGACATCAAAAACCTATTTTTTATTTGTCCCCAATAACTACTTAGAAAATAAAAATATACATTTAAGCATTCCTTTTTGAAGTAAACGTATTACTAAAAAATCTGATGTTTTTTTGTTTTTTTTAATAAAAAAAAAAAAAAATAATAAAAAAAAAGATTTAAAGAAACAGAATGATTTCATAATTGCAAAAATTTATTATTCTAGGTCAAGATATTAGACCACCTACTCATTTTTTTATTTTTTATTTATTTTTTTTTTTTTTATTAAAAATATTCACATATTATATTTTGAAATATTCAACTTAAATCTTATTTATTCTGCTGATATCTTATAACTGACTTATAAATAGGGATATCATGGAAAATATCCAACATAACATCTGCAGCCTCTGTGAATAACTGGTACAGTTACTAGACCACAACTAAGAGATAAAAGTTTTATCGTATCACGTCAAGTTTTATCAGTAATGCTATTCAAATGCTTCTATATGTATTTATTCCATAACAAATCAAAATCCAGTAGATATCAGTAATAAATATGTTTAAAAAATATTCTGCCCAATTAGTGTGGCACATAGCTTCCTCGCGTCCTACTTCATAAGCCCCCCGCACACGATCAATATTAATGTCAATAGTATTATTGAAAATACTATTCAATACTAGTCAATAAGCAATGCAATAACGAATTTTCATCAATACTGTTTTTTTATATCAATACCAACTCCACACACGGTCAATAGTATAGACAATACTTTTTTATAATGACGATATTATTGACCGTGTGCGGGCCGCTATATACTTTCATAATTTTATGCTTTTACAACCTATATTGTTGTCAAATTTATTTAATTTTCTCCCATTTTTTTAAATATGTTAAATTGTTTTGATTTTTTACATGAATTAAAGTATCAATTTAGCTAAATTTAATGAGCGGAGACGGTTAAAATTAATCTGGAGCTATCTGCAGGCTGCTTTCAACGTACCATCAAAATTTCATAAAAAATCAGGTAAGTATACTTTTAGGCGGCTTTCACACTGCGCGCGAGACCGAGCCGATCGGCCGATTATCTACCAGTCTACGCACAACCTTTACAATCGCGTTTTCGGCGACCGTAATCGCGTAGCTAACAAAAACGCTCGGTCTCGCTCGGCGTGAATAGCCCCATGCTAATACATGTGTCTGTTTCTCAAGCGGAATCGGTCTCGCTCGGTCTCGCGCGCAGTGTGAAAGCCGCCTTAAAGATACAGGTGTAAATAAATGTATGTTTGTGCGCATGTAGAAGAGAAACAAATGGGCGCAGAAGGTTGAAACTTATATGGGACCAAAAATGAGCTAATTATGACCTACCATCCAAATTTCATTAAAATCGGACGTGTAGTTTTTAAGATATGTTGGTTCGCTAAAATTGAGCAACAGACTGACAAACAGACACGGAACCAAAAATGTTCCTTATATTTGAAACGGATTTCTGTCTTGGAATTTTTGAAATCCGAAACAAAAAAATGTTTCGCACTTCAGAACGATCACACAGCTTCCGTTATTTCGGTAAGCTCGGAAGCAAAAATATGTACTTATTAAATTTAAAAGCAAAGCGATAAAGATTAGAAGCTACTGCAGGGAGTAAGAAGCTTGCATACGATTAACCAGAGAAAAATCTATAAGGAGTTTAAATGAATCTGGAAAGTTGACAAATAAAAAAGTTCACTGACCAGACGCAAGAGGGTTCTTGGACTGGAGAACCAACAAATAACTCTATAAATAAATAGAAAAAACCTTATTTATAAGCCACGTCTTGGATCTAGATCGCTGGCCAGTTCTCAATAAAACAGGTTTATTCGTACACACATAATTATGTTTATTCTGGTAGCAATAAGTGGTACAAATTGGTGGCGTAAAACAAGAACAAGATCAAGAGCCCCTTCCCCCCTCTAATGAAAATATTATACGTTCTGAAGAACCCAAATATTTTTTATCTCCAGTAGGGAAAAGAAGTTATGATTTTGAATTAGTTTAGAGGGACTAAAACAGGTCTTTTCATTCCTGAACTCAAAAAGTAAAGTAGGGAAAAAAAGTAAAGATTGCAACTTAATTATTTTATAAATAGTAGAAAATGAATGGCTAATGTAATGAAGTTGCTGAAATCAGGTTGGTGGCACTGCGCTTTTTTGACCATGTTTATATTTGTTTATAACCTGCATCTAAATAACCTTCTATTTGAGTTTAATTCCAATTCTTATTTGTTTTTAATATTGAATCTCTTATATCTGCTATTAAAAGTGCTAATAATTATTGTTATTTATTAAAATAATAAATAAAAACTGTGCAATGGACGAAAATGTGTATTTTCTTCCTACTGGAGATAAAATATTGTTTGTACCTCGTGAGTAAAGTGTCATTATTCCCCTCGCGATAATTATCTCCCTCGGCTGCTCCTTGGGAGCTAATTAGAGTTATTCCCTCGGCTTCGGCTCGGGATTTAGGGACCATGGTTCCTTCGGCTTCGCCTCAAGAACCAACTTTTTCGCTCAGGGAATAATGGCTCACTTTACTCCCGAGGCGCATAAATATACTATTGTCCATTAATGTCTAATAATTTTTAATTCCCCTATTCATAAATCTGCCAACATTTTTACTCCTGAGTTTACCGAAGGTAACGTAAAGCTATGTTATCGTTCCAAAGAACGAACATTTTTTAGGTCCCCGACTCCATAAATTCCAAGGCAGAAATCCGTTTCAGACATCAGGGAACATTTTTGGTTCCGTGTCTGTCTGTCGCTTAAATTTTGCGAACCAACATAATATCTTGATAACTACTAGTCCGATTTTAATGACATTTAAATGGTAGGTCATAATAAGCTTATTGATGGACCCATATAAGTTTTAACCATCAGTGCCCATTTTGTGTTTCTTCCACATACGCATAAACATACATTTATTTACACCTATATCTTTAGAAGTACTCTTCTCGTTTTTATGAAATTTGGATTTGTCGAAAGTAGCCCCAGATTAATTTCAACCGTCTCGCGTCTACGCTCAATTTCGACAATTTTGACAGATTTAAAAACGAGAGGAAAATTAAATAAATTAGGAAATAATGGCTAAATAAAAGCATAAAATCAATAAAGTACGTGATAGGATCCAAGGAAGCTATGTGCCACACTTATTATCAGACTATTTTTAATTGTTAAAATTTGTATTCATTAAGTTCTTAAACGACTAAACTGATTTCACTTTTTAATGTACCAACCCATTCACGGCTAATTAAAGTGAATAAAAGGTAATTTCAGTTTTTAATGTACCATTGTTAAGACATTTTTTTTCCACACTAATTGGCAGTCTATTTTAATTTATGTCAATAATTTCCAAGATTTTTTTACGACCCTATTTTTGATCGCGACCACAAGATTGGGAAAGATTGTGATACAGAAAGATAAAGGTATGTGTAATTATTAATTATTAATTGTTTTCACACTTAATCAACAGAAATCTCCATTCACTAAGAAACAAGTTAATTAAGAACAAAAAAAGATTATTTTTACTGTTGATCATATCCCAAGTTTCGATTAATCAAAGCTGTAACAATGAAGTCTTGAAGCATCATTACTCAACCTTAAGTATCAAAGCACTTGATTTGAAAAGATTCTACACGCGATTCGGGTTTTTGTTTTAAAATACAACATACATCTTAACGTGAGCCATGTTAAAATAAACTGATGTGTCTCATTCCTAACATTTTTATCAACATCATAAATTGTGCCTTTCTCTTGGAATAAAAATGGACACTGTGAAAAATGACACGCGGGTCTACTAAGGTTTTCCATAACTCAGCTTTTCCACTAAACTATTGTCAAGTTCTTCAACTAACTTCATTTTCCATATTCTATAATAGTAAAACAAAGGCATTTAGGTACTTCATTAGATTGTTACTCCTTTTATAAAAAAAAATAGAAGGGAGTAACAATGTAAAGAAGGTGGAGGGAATGGTCTTCTTTACTTCTCTTATAAAAACACATAATGTGATACTCCTTTGTCCCAAACATTGGATTAAACATCCCTTTTTTAGGGTCCGTAGGCAAAACCAAGGACCCTTATATTTTCCTGCGTGTGTCTGTCCGTCCGTCCTCTCGCCTGCTCTCACGGCTACGCTTTTCGTCCGATCACTTTGAAATTTGGCATGTATGTGTCTTGTACCTGCCCACATATTTTAAAAATATAGCGACTTAAAAAAAATATTTTTATATATATATATATATTTTTTTTCCACAACAAACGTTGTAAAAAAAATATAATAAACACCTTTTTTAATTGTATATTTTAATCAATTTTTGATGGATTTTTAAGGTCTTAAAAATCCATCAAAAATTAATTAAAATAAAAAATATTTTTCAAAAAAATTAGGGTAAATAAACTTAAGGGTTAACATTTTTTTTTTTTCTTCGACACCGTGAGGGGTATCATATGAAAGGGTACGTCGAGCTGATTACAAAAATATATAATCCTTTGGTTATAACTTTGATAGGGCGAGCGTAAGCAAGTTTGAAGTGGGTGTGAAACGTGTCCCCCCATCTATCTCGCTTATGTGAAGTGCAAAAAATCTGAAACAATTCCTGAACATTATTCGACCAAAAGTAAAGATACCACTTTTATTATAGATACCAAAAAAATATTATTTTATTTTTTATTGACAAAATACGATTTTTTTATAATTATGGTCTTTTCGATGTATTTATATGGTTGTAGTCCTGTTCAGTGGCAAAAAAATACTTTATCAGAAGTTTGTTTATGTGTTTTGAGAATATCAGACCCATAGGATAGTTCAAAGTAAGCTTTTTAGCATTTTAAAAAACACCATCAATAGGGTACTACTTAAACTATACAGTGTGGCCTACGGACCCTCGCTGTGTGCTGACTAGCACACACTTGACCTGTTTATCTTAATAGTTATTTAGACAAAGGAATGGAGAAATATTTATATTTATTTATATTCTAAAGAAACAAAGGGGAGGGAACAATCTAAAGAAGTACCGGCATTTATACAGTAAATGAAAAATTTCGCGAATACTACGCACAATTTATTTTTTCTTTTAACTTTTTCATATAAAGAGTAGTGTGAATAGCTCAGACAAGGCTAGAGGCTAGCTAGCTCAGACAAGGTTAGAGGCTAGCTAGCTCAGACAAGGCTAGAGGCTAGCTAGCTCAGACAAGGCTAGAGGCTTAGCTAGCTCAGACAAGGTTAGAGGCTAGCTAGCTAAGACAAGGCTAGAGGCTAGCTAGCTCAGACAAGGCTAGAGGCTTAGCTAGCTCAGACAAGGCTAGAGGCTTAGCTAGCTCAGACAAGGCCAGAGGCTAGCTAGCTAGGACAAGACTACAGCTAGCTTTAAAGTTCAGGCTTTTAAAATCAAAAGGTCAGGAGGATATAAACAGTGATGAAATGGTTTAAGAGATATTTTGGTCGGATGAGCATCTACCCTCGTGTCTCAATGGCTTTGGACCTTGGAATTGGAGTCGATAGATAAAAATCAATAGTTTTCTAAACAGAAGATAAACTTACGATATATGTGTTCCACAGATTTATAAATACTTGAATTGAAAGCGAAATTATTACGTAATAATCGTAAATTAGACCAATTTCTAAATTTTGTTATACCCCCTCGAGATTCCAACTAATTTTGATGTTTCCATCGAAATTTTTTTAACTCAACTGGAATTTACCTTTAATGAATAAATCTAAAATTTAAACTTTTTTTAGTTTATTTTAAATCCATTATTAGCAAATTCAACTTTCTTATTTTCATTAATGCAACATTTTCACGTTATTAATCATAAGTTTAATACTGCATATATTAATTTCATATTAAATAAAAGAAAGTCCCACAAAAATAATAATAAATCCCGCAATAATCTTGGAAATAATAAGAGACCAAAATACGGTGTATTTGAACATTCTCTGTCATTAGGGGGTTAAGGAATTTTCTGTGTTTAGACTGCGACTAAATTTTCACATACACATTAGGCCTCCACCTCCACAAAACAAACAGAGAAAGGGATTCCTGCAAATACAAGAGGATCTCTTGCATAGGACAAATATTTTCCGCTTTTCCACCTTAGTTCGGTAATCTACACCAACCCTTAAAAGGCCTACTGGAAAATCCGGCTCCCCTTTTATAGAAAACTGCGTATTTGACAAATATAAACATAATTGACAAGGGATGATTACGTATTCGATTTATGATTTCAAAAGAGCAAATGAAAACTACGGAAAATATAATTTTTATAACATGCGAATGAAATATATATACATCGGATGCAAGTGATCACATCAGCAAATTAATTTAAATTAATGTAAGTCAAATAATATTAGCATAAGATTTAAAGATTGGTAGATCTATGTTTATATATTTAGCAATATATTTATTGTTACAACACTGTCTTTAATAAAATAGAAGTTGAGTTTGTGATAATGCAAAAAGAGATTGTATTTATAAAATTGAAATAAAATATAATACCTAATTATTACATTCTATTACTTAAAAAAAAAAAATCTGGACTTACAATCAATTTAATTGTTTTGTTTGATTAAACATAAACATAATTTATAACTCTGAACATACCAGCAAAAGTATGACTTCAGATTAGATATTTCTCTTGAAAAACCATTAACCATGTAATGTAGATGTTTAACTCTTGTTTTAGACGAGTTGTAAATCCACTAAAGGTGCGTTTAGCGCCTCGTCCAGACTGCCGAACAGAACAGAAGAAACGAACCGAGCATTGATCTCTGCGCATGCCCAGTGTGAGATGCGCAAGCGCACTTTAGATTGGGCATGCGCAGAGATCATGCTATGCTCGTTTCTTCTTTTCGACTAAACAGCATAGAGGCGCTCAATTAGATTGAAAGTGTGATGACGTTCTGTCATATTATATGGAAAAATGAAATTGAACCGTCTCTAAACGAACCGATTTCTTGCCAAATTTAATTTTGATTTGGTAATATTTAAAATTTATGATCTGTATTAACGTTTTTAAAGGTTTAACAAATTAATTAGATTCAGTGACGCCTTAAGAGAAATGTGATTTCATTAGTAGTTCGTTCATATTATTTACTCCCTAAGCATAAATTCATATAACTCTAGCTTAATTAGAAAGAGCTACAAATACGAAATACTGCGCGGCAAATAAAAAACTTCGGTTTCGCCCCTTCTAATTAATTACCCTTACTTTTAAGTTTAAGTAATCATTAGAGTCAAACTTTTAAAGGGTCAAGGATATATAAGTACTGTGCAAAGTCGAAGTAAAGTTCATCAAAATTAACACCATTAAACGTAATTAGTTAAATTAAAGGGCATCTCATTACTTATTTTACACCACCTTCATCGTAATCTTACTAAAACATTTCTACAGCTAAGATTTATAATATGGTATATAGAAAAGGGCGGACTTCAAGATAAGGCAATGTAGCACGCACCAAGAGGCGGCACCGACGAAATCCTAAAACGTGATTTGACTCATACAATTTCTAAGTCTATAATAAAAAGGTAATAATATAGTAGAAGACGGAAGAAGTATGTCTTAGGGCGGTAAGTATCTTTCAGTCCGCCTTTGTACTTAGGTTTCGATTAAAATAATTGGAAATTATAGAATCTACCAAAAATAATTTCTTTAAATAACTTACTAGTTATCTCATTTATTTTCATTATTTTACCATTAACTTCTTTCAATAAAATAGTGAAACAATATTTTTGTCTCAGATATATAATGTAGTGAAAATTTATGATTAAATAATAGTTATTTGTACAACAAGTGCGCAAAGTGGCTCTTTGCTGCACGCGAGAGAAATGTTCACACGAGCCGCAGGCGAGGACGGAATGGTTTCTCGAGTGCAGCAAATATACTTTAAGCTCGATTTGCATATTAAATTTGTCCTACAGTTAATTTTTACTCTGAAAAATAAAATATAAAAGAACAATCAACAACTACTGACACTCAACAACTATACATCAGCTGTTCTGTTTATAGCCAGTGTTGCCAACTTTTTCTTTTTAAGATGATACGATTTTACCTGGCTAGTAGAGGCATATTATTTTCCTGCAGTTGCACGATTAAGTGGTTGTTCTTTCACTCAAAACAGCTGATTCCTGCATTTACTTTCCCGCACTCCAGTGTTCCAACTTACGAACATATACGAACATTGTTTTCCCCGCATTGATTCACTTCCCCGCACACTGGAGTGCGGGAAAACTAATTAGCTCCCGAGGCTTGCCGAGGGATATTACCTTCTGCACACTATCAGCAGCCGAGGCATTGTCAAAGGAAGATAATCCCGAGGGCAGAAATACTTAGAACCATGTTGCGTATTAAATTTTATCTACGACTAGTATACCATGCGGCTAATATAGTATTTGTCTAAAACAAAAGTACTTTAAAGACTTAGTAACATGATAACCTGAAGTAACCTTCCCAAAAATTTAGCTAAACATCTAATTAGCTTTGCTACCAACATTATATGTATGTATACTTAAAAAAAAAACCCCTAGTTAGTATTAGGACGGGTTTTTCCACTTCTTTGGGAGGGAAGTACCATTTCCCGCCCTTTTATTAGGAACGTAATGTCCACTTACAATGTGTTTCGTAGAGAAAGGGGTGCCTATCCCCCCAAGGGTCCATGACTAACCCCAAAAACTGTCTGAATCACTTGGAATATTTAAAAAAAAAAATCCCCTCCCCAATCTCTGAAAAAACCCAAAATTAGATTCCCCCCAAAAATTATGATGGCGCATGGCGCTATCAACACACACATACAGACGTCATGCTGAAAACCGCTCAAGAGGTATTAAAAACACCCAAAACAGATATTCAATTGAAATCTCGAAAAACAAAAGTTTTGGGTGAAAACATAACTTTTTCTACCATAGGTGAGAAAAAGTAAAAAATACAAAACATGAAATCGGAGATTCATAAATATTTCTTTCTTTAGAAAGATCAAGTTTCCTTTCCGTTACCTTCCTTTTATATTCCTTTCCGGTAAACACGGAAGCAATATAAATAATTGTTGGTAATTAATAATTAAACGGAATGCCATATATATCATTATCGTGTTGTGACGGAAAAAAGTGAAATTATGACGTGTTCTGTGAGAAAATATTGTGACGAGGTGGCTTCAATGTTTTGTCTTGATACTTGATAAACACGGAAAGGTCGTGTCGTCTCGTGTTCCCCCCACTCCTCTCCACTTGAAGTAGAAGTAATCAATGAAATTTTCAGGTCAAATCTGAGACCCGACTCCCAGTTGGTTTCCATTCATTCACCCATTCTTCACTTCGTATAATTGTTTCCATTTTATCTTCTCCTTCTTTTTCTTTATTTATAGTAATCACGGTCATTGACTGTATTCAATTTCACTGATATTTATACCTTTCTTAATTGCTTTCTTTAAGAAATTTAATATAAATTGTATTTATTATGGTTTTAATTTATTAAATGAAATAGAGATAACAAACATTGGATATTTATTATCTAAACTCTTTATTTCATTGCCATACACAAACTCCATTGCAGATTCTATTGAAATTTATCTAGTACATACTATAGTACTTACAATACTATAGTAATACTTACAATAGGAGGTATTACTACTTACAGTGTAGTAATACTTCCTATAGTATATATATTATAGTACTAATTACTGTAGTATAGTACTACTTTCTATTTATAGTACGAGTAATAAAACCGTCGGTTTTATCGTAAATAAAACCTATATACTTACATAGTAAATAAGTAAATAGTAAAATGGGTGACAAATCCTTACCCTCTCTGATAGAGAGCCAGCGTGGCCGTGTGGGTTAAACCTCGTCTGCTCGCCCATCACTGAATCTTGAGTGGAACGAGACGGGGTTCGATTCCTCGCCGTGACGCTCTGATTTATATGGCTCACTATTGATCACATCATACTCGCTTCGGCGGTACAATGTACATATGTATGATGTGTGAAGTGGCTGGAACTCTCTACCGCGGGGCGTAAAAAGGGCCTAAGTGATGGCCTAATTGCAAGGTTCGAACAAGTGGTTCGTCCTACCCGTTCTAGTAGGAAGTACTAGACTGTGACAACTTATTGATTTGGAGTAATATTTGAATAACATGCCTATCGAGTGACAAATTAACATCAATTTGATTTTTGGTCTACTGACTAATTTTTTTACTCAGGATCATGAAAATCACATTTTCCACCAAAATGGACAAAACATGAACGCTATCCACCGGTTTTTTTTTTTTTTTTTTTTTTTTTTTTTTTTTTTTTTTTTTTTTTTTTTTTTTTTTTCAAATGTCTATTTCCAAGCCATGTCCCGCAGACGAACTTAGCCGACTTGAAAGGCACTAAAAGATTAAGTTATATACAAAATTCTAGCTTGATTTTAGTCATTCACTTTTTAGAGGATAGCGTGCAAAAAATATGTCGACTATTTAAATGCAAAAAACTCTAGTATATTAGGTAATTAATAAAAGTATTAAAAATGTACTAATAAAACGCTCGAGTATAATAAAAACCATCTTCTATATTTCAAACATCATCACAGGAATAAAGTGTCGTCACAACATAAACATAAAATATTATTAAAAAAAGGAAGGTTACTATAACCTAAATCAGTGTTGCTTTTAATCTATAACAGTGTAACTATAGAATCAATACAACTAAAATATACTAAATCCAGTATACTACACGTTTGAAAATACTATTCACCGTCCTCTATATATTTCTTACAACTTTTTATTTTATTGTTTAAGAAAATTGTATTTTTTAACAACAATCATACCACGTTTTATTATTAGAAGTTTCATAAACTCTGTTGAAAAAAAAAAAAACAACAACCTAATTTACGATAACATTTAATTAAATTCACAGTTATATATTCAAACGACTATAATAGTCGTATTTCAATACATTTGATTAATTCTCCCCCCCCCCCCCCCCCCCCTAGAGTTGGTTTATAAAAACACATAAACAATAATTCTTTTATTGTTATAAAAAAAAAAATATATATAAACCTTTTGTGCTTTGTTAAGGTACATGGTTTTTTGACCTCGTAACTACTCGACTCTTTTTAGCGCTGTCTAAAGTTTTTAACAGAATTATTATTGCTGAGTAAAATACCATAAATCAATAGCTTTAGTGTTTCAGAACCTATGAGAGGGATAGTATAAAGGGTCTTTCTTTAACCGAGCCCTGGGTCTCTATTTAGAAAAAGGCCATCCTTTGTAAGTAAGGTTATATCGAATATTCTCCCTGATTGAGCTTCACAAACTCTTCTTGGCTTTTTGAACAATACACTCTTGTTCGAAAAATCTTCATCGAAATTCATTTTTCTTTTCTTTATCAAATAATAATAAAACATTCAGTTTATGAACAATAAACATTTTTCATTGGAACTTCAATTGTTTCGTTGTGAATTTGTTTTGAGTGCCATCGAATGTTTATAATTTCATGTGATATATATATATAGTTTAAATTTAAAATGATACAATTGATTGGTCTATTCTGTTTTATCTATTGACTTCATACTCCCTATAGTCTATTTCAAGATAATATATTAGTCGGACAACCTACATTTACTTTCTACGTACTCTTAATGAATAAAAAGGTCTATTCATATTAGTCCGCGTCGAAATTTTGAAAGTTAAAGTCTATGGTGCCCATTATATATTTTTATGATGTTATATTGATGATATGTATATCTATGTTCTTCAAACTTCAAAGTCCTGTAGAAATGTGTTAGGATAACATAAAATTAAGTTTGACTAGTGCATTTTGTAGGGAATTTTGTCTACTTTTATTTCGGAGAGAGTACAATTTTCTGATTTCGGTGTCCTATATGAGTTATATAAAAAAAACTGAAAAAAGTGCTAAAATTTCGAGATTTTCGCCTCTCAAAAGTTGTCCCCAGGGCTTTCGAGGTCGCAAACTCGGTTTCATGCTCCTCTAACTATACAAAACAATCATAAAAAAAATCGTTTACCCTAATTAATGTAAGCTCGAATGTATTTATATATTGGCCTAATAAATAAAAATAGATTTTTTACTTACTTCATTGATTAATTTTTTATTGATATTTTTAACCTAAAATGTATACACTTATCATAAAATAATTGCTGAGTGGGCAACATTTTGATTTTTTCATCCAATTTAAATTTAAATAACTAACACAAGTTGACAAATAAAATAAAGAAGTAACTAAATTAATAAATAAAAGAGTAGGGAACTTTAGTAATAAGAAATAATAATATTTTAATTAGTAATAATAATAATTAATAAGTTATTATTATTAGTAATAATTAAAATTTTAATTACCTTCATATGTATAAATTCTAAGTTACTTTATTCACTTCTACTATGTTTTATACGTATGGCTATCTATTTTACATCCAGGGGGATCGAATGAAATTTGCAAGCTCGAAAGGGGGTCGCGGTCAAAAAGTTTAAGAACCGCTCTAGACGTGCCATAAGGAACCGTTTTCAAAAAAAAAAACTGTGATAATAACGTTGCAGTGACAGTTGTGAAGATATAGCTTTAGTAGTATATCTGAAGCATGAAAACTTCGCGTGCAAAAAAATAACTGTAAAATCTTTGTAGTGGTAAAATGCTTTTTGACGAATTACAAGAGTAATGTAGGGGTCCTGGTTTAGAAACTAGAATTATAGAGTGGCCCACGGCCCACAGGTGGATGATGTATGTAATAGCTGTATTTAAAACTTATATTCTTACATTTTCTTACATGCAAACAAATATGCATCTTGTCTGTCTGTCTGTCTGTGTGTCTGTCTGTCTGTGTGTAACGCTCACATGTCCGACGATAACTTGAGTAATATTTGACCGATTTAGTTGAAATTTGGTATACATGTTCCTTTTACTTATACTCAGGCTAAGTTCGTTGGACAGCGTGATCAGCCTAAGAGTTCGAGCGCAATGCTCGCGTAAACATGAGCTTCAAATTTAAAATTGGAATTTCAGGACGGGAAAAAATTCTATCATCACCTATTCGATGAGACGAACATTTTTTTAAAATATTATTTTTTAGTAAAACCAACAACGACACTGCTATGAATTAATAGAGATCCCTAAAACTATTAAAGCGGGTCTAAACGTTTAAAATAGAGAAAACAACCTTTTTACCGATATCTTACGTTCTAACGTAACGATTTTAATAAAACTTCATATACATCGTCTAAAGTACAATTGAAACAGGCATGTAAAATTTCAACTTGATACAAGCAGAAGTTTTTGAGTTGTGAAGTGATACATTTATAATAATTGTTTAAAAGCTATTGCGGGTGGTTAAGATTCTTATAGTCGCGTAGTGTATAGTTTGTTTAGGAAGTAAAGCTTTGTACCAAGTACCCCCACTCTACCCCACTCTTTCCACTTACCTTCAACTATGACATTCATCATGATTAATAAATTTCAATATTCAGTATTTCATTGCAATACGCTCGCTTCAATGATAGAGCCACGCGAAAATACATGTGGTGTCGCGGGACACCCGGTAGGAACGAAGTTCCTTACATTTTTCATTAAATATAAATTTTTAAATCACACTGCTAAGTACGTAATACGTTGCTAACTACTTATACATGGCGGAGTTAGAAAAGAGGCAAAATTAAAAGTAACGAACTGTTTGTACCTGGCAGAGTTAAGGCAAAATGAAAAGAAAATCATTATTTGTATAATTAAAGCAAGCGTTTTACTATAAATATATATTAAATATAAGAAAAAAGTTAATCATGATGAGTTTATAGTGAAAGAGTATGTTTGTTAAAGGAGTTTGGATTGAAATAGGACTGTTTTCTTCCTACCCGGCCAATTAATTTAAAATATTATAAAATATATCTCTTCCTCTTCCCTACTCTACATAGTCCACAGGCCACCATAAGAAGTGAGTCGCTGATTGATAAAGTTTTCTTACCTTATGGAATCGCTTATTTATGCCGTGTCCACCGATGAATTGGGTAAATGGCAACTGGGCGCTGGGCCATTTCTTTTTTGTTGACATGCCAAACATGCCCTTCTGCGGGAACATTGAAAAGAGATAGATAAAGTTTTGATTTTCACAGGATCGTTTAATTAAATTATTTAAAAAACAGTGGTAAAGGTGGCCACCGATAAGAGTGGGCCGTTTAGGGTGTCCACCGCCCCAAACATATCGCTTTGCGGGGACGTTAAAAAGATAATGGCCCACTCGTATCGGTGGCCACATTTACCACTGTTTTTTAAATAATTTAATTATACGATCCTGTGAAAATCAAAACTTTATCTATCTCTTTTCAATGTTCCCGCAGAAGGGCAAGTTTGGCGTATCAACAAAAAAGAAATGGCCCAGCGCCCAGTTGCCATATACCCAATTCATCGGTGGACAAGGCATAAATAAGCGATTCCATAAGGTAAGAAAACTTTATCAATCAGCGACTCACTTCTTATGGTGGCCTGTGGACTAACAGCTTCTGCTTGTATCAGGGTGAAATTTTACATGATTACATTTTATTTATTTACAAAACAAAGTGACATTTTTGACATAATATAACAAAAATAATCAAAACAAGTCAAGTAACAGGCTTCCTTAATAACACTTTTTCCCGTCTTTTAAAGCTTACGTTTACGTGTGAACGCTTGGGCGGATAACGTTTTCGACGAATTCAGCCTGGGCATTGGTAAAATGAACATGTGTACCAAATTTCATCTAACTCGGTGAGCTTTTACTCAAGTTATCGTCATCTGTAGATTTCGTGACGGATTTTGCGTGACGGTGATTTTGTGACGGTTATTTTGTGATGGTGATTTTGGTCGTTTTTTTCGGATTCACTCCCGGGCTCCAGAACGTTCCATAAGGAACTTCGTTCCAAAAACAAGATCAAATTCAATGCTTAGTTAGCTGGTTTAACGAACCCAACAAGCTAATGAACCTTGGCACTATATATCACAAGTAAATTAAGCATCTCTACTAGGGACTTGATTCAATAAATTTTAACTCTAAGCCACCTCTACCTTCGTATATAAACCATCCGTTATAATACGCGACAGAATTGCCAATTAAACGCCTTCCCGAGCTCCTCTAGGGAGTTTTATGATCTACCTTGTTTGGTGTTACCGAGTTTGATCGTATAACATGAAGTAGCTTTAAAGAGAAGACAAGCTTCTTTTCTAAGCTCCAAGGAATGTAACATCCTTATTCGACTCAACTACGCCTTCCTCGAGGCAATAAACTGACATCATATAGAATCCATTAACTCAGACTTGTTCTTTAAGTGAATTTTCCTTCCTGCAACCAAGAAACAGTTAAGAACCACTCGCGCAAGTAACGATTAAATTAGTTCCAAAATCCAGAACAAAAAAGACAAGAGAAAAAAAATAAATTAACTTAAAGACTTTGTAAGTACTTTACATTAAGCCGTTTTTAGGTTTCTGTACGAAGTACGAAAAGAAACATTATATAACGGCTTTGTCTGTCTGTCTGCCTGCCTGTCTATGTCAGTTTGTCTGTCTGTCTGTCCGTTGGCATGTTTCAATTCATAAACAATACCATAGCTAGGAATATGAAATTCGGCACAGAGGTGTATCTCGGCATTTTTGAAAACTGGTACACTTTTTGGAGTTTTCATACTTAATATTTACAAGATGGCGGGTGACTAAAAAAAAAAGTTTGTAGTCACCATGACATGTTATACATCAATTTAAATTATAGAGTAGTTTTATTTGTCCCTTTTTCTCAAATCTTCGTTATTTTTGGGTCGATAAAGGGTAATAGATGATGAAATTCAACAAAGGTGAATCTTTTTGGCTATATTTCGCCCCTCTCCGGGGCATATTCATGCCTTAGTTGATTTCTTCATCTATTACCCTTTATCGACCCATAAACAACGAAGATTTAAGAAAAAGGAACAAATCAAACTACTCTATAAATTAATTAGCAGGCCAAAAAGCTAAAAGGACGGATGGAACTGAAGAAAACAACGTAAAAAAAATCTTAATTTTAATATTAAAAACAATTTGTAATGGAACATTTTTTTCAATGTTTTTAGACATGAATATACCCTGGAGAGGGGCGAAATATAGCCAAATTTAAAGATTCACCTTAGTTTAATTTCTTCATCTATTACCCTTTATCGACCCACAAACAACGAACATTAATTTAAAGGTCTTGAAGTGTAGAAAAAGAATATGCAACTTTTCAAATTTTACACTTAATAATTTTAACTTAATCGTACAGAAACCAGCGATTATCACCTAACGTACTTATACATGAAGAGCGCCTTACTTGTTTTTACTCATGGTTTAATGAACTATGTCTAATCTTTTAAACTGTTAGTTTGTATTTTTTCAATTTGACAATCGCAGAAAGCCCTGTTCGGTTTTGGTCACTTCAGAACGAAGTATTAGGTATTAAGCGGTTAAATTTTGTTGAGTTATTATAAAAGGGTTGTTATATATAGGTATGACGAACACATACAACTAGCCAGCGGCGGATTTAGGCGTGGGTGACATAGACGGCCGCATAGGGGACCGCACCACAAAGAAAGAAGACCTTATTTATCGTTTCTCCAATTGTTGTCATCCAATATACGAGACTTTATTGATGTATTTCTAAATACATACACCTGAATTTTATGTTCAAATATTCACTCTTTGTGTCTTGTCTCTTGGAAAAAACGAAATCTGAAGTTTTTATATTTTGCATATTATTGAGCACATAACATTAAGACAAGGGAACACTTCTTATAGTTTGTGTTTCCTCGAACTGTCTTTATTGCTTATTGCGTACTTGTTTTTATGTTTAACTAACAGGTTTTGAACTGCACTGCATTCAGTGACATTACGGAATAGCGCATTACATAGACAAAGATCGTTCTTATACATAGCCATCTGTCTTTATATCGCACTATAATACTGACATAGATCAAAACATCCTAACCAAAACATATTTTCAAACAGTGAACCATTATTCTTAAACACACATAATTAAAACACACGGTGCTTATGGGTTTCAAAGCAGAGTTTTAACCTTACACAGACCCTTTCCAAAAAAAACAACTTGTTTTATGCAATTTGTTCCTGCAAGGGAGAAGATGTAACGGATAAGGAAACTAGGGCTGCCTTGGCCTTAGGGGTTTATAGCCCAAAACCGGTAGACGCAATCAGAAAGTTGTTAGTATGACTAGGACCCTACCAGTAATGCCAGGTGATAAACAAGTAATACTGGTAATATAGTAATAAGGCGCGAAACTTCGATTTAGATGTATTTATACGTTTATCTACGATTGATACGAAATATAAACATTTAGATGCGTAAAAAGTGATTATTTACGTACTTGTATTCATTGCGCTTGCGCGTCTCATAGTTCTGAAGAATTCCTCTTCTTTACCACTCTAGGGCGGTAAAGAAGAAGAATTCTTCAGCTCTACGCACGATTAGCGAGTTTGTTTACATTTAACAAAACTAATTTGCTGTTCTTTTATAAAAGTAACTGTTTAAATCGGGTTTTTAGAGAAAAAAAATGAGTGAATCAAGTGACTTTGACGAAAATGTGGAGAATAATACTCCTCCAGAAATAATTAATTTGGCACAAAATACAACAAATGAATTAAGGTCATCTTTATCAAAAGAGAAATACGAACTTGCATACAGGAAGTTTATTTTTTTCTGTATTTATTATTTAAATCTAACAATCGTAGATAAAGTACGGTACGCAACTCTTGCGAAAACGGTATTTTGCATTGCTCGTGTGGTTTTACTACCCTCGCTATCGCTCGGGTGCAAACTCCACACTCGCATGCAAAATGCTACTTTCCGCACTCGACGCGTATATGTACTAGTACTAGTATTTACCAGTGCGTTTCATAACATCTGTTTTTGTTAGAGTTTAGTTTTATTTTAATTTTTGTTATTTTAATTTAGTTTTATGCTTGTTTTTGTTATAAAGAAATGTTAATTTTCATAGCCTCTTCTCGCCGGAGGTTAACTTAATTGCACTCGTCAGTAAAATTCCATTTTTCTGCCTAGTTACATAATAGTACATTACGCGTCGAGTGCGGAAAGTAGCATTTTGCATGCGAGTGTGGAGTTTGCACCCGAGCGACAGCGAGGGTTGTAAAACCACACGAGCAATGCAAAATGCCGTTTTCGCACGAGTTGCGTACCGTACTTTATCTACGATTGTTAGATTTAAATAATAAATACAGATAAAAATAAACTTGCTGCATGTAAGTTCGTATCTCTTCTCTTGATAAAGATGGCATTAATCTTGAGTTGTATTTGTTGCCGAATTAATTATTTCTGGAGGAGTATTATTCTCTACATTTTCGTCAAAGCCACTTGATTCATTCATTGTTTTTCACTAAAAACTCGATATAAACAGTTATTTTAATAAAAGAATAGCAAATTAGTTTTGTTAAATGTAAACAAACTCTCTAATCGTGCGTAAAGCTGAAGAATTCCTCTTCTTTACCGCACTAGCGTGGTAAAGAAGAGGAATTCTTTATAACTATGAGACGCGCATGTGCAATGAATACAAGTACGTAAATAATCACTTTCTACGCATCTAAACAGAGATATAATATTTATATTTCGTATCAATCGTAGATAAATAACTATTAAAGGTTTACATCTTTTAAAAGTGAGTTGGTCGAGTGCTGATTTTTTAATATATAAATCAAATGATGTACAAATAATACTGATATCCATGAGATTGAAAACAATCTTAGTACTATAAATAATTCTTTTAAGACATTTATTTAAAACTTTGTGAAGATAATACATATAAACCAAGTAATGTATTTGTTTCAATGTATTTCGTATTATAGAAGTCCTCTTTATCGGTGGTATTATTTGGTGTTTTTTTTTTTTTTTTTTTTTTTTTCTTCTTCTTCTTTTTTTATTATTATTACTCAAGTTTTCTTTATAACTAAAGTTTTCTTGTTGTTGCGTATACTTTTTCCAACACTAAGTAGAAAGTTTCTTCTCGAGGGGGAAAAAAATGCACCTTATACACATTTATTCTTTATGTTTCTTTCTCTTATACTTTTCAAACATTGCTTTTGTTTAGAGAAAGAGGAATTGCGGGGTGTATGCCGTATTAAAGGTATGTCAGGGGATAAGGTCGGCTGAATTATAAAGGTATTGTGGGGTAATACAAGGAGAAAGAAGACGGCGTGTTGGAGTTAAGCTTCCTAGAAGGCATGTTTATAATGAAAGCATTTCAAGTCCTGAGGTTTCGGGCTGGAAAGGATCCAGTGTTGAATACAAAGGACCTTGTCTTCCTGTGTCCTGTGTCCTGAGTCCTGAAGTCCTGATGTCCTGATGGTCCGACCATCCTTCCTTGAGGAAATTAACCGCAGCGCTCCACTACTAACTCATCAACCCGCTATCTACCTCTACCGACTAAAATTACACACCGCACTTTCTGACTTCTAACTTCTTATTAATCTTATATATGTGCAGTAGAAAAGCAAACAATGTTTAAAACAAAACAGTCACTCTAAAATAAAATTACCATTATCATTTCAACTTAATAAATAATTACTATTATATACAAATTAATAAATAATGTTGTTTATATTGTATATTATCAAATTAATTCTTGCCCTTTCTTAGGTTTCCTAGTAGAGTTATAGTGAACAACACCGAATCTTTCTTTGGTTTCCTAGTAGAGTTATAGCGAACAACACCGAATCTTTCTTTAGTTTCATAGTAGAGTTATAGCGAACAACACCGAATCTTTCTTTGGTTTGCTAGTATAGAGTTATAGCGAACAACACCGAATCTTTCTTTGGTTTCCTAGTAGAGTTATAGCGAACAACACCGAATCTTTCTTTGGTTTCCTAGTAGAGTTATAGCGAACAACATCGAATCTTTCTTTGGTTTCCTAGTAGAGTTATAGCGAACAACACCGAATCTTTCTTTAGTTTCCTATTAGAGTTATAGCGAACAACACCGAATATTTCTTTGGTTTCCTAGTAGAGTTATAGCGAACAACACCGAATATTTCTTTAGTTTCCTATTAGAGTTATAGCGAACAACACCGAATCTTTCTTTAGTTTCCTATTAGAGTTATAGCGAACAACACCGAATCTTTCTTTAGTTTCCTATTAGAGTTATAGCGAACAACACCGAATATTTCTTTAGTTTCCTATTAGAGTTATAGCGAACAACACCGAATCTTTCTTTAGTTTCCTATTAGAGTAATAGCGAACAACACCGAATCTTTCTTTAGTTTCCTATTAGAGTTATAGCGAACAACACCGAATATTTCTTTGGTTTCCTAGTAGAGTTATAGCGAACAACACCGAATATTTCTTTAGTTTCCTATTAGAGTTACAGCGAGAACACCGAATCTTTCTTTGGTTCCCTAATAGAGTTATAGCGAACAACACCGAATATTTCTTTGGTTTCCTAATAGAGTTATAGCGAACAACACCGAATCTTTCTTTGGTTTGCTAGTAGAGTTATAGCGAACAACACCGAATCTTTCTTTAGTTTCCTAGTAGAGTTATAGCTAACAACACCGAATCTTTCTTTGGTTTCCTAGTAGAGTTATAGCGAACAACACCATTAGATCATTATAACCACAGATAATGATAAATTATTAACCTTTTAGGGACCATGATCCCTGATTAGATGATGATGCTAATTGCATCATCAGGGCTTCTCTGTTAAAACTCTACTCTCTAGATAGAATTGGTATACAAAAACCATGATTCTTGATTCTCAATTTAGATAAAGAAAACCTATTATTCTAGATTCTAAAACGTCAATTAATTATCTATAAATTAGAGCAGTTGAAATCTTACTTAAGCCATTAACCCTTGAGTGCTGCTTCCACTTTCCTGGTACTTCCCTCTGTCGGAATCTGTAATTATCCTTAATGTAGAGGGGAACTCCCTTACTTGAATTCAAATTATATGTCAGTTTAGACTTACATATACTAAACCTATGGGCCAATCCATCGCCTTTACCAATCTGCTCACACTGCGGTTCTACTTCTACTATATAAATATTCAATTACTACTAGTACCTATCTATTACTAACATGCAGTATCATTACTAAATATTTTATTTTAACTAATATCGGTCTGAGACACATCAGACAAACTTTCTCATATTATACGAGTCCACAATTACTTAGCACAGGGTTTTACATTTATTTTCGTATTCAATTATTATTGAATATTTTATCAAAATGTATCATAAAAATAACTCTTTTCCTCGGCGGGGAATCGAACCCGGCCTCTCTCCGTCAACGTTTAAAGCTATTTTCTTAACGGTTTATATCGTTAGATTTGTATTTAAATGGACTACATTTTTTTAGTTTTTAGAAGCTAAAATTCATTTCTCGATTTCGCCTTGGGATATGATTTTTCTGAACATGTATGCCAAATTTTGTCAAAATCGGCCCACTATAGTTTAGGCTCCAGGCGTCTACACAGACAGACAGACCGCAGATGACAGACAAACTTTTTTTTTGGACTCAATGGACCCCAAACGTGTAAATCCATCAAAATCGAATTTTCGTGGACTCACAATACTTTCTCCTTATATGAGGAAGAAAAAATAATTTTAAATTTAAAAAAATTATTGTGTTACAAGAAATATATTAAGAAAAAAAATTAAAATAAGCCATATAGTACAATCGATTGCATATATTTTTAACATTAATAGTTATTTATGCACCTAGGGAGTAAGTAAGCTATTATTCCCAGAGCGAATAAGTTATCTTGAGGCGAAGCCGAAGGAACCGCGGTCCCTATAAATCCCGAGAGGAAGCAGAGGGAGATAATTTTTGCGAGGGGAATTATAGCACTTTACTCCCGAGGTACATACAATATTTAATCTCCAGTAGGGAGAAAATACACATTTTCATCCATTGCACAGTTATTATTTATTATTTTAATAAATAACAATAATTGTTAGCACTTTTAATAGCAGATATAAGCAGTGGCGTAACTATGGACCCGCAAGGGCCCACATTTCGGGTGAGACCCCGGTTCCAGGGGGCCCCCAAAACTAATGTATCAATGTCGATGGGGCCCCCTAAAATCTAACTACTTGGAATCATACTCCTATACCATTGTCAGGGGGCCCCTATTCAGTTCTGAACGCAAATCTTTTTTTTTTTTTTTTATTAAAAACAAATAAGAATTGCAATTAATGAACTCAAATAAAAGGTTATGAAGATGCAGGTTTAAGAAATGATAAACAAGGTCGAAAAAGCAGTGTCGCCAACCTGATTTCAACAACTTCACTACATTAGTCATTCATTCTCTACTGTTTATTTATAAAATAATTAAGTTGGCAATCCTTCTTTTTCTCCCTGGTTTTACTTTTTCTCCCTACCTTTTGAGTTCTGTGAAGAAAATACTTAGGTACTTTAGTCCTTCTGAACTAATCCGAAATCATTACTTTTTCTCCCTACTGGAGATAAACAATATATCAAGGTGTGAAATTTTTAATGAATTATACACCAATATTAATGAACAAATAGAAGGTAAAAATACTACCATAATATATACTACGTTAATGGTGTTTCACATAAATAAACATTGTATGCGTGCAAAAAATTTACATTAGACTCATTTAAAATATTCAATTTTAAAATATATGTATAAATGACCCAAGAGAGAATATTACATATTAAATAATTTGTAGTTAAACCTAAAGTGAATTTATAAGAATAAAAGTTTTAATAAGTCAGGATAAAAAATAAAAAGCACTTCAAACAAATAAAATTTATTCTCAACTGTAATTTCATAATAATAATAATAATACATATTAAAAAACGTATTATTAAGAGTAAAAACTTAAAACACAAATAGTCATGAACTATACACGATAGGATACGGTAATTATTTTCAATATTTTAACCCAATAAAATAAATTATACATTTTTATCCCCCTGCGTTTTGTTTTACTTTCATTTCTAAAATTTCTTAACTAATTTTTAATTTTATTCCAGATATGAATCTGTAATGCAGAGAAACATTAAATCGTTAGGACGTAAATACCTTAATACAATAAATCATTTAGTGAGAAAAACAAAACGAATTTCTTTTCATGAATAATTACTTTAATCATCATGAAATTCATTTTGAAAATTGTTTTTCGTGTAGAAAATAACTGTTAGCTTAATATATAGGCTTTTTTATTTGATAAAATGCTTTGTTCTTTAAAAATAAAGAAGAAAAATTGCTTGCATACGAGTCTGCAAGACAGTAAGACATTTTCATGTAACGCTTTTTGGTTTTGTTTTTTACTGGTCTTATATTACTTTGCTTTGTAAGTTTCATCGCACATTTCCGTTTCCCCAATTTTGAACCACTTCCCGTGATTCAATCTTCCCCAAATTTTGCACATAAATACAACTAAGGTGAAGAATACAGAAACCAAAAAAAATAAAAACAAAAACAAAATGGCGTCAAATTTATTTGCTTTTTAAGTTTCATCGCACACCTATTACCCCAATTTTGAACCACTTACCGTCATTCAATCTTCCCCAAATTTTGCACATAGATACAACTAAGGTGAAGAATACAGAAACAAAAAAAAGAAAAAAAAGTTGAAAATAAGACCAGTTTTGAAAAATGCCATTTTTATATTAATTATTATATTAATTATTATTACTGGTCTTATATTACTTTGCTTTGTAAGTTTCATCGCACATTTCCGTTTCCCCAATTTTTAACCACTTCCCGTGATTCAATCTTCCCCAAATTTTGCACTTAGATAAAACTAAGGTAAAGAATACAGAAACCAAAAAAAAAAAAAATAATAAAATAAAAATGGCGTCAAATTTATTTGCTTTTTAAGTTTCATCGCACACCTATTACCCTAATTTTGAACTACTTACCGTCATTCAATCTTCCCCAAATTTTGCAAATAGATAAAACTAAGGTGAAGAATACAGAAACCAAAAAAAAAAAGGTTGAAAATAAGACCAGTTTTGAAAAATGGCATTTTTATATTAATTATTAGTAACGCTTTTCGAGTTTATGTGCCAAAGTAAAGACAAGTGCACGAAGAAATAAAGTATTCTTCTTCTTTTCCAATTTATTAAGAAATAATCTTTAAGCTTCTTTACCCATATCTCTTAGTAGGTGCCTGGAGTAGGTGCCAGACTACAACCTACCCTCTGTACCCCCCCCCCCCCCCTACAGAAGGGGGGTCAGGGGGTCCTCCCCCGGGAAAATTTTGGAAAATGAATGTTTAAAAACAGCATTTTAAGCAGTTTTAGACATAAAACCATGTACTAATTTTTATTTTATTTGTAATTTTATAGCCCCTTCAAATCTGCCGGGGGGGCTCAAGCCCAATAGCCCTCCCCCCGTTCCTACGCCACTGCCAATCGCTAATCAATACACATGAAATAATTCCCATACGATGCTTCCAATGTTAGAAGGGATATATCTATCGAGTCACGGTCGCTGGAAGATTAAGACTATATCATTAAGATCTAGGTCTTCATAGCTTTATGATATGATGGTTCAACCTACAGAAGCCTTCAGAGATACGTAAACTTATTATTGATTTTTAAAAGAAAAAAAGTCTTGACATACTTAATTAAAAAAAAAAGCATGATGGGAAAGAACAAAATAAAAAGAACTCAGCTGTAAAATCTTAACATTTCCTTATCTATTTCTTTCTTTCATTCACGTAGGCAAATTTTCTCAAACTTTTTTCATTGTGGCCGTCAAAGTAAAATGAATGTTAATGAATCTCACAAGAGATTAAATCTTGCCATTCTCCGCTATCAAGTTTATTGTTTTCTCTTTTTCAGATAAGAATATTTTTACTATACGCTACTACACTACATTTGTTATTTTAAATGTCAATAACAATGCGTACTATTGTTATTTTTACTTTATATATTGGGAACTTTTATGCACTCATTAGAATCATCCAGTAGGGAGATTACAGGACTGGAACCTTATAGTCTTCGACATTATATGACTCGCCCACAACATTTTTTTTTATAATGTAACTCTAGTTCTTCCAAAATCAGTAGGATCTTTTTTAATTACTATTAGTTTTTTTTTTACTTTATCTTTAGCTTTCATTTTTAGGGTACGTAGGCAAAACCAAGGACCCTTATATTTTCCTGCGTGTGTCTGTCCGTCCGTCCTCTCGCGTGCTCTCACGGCTACACCTTTCGTCCGATTACTTTGAAATTTGGCATGTATGTGTCTTGTACCTACCCACATATTTTAAAAATATAGCGACTTAAAAAAAATATTTTTCAAAAAAATTAGGGTAAAAAAACTTAAGGGTTAACATTTTTTTATTTTTTTTCGACACCGTGAGAGGTATCATATGAAAGGGTACGTCGAGCTGATTACAAAAATGTATAATTCTTTGGTTATAACTTTGATAGGGCGAGCATAGGCAAGTTTGAAGTGGGTGTGAAACGTGTCCCCCCCCCCCCCTCTATCTCGCTTATGTGAAGTGCAAAAAATCTGAAAACATTTCTGAACATTCTTCGACCAAAAGTAAAGATAGGTACTACTTTTTGGAAATTTCGAAAAAAATATTTTATTTTTTATTGACAAAATACGTTTTTTTATAATTATGGCCTTTTCGATGTATTTATGTGGTTGTAGTGCGGTTCAGTGGCAAAAAAATACTTTATCAGAAGTTTGTTGATGTGTTTTAAAAATATCAGACCCATAGGATAGTTCAAAGTAAGCTTTTTAGCATTTTAAAAAACACCATCAATAGGGTACTACTTAAACTATACAGTGTGTCCTACGGACCCTCGCTGTGTGCTGACTAGCACACACTTGACCTGTTTATTATTATTTAATTTTATCTGTATCTTTAGCATTTATCAATTGCTATATTTTTTTTAACTTTTTCTTTGTTTTACTAATTGTTGATTAATTTGTTATTTTTTTAATTCTATTTTCTATTAATTATTATCGTATTCATTTACTTCAGATTCGGATTCAGCGCACTGAATACTTTAGTCCAGTCAAATTAGACCAAAAAACGGGATTTAAAAACATTAAATCATATAGTTCTGGAAAAAAGCTTAAAATGATCGGAAGACCCTACAGTCTAACATACTAAAAGTCCCCGAGGGTGGGGGGTGAGCCCCCCCTACAATTGAGGGGTTTAGGTGCCAATTTCGGGTTTTTCACAAATATCTCGTAAAGTATTACCTTTAGGCGAATTGTAGTTATGTATAAATTTGTTCTACATTAAATTTATAACAAAAACAGTCCTTTTCATTTTTTTTCTAACTACAACCGTTTTCAAGATAAATGCGTTCAAAATTTAAACAATTTAGCACTTGAAGGAAATAGGGGGGAAACTGGTTTTCTCATTCATAATTTACTAGCTTAAATTAAGCGGTATTCATTATTCTTTCACATGCTTTTCAATACTTCCCTCTCCCCAAGATTTATAGCTTGATAACCCCCCCCCCCCCCCCCCCCTAAGATGTCCAGACAAATTAGGATATAACTTTGCATAAAATCCCAAAGTTTTGAAATTTGGCTTAAAATGTTCGTTTGACTTTCCTATCTAACATGCTAATAGTCCCCTTCGGGGGGGGGGGGGGGGGGGGAGAAGCTCGCTTCCTCACGGAGGCAATTGCTGCTTTTTTTTGCTCTTTACCAAATATCTCGAAAAGTATTGACATTAGGCCAATTTAAATTAGGTTAAATTAATTAAATTAGGTTTTTTTTAGTTTCAACCGTTTTTGAGTTACAAGCCCTCAAAGTAAGGTAATAAAACATAAAGTAGGATTAGGGGGGCAAAGAACTCTTATTAGGGATTTCTCCCCTTAAGCCTCACTCTATTAATTTTCATTAGTTTTTGACTCCCCTTTCAAATTTTTCATACCTCTATCTACCCCTCCTCCTAGCCCCCCCCCCCCCCCCCCCCCTCCATGTTTTTGCGTAGTATGTGAAAAACTGAGAAATTTCCGGACTTTTTTCAGTTGTTGCTCTATACCTCGTAACTATGCGTGGTTCGATGTTAATTGTTCTTACTATTTTTTTCACTACAATAAATTTACAACAATTTAAGTCCTGCGGGAACTCTGTACGTCCAATAGTTTCCGAGATATGGCACTTTAAAAATGATTTTTTTTTTTAAAAAAAATGGAAATTTTAAGTATTGCTCTCGTTTCGGGGTGAATATCGGTGTAAAACTGTTAACCTACGAGAAAAGTCATAAGGTATGAAGTTGTAGTAAAGATAATTAGATTCTTTTTACGTCCAACGGAGACATAAAACTTTTTCGTTCTCAAAAGTGAACACAATGCTTCCGTTACCTTCGGAAAGCTCGGAAGCAAAAATGGAAAATTTAAGTAATGCTCTCGTTTCGGGGGGAATATTGTCATGAAACCTCTCCCCTACGAGAAAAGTCATAAGAAATGAAGTTGTAGTAAATATAATTGGCTGTTATTCAAGTACAAAATGACCAAATAAACTTTACCAAATATCTCGAAAAGTATTGACATTAGGCGAATTTTGGTTATGTACAAATTTGTTCTTCATTAAATTTCTAATAAAAATAGAGGTCTTAAAAATTTGGAATGGGGAGTCAAAAATCTATGCAAAAATAGATAGCGTCTATATAAGGTGAGAAATCCCTAATAAAAGAGTTCTTTTGCCCCCCTAATCCTACTTTATGTTTTATTACCTTACTTTGAGGGCTTGTAACTCAAAAAAAATTTAAAGGACTATTTTTATTAGAAATTTAATGAAGAACAAATTTGTACATAACCATAATTGGCCTAATGTCAATACTTTTCGAGATATTTTTTAAAGAGGAAAAAAAAGCAGCAATTGGCTCCGTGGGGGAGCGAGCTTCTCCCCCCCCCCCCCCCCCCCCCAAAGGGGACTATTAGCATGTTAGACAGGAAAGTCATACGAACATTTTAAACCAAATTTCAAAACTTTGGGATTTTTTTGCAAAGTTATATCCTAATTTGTCTGGACTATTAGTGTAGTTAGGTTTTTTTTAAAAAAATGGGGGGGGGGCTGGGGGTTTTACACACCGGGGGGGGGGGGGGTTATCAAGCTATAAATCTTGGGGAGAGGGAAGTATTGAAAAGCATGTGAAAGAATAATGAATACCGCTTAATTTAAGCTAGTAAATTATGAATGAGAAAACCAGTTTCCCCCCTATTTCCTTCAAGTGCTAAATTGTTTAAATTTTGAACGCATTTATCTTGAAAACGGTTGTAGTTAGAAAAAAAATGAAAAGGACTGTTTTTGTTATAAATTTAATGTAGAACAAATTTATACATAACTACAATTCGCCTAAAGGTAATACTTTACGAGATATTTGTGAAAAACCCGAAATTGGCACCTAAACCCCTCAATTGTAGGGGGGGCTCACCCCCCACCCTCGGGGACTTTTAGTATGTTAGACTGTAGGGTCTTCCGATCATTTTAAGCTTTTTTCCAGAACTATATGATTTAATGTTTTTATTTTTCCTAATTTGACTGGACTACTTTAAAAAATGACATTTTTATTCTGGTATATTTTTTTTTTTTTTCTTTTTTGCAGAACTGTTTAATTAGTACGTATTAAATTTATCTTAATTATAAAATAAAAACACAAGATTTTGAGAGGTCTTCTTTTAGAAATGTCAAGTTAGGTTTCTTGTTGAGTGTTTCATCTCAATTTTAAGAGAAGAAGAAGATGCAATATTCATCTGTTTCTTCCTCGCAATAAACACCTTCTTTTTCTTCTTCCAGTCAGTGAGGATAAAAATATTTTGAGAAGTTGGTGTTCTTAAAAGAAGCACTTCAAACCAACCTCAAGTACTTAGGAAGAAGAACTTACTCTACTCATTATTTAGGGACTTGAGATTTTTCGTTCATTCCCCCTTTTAATTCTGCTTTATAAACCAAAGGTGCTGAATAAGAAAAACATGTAAATAAATTAAGACTTTTTTCACACTAGAAGGATAATTACTACAAGTGATACTTAAATGAATTATGCTGAATTAAAATACATTTGACGTAATCTAATTATTACTCATTTGTGTTATGAATGAATTTTGAATTTAAATAACAAAGAATATGTGTAGTACAAATAGGTTGGACTAACCTATATGGGGCATCATGTATAGAAGTGTATAAACTAACAAATATAATGCATACATAATTAAAGTGATTCCTGTATATTGATATAAATTGCATTATTTATGTATTCTTTTTCATTTCATACTCTCTTGAAAAACCAAATACGCTACATCGAAGCCCAGGTAATCTACAACAGATACATACGCCCAAGATTCCCAAAATCGACCTGTATACAGCTGTGTCTCAAAATAGAGGACTGAAGATGGAAATTGTATTAAGGGAAAACTTATGAAATGGAGAAGAATCCATAATTAGTGAATTTTTTATCAATATATAGAAAAGACTTTAATTACATGTGCCAGTTTTTTTCATTTCTATACAGGGGACTTTAAAACGTGTAATTTCATCAAAATCAACAAATATTTTTGCGCCATTACACTAAGGTAGGTAAATGAATACAAGAAATTTAAAGAATACTTTAGATATCATCTAGTATAAGTGTTGAAGGGTATAAATTTAGTTTTAAATTTATAACAAGGTAAATGAAAATAATTTTATCTACGATTGGAACAAAATATGAACATTGTATCTCTGTTTAGATGCGTGGAAAGTATGATTCTTTACGTACTTGTATTCATTGCGCATGCGCGTTATTATAATTCCTCTTTTTTCCGCCCTAAGGCGGTAAAAATAGAAGAATTCTTTCACCTTTACGCACGATTAGCGACTTTGTTTACACCTAACAAAACTAATTTGCTGTTTGTTTAATTAAAGTAACTGTTTATATCGAGTTTTTAGTGACAAACCATGAGTGATTTAAGTGATAAGACGAAAATGAGGAGAATAATACGCCTCCCGAAATAATTAATTCGGCACAAAATATAACTAATGAATTAATATCATCTTTATCAAAAGAGAAATACGAACTTACATACAGGAAGTGGAAGTTTATTAATTTGTTTTCTGATGTATTTATTATTAAAATCCAACAATCGTAGATAAAGTACGGTAACGCAACTCGTGCGAAAACGTATTTTGCTTTGCTCGTGTGGTTTTACTACCCTCGCTGTCGCTCGGGTGCAAACTTCACACTCGTATGCAAAATTCTACTTTTCGCACTAGACGCGTAATGGACTATTACAAGTCATATTTGCATACAAATATAACAAGAATTCGTTCATATTTCATACAAATATGTTGTTTATACTTTCAGAAGACATATTTCTAATATTACTACCTGTTCTATAGAAATCCTGTTCAAGACAATAACGTATATGTGAAACATTAGGGTAGCTATATCTCGGCAGCTGTCAGTGTTGCCATTGCCTTTTCCTTTCTCTCTCCTATGTCAACAGTATTGATTACCCCAGTACTAGATAAACAAAGTGTATTTAACATGAAAACAGTAGCAGTGCGTCCAAATAATATCTGAGAAGATAAACATACAGAACCATTAAACAACATAATATTTCTAAACGTAGATAGTTTGGTAAATTTGTTGACCTAATATTTTAGAGATTAAATTATAAATTGTAGAGATTAAAATATTTTTAAACATTAAAGCTTTCGCTAAGGGAATCATGATCATTATCAATGGTATCTCATTTCAAAATGACGGATAAAAAAAAATATGTGTGAGGCTCTCACGCATTAGAAGTGAAACTTAAGTTCTAGAATGCATTGCTCTTTTTCATTTTTTGACGAATTTATTATTTCAGTATTAAGAAATGGTTATGGGAAATTTAAATGAAAAAAAAAATACTGCTACGCTAAGGCAACCACATTTATTCTAATAAAAATAAATGTTTGTTTTGATTTGCTGGTCTTTAAATAGATATAATACAATTAATCTGTAAAAATGTTAGACTTGGACGAGTCTCGAATCGCAAACTTCGTTACACGATTTCACGACATGAAAAAATTCACTCTACCTCCGCCAAAGAAGTTTCACTTCAAAAATTATATCCAAGTGTATAATATGTTATGAACAAATTTAGCAAAAGTTAAATATTATCTTTTATATACCTACCTAAATGTTAGATTATAATAAACGTTACACGAGGTAGAAGCATCAGATTTCAAGTGCAGAATAAAGGTATGAACCGAAAATACATCAGTGTTAATAGTTTAAACATATCAGCTAATAAGGAGAACATAGGTACTTAAATGGCTAATGAAAGATGACCTATAGCTATAGCTAATATGTATAATTTATATTTTCTAATATATAGTAAAAGTATATATGTAATAGATATAACTCTATTACTTTAATTTTGAGAAACATTATTAACAGTGAATATTGATTTTATTTATGCTACTAATACAATTCAATTACGGTATCTTTCATATTTGTATTATAAGATTTATTTTAGAGGGCTTTTAAGCCTAAGAGCCTTTTGCCTAATTAATAAGCATGATTCAGCTTAATTACATTCTAAGCTTTTATGTATTTTATGATTCATCTTGGGTTTTTAATAAATATTTTCTTTATTTGACTTTATTTTTTAAAATTATACTTTTCTTATCATTGTTGAGGTTTCCAATAGCCAGCAAAACAAATAGTAATAATAATAATAATAGATGGACAAAGCCCAGGCAGAGAGAAATTCAGGAAAAAGGAAAATACAGCAAATAATCCGACCTATATATAAAAGGAAGGGATTACTCGGGAAAACCAACTCGTTGCCAAGATATTCTCCAGGGTCCATCATCCTGCATTTTCTATTAACTTTTCTTTCTTAGCCCACACACTAAACTAAGAGACAGAAATCAGGTTCAATACGATGTTATAAAAAACCGTATATCTACAGATAGAAGCACAAATACATCTAAATCAAATTAAACATATATTAAAAATAAATTAAAAAGTAGGTTTTAACACAGATCTGTTTATTTTTGATACAATTGTCTCTCTTTATTTAGATAAGATATTATATTTATTTAAAGATCTACAAATCAAAACAAACTTTATAGTCATACTTTAGAATCCTAGAGAATCTTTGATTGAGTTCTAGTTTTGGATTTTAACACACAGTTTATAAAATTGTCCCCCTATATTTAGATAAGATATTATATTTATTTAAAGATCTACAAATCAAAACAAACTTTATAGTCATACTTGAGAATCCTAGAGAATCTTTGATTGAGTTCTAGTTTTGGATTTTAACACACAGTTTATAAAATTGTCTCCCTTTATTTAGATAAGATATTATATTTCAAAATCAAAATAAACTTTAATTTTTCTTGGAATCATTGTGGTTGCCTTGGCAATGATTTATAAATAAACTTAAGTCATACTTTAGAATCCTAGAGAATCTTTGATGTAGTTATAGTTTTGAGTTTTGATTTTAACATACAGTTTAGTATATTTATTTCATATTCATCTACCAAAATGCAGAAATGGCATTTAAGCATAAGTTTTCTTCATTTAGGGGGTTTTAATTATGTTTAAAAGATTAATGTAATTTGATTTAAAGAATGATTATAAACATAATTCTGTAACACAATAGAACGTTAGCCGTAAACAGTGTTGATTAGGATTGGACATTTTTATAGTTGTGAGTTTAGAAGACCAAATTGGGGTCTGTTACATCTTGGCTTGTTTTCTTATCTAACGCTTGATTTGGAGATTAATAGACCGATAGTCCAGGAGATAGCGTGCAAAAAAGTGTCTGACTAACATCAAGCTAGAATTTTTCATACAAGTCAATCTTTTAGCGCCTTTTAAGAATATATGGTCGGCTAAGTTCGTCAGCGGGACATAGCTTGGCAATAGGCGTTTGAAAAGAACAAACCGGTGGAGAGCGGCCATGTCTCACCAATTATGGTGGACAATGTGATTTTCATGATCCTGAGTACAGAATTAGTTAGTAGACCGAAAATCAAGTTGATGTTAGTTTGTCCGTTGACAGGTGACCTCGTTGATTTTTAGTAATATTTGAATAACTAACCCATCAAGTGTGAAAATAACATCGACTTGATTTTTGGTCTACTAACTAATTCTATACCCAGGATCATGAAAATCACATTGTCCACCATAATTGGTGAGACATGGCCGCTCTCCACCGGTTTGTTTTTTTCAAACACCTATTGCCAAGCTATGTCCCGCAGACGATCTTAGCCTACCACATATTCTTAAAAGGCGCTAAAAGATTGACTTGTATGCAAAATTCTAGCTTGATGTTAGTCAGACACTTTTTTGCACGCTATCTCCTGGACTACGAGTGATTTTCAAATTGATTAGTCATAGTGATTTAGGATCATCTTCAGATCGCAATTATGGTGTTGCGTAAAGAATGCCGTGTTATACAGAACTGCTTTCATAATCTAACACTTCCTTATTTGTCTATAGTCTATAGAATTGCTGTGAACAATTATACCTTTAATTGTACTTGGATAATCGATTTAAAACATAAAGAAACAAACAATAGAAAGACAGGTATACAATGAGGTCCGTTATTGTGAGATATTTAAAAATGTAAACAAACACTTTCCTAAATAAAAATCAAATAATTACAAGATAAAAAGAACTTTTTATATACTACGTTTTTAAATTTTCTGTTGAATCATAGGTAATGTTGATAATATAATTGCCATTGTAATATATAATGTTAGTGAAAAATAAAATAGATCCGAATTTATTTACTTCACATAAATGACAACCATCTAGAGAGCTGATCTTAAACCTATGAAAGGACAAATCGTTGTACAACGGATCTCCCCAACACCGAATCTAAACCCTGCCATCGATATGCCCCCGTGTAGAGGACGGTAAGAGAAGAAAAATGAGTAAAAATAAAGAAGTGCAGATGCAGAAAAATTAAACCGAAACCTAGGACACAAGTGTAAACAAACCTGGTTGTCAGACGTCAATTAATTTATTTCTTTGTTTACTTTTCCTGTTTCGCTGTCATTCAATATTTATTTCTTAATAAAAACATCACAAATTTGAAACCCGTCATAATGAAGATGTACAAATACGGGACATGTCAAAACAAATGAAATAACTTGCGGATTTTTTCCGAACTAACTTTTCATACAGCAAAATTTGCTAAAAACCAATTAAATACTGCTGAAAGATGGCTAAAAGTATTAAAATAATGCATTGTCATCGTGTTCTGAGCTGTTCTAAAAGTTTTAAATGTCTAGCTATTCGGGAAGTTAGTTAGAAATCGATTGCAAGATTTGTACCGGACAAACAAACAAACAAGAAACCAAGCCAATAAAAACGTAGTAAAAATCGATATTTTCAAATGGCATCAGCAGATATTAAGATAAATGTATGGAGGACTTATTGATCTTATATAAAGGTATCATTGGCGTTAATTTCAGCTCAATCATCAGCGAAATAGTTCAGAAATTATTCAGCGTTAACGTTTCAAAGTTCAAAAGTCGGTATTTTCAAAATGGCGGCTGGATGATTGTCTGTATAACACACAGTTTTTATGCAACAGAGTTGAAACTTGAAAAAAATCAGTCATTTCATGTAGTTGTGCTGCCTGGATAATAATAAATTTTTGACGTCATTAAACCATTTTGCTGAATCAGAAAAATTTAAAAAAATCGTAGAACATCGAAAAATTTTACGATTGCGCAGAAATGTGCAAAAATTATACCTTTTTATAAGACAAAACATTTCCACTGAAATTAGTTTTGATAAACATATACCACCATTTTGAAAAATATCGACTTTTGAACTTTGAAAATAAAACCTAAAAAATTTTGCAACTATTTAACCGATTTAGCTGATTCGCACTAATTATACCTTCCAAGTCCTTCTTATTTCAACCTAATATGTGCCACCACTTTGTTAGAATTAGTTTGTAAGGAATATTTCAGAAACGCGGCCGATTTTTTTTTTTTTTTTTTATCGTTTTGTTCTCTTTGTCTTTATTTAACTCTTAAGTGTATACGAAAACATTTTACGCCATTTGCTGATCCACGAATGAAAAAGGTTCGGAAGTGCTGCTAGACTAATGTGTGACCGCAGTGCCGCGCCGTAGTGTATAATGCAATAGCTACAGTTATAGCAGTAGTTTGTTCATTTAACGGTTAAACCTGTACCGGATTTATCCTAGTGGCCTTTTTTCCCCCCGTTTTAGTTCTTTAACTTGTATACTTATACTTACAGTTTAAAAGTTAATCTGATTAAAATAACATTAGGAGCATATCAGATCGTCTTAATCAGTGATTTGTTTTTTTTTTTAAATGAGTGTATCCTACGATTCTTTAGGTAGGATGTTTAGATATTCCACGATTAGAATTATTAAAAATATAATAACGTAAAAGATGGCAGTGGCGTAGCTATGGGACGCGCGGGCCCGCATTGCGGGGGGCCCCCAATGACAGGGGGCCCCCAAATCCAGAAATATCTGGAATTACTATCCTCGTACCAACGTCGAGGGGGGGGGGCCAATCCTAAACGCAAGAGGATTTTTTTTTTTTTTTGCTCATCGATTTTCTCTGGCGAGGGGGCCCCCAAAAATGTTTTGCGGGGGGACCCCAATGGTCTAGCTACACCACTGAAAGATGGCATTATGTAAATTATATAAATTTAAGATACATATTATAAAATCACTTAAATTCTATTTAAGCTATTGGTAAAACTAATTAATAATTTAACTTTCGATATAATATCTTGTTAAAAGAACTTGCATCATTGAAGATCATTATTAATCATAATAATTTATAAACTCCATAATAATGTGATGTAAAAACAATTAATAAAACAATAAACTTAATAATTATTATAACAATTATAATTTTAAATTCTTTTATTTTTATGATATGACGATATTAAGAGGGTTTTTTAAATATCACTTCTTTTATGGATGTTATTAAGTTTAATTTAATTATTGAATAAACAGAAATAATTAATATATTATTAGAAATTTATAAATAATTTTGATTATTGTTTTATTAATTGTTTTTACATCAGATAATTATGAAGTTTATAAATTATTAATTTAAACATTTTTAACGTTAGATAAATTTGTGTAATATAATATAGAAGATCTTGGTCTACTTTAAAATTAAACATAATTTCAGGCTTGAATAATTACAAGATAAAAAGAACTTTTTATATACTACGTTTTTATATTTTCTGTCATAAATCATAAATTTGAAACCCGTCAAAATGAAGCTTGTAAATGTGGGATATTATGTCAAAACAAATAAAGTAACTTGCGGATTTTTTCCGAACTAACTTTCCATACAGCAAAAGTTGCTGAAAACGAATTAAATTCTGCTGAAAGATGGCTGCTAAAAGTATTAAAATAATGCATTGTCATCGTGCTCTGAGCTGTTCTAAAAGTTTTAAATGTCTAGCTACTCGGGAAGTTAGTTAAAAATCGATTGCAAGATTTGTACTAGACAAACAAACAAACAAACAAGAAAGCGAGCTAATAAAAACGTAGTAAAATGTCCCGAATTGGGGAGAAATATTGCAGTCTTTTTTATTTTATTACACCCCTGAAGACATAGTTAAAAGAAAACATCATTATTAAATATTATTAATTAATATGTTTATAATTTTAGTTGTGTTAAACAATAAAGTGGGGGGGGGATCTTTTACAAGATCTTTAACAGCGATATACCTAAGTACATATACAAGAAATATAATATGTAATACATTCAGCTTAGAAGTAAAAAATATGAAAGATAACAGTGCAAAAATATTAATCCACATAGGTTCTTTAGCATCAGACTTTTTGTTATCAGGAAAACATGCGCTTAAGAGCTTTCAGGTTAGGATTAGAACGCAAAGATTCGGATGAGAGGATTTGAGGGGGAATAGATTGATGGAAGAATCTGTTGTGGAAAATAGCTTGTTTGGGAATTGTTGAGGGTTTGCTTTTGAGATCTAGTAGGCTGCACTAACACTTATTGTTCAGGGGGATTTGATCCGATTCATTTTGGAACGGTGCATCCCCCTCTATTTCCAAAGTACTTGTATTTTTGGATGGATATTGGATCAATATCCAAAGGTAAATGCGAGAGACATAGAAAGGACTCAGTTTAGCAGAAGGATTTGCTTTTAAGTTAAGGTTATAAACGGAGGTTGTACCAACTAATTTATTGAGGAGGTTATTAATGTAACCAGGGGGGGGGGGATTTTTCGGGGTAAATTTTAGCTCATAAAACCAATAAGAAATGCAAAATTTATATTTATTTGTAACCTATTCGTCAGCCACACGAGCAATGCAAAATGCCGTTTTCGCACGAGTTGCGTACCGTACTTTATCTACGATTGTTAGATTTAAATAATAAATACAGAAAAAAATAAACTTGCTGTATGTAAGTTCGTATCTCTTCTCTTGATAAAGATGGCATTAATCTTGAGTTGTATTTTTTGCCGAATTAATTATTTCTGGAGGAGTATTATTCTCTACATTTTCGTCGCCACTTGATTCATTCATTGTTTTTCACTAAAAACTCGATATAAACAATTACTTTAATAAAAGAATAGCAAATTAGTTTTGTTAAATGTAAACAAACTCGCTAATCGTGCGTAAAGCTGAAGAATTCCTCTTCTTTACCGCGCTAGCGTGGTAAAGAAGAGGAATTCTTCAGAACTATGAGACGCGCATGCGCAATGAGTACAAGTACGTAAATAACCACTTTCTACGCATCTAAACAGAGATATAATGTTTATATTTCGTATCAATCCTAGATAAAAGTATATATTTGAGTTTACCTCATTTCTGCTAATTGTGCAGGCGCATATTAATTTTAATTTCTCTATATTTTTCGTATTTGTGTGAGTCAAACATAAACGCCAGTATTTCTAATTTCAACTTTTTAGCTCTTAAGGCAGACTTTAAATCAAAATTTAAGGCTAACATTTTAAATACTTATATTGAACATCAATATTTCTTTCTAGTAATAATAGTAAAATATTTAGTATAAAACATTTTCTATAAAATAAATATTATAATAATGATAATAGCTTCAAATGAAAGAAAAAGGTGAAAAAAAAATCTCGCATGAAAATCCTCGTTGTGTCTATAGAAACGTTATTAAAATGATACAAAGAAAACTTCCTTAGAAAATGGAAAGATGACATGAGACCCTATTTTGTTTACTTATAATATAAGTATTTCTCCTATTTAAAGTTATTACGATATATTTTATATTATAGATAATTTCCATTTCATTTTTATTTTTTTTATTTTCCATTAAAAAAAAAATGCTTTAGCTATAATATGAATGGAAAGGGAACGATTCAACAGTTGGTCCATTATTAGTTGTGTTTAAAAAAAAAATCCAGTTGCAACAAAAAAAAAGAGATCAGATATCATTGTGTGGTGTAATGGGTTTCTTTAGTCCGACTGTTTACCTTTAAATGAATTTTAGAAATTATCTTGAGCCTTCAAGGTATGGAAGATTGCCATCAAGGTATGGAAGATTCCATTAAGGTATGGAAGATTTCCTTTCAAGGTATGAAAGATCCCTTAGTAAAGGCTGGTTGGTCTCAACACTTGGTTTACTAATGCTTTTAAAATCGTCTTCAATAAGCCCAAATGAGATATTGATTGTACTATAGACTATCTTCATACATTTACAGGATATGAGCAAATATTTTTGATTATGCGTTTATTTATTATTTCTATCTTGATTTTTCCTTTCTGTGTAAATAGGCTATACAATTATGAACAGGATGAAAATGTCACTTTTTTTAAAAAAAAATAATTATTGATATCTAAGCAATACACAGTTAAATATGTATTCAAATTGAATCTTGTAGTAGTTACTGTTTAATATGTATCTATACCACTAAACTTTACGGCACTTCTTTATATATATACTACTTTATCTACGATTGATACGAAATTTAAACATTATATCTCTGTTTAGATGCGTAGAAAGTGATTCTTTACGTACTTGTATTTATTGCGCATGCGCGTCTCATATTTCTGAAGAATTCCTCTTCTTTACCGCCCTAGGGTGGTAAAAAAGAAGAATTATTCGCGCCTTTACGCACCATTAGCGAGTTTGTTTACATTTATTAAAACTAATTTGCTGTTTGTTTAATTAAAGTAACTGTTTATACAGAGTTCTTTTGTGAAAATCGATGATTGATTTAAATGATTATGACGAATATAAGGAGAATATTACCCTCATAAAATAATAGCCTCCCGAAATAATTAATTCTGCACGAAATACAACTAATGAATTAATGTCATCTTTATCAAAAGAGAAATACGAACTTGTATTCAGGAAGTTTATTTTGTTCTGTATTTATTATTTGAATCTAACAATCGTAGATAAAGTACGGTACGCAGCTCGTGCGAAAACGGCATTTTGCATTGCTCGTGTGGTTTTACTACCCTCGCTGTCGCTCGGGTGCAAACTCCACACTCGCATGCAAAATGCTACTTTCCGCACTCGACGCGTAATGTACTATTATATACTACTACTCGATGTACAATTTAACATCTACATGTTAAACCTAATCTTGTTTCAATAAAATACAGTTTAATAATATTTACCTTTTGAACAGCATCATTAATAGATACTATTAATACAAACTATTAATTAAAAGTATATATATATATATATATATATATATATATATATATATATATATATATATATATATATATATATATATATATTAAATTCATACATAACATAACACATACATATATAATTACTAGCTTTCACCCCTCGCATCGCGCGGGGTGAATGCTACGAATCAGTGGCTGTATTATTACCGTTCTATATTTATTGCTATCATATTTGTTTATTGAGTTGGCCATTTCATTAAATAAAATACTTCATTATTTGATAAATCCATTTGTTAAAGTGATAGTACCTTTAATTTTCTTTTTTTACCTACCATAAGTCTATGTACCAAATTTCAGATCTCTAGGTCCACTGGAAACTGAGATAATAGAATGTGAATAAATCCAAGATGGCGGCTATAATTCAATATGGTGGTCATATATCGAAATCAAAATGGCCGCACTTTTCTATTTATGGTAAACTCTATCTATGTACCAAATTTCACATCTCTATGTCATTGGGAAGTAGGAGAATTAGTGGTCAGTTAGTCAGTCAGTCAATCACTGTCACTCTTAAGTTTTAAATAATATAGATAACTTTTTCTTTCAAAATTAAGATTTAATGAATTGTGTCAAATTAATATTTTTCTTCTTTTTAATTCGCGGTAACTTCAATATATTAGAGATAATTTAAGTTTTTACTGGAAAAAAAATAAATAAAGAAAGGAAAAACGATAAATCTTTTACATTGTAGATTTATTATGCAAAAGAGTATTCTTGTTTTATACGTAGAGAAAAAAAAAAAAAAAACAGTAAAGAAACCATTTTATGAATAAGTAATATTCCACGTTTTAAAATTAAAAATAATCAGTATATTCTAATGGTTTTTTTTTAAAACAAGACAATAAAATCAATATTGATTTTCCATCGAAGCAGGAAGGCTCTATAAAGATAACGTTGCACTTGTCTGTTTTTAGAAAAGAGATTGAGCACGGATTACATCACTGCGTAATACAATGACATCCCCTCACCTAAAATAATCATAATAAAAAATAAGTATAAAAATACAAAAACAGCTTTATACCAGCATGTTTAATAACAAAAGGAAATTTATTGATTTCCTTTTGTTATTAAACAAAAGGAACTTGCGATAAACTATTTATTTTTCATTAGGGTCCGTAGGCAAAACCAAGGACCCTTATATTTTCCTGCGTGTGTCTGTCCGTCCGTCCGGTCGCCTGCTCTCACGGCTACACCTTTCGTCCGATCACTTTGAAATTTGGCATGTATGTGTCTTGTACCTACCCACATATTTTAAAAATATAGCGACTTAAAAAAGATATTTTTCAAAAAAATTAGGGTAAAAAAACCTAAGGGTTATTTTTAGTTCTTTTTTTTCGACACCGTGAGGGGTATCATATGAAAGGGTACGTCGAGCTGATTACAAAAATATACTAGGCATCGCGTGGCTCTATCATTGAAGCGAGCGTATTGTAATAAAATACTGAATATTGAAATTTATTAATCATGATGAATGTCATAGTTGAAGATAAGTGGAAGAGGGTAGTGTGAGGTAGAGTGGGGGTACTCGGTACAAAGCTTTACTTCCTAAACAAACCTATGCACTATAAGAATCTTAACCATCCGTACTAACTTTTATATTATTATTATAAATGTATCACTTCATTACTCAAATACTACTGCTTGTATCACGTTGCAATTTTACATACTTGTTTCAATTGTACTTTAGACGATGTACAGGAAGTTTTATTAAAATCGTTACGTTAGAACGTAAGATATTGGTAAAAAGGTTGTTTTCTCTATTTTAAACGTTTAGGTCCGCTTTAATAGTTTTAGCGATCTTTATTAATTCATAGCAGTGTCGTTGTTGGTTTTACTAAAAAATGTTGTTTGAAAAAAATGTTCGTCTCATCGAATAGGTGATGATAGAATTTTTTCCCGTCCTGAAATTCCAATTTTGAATTTGAAGCTCACGTTTACGCGAGCATTGCGCGCGAACTCTTGGACGGATCACGCTGTCCAACGAACTTAGCCTGAGTATTAGTAAAAGGAAGATGTATACCAAATTTCAACAAAATCGGTCAACTTTAACTCAAGTTATCGTCGGACACGTAAACGTTACACACATACAGACAGACAGACAGACAGACAGACAGACAGACAAGATGCATATTTCGTTGAATGTAAGAAGCTCGCTTACGCTCGCTTCAATAATTCTTTGGTTGTAACTATGATAGGGCGAGCGTAGGCAAGTTTGAAGTGGGTGTTAAACGTGCCCCCCCCCCCCCCCCCCCCCTGTATCTCGCTTATGTGAAGTAAAATACGTTTTTGGAACGAAGTTCCATATGGCACGTTCTGGAGCCCAGGAGTGAATCCGAAAAACCGACCAAAATCACCGTCACAAAATAACCGTCACAAAATCACCATCACAAAATCACCGTCACGCAAAATCCGTCACGAAATCTACCGATGACAATAACTTGAGTAAAAGATCATCGAGTTAGTTGAAATTTGGTACACATGTTCATTTTACCAATGCCCAGGCTGAGTTCGTTGGACAACGTTATCCGCCCAAGCGTTCACGCGCAACGCTCGCGTAAACGTAAGCTTCAAATTTAAAATTCGGATTTTTTGGACGGGAAAAAATTCTAACATAATCTATTTAATGAGACAAACAACTTTTATAAAAATATTTTTTTTTTGGTAAAACGAACACTGACACTGCTATGAAGTGATAAAGATCGCTAAATTTATTAAATTTAAGAAACAACGTTTTTACCGATATCTTACGTTCTGACGTAACGATTTCAATAAAACTTCATACACATCGTCTAAAGTACAATTGAAACAGGCATGTAAAATTTCAACCTGATACAAGCAGAATGTGTTTAGTGTTGGTGATTTATATTCTATATTATAATATTTTAATTGGAGATTCGTCGACGAAGGTCTAATGGGACAGTTATTTTCTATATGCTTTAACTATAAACTAATCAAAATTAACTTTTTTCCACATTTACAATACATCATTTATTGTAAGACGTTCTTAACAAAGTAAATAAAAAGTTTTTCTTTTAATTTTGTCTCTTATTCTAACTCCGCCATGTATAAGTAGTTAGCAGTATCATATACTAAGCACTGTAGTTATATACATTTATTTAATATAAAGCGTAAGGAACTTCGTTCCTACCGGGTGTCCCACGACACCACACGTATTTTTTTTTATAACTATGGTCTTTTCGATGTATTTATATGGTTGTAGTCCGGTTCAGTGGCAAAAAAAAATTTATCAGAAGTTTATATATGTGTTTTGAGAATATCAGACCCATAGGATAGTTTAAAGTAAGCTTTTTAGCATTTTAATAAACACCATCAATAGGGTACTATTTAAACTATTAAGGGTTGCCTACGGACCCTTTCTGTGTGCTGACTAGCACACTGACCTGTTTATTTTAAAATGTAGCCCATATATAGCACCAGATCAATCAATTAAAATCCTCGGTCAAGTGTGAAAGTTTATAAACAGAATACATTGCTTGGAGGACGATAGTCTGGTGAAGCAGTGCTTTAATCGTCTAATATACTTAGATTCGGTTCAAGGTAATACTGTAAAATATAACTGGGTTTCTCAAGTAAAGCAGTTACTAGCCACAATAGACGTCGACCCCAACTTAGTACTAACAGCACCGTTCTCTTCGACATTTATACAAAACACACAGACAGCATACGGATTAAAACTTAGACAAAAAGACTTGGACAGAATACAAACCTCATCTTACTCCAGTTTATACAGAATATTAACAAGCTGCAATAGCCCCGACTATCATTACCTAAACACATCATTATTTCTACCTTACTCAGTACAACGTATTCTTGCACAGGTTAGAACAGCGGGTTTCGATAGTTTAAAATTAACAATTAGAGGGATGCTCCACAAAATAAAAACAAATGAAATCTGCCCGATATGTAATCTTGGGGAGCAAGAAAATATAGGTCATATTTTTTTACGATGCCCAATATATGAGCTCCAAAGAAAATCCTTTCTTCCAATGCACGTAGTTAGTGAGGAATGGGCAGACACGACTAATGTTTCTTCCATATTAACTTACCAAAACAAAAACAATTGTAAAAACATATTTTATTATGTATTAAATATTCTCAACCTAGATTTTTTATCCTGGAGGAGTAATTGTTAATCCAATTTTTGTCGTTAATGCTCTTTATTATTTCTTGGTTATTTATAATTTGGTGTAATTTGGCTACACCCCTTTGTATAAGGCAATAAGGCTTATTTGCTTTAAATACAAATATTTTTCTATTCTATTCTATTCTATTCTATTCTATATAGCACCAGATTAATTTCAACTGCCTGCCTCTTTAAATTTTGCTTAATTGATACATTTATTCATGTAAAAAATCTACTTTATTTTGACAGTTAAAGAGGTTTTTATGTGGACTTGTAGAATATATAAGAGTGAAGGAGATTAGTTAGAATAAAAGTTCGAGGTGTGTGTGGTTTACTTATTTATTGTCAAAGCTTTCGCTCAGGGAGCCTGAGCTTCATCAGTGATCTAAAATATACCAAATATGTAAAATAATAAATAACTTTAAAAATGTTTGAGAATAAATATGTAAACCACAACACTACGGAATTTTATTCCAACCAATCTCCTTCACTCTTATACAATTTTGACAGATTTTAAACTAGGCATCGCGTGGCTCTATCATTGAAGCGAGCGTATAGTAATAAATATGTGTTGAATATTGAAAAATAGATAATCGTGAATCATGATGAGTTGATAGGGTATGATAGTAGTACAGCGGCTATTAGTAAGGGAACCACCCCGCATTCTTACTATTCCTCTAACCGCACATCTCCTTTTCAATTATTATAACATGTATCTCTTTGCTACAAAAAAACTACTGCATGTATCAAATTGAAGTGTTGCATGCCTGTTTAAATTGTGCATTAGATGGTGTCTATGAAGTTTTATTAAAATCGTTACGTTAGAACGTAAGATATCGGTAAAAAGGTTGTTTTCTCTATTTTAAACGATTAGGTCCGCTTTAATAGTTTACACGATCTTCATTAATTCATAGCGGCGTCGCTGTTGGTTTTACTAAAAAATGTTATTTGAAAAAAATGTTCGTCTCATCGAATAGATGATGATAGAATCTTTTCCCGTCCTGAAATTCCAATTTAATTTTTGAACCTCTCGTTTACGCGAGCGTTGCGCACGAACTCTTGGACGTATCACGCTGTCCAACGAACTTTGCCTGAGTATTAGTAAGAGGATCATGTATACCAAATTTCAACTAAATCAGCCAATTTTTACTCAAGTTATCGTCACACGCGTAAACGTTACTGACAGACAGACAGACAGACAGACAAGATGCATAGTTTGTTGAATGTAAGAAGCTCGCTTACGCTCGCTTCAATAAAATAAATTTGACAATAATAGGTTGTAAAAGCATAAAAATCAATAAATTATACGAAATAGGACGCGAAGAAGCTATGTGCCTCATTATTTTTTATTAAATATAAAATACGCTCAGTCAAGCCATAAATATTAGGTATTACCTTAAATACTAAACTGTACTATTTGTTTTAAAGTGTACGTAACACGTCTGAAATAAATGTTTCCGAATAAGCATATATTAAGCGTGTTTTAATTATGTTCTATAAAAGTCTACATATCAGCCGAATGATATCATTTGATACAGTTCATATATTTATGTATGGACTTAGTAGCTCATTCGTAAATCCAGTTAACCTTACAGTCAGCCAAAAGATTAAGTGTCTTATCAGTAAAACTACTCTTAAATGGATTATCTTAACAGAAAGAAACTGTGTCAGATTTACAGATGACCAGAAAGTTCAATATATAATACAGTCGACAGCCTCGAAGAATAGTGAAAAGTTTATACAACATATTTTGGAGTCAAGAAAATGTAGTATACTAGGCATCGCGTGGCTCTATCATTGAAGCGAGCGTATAGTAATAAATATGTATTGAATATTGAAAAAAAAGATTATTGTGAATCATGATGAGTTGATAGATAATGGGTCTGGTAGTAGTGCAGCGGCTAGTAGTAAGGGAACCACCCCGCATTCTTACTATTCCACTAACCACACATCTCTATTTCAATATTTATAATTTGTATCTCTTTGCTACAAACAAACTACTGCATGTATCAAATTGAAATTTTGCATGCCTGTTTCAATTGTGCATCAGATGGTGTCTATGAAGTTTTATTAAAATCGTTACGTTAGAACGTAAGATATCGGTAAAAAGGTTGTTTTCTCTATTTTAAACGTTTAGGCCCGCTTTAATAGTTTTAGCGATCTTTATTAATTCATAGCGGTGTCGCTGTTGGTTTTACTAAAAAATGTTATTTGAAAAAAATATTCGTCTCATCGAATAGATGATGATAGAATCTTTTCCCGTCCTGAAATTCCAATTTAATTTTTGAACCTCTCGTTTACGCGAGCGTTGCGCGCGAACTCTTGGACGGATCACGCTGTCCAACGAACTTAGCCTGAGTATTAGTAAGAGGATCATGTATACCAAATTTCAACTAAATCGGTCAACTTTTACTCAAGTTATCGTCACACGCGTGAACGTTACTGACAGACAGACAGACAGACAGACAGACACGGAGCATATTTCGTTGAATGTAGGAAGCTCGCTACGCTCGCTTCAATTAATATAGAATTTAGTTTTAAACACCACTACTATAATTGCTTTATCTCTTTAAGATATTTAATCTTCCAAGTAGTAGAATCTTGGATCATCTTGTTCTAATATTTTGAAGTTAGTTATTTTAATGCTTAGAGATATTAAATTTTATCACTTGATTTTACAAAGTTGATCATTGCTTCCGAGCTTACCGAAGGTAACGGAAGCTATGTGATCGTTCTGAAGAACGAAAATATTTAATGTCTCTGACTTTAAATATTCCAAAACAGAAATCCGATTCAGACATCAGGGAACATTTTTGGTTCCGTGTTGGTCGCTCTGTCGGCCACTCAATTTTAGCGAAACAACATATCTTAAAAACTTCTCGTCCGATTTTAATGAAATTTAGATGGTAGGTCATAATTAGCCCCTTGTTGGTCCCATATAAGTTTTAACCTTCTAAACCCATTTAATTCTCTTCAATATGCGCACAAACATACATTTATTTACACATATATCTTCCAGAGTATTTTCTATTTTCTTTTACTTTGTAAAGGGTATAGGACACGTAACATTTTACAGTAACAATGACCGGGCTATATTGCTCAAAATTCAGAAATATTGCCCGCAATATATCTGTACAACGCGGCAACATTTTCGGCAATGTGTGGCCAGCAATATTGCCGGGTAACAAGTAAACAGATCGATACCATTTGGTTCTCTAGGAGCTCTGATATAATTTAAATATAAAATTTAGAACTTCTATCGGCGAAATGCTACTACAATGAGTACAAAACAAGTGAATACCAATCTATACTTCTTATTATATTCTATCTTCCTGGCACGATCAGACGTCGTTTATTGAAACTTCAGCCCGCCTCTATCGTCAAAATGTTGTACTATAAATGAAAACCTATCGACCTCCTGTTAAATCCTAACTTCCTGGCACGATATTTAATAGCATCACTTTTTTCATGTCGGTTTTTGTGTGAAGGAAGTTTCTTCTGTATCCTAGAGCTAAAACATTATCCATGTAAATAAAATATAATGTGCTAGATGTCAAATAAACAGGTCAAGTGTGTGCTAGTTAGCACACAGCGAGGGTCCGTAGGCCACCACACTGTATAGTTTAAGTAGTACCCTATTGATGGTGATTTTTAAAATGCCAGAAAGCTTACTTTGAACTATCCTATGGGTCTGATATTCTCAAAACACATAAACAAACTTCTGATAAAGTATTTTTTTGCCACTGAACCGGACTACAACCATATAAATACATCGAAAAGACCATAATTATAAAAAAAAAGTATTTTGTTAATAAAATATAAAATAATATTTTTTTCGAAATTTCCAAAAAGTGGTATCGTTACTTTTGGTCGAAGAATGTTCAGGAATTTTTTCAGATTTTTTGCACTTCACATAAGCGAGATAGAGGGGGGGGGGGGGGGCACGTTTCACACCCGCTTCAAACTCGCCTACGCTCGCCCTTTCAAAGTTATAACCAAAGAATTATATATTTTTGTAATCAGCTCGACGTACCCTTCCATATGATGACCCCTCACGGTGTCCAAAAAAAAAATAAAACAATTTTAACCCCCCTAAGTTGTCCTTAAGTTTTTTTACCCTAATTTTTTTGAAAAATATTTTTAAAATATGTGGGTAGGTACAAAACACATATATGCCAAATTTCAAAGTGATCGGACGAAAGGTGTAGCCATGAGAGCAGGCGACCGGACGGACGGAAACACACACGCAGGAAAATATAAGGGTCCTTGGTTTTGCCTACGGACCCTAAAAATGAGTAATAAGATACTAAAAAAAAGATAGTGTCCAGTCCAAGAGAAATTATTAAACAATCTTACATAGATATTTCATGAAATTAAAATAGAACTTAATGCAGGTTTACATTGATGCACCATTGAAAGTTAATCAAAATTAGAGAAATAGATTTCTTATGGAAAATCAAATCTTAATAGGGATTTTGTTTTGATAACTTTTATTGACAAGTAAAATTACAATATTTCTATTCTACAAGAGTTAAGAGTTAATGTTAGTGTTGACAGTAAGGCCGATCGGCCACCAGAAGCTGAGCGGAGCGGAGCGGAGCTGAGCTGAGTGTAGCTGAGTGTAGTTGAGTCCAAGGGGTGTGGCAACCGAAAGCGGAGCGGAGTCGAGCTGACTGTAGCGGAGTCTAGCTGACTCCGCTCTGTGTTCGTTTGCGTGAACTAAGCTAGTCCACCCAAAAATGTCAACCCAAAGAAAAATATTATATTTGTGTTTAAGTTCAGAATCCGGGATTTCTGAAACAGAGTTTCCTCCTGCAGCTTGTGTCGCATCACCAACTTATACTTATAGGACAGAGTGGGAAATTTTCTATCTTAGAAAAAGTGATGACTTCAGGGAAGTTCACACCCTTTTTCATGATCAAAACCACGAACAGTTTAAGGACTATTTCCGTATGAATAGCCCTCAGTTTAATGAACTTCTAAATAAGATAAGAGATGATATAACGGGATTTGATACAAACTATCGGAGGGCTGTAACAGCCGAATTAAAACCCTATTTACTTTCTCATATAAAGAGAAAGTATTGTGATGGCGCGAAAATTCGATTTTGAGATTTTGATGGCTTTACACGTTTTAAGGTTCCCTGAGTCCAAAAAAGTGGTTTTTAAAGAATGTCTGTCTGTCGTCTGTGCAGATGCCTGGAGCCTAAACTACCGGGCCGATTTTGACGAAATTTGTCATACATGTTCGAAAAAATCATACCCCGAGGCGAAATCGAGTAATGAATTTTAGCTCTAAATTTGGGGGCGCTACCCCCCAAAAACTCTGAAAAAAACATGAAAAAAAATTATTTCTCGAAAACGGTTCCGACGATTTTGATTAAAAAAATCTAAAATGTAGTCCATTTGAATACGAATCCAACGATATAAGCCGTTTTCCCGGGAAAAATCTAGTTTCTAGATATTAGCTTAAAACGCGGACGGAGAGAGCCCAGGTTCGATTCCCCACCCAGGAGAAGTTATTTTTATGATACATTTTGATGAAATGTTCAATAATATTTAAATGTACATTTGCAAATAAAAATGGAAACACTGGGCTAAGTAATTATAAACTCGTATATGAGAAAGTTTGTCTGAGTTGTCTCGGACCGATTTTTTTAAATACGCCAACACTGATTACTTTTTTTTATACTTTACATATTTATTTTCCTCCTTCACATTATTGAAAGAGAGATTAGATGGCTAATAAGGTAGATAAAATCAAGAAAATCGCTATTTCATTTGAGAAACGTTTCGACCAATTATTAATGTCATCTTCAGTCTTGTTTAATTCAAAAATTCAAACAAACATAGATAACATTAATTCAAGGTAATTATAATTATTCATTTTAAATTCTGACATATCCTTCTAATCCCACTGAAATCAAGTTTTAATTAAGAACCACTGTATAATAAGATGAATCTCCTCGATGAATAGTTGTTATGAAGATCACATATATACAGCTTTTTGATAATTGTCTTTGTAGTTACCTATTGTTATTATATATTTTTTAGAATGTTATAAATTGTTACTAGTTTTGTTTAATGTTTTAATTTATATTTATACATATTAACATTTACTGGTTATTTCGATGTCGGTATGTTATACCAACGTGCCAATGTTAAACTTTTTAATTTTAGACCCTCTCTTATGGAGATAGTATATTATATATTATAATGAAACAATAATGACGTATGTAAGTATATTTTTTACTGAATGCTAATCTTAATTAAAACTTGATTTCAGTGGGATTACAAGAATATGTCAAAATGTATAATTAATAATTATAATTAATTTAATTTAATGTTGTATATTATGCTTGTTTGAATTTTAGAATAAAACAAGACTGAAGATGACATTAATAATTGGTTAAAACGTTTCTCAAATGAAATAGGGATTTTCTACACTTTATTAGCCATCTAATCTCTTCTTAATTTATCTACAAGAGTGTATTAATCAATTAATAAAAAGTTAATTCATTTAATTGTTTAATAATATTATTGTTGTGGGTGGAGGGGGAAGCGGAGTCAGCTTTCAAAACCGACCGTCAAAGCTGAGTCGAGATGCGTCGCTAGGCTCAGCTCAGCTCCGCTCCGCAACCGGTGGCCACCCTTACATTTAAAACAATGGGATTCGATTTCACAAGCTGAGTCAACTCCGCTCCGCTCCGCTCCGCTCAGCTTCTGGTGGCCGATCGGCCTAACAGAGAAGACAATCCTCTGCAAATAAGCGGAAAGTCCACATCCTGTCAATGTCGGATATCATAGTACGTTAAGGAAGTGCTAACGATTTGGAAAACAATAACTTCTCTGTCATTTTATTTCGTTTGCTAAAAATGGCGAGTATTTTGAAAGATAGTAAATTATATACTGAAATCAAACAATGGAAGTGACGTCTCCTCGTGCAGTATTATGCGAGGAAAGAACTTAAGGATGGTCTAATAGATTATGACGAATTCAAAATTAAACAATACAATAAATATTTAGAAAACAGTGATGGTAAGCGGAAGCTTTAATTGATGGAACTTTAATTAGATGGTTCTTTGAATTGATAGATCTTTAAATAGATGGTTCTTGAAATTGATGGATCTTTAATTAGATGGTTCTTTGAATTGATAGATCTTTAAATAGATGGATCTTTAAATTGATGGATCTTTAAATTGATGGTTCTTTGAATTGATTGATCTTTAAATAGATGGTTCTTGAAATTGATGGATCTTTAATTGATGGTTCTTTGAATTGATATATCTTTAAATAGATGGATCTTTAAATTGATGGATCTTTTTATTTTTTTTTTTCCGGGGGGCTTTTACACCCGAAGACTCAGGCAGCTTAGGTGGGCCCATCAAACAAACCCGGGTTAGAGACCGAAATCTTCACACTTTTGTGAAGATGTAATCTGTAACCATGACTCGCTCCTGGTTGAATTACAACCAGGAGTGTCATCAGCATGGTTTCCAGGCCGAAACCTGGTGGCGCCACTCTTTCGAGGAGCTTCCCATTTATTTAAACAATGCTGGGTTGACATTGAGCGGGGGCCCGGTCCGGGAATCGAACCCAGAGCTGTGGCCAGAAGCGTTCACCCATCCATCTACTGACCCTGCTCGAGGCTGCTTAACTTGCGTTATCACTATCACACGGCAAACGCGCAAGCCTCTGAGCCACCAAGCCCCCCCCCCCCCCTTGTCCATCTCTAAAGATGGATCTTTAGAGAGATGGTTTTTTAAATAGACGGTTCTTTAAACTGATAGATCTTCAAATAGATGGTTCTTTAAATTGATGGATCTTTAAATAGATTGGTTCTTTAAACTGATAGAACTTCAAATAGATGGTTCTTTAAACTGATAGATCTATAATAGATGGTTCTTTAAACTGATAGAACTTCAAATAGATGGTTCTTTAAACTGATAGATCTATAATAGATGGTTCTTTAAACTGATAGAACTTCAAATAGATGGTTCTTTAAACTGATAGATCTATAATAGATGGTTCTTTAAACTGATAGAACTTCAAATAGATGGTTCTTTAAACTGATAGATCTATAATAGATGGTTCTTTAAACTGATAGAACTTCAAATAGATGGTTCTTTAAACTGATAGATCTATAATAGATGGTTCTTTAAACTGATAGATCTTCAAATAGATGATTCTTTAAATTGATGGAACTTTAAACAGATTGGTTCTTTAAATTGATGGATCTTTAAATAGATTGGTTCTTTAAACTGATTGATCTTCAAATAGATGGTTCTTTAAATTGATGGAACTTTAAACAGATGGTTCTTTAAATTGATGGATCTTTAAATAGATTGGTTCTTTAAACTGATAGATCTTCAAATAGATGGTTCTTTAAATTGATGGAATTTTTAACAGATTGGTTCTTTAAACTGATAGATCTTCAAATAGATGGTTCTTTAAACTGATAGATATTCAAATAGATGGTTCTTTAAATTGATGGTTCTTTAAATTGATGGATCTTTAAATAGATTGGTTCTTTAAACTGATAGATCTTCAAATAGATGGTTCTTTAAACTGATAGATCTTCAAATAGATGGTTCTTTAAATTGATGGAACTTTAAACAGATGGATCTTCAAATAGATGGTTCTTTAAATCGCTGGATCTTTAAATAGATGGTTCTTTAAATTGATGGATCTTCAAATAGATGAAGAGTGAGAAGTTAAAAAAATAATCTATCAATCAATGTGGAGAGTAGCTTCCTCCCATCCTATAACGTATTTTCTAGATGTTATGGTTTTACAACCATATTGTCTAATTATTCAATTTTTTCCGCCCATTTTTAAAAATCCGTCAAAATTGTTTTGTTTTCTTACACGAGTAGGTAAAAGTATTAATTAAGCAGTATTTAATGTGTCAAGAAGGATGAAATTAATCTGAGGCTATTTACGGACTACTTTCGACAAACCATCCAAATTTCATAAAAATCAGAAGAGTACAACCAAATATTGTCTAATATATTTCATTGTTTCCCTCTTATTTTTAAATCTGTCAAAATTGTTTTTGTTTTTTACACGAGTAAAAGTATTAATTAAGCAGTATTTAGTGTGTCAAGAAGGATGAAATTAATCTGGGGCTATCTGCGGTTTACTTTCGACAAACCATCCAAATTTCATAAAAATCGGATGAGTACTTTTAAAGTAGATGTAAATAAATGTATGTTTGTGCGCAGTTGGAAGAAAAATTAATGAGCGTAGAAGGTTGAAACTTATATGGGACCAACAATGAGCTAATTATGACCTACCATACAAATTTCATTAAAATCTGATGAGTAGTTTTAAAGATGTTAGTTAGCAAAAATTGATCAACGGACAAACAAATAAGAAACTAAAAATGTCACCTGATGTCTGAAAGGGATTTCTGTTTTGGAATTTTTGGAATTCGGAGAGATAAAACAATGTTCATTCTTCAGAACGATCCTTACGAACGAAAAATAACAGTAAATATAATTTTTGAGTGAAGGCATTACGACTGATTGAAATGTATACGTGCCTACTTAGAAAACTACATAACAAAATATACTTTCACCATTTAGAAAGTTAATTTATTGACTTATTTGTAATACAGAAGTTATTTAAAACCAATTAAGTTGCATTTAACAGTTATTTATCTGGATTTAGTTAAATATTATGCTGGTCTTATTAAAGAAGCAGGGCCGTCCACGGGGGGGATGGATGGCGCAAGTTGCGCCACTGAAAAAAAAATTGGGGGGGAATTGAAAAAATTTGGGGGGATTCGAAAAAATTGGAAAAATCCAGTAATCACAGTTATAAAATGTTTACTAGTTTGCAGTAACTCTAACTCTCATACCTTTCGTAAGTGTTTGATCATAACTATAGAACTAATATCCTTTATAATCTTTAAAATATGCGAGCGATAATTATTCTAAGTGAGAAAAAAAGTTGGTTTCTAGGAGATAGGTGTAATTCACAGAGTTAAACAGAAACCAGTTTCACAAGAGGGGAGTTGTTTAGATAAACATTGTCGTCTCGTCTCACTCTCTCTACCTTCTGACTCTTATTTCAAAGCTAACTAAATGGGCTCTTGCCTAAGCGTCTCATTTTTAGGGTTTTGAGGTCTTTCTAGAAACCCCTATGGTTTTGGTAGTTCATCCGTCCGTCCGTCGTATCTTGGAGTCCCCCAAGATCCCGACATACTGAAGCTACAGAGTTGAAAGTCAAACTTTTTTGTCCAAAAACAGTACTAAGAGTTAAACACTTAAAATTTCTGCCATCAGCTATCAATTGCTAATTGATCGCAATAATTTATATTTTTTGTAATTTTTAAGTTGGGTATCATTTAAAAGGTATTAAAATTTTGTTCACAAATATGTATCGCGTTTCCAAAATAGCGGTCTTTAATTTTAACCCCCGAAAAAATAAAACCCAACCCAAAAAAATGCCCCCCAAAAAAATTTCCCTAAAAGAACAAAAAAGTGCATACCTAAGACATCTAAAGGATAATATATATGTACACCTTGCTTCCCAAAAGTGCAACGTTTTATACATATTTTATTTAAAAAAAAAAAAATGTTCTATTTATGAATTTTTATGACCAAAGAAACCCTTTTAGTAACTTGCTGGCAAGTACTTGACAGGATTTTTATTTTAGACAACTCTACCTGCATTCTCACGTTATAAAAATTAATATCGGTCTAGTCTAGTCTTTGTTTTAGTATAGAAGCTTTTAGAGATCATCATTAGCCTGACAAAAGTTGAAAAAACGTACGTAGTGAGTGACCCGTGAGCCGTGGCGTGTTGTTTTTGTTAAGATTTGGGAGGCCTATACTTACTAAATTTGTTTTTAAAACGAAATAATGCATCGAAAAAAAAAAAAAAAATCGTTAAAATATAAATGCTTAGAGCTTATGTGGAATACTTATATATAAATTATATATCGCGTTCCAAAATGGGCATTTTACCCCTTTTTAGAAAAATAATGAAAAAATTTGGGCTAAGGGGAGACCACATTCTTCATAGGGCCATATTGATCAAAAGGTCAATGTCAATATGGACCTTTAGAAGAGTAGAATCATTTTTTTTTTATATTAAACTACGTCTTATGTACTTCAACTTTTACCTGTAAGATTTTTCTGAATTTTTCCAAGTTTAAAAGTTGTAGCCGTTTGATCCTCATATTCAATTTCACCTCAGAAATGCATAAAAGCGCTGTTTTGAAAGGTCTTATTTCAAAATTTTCCGGGGGAGGGCTCCCGGACCCCCCACCATAATTCCACTCCCCCAATAATTAACTGCAGACGACGCCCATGACTAACGCATTTTCTAACGAATACGTTCTAAAACAGTTGTTGTTACTTGGGCGCGGAGATTTTTTTGTTTATTCGTTTTAAATTTTGGGGGGGGGGGGCTGCTTTGTTGAATAAGTAGTTCCCTTTTCTTGTTACCTTTACGAATGCCCCCCCTCCAGACCTAGCCGCTGGATACGCCATAGGGGGGTTGGTTTGTTTTGGGGGGGAGTGCGCCATCATACTTGGGGGGGATGGACACCCCTGTAAAGAAGCATAAACAAATTATGAATACAAAATTAAAACTTAAGTTCTGGGTATTTACAAATCATGAAACTTCATATTCTTAGAAGCAATTAATGGTAATTTTTTCTACGATAACCACAGCAATTTCATTGAAATCTCTAGATAAATGGATGTGTATTTTAGCTAATGTTACATGATTATTTTAATGAAGTCAAATACGTTTCCATAAGAATTATAAATTGACTTAATTTTTTATCATTATAATGTGAATAACTAAAGAAAAATTTAATGATAAACTTATCGTTATTATAAAAGGAAATGAATCACGACCACAATTATAAAATTACAAAGTTTATAAGACATTTATTTAGAATTGCATTATTATTTTTTTTGTGATTATCATATCGCAGTCCGCATCATTATCAAAATTTAGCGGTGAAGTCAGTTTATTTTACTAATTATTGCTATTCTAAGGCATTGTTCGTATTACATATAGTTCTTAATATTATTTTATAATTTTCTTAATATATTCTTATTTTCCATAAAAATTATTCTTCATTAGATAAGAGATCCCACATTCTGCGAGATCCACATTCATCTGAGATCCACATTCATCTTAGATCCACATTCTTCTTAGATCCATATTCATCTGAGATCCACATTCTTCTGAGATCCCCCTACCTTTACTGTAATTTAAAATGGTCTAGGATCTTAGACAGTGGTGAAATTCAGTGCATTTTAGTAAGACTCATTTTACGCAGGCCTAATTAATTATTCTTAAACGTTTAATTATTAAAGACTAAGTATTAATTACAAGTTAATGTCCTCTTTGTCCTATTCTTGATAGATTTTAATGAATAAACCAGACACAATTGGTCTTTTAGGAATATTTGACGCGGAGTGTAGATTATTAGGCACTTTAGTATTTAAAGCTATTTATAGAACCAGATATAGATATACTACTGTTCCAGTTGGAATTGAGATAAAATGGTTAATTAGCATTCGTAACTTTTCAGAATTAGTGAAAGAGTGAACGTTCGTTTTATTGAACGTAAACCCGGAGATAATGCTCTCGCGTAAAAATCACCATTTATGATAATATTGTATTTTTTTATGATTCTTAGAGAGTGTATTTTGTGTAAAATTTGTCTGAAAATGTACTGGAGTCTATCTCTGTCTAAGGTCCAAGGCTTTTTCAAATAAGAGTATGTCGTACGTGTAGTATGGGTACGTCCAGAGTACACGCAGGTTCTAAATCAAGTTCAGACTCTGAACACATGCTCGTGAGATATATCAGCTTGAAGGTGGGTTCACAGATAGCGGATCTCGGTGCGTATCCGGCTACATAGTTAATGAAGAATCATCACTATAGATTATAAAGAACTATGAAGTTCGAACTTTGGCTGCGGTTAGCAAAGTTATTAATAAATTACTGTAGGTTTATTTTAAGGAAACAAAAAAAAAAAAAAAAAAAAAATTGGTCCGAGACAACTCAGACAATCTTTCTCATATACGAGTTCATAATTATACGCACAGCCCAGTGTTTTCCATTTATTAGTTTTCGTTGAAAGATTAAATTATTATTTATTATTGATAATTTTTATCAAAATTTATTATAAAAGTAAGTTCTCCTCAGCGGGGAATCGAGCCCGGCCTCTCTCCGTCCGCGTTTAAAGTCATTGGATCAGGAACTAGATTTTCCTGGGAAAACGACTTATATCGTTAGATTTGAATTTAAATGGACTACATTATAGAATTTTTTAATCACAATCGTAGGAACCGTTTTTGAGAATTTTCTTTTTCAGAGTTTTTGTGGGGTAGCGTCTCCAAATTTGGAGCTAAAATTCATTTCTCCACGGGATATGATTTGTCTGAACCTATATGCCATATTTCGTCAAAATCGGCCCAGTAGTTTAGGCTCCAGACATCTGCACTGCACAGACAGACGACAGAAACAGATAGACATTTTTTTAAAACCACTTTTTTGGGACCTCAAAACGTGTGAACCCTACAAAATTCGAATTTTTGTTCCATCAAAATACTTTCTATTTATATGATATAGTAAAAAATACATACAAATAAATTATAATTGAATAAAATCATATTTTTATTTTACTTACATATTAAAATAAAAATAGAATAGATCATAGATCATCAGTTCATTTATATATTAGTATGGTATAATTAATAAACCAATTAAATATAAGGAACGTAAATTCAATTCTAATATACGAGTAAATAATATATTACATTACTTGTTTTTGTCCTGAAGTAAGCGTAAACAAAACAATAAACGTCGATAGTGTTGACCTTCTTGTTTTGAGGCCATGTTTTCTTAAAGCCTGGGAATATAATATCTCCATTATTTCTTTACATTTATATCTTCTTTAGTATGTTTCGTAATCAAGCTGCTACCTTGAGCTTACTTCTAAAGCCTTTGTCAATAGAATCATTATCAAAACAATACCTTCATTCATGAAAGTAACGTGAAAGAAAAGCAATTAATTTTAGTGTATAGTATAAAATTCCGTCACGTTAAGATTAGAATGTTTTTCTTTTTGTTAATTATTTTTTTAAATCAATGGACTTTAGTAATTGAAGGTAACTAATTCCATTGAACGCTCGTATCACATTTTAATATTATATAACAATGAGTAAGATCTATCGTGCTATTCTAGGAGTATAATTACACAGTTAAAACAATAATTTATTTCAATAAAACAGTCAATACACAATCTCAAGAAATAATTATAACGAAAAATAATTTTTATGTAACACATTTTACATTTGATTATTATTTTTCATTACTATTATTCAGATTACTACGTTTCCATGTCGCTTAAATACGGATTGAATACAGTTTTTTGATCCAAAGTGTCCATGGAAACCTAAATTCAATCCGGATTGAATACGATTTAGATCCAGATAAGTTACACTAAATCTGGGATCGTATCTGGATCGAGTTTTGTGGAAACACCAGAACTCGATCCTGTTGTGAGAGCCCCTAGCGTGTTTCTGTAGGAACTGTAATCAAATCAGTCAAAACACATAAACTTTATTATTTGTCATTTTCAGTTTTGTTGTTTAAAACACTTAAAAACAAACACAACAAACTAGGTTATAGGTTATAAAAGGAGAAGGTTAAAAAATTATTTATTGTTATTGATAGGTGTATTGAAAATTTATTAAATACGGATTCAAAACCATTCATGGAAACACCTAACTTTTTAAATCCCAAATCAGGATTCAATCCGTATTCAAACATCATGGAAACGTAGCAGTAAATAAGAATCATTAAGTAGCTTCAACAGGTTTATAACCATAACTTAATCACCCTCCAATTTAAAATCCCGTGGGATTTGAATTTAAATACATTTCACTGAATAGTCCAGGAGATAGCGTGGAAATAAGTGTTTGTATATTATCAAGCTAGAATTTTGTGTATAAGTTAATATTTTGGTGCCTTTTAAGAATATGTGGTCGGCTAAATTTCTCTGCGGAGCATAGCTTGGCAATAGGCATTTGGAAAACTAACACCGGTGGAGAGCGGCCATGTCCCACCCATTTTGGTGGTCAATGAATTCTCAATATTTTGAGTACAAAATTAGTCAGTAGACCAAAAATCAAGTTGATATTAGTTTGTCACTTAATAGGTTTCCACTTTGATTTGGAGTAATATTTGAATAACTAACTTATCAGGTAACAAATTAACATCAACATTTTTTTGGTCAACTAACTAATTTTTTATTCAGGATAATGAAAATCACATTGTCCACCAAAATGGGCATAGCTGCTCACCACTTGTTTGATTTTTTCAAATGTTTATTGCCAAGCTATGTCCCGCAGACTAACTTAGCCGACCATATATTCTTAAAAGGCACCAAAAGATTAAACTTATATATGCAATAAATAACTTGATTTTAGTCAGACACTTTTTTTTAACGCTATCCTGGACTATAAAGGAAGCCTAAAGAAAATGAAATGTATTGAAAGCTGTAACTTTTAATTATAATATGTCACCAACATTCCAATTATATGGTATACTAGGCATCGCGTGGCTCTATCATTGAAGCGAGCGTATAGTAATAATAAATATGTATTGAATATTGAAAAAAAAGATTATTGTGAATCATGATGAGTTGATAGATAATGGGTCTGGTAGTAGTGCAGCGGCTAGTAGTAAGGGAACCACCCCGCATTCTTACTATTCCTCTAACCACACATCTCTATTTCAATATTTATAATTTGTATCTCTTTGCTACAAACAAACTACTGCATGTATCAAATTGAAATTTTGCATGCCTGTTTCAATTGTGCATCAGTATAAATGAAGTTTTATTAAATTTATTAGTTTTATTATTACTATGAAGTTTTATTAAAATCGTTACGTTAGAACGTAAGATATCGGTAAAAAGGTTGTTTTCTCTATTTTAAACGTTTAGGCCCGCTTTAATAGTTTTAGCGATCTTTATTAATTCATAGCGGTGTCGCTGTTGGTTTTACTAAAAAATGTTCTTTGAAAAAAATGTTCGTCTCATCGAATAGATGATGATAAAATCTTTTCCCGTCCTGAAATTCCAATTTAATTTTTGAACCTCTCGTTTACGCGAGCGTTGCGCGCGAACTCTTGGACGGATCACGCTGTCCAACGAACTTAGCCTGAGTATTAGTAAGAGGATCATGTATACCAAATTTCAACTAAATCGGTCAACTTTTACTCAAGTTAGCGTCACGTGCGTGAACGTTACTGACAGACAGACAGACAGACAGACAGACACGGAGCATATTTCGTTGAATGTAGGAGCTCGCTACGCTCGCTTCAATTAATTTTTAAATTCTATTCTAGTAATTAAGATTTTCAAGATTAAGTGATAAATACGTGATTAAGAGGACTTAATCACGCTACTATCCCCAGGTTCGAATCCCAGCGGCAGAGAGTATTTTCCTCTGTTAAATAAAAGAGTTTTTAAGGATTTAAAATAATAAAATAATAGTTGGTTATTTCTCTTGAAGAACTAAGTCCTTGTGGTTATTTCCTCATAGTGAATAAAGCAATTCTGTTTCCAAAGTTTTCAAAACCGGTCTTGTATTAAATATTAGCTGTGGTTTTGTTTTTGGTAATAAATAAACCCATAAAATTTTGTTCTTTAAGTTTATTACTAAGTTTATTTACTATAAGTAAGTTCGTTGTAATGTCGAAAGAAATAATTGAATTTGTTCAATTTAAAATATTTTATTTTAAATAGTTTTATTTTGAATATTTTCCATGATGAAAAGAGCTTCAAGGGAAATGAGGAATTTTATGATTTAAGTAAATTTCCTTTTGGAAATTGCTTTTTGGATGATTGGATAAGGGTATTAAAAAGTTATTTCCAATCAATCTACTTTAAATAGCAAGAGGATATATATATCACATCTTAGTAATTAATAATAATTAAATAAAAAATGTATTTAGTAATTTAATAAAATATATCTCTTCCCTACTCTACAGCTTCTGCTTGTATCAGGGTGAAATTTTACATTATTATATTTAATTTATTTACAAAACAAAGTGACATTTTTGATATATATAACAAAATTAATCAAAACAAGTCAAGTAACAGGCTTCCTTAATAACACTTTTTCCCGTCTTTTAAAGCTTGCGTTTACGGGAGAGTTGCGCGTGAACGCTTGGGCGGATAACGTTTTCCGACGAACTCAGCCTGCGCATTGGTAAAATGAACATGTGTACCAAATTTAATCTAACTCGGTGAGCTTTTCCTCAAGTTATCGTCATCTGTAGATTTCGTGACGGATTTTGCGAGACGGTGATTTTGTGACGGTTATTTTGGTTTCATTGGATTCGTTTTTTGGATTCACTCCCGGGCTCCAGAACGTGCCATAAGGAACTTCGTTCCAAAATTCTTTTCAGAAAATCAAATAGATTTGTTCTTTAGAATGTCAGTTATTCAAAAAGATTAAAAATAACATAATAGTATATTATGTTACTAGGCTGTGAAGTGAGTTTTTTCTTTACCGCGGCAATTACATTTACTGTCGAGCGAAGCGAGACAGTAAATATTGCCAAGGTAAAGAAAAAACACTTCACAGTCGCGTAGCATATGCTATTTTTTCCGAGGTAGCAGACAATGAAAAAACATTAAATATTAATCACTAATCAATATATAATAATAACTAATATTAGTACATACTTAAGACTTAAAAAAAGAAACCTTAAAATGAGGTTACACTATAAGAAAAGATAAATAAAACGCGTTGACATCTAGCGGATTTTTATCGTACTAGAAGCATTTCTACAAAGACTGCAGCACTACTAACGGAAGTTTTGACAACTACCCGCCGGAAACAAAAAAATCTTTTAGTGCCTAGGATGTAAAAGATTTTTTCTTTACAGTTAGGAGTAATGAAAAGATGTTTTAAGTCCACGTAATGAAAAAATGGATTTTAGCTATGTTTTTTAGGCTCTAAAGTTACTATTTCACAGCCTACCACGGAAAATAGTATATTATGTTACAAGGCTGTGAAGTGAGTTTTTTCTTTACCGCGGCAATTACATTTACTGTCGAGCGAAGCGAGACAGTAAATATTGCCAAGGAAAAGAAAAAACACTTCAAAGTCGCGTAGCATATGCTATTTTTTCCGAGGTAGGACAATGAAAAAACATTAAATATTAATCACTAATCAATATATAATAATAACAAATATTAGTACATACTTAAGAAAAAAAAAAGAAACCTTAAAATGAGGTTACACTAAAAGATAAACAAAACGCATTGACATCTAGCGGATTTTTATCGTACTAGAAGCATTTCTACAAAGACTGCAGCACTACTAACGGAAGATTTGACAACTACCCGCCGTAAAGAAAAAATCATTTAGTGCCTAGGACGTAAAAGATTTTTTCTTTACAGCTAGGAGTAATGAAAAGATTTTTTAAGTCCACGTAATGAAAAAATGGATTTTAGCTATGTTTTTTAGGCTCTAAAGTTACTATTTCACAGCCTACCACGGAAAAAATATATTTTTTAATATCGCGTAAGCGTGAACACTGTCCAAATGCATAAAGTACAGATGTTTTAAGACATTTCAAATAATGTGCCAATTAGTGTGGCACATCTCGCCAAAAACGAATTTAAACCGTGCCATCGATATGCTTCCGTGTAGTGGACAGTGAGAGGAGAGAAATATAGGCCCAAGATCGAGGGGGGGGGTTGATATTTCTGCTCTTCCTTTCGAGCGCCATGGGCCCTCGGTCCTCGGTTCTAAGTTGTAAAAGCATAAAATCATTCAAGTCTATGAAATAGGACAAGAAGAAGCTATGTGCCACACTAATTAGCAGGTTATTTAAAAAAAAAAAAAAAAAAATCACGTAAGCATGAACAAAGTCCAAATGCAAAGATGTTTTAAGGCTATTTTTTTCTTCAAAAAAGGTTATACAAATAAAATACATATGGGTGTCCCAGCTAATATGGAACAGCGAAATATCTCCGGAGCCATGATAGATAGAAAGATGCGGTTTTCAGGGTTCGATAATGGCTATATAAATGCGCTTTCAGAACCTATTATGCTGAACATTTTCTGTGTTCAACAAAAGTTTGTGCAATTTACATAATTAAAAGAAAGTGAATTGGAAGCCAAATTTTTAAGACTGGATTTGCATTCTATGGCTAAAAATAAGAATTTTTCGCTCCGAGCATTAGTTTGCCGTCTGGAGAGCCCTGAACTTCCTAGAATTGAAACTTTAAGTCCATTTTACAGCTAAACTAATGGATTTAGGAAAAAAAATTCAAGATACAAAAAGTTCTTATTTTTTGGCGTATAAATCCATTCCTAAAAATATGCATTATATATAGGCAGTGCTCGATTTGAGGTGGAACGCGGTGGAACGGCGTTCCGGGACCTCTCTCTTAGATAAATAAAAAATAACATCGGCACTAAGATTTTTTTTTTAAATCCTTTGTTAAAATTTTGTTTGTCAGTGAGTGACTACAAATTTGATTAGGGGCATCATGTATTAAACTGGCAAATATTTCTTTTCCAAATACAAAAAATTCTCTTTTGGTGAGATTACACTACCAAATTATGATAACCTGAAACAACAAAGGTTTTTTTTAATGGCAGGGATCGTATTAAATAAGTACTGTGCAGAGACGCTGTGCCGAAACTCGCCCGGGGCGAGTGATGCAGGGAATGTTTTGTTAATTTAATTATTCGTATAAACCTAAGTACCTATTTATTTATTGAGATTATTATAACAACACATGACATGCTAATCAAGAAATTGTTTATAAAAAATACTACTTAAAATTATATAAGGTTTCATTTTAAGGGGACATAAACCCACCTGATTGCAGTGTGGGTTTATGTCCTAAACTGCTTAAAATGCTGTTTTTGAACGTTTATTTTTCAAAATTTTCCCGGGGGAGGACCCCCGGACCCCCTTCTATAAGAGAGGGGGGGGGGGGGTAGAGAGAGGGTAGGTTGTAGTTCCGGCACCTCAATTTCTAGAAATCGAGCACTGTATATATGTATTTGTTTTGTCACTTTTTGAGCCCTGACGAACACCTTTTTATTGGCAAAAAAGTTACATATAAGTATGCATTTTAAATTGGATTTGGATTCTATGACTAAAAATAAGAATTTTTTGTCTCTGGAAATTTGTTCCTAAATCCATTAGTTAAACTGTAAAATGGACTTAAAGTTTCAATTTTAGCAGGATCAGGGCTCTCCAGACGGCAAACTAATGCTCGGAGAGAAAAATTTGCGAGAGTAAAAAATTCTTATTTTTAGCCATAGAATTTAAATCCAGCCTTAAAAATGTGACTTCCTATTCACTTTCTTTTAATTATGTAAATTGCACACACTTTTGCTTAACACAGAAAATGTTCAGCATATGTTCTGGAAGCGCATTTATAGCCATTATCGAACCCTGAAAACCGCATCTTTCTATCTATCATGGTTCCGGAGATGTTTCGCAGTTCCATATTAGCTGGAACACCCTGTATAAATATTTAATTTAAGGTTCAAGTTAAGCGCGAAGCCCAGGTATTATAACTATTATATTGGTATTATACATATTTGACGCCGCATTTTTGCGCGTATTCACAAAAACAATGTACGCAGTACGTATAAAAAGTTAATATTCAAAAGCTTGATTTGATTTTAGCTCACCATACTCTCTTGAATTATGTATGAAGGGTTTCAGAGAATATAAATAGGCTTTTTCAGAACACCTTAACTGCAATATAGACTCGAAAGGTTTTCTTCTCGATTATTGGTTTCGATATTTTTTATCCCTTCCCCTTCTTTATATTTTATTTTACACGTAACTTATTCAGCAAAGGTTTTGGAATTTTGTAAAGTGGTTGGAACTAAGCTGGAACGTGACTGAATAGTATAGAACCCTCTTATCCCTTGAAACGAGAGAAGCAATCCTATCTATATAGATATAGATAAAGTTGCGGACTATCTATAGTCTCGTTTACTTATTTATTTAAAAGGAAACAATCTTAGCAAACGTAAAAGAAATGATAACTCACGTACTAATGATTTAAGTAGGGTTTTAGAATAGATATGTATTAGCTCTAGTAGTTCTGCCTCTAGGAGACAGAAACAATTTCTGCCTCGCAAAAAAAGACATGAAAAAGTGACACTTTTAAATATCATGCTAGGAAGTTAGAATTAAACAGGAGGTCGATAGGCTTTCATTTATAGTACAATATTTTGACGATAGGAGGGCTGAAGTTTCAATAAACGACATGCAAAATGTGACACTTTTAAATATCATGCTAGGAAGTTAGAATTAAACAGGAGGTCGATAGGTTTTCATTTATAGTACAATAATTTGACGATAGGGGCGGGCTGAAGTTTCAATAAACGACATGCAAAATGTGACGCTCTTAAATATCTTGCCAGGAAGTTAGAATATAATAGGAGGTAGATTGGTTTTCACTTATTTTCATTGTAGTACTATATTTCGCCGATAGAAGTTTCTAAATTTGATAAAAAATGATATCAGAGCTCCTAGCGGACAAAATGGTAATCAAAATGATTTAATATTTCATAATTTTACACCATAAGATTAATCTACTATATCAATAAGACAAATATATACTGGTTACCTTCACTTCTTGGAAAAACATTGGGATGTTGATATGTGGGTTCAACGCCTAAAAACATATCCACGATTAAATGTTTTTCTATGAAATGGAGAAAATTAGTATTGTTTTTAATTTGAATATTTCTACAAATTTAAGAAATGGTAATCACCAACCTTCAATTTAAACTTTTTACTCTCTCAAATACCAATTTGATTACGTATTATATCCGTAGAATATAATATAAATACAAAGAGAAAGTATTGTGAGGTCGATTTTAAGTTGATGGTGGATTTACACATTTTAAGGTCCCTTAGTTCAAAAAAGTGGTTTTTATAAAATGTCTTTCTGTCTTCTGTAATTTGTGCAGACGCGAACCTAAACTGCTGGGCCGATTTTGATGAAGTTTATGCCTAATTTCGTCAAAAGGTTCAGAAAAATCAAATCCCGAAATCAGTTAGTAGTGAGTATAAACTCTAAAAAAATATATATATTATACTCAATTCATATATTAGCTTATAGAGATAAGCCAACTAATACTTCTTGAATGATAGCCGATCTAGGGTAACTTAATATTTTAATTAAGTTTATAAAAACTTGCTTTGCCTGGTTTAACCACCACTGGCAGAATCAGCGGGATCCTATAGGTATGTTACTTGTACGTTCGAAATGTTCTTATTACGTTATTTTATGTTATATAAGTTAAAATGACCATTGATTCTCTTAAACTTTCTTTGGAAAATGAAGATGAAGATGATGGATTTGAATATGATAGACAATACAATCAATAAATGTTAAATGTTGTTCTCTATCCGTTAGAGCACTTTCTTATATAGTCTATACATTTTTAATTATTCCGTCCTTTTCCAAGTTTTAAATATTATAAAACGAATACAATATCTTCTGATGACAATATGTTACTGTATAAAATATAAAACGTAGAAATGTAGAAATGTTTCTTAAACGAAACTTTAGAATTTAGATGAGGTTCGTCCTAAGACTCTGCTCAACGTGGTTTCTTAATTATTTTTGGGTCGGAGTTGTATCTCTTTTCCAAATTATGGCCCTCTCCTGCCCCCCCCCCCCCCCCCCCCCCATTCTTTTCTTCTCTTATTCCTTCACCTTTCTATTATTATTTTCTCATATACGCAGTATAAAGAGAAAGTATTGTGATTCCGCAAGAATTTAATTTTAAGATAATAATGGATTTACATGTTTTGAGATACCTTGTTCCTCGAGTCCAAAAAAGTGGTTTTTAAAAAAATGTCTGTCGTTTATGCAGACGCGTGGAGCCTAATCTACAGGAGACCGACATCGATGAAATTTGGCATACAGGTTCAGAAAAATCATACCTCAAGATTAAATTGACAAATGATTTTTAGTTCTTATAATTTGGGGGGCGCCAAAAACAGTTTCTGAATGAGGCATAAAACATCAGTAACATGTGTAATCTCATAAGAGTTACGTGGGTAATGGGAAGGAGAGAACTCAGAAGAAAAGGAAAAAGTTCAGGACCTTCGCCCATAAAAAGTCATCCTATCAAAGAAGTAATATCTACATTGCGGATAAGTTTGTTTAATGCCTCAGTCAGAAACTGGCCAAGTGTTAAGTAATAAAAAGAAAATATCAGTCTTGCTCATGAAAGTAGGAGTGAAGTGAGGTTATATGCTAAACTAGAGTAGACTTGGCCAAAAAGTAGATATCATTTACATTTTTTGCTTTTTGATCTTAAGGAAAAAATTAAAGCGCTCCCTTTTGCGATATTTCGACCCCTCTTTGGGTCATTCTCAAGCTAGAAACAATTTTATTAAATATACTAATTATTACACAGGCATTACCAAAAATTATTAGGTATAGCTTACACTATCAATTAAAAGAGCCAATATTATACCATGCAAAACAGAATACCTAAACAACTCTGAATAATTATAAGATTGAACAAACAGTGTGACAAAAGGAATAGTGTAGTGGACAGTGAAATAATAAGGAAAAAGTAAGGAAAAATGATAAAATAAATATGAAATATAATCGTATACTCACTATCTTAAAGTGAAATAAACTTTATCTAAATGCAGTAAGTACAAAATATCTAATAATTATGATTATATTTATGAATAATAAACTTACAATACTACATAACATATGACTAACACCAAATAATTGGTTATATTTTAGGAAAATTAGACGATTCAATAAGTTCACAATATGCTTTAATTTGCCTTTAAAAAATTCAATGTAGTGTAATCTTCTAGTCAGGCAGGTTAGTAAGAAATTAATATTTTAATGGTTTAAATTTTAAATTTAGTGTGTGTGAGTTTTTTTTTAAATGTAACTGTTATAAATGGTTAATGTCGTAATATGTGTTAAATTCAGTAAAATTGGTAATGCCTGGGTAATAATTAGTAAATTTAATAAAATTGTTTCTAGCTTGAGAAGGACCCAAGAAAGGGTCGAAATATCGCAAAAGGGAGCGTTTTATTTTTTCCTTAAGACCAAAAAGCAACAAATGTAAACGATACAAGGAAACAACTACTCTTCTTACTGTAGATATCATTACTTTGGTAGGCTGACTATTTTGAGAGAGGAACTTGGCCCTTTTTTCTTCACGGTTAGATTGTTTGTGGATATAGATATAATAACTTTAATTTTACTTATCTTATCTAAATATAAAATTAAGCCCCTTGGGGGCTTAACGGCTTAACGGCTCGCCTATTAATAGATTAAAAGTTGCTTGAAATATGTGAAAGGCTCATTTACTAAAAATATCGACACATATGGCAGATATGTTATAGTGTCAATATAACTGTATATCACATGTTATAAATACCAAGAAAGTTCATTCACTAGTGTTACAAGACAATACACATTAATTTTACTTTGAAATGCTTGATTGTTAATTTAACTACAACATTTAAATGTAGATTTAATAATCAACAAGATTATATATTACAACAATAAGGTATAACTTTTTTTGCAGGGGTCGTTAAAGGTATAAAATGATAAAACTTTTACGTCGTCTTTAGACGAACAAATCAGCTATATTTTGTCTCACTACAAGGCATATATACGTGCCTCAAAAATCATTTTACAATGTCATTTAAGATTAAAACTAATTTACAACAGAGAATAACAATAATTTTACATTGATTGATTGGGAGAAACCATCCAAAGGTCGGAAAAAATGTCGATCGTCGATTAGTTTATTTATCTTCAAGTTGAGGGCTTTTTAATGATGTTTTTTTTTTTTCTTCCCTATCTATCTAGTCTTATAGTCCCCAGTCCACCATAAGAAGTGAGTCGCTGATTGATAAAGTTTTCTTACCTTATGGAATCGCTTATTTATGCCTTGTCCACCGATGAATTGGGTATATGGCAACTGGGCGCTGGGCCATTTCTTTTTTGTTGACATGCCAAACTTGCCCTTGCGCGGGAACATTGAAAAGAGATAGATAAAATTTTTATTTTCACAGGATCGTTTAATTAAATTATTTAAAAAACAGTGGTAAAGGTGGCCATCGATACGAGTGGGCCGTTTTCTTTTCAACGTCCCCGCAGAGCGACATGTTTGGGGCGGTGGACACCCCAAACGGCCCACTCTTATCGGTGGCCACGTGTACCACTGTTTTTTAAATAATTTAATTAAACGATCCTATGAAAATCAAAATTTTATCTATCTCTTTTCAATGTTCCCGCACAAGGGCAAGTTTGGCATGTCAACAAAAAAGAAATGGCCCAGCGCCCAGTTGCCATATACCCAATTCATCGGTGGACAAGGCATAAATAAGCGATTCCATAAGGTAAGAAAACTTTATCAATCAGCGACTTACTTCTTATGGTGGCTTGTGGACTATTATTAGCTTTTCTAACAAGCCAAAAAAGAAACTCTATAAAAAACATATACATATAGAAATTAATTTTGAAAAAAATAGTTTATAGGTACGAACAGGTTACGCGTATCTACCTTTACAAGCATTTTGATAACTTCTAGTTCCGGTAACAATATTTGGTTTGGAGACGTTATGTTCAGAATTTAGTGTAAAATAATTATCATTTACATAATCGAGTAGAGTCCCGACGATGACGACGACTCACCTTGAAATAATTTGTTATTGCTAAGCTAAGCAAACCACATTTATTCCAATAAAGATAAATGTTTGTTTTGATTTGTTGGTCTTCAAATAGATATAATAACTAAATCAATTCTCTTAATTTTATTTATTTTTCTAAATGTAACGGCTCGTATACAATAAAAGAGACAAATCCATTTTTTTTATTTTTTATTTTTAAGTACTCCCTTTAGACCATATGTATAAAATCTAGCTATCAAGTGGTAATAGACTGATTTACGTTCAAGGTTACTAGATGGTTACTACATACTGAGTAGGAAGGATTAATGATAAAATAATAGACTGCTAACAATTGATATAATGACAATCCAATCTTCGTTTAATTGTAGTTGTAGTATGATAATTCAGACTTTGTATAATTATGAGACAGGAATTGTATTTAATAATGTGCAATATTTGCATCACCGCAATTAAATAGATCTTCCACAATTTATTAGATTAGACAATTAGATTTACCATTTATTTTATTAAGCATACGTGTTTTAACTCCATCTTTAATTATCTCTAATCACAAAAAAACGCTATTATAAGAGAAAAAAATGTATATCTTAAAATTGTCTTTCTACATTAATACAGGATTTGGTTTCAGACTTTTTAGTGCTGTATAAATATAAACGGATATTAAGATGGAAATATCCGAATATATCTGACAACAGAGAAGAAAATAAACATTTTCAACTGAAGATAGAATACAACCTCAAGCCTGGATGCGTAATCTGATAGTTCAGCCTACGTCGACCTCTGCTAATGACTCTGGTCATTTCAAAACGCTGGAATTTACCCAATCTCAGTTTCTCAGTCGCGGTTGTCTAGCGAATAATCTATATTTTAATTCTCATCACAATCATTCTTAAGACAATTATTAACTTAACTTATTCCACAACTGCTTCATGTGCGTTTATAAATATAAAGTTCCTTTTACACGATAAAAAGAGCTTAAAACATTTATATTTTCATTATTAAATATTTATTTGTTGAACAAAAAGATTGTATAATTATGAGGGATTGGTCTTTTAACAAAAAATCACTACAAATACAAGCTTTCAGGCCTTACTTGGCTCTTCAGCAGGTATAATTGATAAAAAGAACTTTTTATATACTAGGTTTTTAAATTTTCTATTGACTAAATAAAAAATCAATAAGCAACTTGTCAAAATGAAGATTGTAAATATGGGGCATGTCAAAACAAACAAAAAAAAACTTGGGGATTTTTTCTGAACTAACTTTCCATACAGCAAAATTTGCTGAAAACGAATTAAATTCTCCTGAAAGATGACTAAAAGTATTAAAATAATGCATTGTCATCGTGTTCTGAGCTATTCTGAAAGTTTCAAATGTCTATATCTACTCGGGATGTTAGTTAAAATTCGATTGCAAGATTTGTACTGGACAAACAAACAAACAAAAAAGCACGCTAATAAAAACGTAGTAAAAAAACAAAACAAAACATAATAACAATGAGGTTTAAAGTTAAAAAACAGGTTATTAACAGAGTTGACGAATAAGCACTAAAAGAAAAAAAAACTATACAAAGATGTACAAATCGAGGCTCTCTTCTTCCTCCTTTTTTTTCAATATGTGCCCATATAATAAAGATATATGAATTGAAAGTACCGGGTCTTCATATATATATTTTGTATCAGTATGCATGATGTATTTTTACATTTATTATTAACGGCGCCTTTTTTTAATCCTTAAGTCTGTTGCATAAGGGTAAAAAACATACAATTACTATTATACAAAACATCTGGTTATTTCGTAAATATAATTATAAGTGTTAATAATATTAAGAGAGTTAAATTATTAATAAACCTGTCAGAAAAACATTGTGTTTTAATTAGTCAAAAGCTTCGCTTTTGTATCATTTATATAACTGAGTAGTATCCCGACGACGCACCTCGCAAAATTATTTGTTATTGCCAAGCTAAAGCAACCACATTTATTCCAATAAAAATAATTTTTTGTTTTGATTTGTTAGTCTTCAATTAGATATAATAATTTATCTAAATAAAACTCTAAATTAATTTAATCAATTTCACTTTTTTTTTCTTAAGTATAAAATTAAGCCTTTTGATACGGGCTTAACGGCTCGTATTATTATAATTTGATGGTGAAATAATCTAAAGAATATGTTATCTAAAGCCGATAAAGAAGCGGAAGATCCCTAGCTTGGTAAACGATACATATGCATGGTCTTTAAGTAGTTTTGGAATAACAATAGCTTGAAGAACAGGATATGCGGGATCTAAGGATAAGGAAGTTCTAATGCGGGTCAAGAAGGTCAAGTGTTTTATTAACAATTCTAAGCTCATCATTCTCATATTAGCTATGCAAGCATTCTAGAATGCACATTAGGTCTCACTTTAGAATCAGGAAAATAATTAAATGACCTTGCAAACACAGTTGCAATTATTCTATTTTTTTGCACCATATAATTTGAAGTCGGTTAGGAATTTTCCATAAAGAACTCATAAAAAAACATAAATAACTCGCAGAGAAAAAAATTCATTTTGATCTCAAATATGCCAAATTTCTTTTTCATATGGCTCTCAGGAAATATTTTTCGGAGAAAAACTTAGACAATCTTAATCTACCTAAAAAAAACTTAGAGAAAAACTAAAGAAGTAACTAAAACACTTTAAAATTATATGTTTCATGCCATATAAGCATTCAATTTTTTCCAACAACCACACATTTCAGCCATAATTCTTTTCAAAATGCCGGTAAATAATGGAAATTTTGTAATAATAGTTACATAATCTTTTCTTTTCCAAAACGACGTATAATAGGTATGTCATGGTGACTAAAAACTTTTTTAAGTGAGACTTCTTTGGCGGCGGTAGAGTGAATTTTTTCATATAGTGAGATCGTGTAACGAAGTTTGCGATTCGAGACTCGTCGAAGTGTAACATTTTTACATATTAATTGTATTATATCTATTTAAAGACCAGCAAATCAAAACAAACATTTATTTTTATTGAAATCAATGTGGTTGCCTTAGCGTAATAATATATATATATTTTTTTTTTAATTAAATTTCCCATAACCATTTCTTAATCTTGAAATAATAAATTCGTCAAAAAATGAAAGAGAGCAATGCATTCTAGAACTTAAGTTTCACTTCTAATGCGTGAGAACCACACACATAATTTTTTAGTCCACAGGCCACCATAAGAAGTGAGTCGCTGATTGATAAAGTTTTCTTACCTTATGGAATCGCTTATTTATGCCTTGTCCACCGATGAATTGGGTATATGGCAACTAGGCGCTGGGCCATTTCTTTTTGTTGACATGCCAAACTTGCCCTTCTGCGGGAACATTGAAAAGAGATAGATAAAGTTTTGATTTTCGCAGGATCGTTTAATTAAATATTTCAAAAACAGTGGTAAAGGTGGCCACCGATACGAGTGGGCCGTTTTCTTTTCAACGTCCCCGCAGAGTGATATGTTTGGGGCTGTGGCCACCCCAAACGGCCCACTCTTATCGGTGGCCACGTGTACCACTGTTTTTGAAATAATTTAATTAAACGATCCTGTGAAAATCAACACTTTATCTATCTCTTTTCAATGTTACCGTAGAAGGGCAAGTTTGGCATGTCAACAAAAAAGAAATGGCCCAGCGCCCAGTTGCCATATACCCAATTCATCGGTGGACAAGGCATAAATAAGCGATTCCATAAGGTAAGAAAACTTTATCAATCAGCGACTCACTTCTTATGGTGGCCTGTGGACTATTTTGTTTAGTCGTTTGGTTGTAATCTTAAAAGTATTAAGTGAAAATTTAAAAAAACTACAAAGTTTTCACAATTGCTGAGATGCACCTGTATACCGAATTTCGTTTAAATCGATCAATTTTTACGTCAGTTATCGTTAGACAAACACACAAACAAACTTTTTAGAGCCTATAAGTCTCTGAAAAGAAGAACTCACTACGCAATGTACGATAAGTATACTCTCGATAAGTACGTTCGATAAGTATGCTCGTTCACGTATAAGTTTTGAACAATATAATTAAACTAAAAGATATCTCTAATATTGATAATAAATGATAGTAAATAAAATAAAAATATTCCCCAAAAAAAAAGTAAATAAAAGTTTAAAAACAATTTAAATAAATTTCACATGTAACGAAAGCATTGTGATCCCTATAAAAAATAAGTAATCCAGGAGGTTATCATTTATATAATCGAGTAGAGGCCCGACAGTGACGACGGCTGTACACCAAGTGCGCCGGGAAAGGTAGGGTCACGGGGGAAGTGCGCCAGCCCCTTTTTGAAGGGTACGGTCGAAGTGCGCCGAGTAAATCCTACCTCTCGACCCAGGTAGTCCACCCACCTCGGACACGGATCCTCTAATCTAAAGAACTAATCGTTGTCAATATTCGCATATACTCAATATAAAGCGATTTCAAGTTACTTTGAACAAACTGCTCAGAGAGATATGGCGATCATTAGCATCTCAGTGCATAGGAGAATCTGTAGAATGTTCTCGTAAGAACAAAATCCAAATTTAGTCTGAAGATACACTTTAATTTGTGAATATTCAAAATGAAAAAAAAAACTAACTTACAAAATCAAAATTAATTATCATTAAACATAGGAAATTTAAGAAAATAATAAAAAATACGAGAGAAAAATCAATTTATTTTGTTAATAATAAAAAATTAAAGAAATGTTTCTTATATAAATTACACTCACTTATAAGTAAGTGCTAATATTTATTAGAAGGGTTTAGATTAACTTAACTTTAAACGTACTCATGAAAACTAAAATCTTCTGCATATGTAATATACATTATAATACAATTGAGTCGATATTCAATAAATATAATACAAAGTACATGTTGAAAGGTGTAATTTATTTATGTACATACTCCTAAATAAATTAAAAATGACTTTCACATTTCAAATCTAGATACTTTATTATTATAAACAACCAACGCTAGGCGGCTTGAATCCCACATTGGTATTAGGAATTTTGCCGTGGACAGATCAATATAGTTCTCGGTGATATAGTCCCAAAATCGATCATTGCGAATGCTTATTTAATCTTCAATATAACATTCTTCAGGGTCTATATAGGGTAGTTCGAAGATAAACTTAATTAGTTGGCCATCGTTGGTAGAACATCGGTAGTCCTCAGTAAATCCTAAATCCTGAATTTTTCCAAAGTGCTACGGAAGACATTTCGAACGGCTTGTTGGATTCCAATTCCGAAGTCCACTATAAAGTTCTTTGGGTTTAGACAGGGTGCAAGAGGTATAACCCGGGATTACCTGACCCTCACCCTTTAGACTAAGAGGCTGGCGCACTTCGACCGTAACCTTTTTCTAATCCGAAGGGGGGCTGGCGCACTTCGGTACCAGCCGTGACGACGACGTACCTCGAAATGATTTGTTATTGCTAAGCTAAGGCAACCACATTTATTCCAAAAAATGTGCGAGGCTCTCACGCATTAGAAGTGAAACTTAAGTTCTAGAATGCATTGCTTGCTTTCGTTTTTTGACGAATTTATTATTTCAGGATTAAGAAATGGTTATGGGACATTTAATTAAAAAAAAATATTGCTACGCTAAGGCAACCTCATTTATTCCAATAAAAATAAAGGTTTGTTTTGATTTCCTGGTCTTTAAATAGATATAATACAGTTAATCTGTAAAAATGTTACACTTCGACGAGTCTCGAATCGCAAACTTCGTTACACGATTTCACTATATGAAAAAATTCACTCTACCGCCGCCAAAGAAGTTTCACTTCAAAAATAAGTGTTTGTTTTGATTTGTCGGTCTTCAAATAGATATAATAAATTATCTAAATAGAGATATCTAAATTAATTTACTTAATTTTACTTTCTTTTTCTAAATATAATATTAAGCCCGTTGCCACGGGCTTAAAGGCTCATTCAAAATAAATAAACAATAATTATTGTTAGCACTTATTTATAAAAAAAAAAAAGTTTTAGATACTTTTCGGTATGTTAGAAAATCTATTTATGTTGAGGCTCACAATGTAGGTAAGATACAGCCGTTACAAATAATTACCGAGGCTTGCTCGTCTCTCTGGGGAGCCACACAACCACTATAATACTCCAGACCATAATTGCCTAACAATTGACCGTAAAGCCCCACAAATAGAAAATGACCTTAAGCGGTTCTGTTTGTATACGGCACAAGCCGACTGTTTGTATAAGTATTAAGTTTAAGCATTTTTTTTTATTTTTTTTTAATATAAAATATTATTCTGTTGAAGAAGTATTTTTTGATAAAAGCTTTATATTTAAACTAATAGAAAGTTCCTCTTTTCTTCTTATTATGGTTTCGTAGGTCAACTTCGAAACCCTTATACCGAGAGTGATGTGTCTGTCTGCCCGTCGCACTTTCATACCTTCTCGACCCGTTCAAGCTAAATAGTTAAATTTTAAAACACTGGTGCAATTTTTTGACCCACGCATAAAAATAGTGAACTTACAAAATTTGATATGCGCAAGCGCAATCCGCACAAATGTGTTAAGCTCAACTTTTTTTTTTAGAAGAGTAGATTATAAAAATATATTTATCATTTTTTTTAAACATTTCATTTATTATTGGTTTTATGAGTCGAAATATAAGCCAACAAATAAAAATAGACTGCCAATTGGTGTGGCACATAGCTTCCTCGCATCCTATCCACTTACTTTATTGATTTTATTTTTTTACAAGCCATTATTGTTTAATTGTTTCCCCCGTTTTTTTTTTTTTTTAATCAAAATTTTTTTGATTTTTTACACGAATTAAAGTATCAAAAGTTAAAGAGCGTAGACGGTTCAAATTAATCTGGGACTATCTGCGGGTTACTTTTGATAGACTATAAAAGTTTCATTCAAATCAGATAAGTACTTTTGAAGCTATAGGTGTAAATAAATTTATGTTTGTGCGCAAGTGGAAGAGAAACAAATAGGTGCAGACAGTTGAAACTTATATGGGACCTACAATGGGCAAATTATGACCTACCACCCAAATTTCATTAAAATTGGACGTGTAGTTTTTAAGATATGTAGGTTCGCAAAAATTGAACGACAGACCGACCGACAGACAGACACGGAACCAAAAATGTTCCCTGATGTCTGAAACGGATTTCTGTCTTGGAACTTTTGAAATCGGATACCTAAAAATGTTTTCCTTCTTCAGAACGATCACATAGCTTCCGTTACCTTCGGTAAGCTCGGAAGCAAAAAATTAAGTACTACCTAGTGAAGTAAATACTAGCAGGTTAGAATTTTGTTCGAAATTCTAAAAAAAAAAAAAAACGAAATTTCTTTAGATTACGACAAACCATCTGGTGTAGCCATGTTCTGCCGAAATCACCGAAGAAATAAGGAGAGAATTATATCTAATCATGTTCTATTATTTAACTATTGAGTAGGCAATATTCCGCCCGCGAAGGTGTCCTATTTGGCCCACACTTATTTTTGTGAAAAAAGACGTGTCTTTCATACACAACCGGTTTAATTGTATAAAGAAGTATAGTAGAGATATGCTTAGCAACGTGCTACTTTGCTACTCGCCTATCACAAAAAAAAAGTTGCTCACATCTACTATAAATAAATTATATTAATTAAATTATATTATTAGTATTAATACAGTTATCGGCTCGTTTGTGGTTTAATTCTAACCTGAATGAACACATTGCAAAATAGCAACATTCTAAAAATAAGTTTTATTGTAATAATATTATAAGGCTCGTTTACACGCGGTGATAGTCTTCTCACTGCAGAACTATCATGTCAGTCAAACTTGATAGAACTATCGCAGAGACGCACAGTCTACACAGCGAGAGTATAAAACATACGTCAATGCTTGTTGTCTTGTACTCGAAGTGACATCCATATCCAACATGTCTGACTCAAATACAAAAACGCAGCATTAAATATATTATAATACACAAATATATCAAATAGAATATTTAGATTGTAGTAAACAACAAAATCTGATATCTACTATGAAGCAAGATATATAACATTTGTTTCCTCCTTGATCGGTTGTCAAGTGTTAAAAAAGTGTAAACAAACAATAAGCCAATGAGCATCTAGAATCTGGCGTAATAGTTCTTGTATCTGCCACGTGAGTACTCTGACTACCACGATAGAACACTCAACTTCTCGTCAGACAAGTGTGATGTTTGATAGTTCTATCACGACAGAATCTATCACGTAGTCAACACGGTAATAGTTGATGAAATAGTTGCTATAACGACATTATCTATCACGGTGTAAACCAGCGATCATAGAATCCTTAAACGGAAAGATTTCCAACTCCCCTCTTTATCTACCTGTGTTAGACTACTAGCACTCCACGGGAATTATTGTAACTAAATCTTTTACACCATTCAAAAGATTTAGAGCTTCTTAATTCAAAGAAATAAATTGATAAATTAATTTGTCAATTTACTAGATTCGAACCCGGGAACTTTCTCATTCTGAGCTATCGCGCATCTCATTCGGCCACCGAGGCTGTTTATTTTTTTGTATTTTTATTTACAAAATAGTACAAATGTCAAAAGATCATAAGTAGTTTACAATTTTAACCACCATATTCTCGTGGAGCGCTAGTGCTCTTACACCTCTAGAATACTGGAGTCGGATACCCCTGGTGTAAACAGAGCTGTAGTGTACGAGTATGCTAATGAATTTGTTTCTGTTAAATTTATTTCATAAAATAAATCAAGGTTATAAAATAAATTAAACAATTTAAAGAACTGATGGTAGAAGCTCTTCTCTTTTCTGCTTTCATTCTAGAAGTTAAGAAAGACCATTTCTATTTCTTCTAACAGTTAAGAAAGACCATTTCTTCTAACAGTTAAGAAAGACCATTTCTTCTAACAGTTAAGAAAGACCATTTCTTCTAACAGTTAAGAAAGACCATTTCTTCTAACAGTTAAGAAAGACCATTTCTTCTAACAGTTAAGAAAGACCATTTCTTCTAACAGTTAAGAAAGACCATTTCTTCTAACAGTTAAGAAAGACCATTACTTATAACAGTTAAGAAAGGCCATTTCTTCTAACAGTTAAGAAAGACCATTTCTTTTAATAATTTAATAGCAGGGAAAACTGAATCTACTGAAGTAGATCCGTGAAAGGAATTACAGATATAGATTAAGATACCAAATGTAATAACTTACAGAGTAAAATATCAAAGAGGAGTACACAGAATCCGTAACTGTATTATACACACAATTTCTTATAAGTCTATACCGAACTAAACACAACAAGGACTACTACGATACTGTTTGTAGCTGTAGGAACTGGCTGTGAATGAATTCTATGAAGTGAAACGGAAGGAAAAACTAAGCCTTAATTAAATCAAAAAGCGTGAAGCGTTGACGAGATTCGTGTTACAGATTCACTCCTCTATTTCTATTAACAATTATTATCAGATCGTTATCAGTTTAAAGTATTTTTGTTTGCTGTTTATTTCCGTCTTGTTTGCAAGTTTATTCTTTTACAGGGCTGCATCACACTAGAATCTTTTGTAGAAACCTGGGTGGTTATAGGTGATTCCGACTAGCGTTCCTCCGTGCGGCTGATTCATCTATGCAACCTTCCATTAGCGAATCCACAAAAAAGTTGGTTTCAACCCATTTTTTTGTAGAGCCTTTTAAAGCGGCTGAACCTGAATGAAACCTTTAACTTTTCATTTTAAAACCATTCTTTTAACTAGTAATAAGTGTATTTTACTAATAAATTGTATATTATTGAATAATATTATTTATTAAATATATATATTTCTAACTACTGGTAGGATTGTTCCTATCAAGCATTGTACCGTCCATGGGATCGTCACGGGCATGCGCAATGTATAAAAGCTGTTCCAAGCCGATTTGTGACAGTGTTTCGTACCGTCCACGAAACTGTTCCAACCCGGGCAGGGATCGTTTGCGAACCGTTCACTGTACGGTCCCAAAGATCCTCTGCCAAGTACTGATTTGTATGACATGCGCAGTTATGTCAATCAGTCAATCTTTACACATGTCTACAGGAAAGTTTCCAAACTGTTAGGTTTCCTTAAATGTTTTTAATATAGTACGAATTATTTCGTTCCAACCTGACATGATTTTATTACAGTACAATGTTAGCGCATAGACTGTAGACGAAAACGGAAGCCCTTAGGCATCTTTCAAACAAACCAGTTTGATGGTGCTGTTTGAGCTTAAATGTTTAGATGGTGTTTAGATGGTCCATTGCCAGGGATTCTACAAGGGATAGTCGGCGCTTTAGAGAATAGGCTTATTACATTCTTCATAGAAAAATACTAGTTTTCAAAAGGTTTTACGAAGAAACAAAAAAAAGTGAAGTAGGTTTGATCATTAAGTTTTCACAGTTGAGCCACATGCTGCTCGCTTCTCTTTTCTGCACCTGCCGCAGCAGCTGCGGCTTTTCACTAATGTTACCTTACGTTAAGCACGCGTTTACATTAACAACTTCCGTTTACATTACAATTATCATTTTGATACTTATTAAGTTTATTATGCAGGTTAAATAGAATAGAGTTTGAACCCGGACGCACATGAGACCCAGGGTAGGACATTACAGCGTTTTCAACTTTATAAATAGTCGAAACCGTAAGAATTGAGACGCAAAGCAGGGCAGTACTTCACCACACATGGCCTACCCGACTCTAGTGGATCAATACAATACAATATTTTTATTTCCACTTCATTATTTTTTACTTTCTCGTATAAAGAGAAAGTATTGTGATAGCGCGAAAATTCGATTTTGAGATTTTGATGGATTTACACGTTTTAGAGCCCTCGAGCCCAAAAAAGTGGTTTTAAAAAAATGTCTGTCTGTGCAGACGCCTGGTAGAGCATTACGCAGTGGAGCCAAAACTATAAAACTACTGGCCCTATTTTGAAGAAATTTTCCATAAATATTCAGAAAATTAAACCCTAAGGCTAAACAGAGAAATTGAATTTAGCTCAAATTTGGGAGCGCTATCCCCCAAATTCCCTATAACAAAGTGAAAAAAAAAGTTATTTCTCAAAAACGGTTCTGACGATTATAATTTAAAAAATTCTATAATGTAGTCCATTTAAATTCGAATCTAGCGATATAAACCGTTTTCCGACCATATTTTTTTACCATATATAGTCTTATACTCGTAGTAAACAATTTTACATAAATACTTGTATATAATGGCTGGCTTATAAATCATTTAGTTGGTAAAAAAGATAAATTAAATATAGGAAAGAATGCGTCAGAGAGTGTAACTATAATTTTGCTTCCGAGCTTACCGAATGTAACGGAAGCATTGTGTTCACTTTTGAGAACGAAAAACTTTTATGCCTCCGATTTCAAAAATTTTAAAATGCCTCCGATTTCAAAAATTCCAAGACAGAAATCCGTTTCAGACATCAGGGAACATTTTTGGTCTCGTGTCTGTCTGTCTGTCTGTCTGTCTATCTGTCTGTCTGTCTGTCTGTCTGTCGGTCTGTGTGTCCGCGAATTATGAAACGTGCGACGATAACTTGAGTAAATGTCGACCGATTTTAATGAAATTTGGTAGACATGTTCATTTTACCAATGCTCAGGACGAGTTCGTTAGACAACGTTATCCGTCCAAGCGTTCACGAGTAACGCTCGCGTAAACGTGAACTTTATATTTAAAATTGGAATTTTTGGTCGGGGAAAAAATCTAACTTTATCTATTCAATGAGACTAACATTTTTTTTTCAAATACAATTTTTTAGTAAAACCAACAGCGACACCGCTATGAAGTGTTAAAGATCGCTAAAACTATTAATAGTTTTTACAAAATAAATAATATAACAATAAAGTAATACAACAATAATTGTTATAGTACATGATAGGATGCGAGGAAGCTATGTGCCACACTAATTGGCAGTCTATTTTTATTATATCATTTTGAAATTATCATCAAGCTGCCCAATTATAATTATTATTATATTTCTTTATAAGAATTCATTAGTTTTGTTAAGTTTTGTGTAAAAAGAGTAGATTCTGTTTTAACTTCATCTTATTAGTAAACATTAATCAATTTTAATTAGCTTATAATAATTGGTCAATTAAGGTTGTCTAGAAGAGTATAAATTAAGAATTTTTTTTTTTTTTTTTTTTCGATTGACAATTAGTAATTTTTCATAACTAAGAAAACAGTCGATTATACAACAAATTTATTTGTTTCTAAAGAAATTTTCATGTTAAAACTCAACTCAAAGAACAAGAAGATATACTGTCAAAACATATTTGGAAATGTTCTCAACTTGTATTGAATAAAACTCAAAGAACAAGAAGATATACTGTCAAAACATATTTGGAAATGTTCTCAATTTGTATTGAATAAAACTCAAAGAACAAGAAGATATACTGTCAAAACATATTTGGAAATGTTCTCAACTTGCGTATTGAATAAAACTCAAAAACAAGAAGATATACTGTCAAAACATATTTGGAAATGTTCTCAACTTGTATTGAATAAAACTCAAAGAACAAGAAGATATACTGTCAAAACATATTTGAAAATGTTCTCAACTTGTATTGAATAAAACTCAAAGAACAAGAAGATATACTGTCAAAACATATTTGGAAATGTTCTCAATTTGTATTGAATAAAACTCAAAGAACCAGAAGATATACAGTCAAAACATATTTGGAAATGTTCTCAATTTGTATTGAATAAAACTGAACGAACAAGAAGATATACTGTCAAAACATATTTGGAAATGTTCTCAACTTGTATTGAATAAAACTCAAAGAACAAGAAGATATACTGTCAAAACATATTTGGAAATGTTCTCAATTTGTATTGAATAAAACTCAAAGAACAAGAAGATATACTGTCAAAACATATTTGGAAATGTTCTCAATTTGTATTGAATAAAACTGAACGAACCAGAAGATATACTGTCAAAACATATTTGGAAATGTTCTCAACATAAAGTATTGAATAAAACTCAAAGAACAAGAAGATATACTGTCAAAACATATGTATTTGGAAATGTCCTCAACTTGTATTGAATAAAACTGAATGAACAAGAAGATATACTGTCAAAACATATGTATTTGGAAATGTCCTCAACTTGTATTGAATAAAACTGAATGAACAAGAAGATATACTGTCAAAACATATTTGGAAATGTTCTCAATTTGTATTGAATAAAACTGAATGAAAAAGAAGATACACTGTCAAAACATATTTGGAAATGTTCTCAACTTGTATTGAATAAAACTGAATGAACAAGAAGATATACTGTCAAAACATATGTATTTGGAAATGTCCTCAACTTGTATTGAATAAAACTGAATGAACAAGAAGATATACTGTCAAAACATATTTGGAAATGTTCTCAACTTGTATTGAATAAAACTCAAAGAACAAGAAGATATACTGTCAAAACATATTTGGAAATGTTCTCAACTTGTATTGAATAAAACTCAAAGAACAAGAAGATATACTGTCAAAACATATTTGGAAATGTTCTCAACTTGTATTGAATAAAACTCAAAGAACAAGAAGATATACTGTCAAAAAAATATTTGGAAATGTTCTCGACAAATTTAAATTTGTTAACTGACTGAATACAATTATTGGTACCGGTATTAGTTAAAACCATTAAAGCAAATCTTTTAATACAAACTTTAAATTCCTTTAGACAAAAAGGTAGGTCTTTATTTAGAACAGTTAGCTATTGTTATTGTTTATATACAAAACTGATTAAATATTAATCTTTTAGTTACATTCAATAATTTCTACGAAACAAACCAGCTATATAATAATATATTATAGATTAAAAAAACTCAAAAAATTATAAATATAGATTTATTGTTATTTTAATGATTAAAAGAAGATTAATTGCGACAACTTAAAGTGAACAGCGTCATTTATCTACTAACTAAATAATAGATTTTAAAATCCATTCTCAGTATTTAGACATTCGATATTCTGGAATACCAATAAAATAATTCATTTTGCTTTTTTGAAGTGAAACTTCTTTGGCGACGGTAGAGTGAATTTTTTCATATAGTAAAATCGTGTAACGAAGTTTGCGATTCGAGACTCGTCCAAGTGTAACATTTTTACAGATTAATTGTTTTTATCTATTTAAAGACTAGCAAATCAAAACAAACATTTATTGTTATTGGAATAAATGTGGGTACCTTAGCAATATTTTTTTTTCAATTAAATTTCCCATAACCATTTCTTAATCCTGAAATAATAAATTCGTCAAAAAATAAAAATGAAAGAGAGCAATGCATTCTAGAACTTTAGTTTCACTTCTAATGCGTGAGAGCCTCACACATATTTTTTTTATATTCCAGAATATGATTGAATGAAATCTTAATAGCAAATAAACCAATCACTTTATCATTTTAACTTATCTTAATCCCTAAAACATGACTTTAACGATATATAATTAAATAATTAAACTATCAGGCAGTATATAATTTAAACGAATACCTCTCGACAAAATTAATTTTCAATTATCAAAACCAGCTCTACCATCATTTTTGCCGCAATGAACATTAGAAATAAGTACTGAAGATAGTTGCTACCTGCAAATTTTTTTTCAACAAAATCTAATATTAGATATGAAGCAAGCTATTATATTTGTTGCCTTTTAGATCTGTTATCAAGTAATATAAAAGTTCAAATAAACAATAAGCCAGCCAACCAGCGTCTAGGATCTAGGTGGTAGTTCTTAAATCTCCCGCGTGAGTACTCTGACTGCTGTGATAGAAGACTCAACTATCACGTCAGACGAGATAATGTGATGGCTGATAGTTCTATCACGACAAAATCTATTACGTAGTCTAAATGGTGATAGTTGTTGCAATAGTTGCTATCGTGACAGCAACCATCGCGCCAACTATCACCTTGTAAACGGGGCTTATCTTATAGGCTCTCGAAAAGGCTACACAAAAATATATATCATCAGATTTACGCCAACCATATCAAGAGGCTAGCCACTTATATACGGTTATGGAAATATTTGACTTTATAAGTGTGTTTTTCCTTTTGAAATATAGAAGTAATACATTTTCCTTGAAATACTTCATTACGTCGAAGCGACATTTAAGAATTTAATCGTTTTTCGTACACATTACTAAACACAAAAGAATGTGAAGTTCTTTATCTCATCGTTATCACGAACTGCATATATATATTTCAGCCACCCTTGAATGTCGTTTTCAATACTTATACGACTTTGAAATATGTCAAATAAAAGGTATTACGTAAGTCGCCTTAAATTGATATTAATTGGAGTTAACAATGAAAGCAAAAATAATTAAAGTGTGATAATTATAAAACTTGTAACCTGGCATATGAAAAAAGTTTATTAGGTCTCAAAAAGTAGCTAATATTAATGATAATATGTGCACAAAATTTGAGTTTTGTATCACAAACGGTTCCTAAAATAGCGTCAAAAACAAAACAAAAACGGTGCGTTTGCGGACCCATTTAAATAGGAACTTTTTTTCTCAGGCTTAAGACACATGTTTTGAAACATGAGTCGTAACTTGATTATAATTTTAAGATAAAAAAAAGAAGTCATTCCAAAAGAGGAGTTTTCAAAACATTTTTGAAACTCATGGAAACGTTCGGGACACCGAGTATAGAGGCTAAATAGAGTAGCTAAAGAGGGAAGGCAGATGGCACCATTTTTCCCCACCACTAGAATACTAAGATTGAAACCTTCGTCCTGGTTGTCAAGTTGTCAGTTTTCAAATTATAATATAAACACCTTTTAAATACTTTGTCTCCTGTCATAATACTACCTTTTTACTCTGAGAAAAGTCTTGTATTTAATTGCTTGTTGGTATTCTAGGGGAGGGGGAAGCTGGTGTACCTCCCCAAACCCTCCGGCCTATATTATGACACCTCTATTTAGTCTCTATACTCGGTGGTTCGGGAATAATTTAAGACAGATTTTATGCGCATGCGCTATCATTGTACTGTAATAAAGCATCGTCAGGTTAAACCGGGTTTGTGACTTTATTCGCACTGTATTAAAACATTAAAGGAAACCTAAAAGATAGGGAACCTTCTTGTTGATAAATGGGACGATTTACTTAACTGCGCATGTCATACAAACAAGTACATGGTATTAGTTGGTATGTATTAGGTTTGTTTCAACCAAATAGTGCACCGTCCACGGGATCGTCACGGCCACTGTCACTGTAGTGTTTACTGTACAGTCCAAACAATCCCCTAACAATAGGTTTGTTCCAACCACACCTCAAACTAGTTTCAAACTGTACGACGCATGTACATTAGCAAAAAACGTTCAAATGTGGTCCAATGCGCATGTGTCGGACAGTTCCAAACCAGTTTGAAGTGTGGTTGGAACAAACCTAATACCAAGTACTGGATTGTATGACATGCGCAGTATGTCAATCCTCACACATATCAACAGGAAGGTTCCCTAACTGTTAGGTTTCCTTGAGTGTTTTTATTTAATACGGTGCAAATTATAGTCATAAACCCGTTTCAACCTGACATAATTTTATTACAGTACAATGTTAGCGCATGCGTATAAAACCTGTCCTAAACGATTCCCGAACGATCCATGGGACAATACAAAGGATGGTACAAAAAGGGAGGTTAGAACATCAGAACAAACCGTACAGTAAACGGTTCCCTAAAGATCCATGCGTGGATTGGAACTGTTTAGTGGACGGTAAGAAACACTCACAAATCGGGTTGGAATGGCTTTTATCCATTGCGCTTCGTGAAGATCCCGCGATCCGCGGGCTCTACACTACTTATTAGGAACAAATCTAGCACACAGAATACTTGCATGTATTCAAGGTGACAAAAGTAAATTCAAAGTTGACTTATGAGGTCAACAAACAACCACTAGTGATTTCCTACCAACTATAGTGTTAGTTCAAATGTAAGGTATTTTATCTACGATTGATACGAAATATAAACATTATATCTCTGTTTAGATGCGTAGAAAGTTTTTAATTACGTACTTGTATTCATTGCGCATGCGCGTCTCATAGTTCTGAAGAATTCCTCATCTTTACCACGCTAGCGCGGTAAAGAAGAGGAATTCTTCAGCTTTACGCACGATTAGCGAGTTTGTTTATATTTAACAAAACTAATTTGCCGTTTGTTTAATAAAAGTAACTGTTTATATCGATTTTTTTGTGAAAATCAATGAGTGATTTAAGTGATAATGACGAATATGAGGAGAATTATACTCCTCCCGAAATATAATTAATTTAGCACAAAATACAACTAATGAATTAATGTCATCTTTATCAAAAGATAAATTCGAACTTGCATACAGGAAGTTTATTTTTTTCTGTATTTATTATTTAAATCTAACAATCGTAGATAAAGTACGGTACGCAACTCGTGCAAAAACGGCATTTTGCATTGCTCGTGTATTTTTACTACCCTCGCTGTCGCTCGGGTGCAAACTCCACACTCGCTTGCAAAATGCTACTTTCCGCACTCGACGCGTAATGTACTATTACCTTACATAAAACTGTAACAAATAAAAGTAGAGAAATTTGTCTATACCCATTGTGGTTTAGAAACTAGTCATTTTTAACTCTTTCTGTTTTACTCAATACATTTGAAGATAAATTTAAGATGATAATAACATTTTACAATTTCATACTGCAGTTCGCTCTATATTAAGGCTTCTTCAGACTTATCGCCAACAATTGTTACTAAATAAGAAAAATATAAAGCAATTATCACGAAAAGTAGTTTTAATACAGTGGTTGTCTAGAGAGTAAATAATACTAACAATTCCTCTGCATTTCCCTCTAACAAAACTACAAAAGCTCTGTAACACCATTATATAATAGGGTGAAATAATGTAATTATAGGTGTAGGTGTTTATCTTGAGTTTTGGCTTCCGAGCTTACCGATGGTAACGGAAGCTATGAGCTATGTTGATCGTTCTGAAGAACGAACTTTTTTTTATGTCTCTGATTTCAAAAATGCCAAGAAAGAAATCATTTTTAGACATCAAGGAACATTTTTGGTTATCGCGGTATCTGATGGTTGGTCTATGTGACGGTTTGTTTGTCTGTCGGTGTGTCTGTCTGTCACTCAATTTTTGCAAACCAACATATCTTAAAAATTACTCGAACAATTTTAATGAGATTAGAATGGTAGGTCATAATTAGCCCATTTGTTGGTCCAAGTAAATTTCAACCTCTAATGCGCTCATATGTTTCTCTTTCACATGCGCAAAAACATACATTAATTTACACCTACATCTTTAAAAGTACTCATCTGATTTAAAAAAATTTGGATGAAATGTCAAACATCGCCTACAGATGGTCCCATATTAATTTCAACTGTCTGCGGTTTACAAAATTTGCTAGAATTGATATTTCTAATAATGTAAAAAATCAAAACTATTTTGACTAATTTTAAATAAAAGGTGGGAAAAAATTAAGAGTAGATAATAATGGTTTCTAAAAGCATAACATCATTTGAGTACGTTACATGAACGCGAGGAAGCTATGTGCCACACTAATTGGCAGTCTATTCTTACGATTAAGATAATATTTTAAAGATTAAAGATAAGATGGTCACGATATTACTCTTGATTAGTATTACTCTTGATTAGTATTACTCTTGATTAGTATTACTCTTGATTAGTATTACTCTTGATTAGTATTACTCTTGATTAGTATTACTCTTGATTAGTATTACTCTTGATTAGTATTACTCTTGATTAGTATTACTCTTGATTAGTATTACTCTTGATTAGTATTACTCTTGATTAGTATTACTCTTGATTAGTATTACTCTTGATTAGTATTACTCTTGATTAGTATGACATACGAATTAAAAATTGAAACCTCTTACTTTTAACCGTTACATTTTTTTACTTTCTCATATAAAGAGAAAATATTGAGATGGCGCGAGAATTCGATTTTGAGATTTCTATGGATTTACACGTTTTGAGGTACCCTGAATCCAAAAAAGTGATTTTTAAAAAATGACTGTTTGTCGTCTGTGAAGACACGTGAACCTAAACTACTGAGCTGATTTTGACGAAATTTGGCATACATGTTAAGAAAAATCATAACCCGAGGCGTAATCGAGAAATGGATTTTACCTCCAAATTTGGGGGGCAATTCCCTAAAAACTCATTTCTCGAAAACGGTTCCGACGATTTTGATCAAAAAATTCTAAAATGTAGTCCATTTAAATACGAAATTAACGATATAAGCCGTTATCCCGGGAAAAACTCTACTTCCTGAGAAAATAGCTTTAAATGCGGACGGAGAGAGGCCGGATTCAATTCCCTGCCAAGGAGAAGTTATTTTTATGATAAATTTTGATGAAATGTTCAATAATAATTAACAAAACACTAAGCTAAGTAATTATGAACTCGTATATGATAAGTTTGTCTGAGTAGTCAGACTGTTTTTTTTTTTGTTTTTTTTTTAAAATTATTTTTAATACTATAACAAAAAAAAGTTTACTTACTTTGTTTGTTTGTATAATACGTAGAGACAAATACATTTTTTAAAAAAAGTAAAAGCAAAAATAGTTTCAAAGAAGTCAAACACATAATTTGATTTTAAAGACTATTTGTGTAAATTTTCTAGTCGTTAGATTGGTAAAATAATAGCGTGAAAATACCCTGAAATAACCCTTCATTAACTAGAAACAGGTTTTGATTATACAAGAAAGTCAATCTTATTATTAATTAGGAATGTTTACTTAGAAATCTTCATTTAAAAAAAAAAAAAAAAAAATACAAACTTTGCAAAACATTTAAAGGTATAAAAGCAAATCAAAACATGTTCATTGAACTTTCATCGTTAATAGTTGTTATCAATTCTATTAAAACCTATTTTAAGGTTAAAAATCACCAAAAATCAAGAAGTCTAGAAGATAGCGTGCATTCAAAGTGACTGACTAACCTCAAGATACGATAGAACTATCATGTCAGTCAACATCATAGAACTACTACAAGAGTAAACTTCATAGAACTATCATGTCAGTCAACATCATAGAACTACTACAAGAGTAAACTTCATAGAACTATCATGTCAGTCAACATCATAGAACTACTACAAGAGTAAACTTCATAGAACTATCATGTCAGTCAACATCATAGAACTACTACAAGAGTAAACTTCATAGAACTATCATGTCAGTCAACATCATAGAACTACTACAAGAGTAAACTTCATAGAACTATCATGTCAGTCAACATCATAGAACTACTACAAGAGTAAACTTCATAGAACTATCATGTCAGTCAACATCATAGAACTACTACAAGAGTAAACTTCATAGAACTATCATGTCAGTCAACATCATAGAACTACTACAAGAGTAAACTTCATAGAACTATCATGTCAGTCAACATCATAGAACTACTACAAGAGTAAACTTCATAGAACTATCATGTCAGTCAACATCATAGAACTACTACAAGAGTAAACTTCATAGAACTATCATGTCAGTCAACATCATAGAACTACTACAAGAGTAAACTTCATAGAACTATCATGTCAGTCAACATCATAGAACTACTACAAGAGTAAACTTCATAGAACTATCATGTCAGTCAACATCATAGAACTACTACAAGAGTAAACTTCATAGAACTATCATGTCAGTCAACATCATAGAACTACTACAAGAGTAAACTTCATAGAACTATCATGTCAGTCAACATCATAGAACTACTACAAGAGTAAACTTCATAGAACTATCATGTCAGTCAACATCATAGAACTATTATAAGAGTAAACTTCATAGAACTATCATGTCAGTCAACATCATAGAACTATTATAAGAGTAAACTTCATAGAACTATCATGTCAGTCAACATCATAGAACTATTATAAGAGTAAACTTCATAGAACTATCATGTCAGTCAACATCATAGAACTATTATAAGAGTAAACTTCATAGAACTATCATGGACAGTGGCGTACACAGGGGGGGGGCCCAAGGGGCCCTGGCCCCCCCCGAAATGATTACATACCTAAGACCCGCCATACACCTAAATCCAAAAAAACACAGTAATGACAGATGCATTCGAATTGGCTGTAAAAATTTTCCAATAAAAGGATTTTTTTTCGGCCCGGATTTGCCGATAGAATTAAATTCATTCAACACTATACCGGCCCTACTGTCGGCTGGGCCCGGATTTTGCTGATGGAATTGAATTTATTAAACACTATACCGGCCCTACTGTCGGCTGGGCCCGGATTTTGCCGATGGAATTGAATTTATTAAACACTATACCGGCCCTACTGTCGGCTGGGCCCGGATTTTGCCGATGGAATTAAATTTATTAAACACTATACCGGCCCTACTGTCGGCTGGGCCCGGATTTTGCCAATGGAATTAAATTTATTAAACACTATACCGGCCCTACTGTCGGCTGGGCCCGGATTTTGCCGATGGAATTGAATTTATTAAACACTATACCGGCCCTACTGTCGGCTGGGCCCGGATTTTGCCGATGGAATTAAATTTATTAAACACTATACCGGCCCTACTGTCGGCTGGGCCCGGATTTTGCCAATGGAATTAAATTTATTAAACACTATACCGGCCCTACTGTCGGCTGGGCCCGGATTTTGCCGATGGAATTGAATTTATTAAACACTATACCGGCCCTACTGTCGGCTGGGCCCGGATTTCGCCGATGGAATTGAATTTATTAAACACTATACCGGCCCTACTGTCAGCTGGGCCCGGATTTTGCCGATGGAATTAAATTTATTAAACACTATACCGGCCCGATTTTGGCTGGACCGAGATTTTTGCTGATGGAATTAGATTCATTAAATTAAATTAGGATGCATGAAATAAATCGGGTCATTTGCCGACTAGGCCTTGATTTTTGCTAGTGGAACTAAAAAAATTAAACTGGATCGACCCGATTTCGGCTGGGCCCGATATTTCGCCAATTGGATTCAATGATTTTTTTGTGGTATTAGTCCAGTTCAATAGCATAGGTTGCATTATAGGACAGCTTCAATTCATTACGAATCCTAATGCAATGAATTGAATTTGGATTCGTAAAAATAGACTGCTCCGATTGACAGCTAGGCCCGGATTTTTTGCAATAGAATTAAGTGCATTGAATTGATTAGGATGAGTACAATGAATCGGTCTGATTGCTAGCAGGCCCGATTTTGTCGATGGAAATTATGCATAAAAATAAATTGGGATGCGTTCAATAATAGACCCGATTGCCGGCTCGGCACCTAGGCCGAGCCGGCAATCGTTAAGCACATTAAATTAAATGAGGCCCGAGTCAACTCGAACTTTTGCCGATGGAATTAAATTAATTGAATTAAAATATGCACATTAGACTGGCTTAAAAGGGAAAATGATTGTTATGGATTTCAGTAGCAAATTTTTGTTTTGGACCAGGATTGTGTGTAGAACACTACGTAGGTCCTCTTGTCTATGCGGCATTCCCCTCTTGCTGACTCAGGTCGGACTAGTGTTCGTCGACATGTAGTGGGAAAACAGAGGCAATATAAATAAATCGGTTTATCATTTTGTGAAAAAACTGATTTATATTACATAGTAATAGTAAATTTAAATCTAAAAACTCAAAAAGCGTTCAGAAAACATTTGATGTTAAATGTCCCATGTAATTACCCAGCGAATGAGCGAATGATTCTTTTGTTTTGCAATAGGTATTTAATTTTCTTAGAGAAGAATTCTCTTCTAGATAAAAATTTGAAATTTGTATGTGCTCCAAATCCACGTTTGCTTTTGCAGTATGGATCACGTTTTGCTTCCGAGCTTACCAAAGGAAACGGAAGATATGTGACAGTTCTGAAGAACGAACAATTTTTATGTCTCCGATTTCAAAAATTCCAAGACAGAAATCTGTTCAACATCAGGGTACAGTTTGGGTCCCGTGTCCGCCTGTCCTTCAATTTTTGCGAACCAACATATCTTAAAAGCTATTCGTCCAATTTTATTGAAATTTTGATGGTAGGTCATAATTAGCCAGGTTATAACATTGCTGATCCCGTAAGCTGGTTTGATTTGTCAAAATTGGTTTGATTTTTACATGATTTAAAGTATCAATTTACCAAAATTTAAACAGCGCAGACAGTTAAAATTAATCTGTGAGCTTCTATCAGATAAGTTTTATAAAATCAGATGAATATTATTGAAGATAAGGTGTAAATAAATATATGTGTGTGCACATGTGGAAGAGAAATGTTGTGGAGGGAAATGGGACCAGAAGATTGGACCTTATATAGGACCAACAATGGACTTTTTATATGCTAATTAACTGCCATCCGAATTTCATTCAAATCGAAAGAGTAGTTTTAAGAATTGTTCGCAATGATTGAGCGAGAGACAGACTAACAGCCAGAAACGGGATCAAAAATGTCTGATAACTGGAACAGATTTCTGTCTTGGAATTATTGGAATCGGAGACATAATCGTTCTTTAGAACGATCACATCACATAGTGAGGTGTTACCTCATAAGATTTTAATTTAATTAAATATGAGGTTAGAAATTGAAATTAGAGTGTTGAAAAGGGGGAGAAATTACAATTATAATAAATTATGGGGTATGCTAAACCCGCATATAAGTTAAATTAGGTTGGGCCCCCCCCGAAAAAATTTTCTGTGTACGCTACTGATCATGGAGGTGTATATATGCTACACTTCAAGAGAAAACATACGTCAAAACTTGTTGTCTTGTACTCAAAATTATATCTATATCCAACATGTCGATACAGAAACGTAGCATTAAATATATTATAATATAATATTAGAATAATATATTATAATATAATATTAGAATAATATATTAGAATATAATATTAGAATAATATATTAGAATATAATATTAGAATAATATATTATAATATAATATTAGAATAATATATTATAATATAATATTAGAATAATATATTATAATATAATATTAGAATAATATATTATAATATAATATTAGAATAATATATTATAATATAATATTAGAATAATATAATATAATATTAGAATAATATATAATGTATATATGCCAAACCGAATAAAATAAGAAGTAAACAATAAAGTCTGATACAAAATATGGAGTAAGCTATCATGTTTCTTGCCTTCTAGATCTGTTATCACGTGTATATAAAAGTATAAACAAAAAATATAAGGCAATCGACATCTAGAACCTGGCGTGATACTTCTTATATCTACGACGTGAGTACTCGGACTGCCGTGATAGAACTCTCAACCATCTCGTCAGACGAGATCGTGTGATAGTTGATAGTTCTGTCGACCAGAATCTACCACGTTGTCTACATGGTATCAGTTGATACGATTAATGCTATCATGACCGCAACTATCACGTCAAGTATCGCCTAACTATATTATATGTAGTATCGACTATACTATATTATATGTAGAGTTGCTAGAAAAATATGACAAATAACTTTTAGAATTTATAAAGTTATTAAGAAAAAAAAAATATATAAATATATATGAAATCATTAACAATTCATATTTATATGGGGATATCACGCGATATTCATTTACAATGCTAATTAACAACCCTGGGTGTAATTAACTTTATATTAACAGGTAACATAATTAACGATTGTATCTATTGTCAAGTTAATAATACTACATAGTTACAATCACTAAGGTTTTAAGTAAATAAAAAATTAGCTGTACAAACCATACTAGTATAGAGTAAATTTCGGCAAACATTGGAATAATTTAATTAAAACTGTGAATTTTATTTTAATTATAATGTCAAAGATTATAAATATAAAATGTTCGTCGTATCGTGAAATGTTCTACTTTGGTGCTAAGAAATCTTGTTGGCAAGAAGAACGATTTAACTCATTTAAGTTTTAAGAACTCAGAAGACGAATCGAGAATCAGGGTAATCGAGGGATATCGCATTCCTGACAATCCACTATGACTAGTTGTGAAAAGTGGGTGATGTGTTAAATGGACGTAGAAAAAACAACAACTCTATATACAGTAAATAAACACGTTCTTTATTGCTTTGTCGGAGGTATACCACTCATTAAGCAATTTAAAATGAAAGATACTTCATGCCTAGACAATTAATTCATATCACCTAAACCTAAATAGTATTAAAAAAAGGAAGGCATACCGATGAGGCAAAATACACCACGATGGCTTTTAAAACTATTCTTGAAATTTCAAACAAGATTTTTAATATTAATTTTAATGGACGCACTAGATGGGAGAACATGAACATGGTATTAAGTTCTGACGCTTCACGGTAATAATACTGAATATAATATGTATTTATAAAGGGCTTTAGGGATTAGAACAGTTTAATTTATAAATTTATTCTATAGTTGTTTAAAGGTGCGTTAAGCGGATCTCCGCGCGACCTGATTCATCTATGGCCTTCTTCTAGCGGATCCACTAAAAGTATTGGTTCCATACCATATTTTTCGCGGAGTCGGCTTAAAACCTGCATGAAACCTTCACTTCAAGTCCTCTTATTTTTACTTTCTCATATAAAGAGAAAGTATTGTGATGGCGCTAAAATACGATTTTGAGATTTTGATGGATTTACACGTTTTGAGGTCCCCTGAGTTCAAAAAAGTGGTTTTTAAAAAATGTCTGTCTGCGCAGACGCCTGGAGCCTAAACTAATGGGCCGATTTTGACGAAATTTGGCATACATGTTCGGAAAAATCATACCCCGAGGCGAAATTGAGAAATGCATTTTAGCTCCAAATTTGGGGGCACTACCCCCCAAAAACTCTGAAAAAACGTGAAAAAAATATTTATCGAAAACGGTTCGAAAACGGATTTTGATTAAAAAATTCTAAAATGTAGTCCATTTAAATACGGATCCAACGATATAAGCAGTTTTCCCGGGAAAAATCTAGTTCCTAAGAAAATAGCTTAAAACGTGGACGGAGAGATCCCGGGTTAGATTCCCCGCCCTGGTGAAGTTATTTTTATGGTAAATTTTCAATAATAATTAATCGTACTTACAAAAACTAATAAATGGAAAATTTTGGCTAAAAGTATGAACTTGTATATAAGAAAGTTTGTCAGTTATTATTATTATTTTATTTTTTTATTTAAAAGCCATTCTTTTAAAAAATAATCATTGCATTAAAAAATAATAAATTTTATATTATTAAATATTATTTATTAAATACATATTTAAAACTACTATAATAACTGTTTTGTTTATTTTCTACTTTTCGTCTAAAGGAGAGAATCGTTGCAATATTTTTACCAAAAAGACATTTTTATTTTAGTTTTGTCTTATTTTAACTTAATTTGAATGATATATTATTCTACTTAAGTGCTTTAAATATGTCTTCTAAAGATATCAATGAAGTATATCGATTAAAAGAATCAGAGAAATAAGAAATCAATGAACGATCAGAAATTAATACTGTCAATGCATGAAGTAGGTTCTTGAAAACCACTCCGGGCAAGGCGGGTGGGCCCAATAGACCATGCAAAAGAATGCCTTCGCCTTGGCGCGTAACACTAAATGTCAACTACATACTTCCTTCCTTCTACTTCAGATTACACTATAAGATGTAAATTGTTAACAACCTCTGGTTTATATATTATTTATCTTCATTGAAAAAATTATGTAAAGAGGTCAATTATTTGTGATTAGAAGCAAATTATTCGAATTCATGATGACGTCGAAATACAACTACTACAGATCCTCGAATAGGTTTTACTTCAATATAATGATATAGCGACTCATCATAAAAGAGGTGTAGTTCAATAACCAAATAACAGCCTTCACACAAGATTAGTCATCATTTTGTGTGAAGATGATGTTTTGGTTATTGAACTACAGCTCTTTTATAATGAACTACTACAGAGTAAACAATGATGTTATCGAATTTCTCCAATATGTGCGATAGCGACTCATCATAAAAGAGGTGTAGTTCAATTAACCAAATAACGTCTTCACATAAAATTAGTAATCATTTTGTGTGAAGATGATGTTTTGGTTATTGAACCACAGCTCTTTTATGATGAACCACTACAGAGTAAACAATGATGACATCGAATTTCTCCAATATGTGATAGCAACTCATCTTAAAAGAGGTGTTATTCAATAACCAAACAAGAGCTTTCACACAAAATTAGTAATAATTTTGTGAGACAGTGTTATTTTGGTTATTGAACCACAGGTCTTTTATGATGAACTACTACAGAGTAAACAATGATGACATCGAATTTCTCCAATATGTGCGATAGCGACTCATCATAAAAAAGGTGTAGTTCAATAACCAAACGACAGCCTTCACGAAGAATTAGTAATAATTTGGTGAGACGGTGTTATTTTGGTTATTGAACCACAGCTCTTTTATGATGAACTACTATGAAGAGTAAAACAATGATGACATCGAATTTCTCCAATAAGTGATAGAGACAGTGATATCATAAATGAGGTGTAGTTCAATAAACAAAATAGCGACTCATCATAAAAAAGGTGTAGTTCAATAACCAAACGACAGCCTTCACACAAAATTAGTAATATTTTGTGAGACGGTGTTATTTTGGTTATTGAACCACAGCTCTTTTATGATGAACTACTATAAAGAGTATAGAATGATGACATCAAATTCCTCAATGTGTGATAGCGACTCAACATAAAAGAGGTGTAGTTCAATAACCATATACAACGTCTTCACACCAAATTTAAACCATTTTGTATGAAGACGTTATTTTGGTAATTGAACTGCAACTCTTTTATGATGAACCACTACAGACAGGGCTGGATTTACGCAGGGGCCATGGGGGCCCGGGCCCCTGGCGGCAAATTTTCGAAGGTGGCAAAAGGCGGCAGAAAGAAAAATAAAACAAAAATCATAAAACATATTTTTTTTATTTTGGACATTACAATATGACTCTTGTTAACACAAAGTATAATCAATCAATCAATATAATATTTATTTATTTACTAATTGAACTTTTTTATACTAATTGTCTAATTGTACAGACGAGTATGAGCGCAAGTGCAGGTCAGTAGGCATAAGTTTTTATTTATTAGTGTTTAAGTGGATTTTAGATTTTGGGCATAGAACGGCTAGTGATTTATATCTCGTCACCGCTAGTTATTCATGTTCGTACACCAGTTAGAACTACAGTTTAGGCCAACTTTACTCTATTTTTATAAAACGTAATCTTTAAAGGTAAAAACGGACATAAAACTATGTTTTTAAATAATTTAAAGAATTCCCAGCAGTCAGCAGTTTATAATATAAACATTAAATAATTATTAACTGCATTAAAAAAACTTTTCTTTTGCTATCTTGAAAGTCCAGTCATTTTAGGTTTTCTGTTCCAAAAAATTTGGAGCTTCAATATATTTTTTGATCACTTTATTTTGACGTTCTGAAAATCATACTGAAAATCGGCAATAAGATCGTGGTCGCGTTAATTAATATTCAAGGGCAAAGGTCAACAAATTCGGTATTTTGCTAATATCTCGCTTCCTATGGCTCCTACACCAATCAAGGTGGTTAGAAAAATTAAAGATAACAAAATTTCCTACAAAAAAAATCTCATTATTATTTACGTGCAATGGACGGTTTACGGGATATACGACGAAGAATATCTATGAATATCTAGTATCCGTTGCCGCACCACTTTTTACGTATTTTTATGAATATCTCGCTTCTTAAGTCTCGGAGACAAATTAAGGAGATTTTTTAAAAAATAGATTATTAAATTTCCCACAGAAAAGCCATCTTTCATTTCTTACGTACAACGATCGGTTTAGCAAAAACCTAGCTTATCATAACTTGAGTAGTGTTTGTTTTTGCAAGACGTTTTACGTATTTATGTAAACATCTCGCTTCCTCTAGCTCAGAGACCAATTGACGATCAGATCAAAATTGTAGATTATAAAATTTCACTCATGAAACATTACGCTTATTTTTTACGTAGAACGAACCTTTTGGATAATAAAGTGCTCCAAAGTTTCCGCACAAGACGTAAAAAAAAAAAAATTACATAGATAATTGTACAACTAAACCAAAAAAAAAAAAAAAAATGACAATGATTAGCTTCCTCGATACTCATGCGACTATTCTTTCTAACGCTTGGTATGAAAATAAAAAATTGAATCAAGAAGAAGAACGTCCACGAATAGATGAAGCTGCTGCAGCAATTATAAGAGAAGACATCCGCAGTACCTACCGCTGATAACACTGAACCGGTAACAATATTGCCGGCTGGTAACAATATTCTTGCCATACTTTTCAATCCATTTTGCTTGTATTGTCGCATCGGTTGGAGCATTATCTCCAAGAACCCTTCAGCTCCGCCAACGTTTATTGACAATTATCTATGTAATAAAATTATTTTTTACGCCTTATGTGGAAACTTTGGAGCACTTTATTATTCAAAAGGTTCGTTCTAAGTAAAAAAATAAACATATCTTTCATGTGTGAAATTTTATAATCTTCAATTTTGATCTGATCGTCAATTTGTCTCCGAGCTAAAGGAAGCGAGATATTTTCAAAAATACGCAAAAAGTCGTGCTTTTCAGAATGTCAAAATGAAGTGATCAAAAAATAAAATAGACTGCCAATTAGTGTGGCACATAGCTTCCTCGCATCCTATCATGTACTTTATTGTTATATTAACATTAAAATGATTGTTATATTGTTTATTGTGTAAAAATTATTAATGGTTTTAGCGATCTTTAACACTTCACAGCGGTGTTGCAGTTGGTTTTACTAAAAAATTGTATTTGAAAAAAATGTTTGTCTCATTGAATAGATAAAGTTAGATTTATTTGCCGACCTAAAATTCGAAATTTAAATTTGAAGTTCACGTTTACACGAGCCTTGCTCGTGAATGCTTGGACGGATAACGTTGTCCAACGAACTCGTCCTGGGCATTAATAAAATGAACACGTCTACCAAATTTAATCAAAATCGGTCGACATTTACTCAAGTTATCGTCGCACGTTTCATAATTCGCGGACACACAGACCGACAGAGAGACAGACAGACAGACACGAGACCAAAAATGTTCCCTGATGTCTGAAACGGATTTCTGTCTTGGAATTTTTAAAATTGGAGGCATAAAAGTTTTTCGTTTTCAAAAGTGAACACAATGCTTCCGTTACCTTCGGTAAGCTCGGAAGCAAAATTGAAGCTTCGAATTTAATTCGACTAAATGTCATAAATGACATTCCTATTGTTAAAGCAAGACGTAAGAAATTTCTCAACAAAGGTATTCAATTACTTTTCTTTTTAAGCAAATTTTCGAAGAAAATTAAGCTATTGCAATGGCTTCAAAAATTTTAAATGCGAATTTTTGAAAATTTTCTCCATGGAAATGAAATACCATTCTTCATCGATTCCTGAAATTTAACACTTTTTCTTATGTATGTATGTCTCACTCCAGACGATATCTCACCCTAGGATGCACTTAAAAAATCCTAACAAATTTTAAAATGTCAATAATATCAAAAGAAAGGCTGAGTTCATTGGCCAGAATTTTTGAAGTCCATTAAGGGATCAAATTTTGACAATTTAGTGTCAAAAATAGCATAAAACGTGTTTTTTCCATTTTACCCCCCTCTTATATGAAAATATGACAAAAGTGTACAACAATTACTGTTCTCTTAGAGCTTTCCAACGACATGCATCTTGAAGGGTATATACTATTTTGACTTTTGTACCCGGTACCCCTGTGTACCAAGTTTACCAAAATTTTCCTGTATTATCATAAGGCAATAATACACAGATTTCTTTGAAAATTCGCTAATTAAGTCATGGTGCATGACTGGCCGTGTTTTAAAATTATTTTGTAACTACACTTTAAGTTTCTATTTCCTACAAAAGAAGTTACTGTTAAATTATGACTAATTTTAAAATAATACTTGTAATATAAATACTGTGTGCTTGAAAATTGTTTTTCATTCAAAGACTCTTTTATTTTAAAAATTTGGTATTTGGTTTTAGCCTAGTCCTGTAATAATAGTGGAATATTATTTAAATAATATTAAAATAAATCAGGTTAAAAATGCTGGACAAACTATAAAACATTAGTTCATATGTTTTATAGGACAAAACTTGCAGTATTTTTTTTATAGAAATTACAATATTGTCACAATTTTTTTTTGGGGGGGGGGGGGCGGCAATTTTTCTTGGGCCCCTGGCCACCAAATATGTAAATCCAGCTCTGACTACAGAGTAAAACAATGATGATATCAAATTTTTCCAATATGTGATAGCGAAATCATAAAAGAGGTGTAGTTCAATAACCAAACAACAGCCTTCTCATAAAATTAGTAATCATTTTGTGTGAAGATGTTGTTTAGGTTATTGAACTACAGCTCTTTTATGATGAACTAGTATGCAGAGTAAAACAATGATGACATCGAATTTCTCCAATAAGTGATAGCGATAGTGATGTCATAAATGATGTCAATAAACAAAATAGCGATTCATCATAAAAAAGGTGTAGTTCAATAACCAAACAACAGCCTTCACACAAAATTAGTAATAATTTTGTGTGAAGATGTTGTTTAGGTTATTGAACTACACCTTTATTATGATGAACTATTACTGAGTAAACAATGATGACATTGAATTTCTCCAATGTGTGATCAGTGACTCAATATAAAAGAGGTGTAGTTCAATAACCAAACAACGTCTTCACACAAAATGAACGTTGTTTTGGTTATTGAACTAGAGCTCTTCTATTATGAACTACTACAGACTAAAGAATCCTGAAATCGAATGTATTAGGTACCTAAACTAAATATAACATGTTCAATATATCTCTAAGAATTCTAATATAATTAATTTAATAAAAAGAAGAAGAAAACAAAGAAGAAAATTACCTGATTGAGGTTCGTCAGCAGGAGATACAGCGGAGAGAATTGAGGCAGGACAAGGTTCCGGGATTTCTGTTTCTTCCATCTGAAGAACAGGATTTTTTCTTTTTTACAATTGTTAAAGGAACATCCTTAAAATCAATAAGTCCCTTCATCGACTGTTACAATTAAATCGAACTATTACAGTGTTGAACAGTGCGAACTTTTAAATTTACTTAAATTTTCACTAATTCAAAAGAAAAGAGTAGACAGACATTCAAAGATGGATAACTCCAAACCGTTACAAATTTAAAAAGATTTCACTTGCTTTTAAATTTAACAAATCGACATTTCTTTCGCACGGAAATGTCACACCATTTATTTTTTAACAAAGAAAGTATGTATGCATTAATTGAATAATTTATTTATTCAATTATCACCTATTTTTCATTAAAAAAACATAAAAACATGTTATTTTTTTATTGTTAAATAAAAAAAACCTACTCGACCATCTTATTATTCACCAGTAAGGAAATTTACTTTCACCATATGAAATCTTCTTGAAGAATTTTTAAATATTTAATTAAAGATTCATAAATCACAACAGTAGGTCTTTCACCTTTCATGCAATTTTTAACAGTGTTGCTTCCGCATGTCCAACAATAGTGTTTAAATTTTTTTCTAAAATCAATTTTGTATAAATATAGATATACGGTTTATGTTTTTATTATCTTTTCTCAAATACATTTTTTGTTTTGTTAGTATATTATCAGTTTATTGATTATTGATTAATATTAATGATTATTTTAGTTGTACATGTTCCTAATCTTGTTTATCCTTATTTATTTAATCAATTAATATAATTTTGAGTGAAGGAGTTGGGGAAATAATCATTTAAAAAATGAATTAAGTAAGTCTTTTAACTACGTTTTGTTTTGACTGTTTTCTGTTTGTTTTTTTTTGTTTTTTTTTGTTTAAAACAAAAACAGATAAAATTAAAGTTTCAAATATGTCTTCTAGAAGAGTAAAATATATTAATTTTAAATAAATTTCTCACACAGTTTTGATAAATATTTAACAGGGATTATACGCACTACACAAATTGTTGTCGTTTGTTTTTACAATAATTCACGATTGTTGCGTTTATTAACTCAATTTTTTCTTTAAAAAATAAATGTTTTAATAAGTAGAAAGCTTTTTATAAAAGTTTTAACACGAATTCTTCTTCACTTATTTTGAATAAATATATTTTTTTTATAAAAAAAAAACCCAAACGAACGAACGGAACAACGAAAGATAGACCGGCGTGCCGGCTGGGGAAGGGAAGCGGTCTCACGTGTACATTACGACTCGTCCGACACGACTGCACACACTACACGACCTGGGACAAAGCGCGCGCACCACCATCTCACTAGCGATCGATTCAATCTCCCTCCCCTTTCTCTAACTCCCTCCCACTTTTACCCTATCTTCTAGTAGCACTACCAGACCCCTCCCTAGCTCTGCCTGGCGCCGCTATTTTACTACTACCCTCTGCGCAAAAACCTAAATAGAACTAGGAGTAAAATTCGCTGAAACTTTTCGGCTCTTTAAATATAGCATACTAGATTTTACTATACTATATACTAGTACAGTAATCTCCTGGACTTACGTAACAGGTACGTTACCAAAAGTCGAAAAATACGTAAGTTGAGGAATGTACTTGGATAAATTCTTAACTGGGTATTTGTTGCTGAGGATAAAATGGAGTGTGTAATGAATATTTTGCTTCCTTGCTTACCGAAGGGAACGGAAGCTATGTGATCGTTCTGAGGAACGAAAAAATTTTAGGTCTCTGATTTCAAAAATTCCAAGACAGAAATCCGTTTCAGACATCAGGGAACATTTTTGGTTCCGTGTCTGTCTGTCGGTCTGTCGTTCAATTTTTGCGAACCACCATATCTTAAAAACTACACGTCCAATTTTAATGAAATTTGGGTGGTAGGCCATAATTAGCCCATTGTTGGTCCCATATAAGTTTCAACCGTCTGCGCCTATTTGTTTCTCTTCCACATGCGCACAAACATGCATTTATTTACACCTATAGCTTAAAAAGTACTTTTTTGATTTGAATGAAACTTTTATAGTGTGTCGAAAGTAACCCTCAGATAGCCCCAGATTAATTTAAACCATCTGCGCTCGTTAACTTTTGCTAAATTGATACTTTAATGCGTGTAAAAAATGAAAACCATTTAGACAGATAAAAAAAAAAACGGGGGAAACAATTAGACAATAATGGCTTGTAAAATCATAAAGCATAAAATCAATAAAGTACGAGGATAGGATGCGAGGAAGCTATGTGCCACACCAATTGGCAGTCTATTTTTGTTCGGAAACCTTTATAAAAAATCCTACTATACAAATACTTGATCATATAGGAAAATAAATAAGTAAGGCGCGCTTCGTACGCTAAGTACGTGAAGTAAGTACGTGAGGCGATTATCGCCTGTTTCTGTACGATTAAGTTAAAATTATAAGTGTAAAATATCTTTATTGTTACATAATTTCTTATTTAGTACAAGTACTTATTTTAAAACATTTTATCTAAATTAAATATATGTCCAGCTGTTTTTTTTTTTTTGTTTTTTTTTCTTTATAATTAATTTAACCATTAATTTTTATATTTATCCTGCAGTTTGGTATTATTTAGATAATGCGTTTTGTTTAACTGTAATACCTATATATTTTTAATTAAAAAGGAAATTATGAAATAAATTTAACTTCAATTTTTTTATTTTATAATTTTCAATTATTCTATTTTATACTACCTTCAATTTTTAATTTTAGGCGCAATGAGTCTATGTACCAAATTTCAGATCTTTAAGTCCACTGGAAGCTAAAGGTGGGTTCATAGCTAGCGGATCCGTAATTGCAGAGGCCCGGAGGGATTCATCTATGGCAACTCTTTTACTGTGCCGCCGAAAGTTGGTTCCAAACCATCTTTTTTGCGGTGCCGCTTTAAAACCTGTATGAAACCTTCAATTAGTCCTCTTCTTATTTCCTATTTGTTTTTATATTACAATTGTTTATTATATTATATTGTGTATCTGAATTTGTTCCTACATTATTTTTATTATAATCTGTATTGCATCTGTGTTTAATATACGTTTTTTATCAGTGTTTTATCTTCATCTGTGTATTATGTCCGTGTTTTTTTTATATCTGTGCTTATTATATCTGTTCCTTCATTATTTTGATTATATACCTATTTCTAATTTATATAATAATAAAAGTACTAATCTATAATCTTATATATAAGTTTTTTTAAGCAAGAGAACTAAATTCAAGTTGAAAAAACCATGTTATAATTGGCTTTGTTTATAACCTGACCGACCGAAACTCGAGGGGAGGGAAACAACGACTCCGTCCTCTGTCTCGGCGGTTCTCCGAAGAATATATTGTTATCTATATAGCCCTCCGCAAATAAGTATCCGCTAGCTGTGAACCCACCTTAAGGCTCTACCGCCCTTTGAGGTTAGGAAAAACAGTAAAATTAAAATTATACTGGTTCTAAGCAAGATATCAAAAATCTAATCACAGGCTTCATTCCTAATTTTAATTCTGCACAATTTGAGCCCTATTTCAACTTCCTATAAAAAATAGTACAGGCGCCATTTTAATACAACGAGTTTTATCGTTGTATTGAAATGGCGCCTGTACTATTTATCATAGGAAGTTGAAATAGGGCTAAAATTGTGCAGAATTAAAATTAGGAATGAAGCCTGTGATTAGATTTTTGATATCTTGCTTAGAACCAATAAAATTTTCAATTTAATGATTTTTCTAACCTCAAAGAGCGGTAGCGCCTTAAGATAATAGTACCTGATTAAATCCTAGATAGCTGTCACATGTTCAAGTGGAAATATCTTTAATTTTCTTCTTTAGCTACTATAAGTCTATGTACCAAATTTCAAATCTCTAGGTCCACTGGAAGCTGAGATAATAGTGTATGATTAAATCCAAGTTGGTGGTTATAATCAAAGATGGTGGCCATATGTTGAAGTGAAAGTACCTTTATTTTTCTTCTTTAGCTACCATAAGTCTATGTATCAAATTTCAGATCTCTAGGTCCATTTGAAGCTGACATAATAGAGTGTGAATAAATCCAAGATGGTGGCTATAATTCAATATGGTGGTCATATATCGAAATCAAAATGGCCGCACTTTTCTATTTATAGTACACACTCTATCTATGTACCAAATTTCAAATCAAGGGGAAGTAGGAGAATTAGTGATCAGTCAGTCAGTCAATCAATGCCACTCTTATTTATATATATATAGATTATTTAATTATGAATAGTAGAAGTTATAATTAAATCATTTTTTTATTAGAAAAATAATAAGAATTTGTGTATGAGATTAGTGGCGCTGCCTGGGAGAGAAAAACGTAAACTTCTAATATACTTGAGCTCAGTGGCGCTGCCTGGGAGAGAAAAACGTAAACTTCTAATATACTTGAGCTCAGTGGCGCTGCCTGGGAGAGACCTACGTGAACTACTAATGTTCTATGGTGGCATTATTTAAAATTTAATTATATTACGTGTATTCTTAATATAGATATAGTTTTTTTCTATTTTTTGTTAATCTAAACTTTAAATTTGTTGAATATATTATTGTAATTTTTATTTAAATGGCCTGAATCTGTTTTATGGTTTACAGTTTTTTTTTTATCGTCATTTGAATAAGAATTTTTTCACCCCGAGATATGAAGAAAATCATTTGGACCTTATTTGTAGAGAAAAAATAATCTTTAATTAAGTAACCTAAATTACATTTTAGGTAAAGCTAATATTTCTACATATTTGTGAGAAAAAAAAATTAAATAAAAATAAAACATTTTCCAAGTTTAAGGCCGTAGCTTCCCCTCAAAACTTTCAGGACTCTGAAGGAACTTCTCATGAACTTTTCAGGAACTTACAGGAATGATCTGTCTCAAAGCTATGCCATCTATCAAAACTGTCTGATTTAGTTCCGCAATGTTTCCTTTGTTAACTGGACTAAGAAAGAATATTTTTACTTTAAAACGAAGATTTTTGTCAAGTTCTCTATGAACAAGTAGGATTTCCTTCCAATTTCCGATATTACCGAAGTTAATGGAAGCATTAAAAAAAAAATTGTTGGTGGTGCGGGCCCTCTTGTGGTGCGGGCCCCTACCTAGGCGGCCGCCTATGTCGCCTATGCCTGAATCCGGCCCTGCGGCTGGACTTAAGGGGTGTTGATTGCATCTAAAAAGGCGGATTCACAGCTAGCGGATACTTATTTGCGGAGGGCTATATAGATAACAATATATTCTTCGGAGAACCGCCGAGACAGAGGACGGAGTCGCTGTTTCCCTCCCCTCGAGTTTCGGTCGGTCAGGTTATAAACAAAGCCAATTATGACATCGTTTTTTCAACTTGAATTTAGTTCTCTTGCTTAAAAAAAACTTATATAATAAGATTATAGATTAGGACTTTTATTATTATATAAATAAGAAATAAGTTTTAATCAAAATAATGAAGAAACAGATATAATAAGCTCAGATATAAAAAAAAAAAACAGGGGACATAATACGCGAATGAAGATAAAACACTGATAAAAAACGTATATTAAACACAGATGCAATACAGACTATAACAAAAATAATGTAGGAACAAATTCAGATATACAATATAATATAATAAACAATTGTAATATAAAAACAAAAAGGAAATAAGAAGAGGTCAAAGTGAAGGTTTCATACAGGTTATAAAGTGGCACCGCAAAAAAGATGGTTTGGAACCAACTTTCCGCGGTGCCGCAAAAGAGTTGCCATAGATTAATCCCTCCGGGCCTCCGTAAATACGGATCCGCTAGCTATGAATGAACCCACCTTAACGCTGACGGCTCATAGCCGTCCTCGGAGAGAAGTAGCTATAGCAACAAACCTCGTGTGGCTCTGACGTACTTTGGCATCTGGCATCTATATTCTTCTTGTAAAATCTGTTTCTAGTTTTCTTGTAGTTGTTAATATTGAAGAGGAAGTCCGCTTGATTGAAGAAGTCCCCAAATTTCATGCATATATGACATGAAGTCTACCACGTACAGGAACCATATGGCCTCAAAAAATGCGTGGGAAAAAATTGCTGCTAAGTAGTTCTTTGTCTGAGGCTTCCTCCAAAAGCAAATAAGCACTTAAAAGGTTTTTCTTTAAAGTCAACGAAGTAGCCAAGACGAATGATGGAATCAGACTGAAGAAAAAAACATTATGCGCCAGCCGTAAAAACACCCTATTCGCGTCAGACGCGTTGTAGGAAAACACCTTTAGTCAGTGTAGTTGATCAGTGGCGTATCCAGCGGCTAGGTCTGGAGGGGGCACATTCTAAGTCAGTTTAAATTGAGGGGGGGGGGGGGATTCGTAGTGGTAACAAGAAAAGGGAACTATTTATTAAAAAATCAGCTGCCCCCTCCCCCCCCCCCCCCCCAAATAAAAAAAAATCTCCGCGTGCCCAGTAGCAATAACTGTTTTAGAACGTATTCGTTAGAAAATGTTATGCTGATGCTTACTGCAGTACAATATCTTACTGTAAGTCATGCCCTTTTCAGTAGTTAATAATTGGGGGGGGGGATCTATGGCGGGGGGTCCGTGGGCCCTCCCCCGGAAAATTTTGAAAATGTGACCTCTCAAAACAGCGTTTTTATGCATTTCTGAGGGAAATTGAATATGAGGTGAATGTAAAAATATGTAATAAAAAAAAACGGCGTATTTTTTATTTTTACTCTATTGGGTCTGGGCCCGTCTGGGGGGGGCACGTGCCCCCTGTGCCCCCCCCCCCCCCCCTGGATACGCCACTGTAGTTGATCGAGCTTAGGGAGTTCTTCATTTCAGAGAGTTGGGCTTTGAAAAGTTTGTGTGTTTATTTGTATGTCTAACGATAACTGGCTTAAAACTGTATCGATTTGAACGAAATTTGGCACAAAGAGACATCTCAGGATTTGTAACAACTGTGTAATTTTTGGAAATATCATATTAAAATATCCAAGTTGGCTGCCCATATGGCAGATGACTAAAAGAAAAGTTTTTAGTCAGCATGACATATTATACATCAATGTGTGTGAACGTGTTTTAAAGAGTAGGAAAATAATAAGTAACTGACGACTGCTTTTTACATTACATATGTGACCCAACAATGGGCTAATTATGAGTTATGATTTTCAACACTCTGGTTAATTAAATTTTATCATTCAAAAATCAGATCCCTTTCAGCACATTCTCTTTATTAAACTTCGGCCACTAGTTCAGATTGGAAATGAAACATTTTCAAAATTACAAATCTAAAAAGCAGTCGTTTTTCTTTTACTTTAAGGTATAAAGGAATGGGACTCAGACGGTAGGAGGAATAAGACTCGGAGTTTTGAGTGGGTGGTTGGAATGGGAAATAAATTCCCATAAGAATTTATGAAAATTTATCTCTCGTAGTTAGGATTTAGGTCTGTGTCTCCAAGGACTTGGTTGAATCTTCCAAACCAAACAAACCCCAAAGGTTTTCGTCCTCTATTCTCTATACCCTTGCATTTCTTATAGCTTCTCAGAATTAAGATATAAAAGCACCAGTGCAAATAAACAAAACTTCTTGAGTGAACTACCTCTGACAACCATAGCCTATATTTAGCCACTACTTATTATCACTTTCTCCATCTTGCATAAAAGCTATTGAAATCGTAGAGAAAAAAATGAAAAAAAAAGAAGTAGAGAAAAATAAGTCCGAGACAACTCAGACAAACTTTCTCATATACGAGTTCAAAATTATACATAGCCCAGAGTCTTCCATTTATTAGTTATTGTGTTATCGTAGGTACAATTATTATTGAAAATTTCATCAAAATTTATCATAAAAATAACTTCTCCTCGGCGGGGAATCGAACCCAACCTCACTCAGCCAGTGTTTAAAGCTATTTTCTCAGGGATTAGATTTCCCCGGGAAAACGGCTTATATTGTTAGATTCGTATTAAAATGGACGAAATTTTAGAATTTTTAAATCAAAATCGTCGAATCCGTTTTCAAGGAATAATTTGTATTCATGTTTTTTCAAAGTTTTTGGGGGTAGCGCCTCCAAATTTGGAGCTAAAATTCATTTATCTATTTCGTTTCGGGGTATGATTTTTCTGAACACGTATGCCAAATTTTTTTTGAAAAAGAACTTAATAATTGTTTTCAACCCATCGGACAATTAAAAAGGTAAATCCTTTAGAATATTAAAATCAAATTCTTAAGCCTCAATTACACGAGGCGAGTTTACTAACTCTTTTTACAATAGTATTAACATTTGACACTGAGATTGGCCAACCGGAACTTTTTTAGATTGTTACTCCCCTTATAAAAAAAAAACCAGAGGGGAGTAACAATCTAAAGAAGGTACACGGAATGTTCTTCTTTAGACTGTTACCCCCCTTATAAAAACAGAAGTGTGATATTCCTTTGTCCCAAAGTAAGTAGGACTAAACACTAAACATCTCTTTGTCGTAATAGTTATTTAGTCAGTCATTTATATTCTAAAAAAAACTTAGGGGAGTAACAATCTAAAGAAATCCGGCCAACCTATATAAGGAAAAAAATAAAGCCACTAGGCCTGCAGCAGGGGTTGGTCCAGTGACATTTTTATTTGCCTAGTTGACCCAAATTTCTCGAATTCAAAATCCAGTGCTCTCATTGGCCCCCTCCACATTTTTTGATTTTCCCGCGCTGTCAATAGTTAATACTAATAGTAAAAAGAGTATAGCTATTTTACTAGCTACTCCCTGTCCCTGGCGTGTTTACTCATAGTACTCCCTGGCTAGTTTACTAGCTACTCCCTGTCCCTGGCTAGTTCACTAGCTACTCCCTGTCCCTGGCGAGTTTACTAATAGTACTCCCTGGCTAGTTTACTAGCAACTCCCTATCCCTGGCGTGTTTACTAGAAATCCGATGGGAAGTTTACTAGTTGTACTCCCTGGCTAGTTTGCTAGCTACTCCATGTTCATGACGATATTGTATTTACCATGCTGACGAGAAAGCATGTCTACTATTTAAACTTGCATATTATTAGAGTACGATTAAGTTTTATTTCTATTCTCTATGGTTTTATTTTTACAAAATAAATGTACTTTTTTATTTATAATACACTGTAAAAAATAAATAATGCAAAAGAATGTTTATACTAATGCTCTGACATATAATAATAAAAATCTCTAGATCAATTATTTTAAAGTTTATAAAATAATATTGGAGGTCTAGTTTTTTTTTAGTAGTTCCATAAGACTTGTCTGACATTTGACATATACCTTGCCCGGAAACTCGGAATACGTTTTCCTTCTGCTCTAGTCGACATAAGAAACCTTTCCACTTCCAAATTTGAACGCATTAAGTTCGCGCTCAAAATGCTGTCAGTTCTTACAGGCTCAAAAGGTTATTACGGTAGGCAACGCGGGGAGTGAAAAATACTATAGGTCAAGCCTTGGCGCCAAAAATAGAGCTTCAGGAGAGATACCAACCTGCATGTGTATTTATTGCTATTAATATAAATAACATTTTATCGTCATTGACTCGAGGAAATACGATTCATTTTCTTTCAGACTTTTTATAAGGAATTGTAAATGTATCGAAACATTAATGAAAAAAGGAAAAAAAGTAGAACGTAGAAAGGGGGGGGGGGGGGGGGGACATTCACCTCGCCATAGATGACACAGGTGATGTTTTTATTTGTATCAACTTCACTTCAATTCCCATGGTTTTATTTTAAAACAAAAGATATTTAATAATGTTAAAGCTTATAAATAAATGATTTTAATCAGATTAAAGTTAATTACGGTAATAAACTAGGATTTTCTAAGTCATAGATAGTGCAGAATTTAAAGAATAGGTTGGAATAATTGTGCTCCTATACAGGAGGCACTGACATTATTTCTCTCGAGGTAAGAAACAAAGATGGACGCTGGTCCGAATCAATGCGTTTTTTCTAACGTTTTTAATAAGTAGTATTGTGTCAAAACGTGTACTTTTGTGAAGAAAATTACCTTATTATGCCTATTCCTCAGGTTTTAAACTGATTTTTATCAGGTATGTACCATTTCGCTTTATATTCGATGTGTTATTTTTGTGTATCGTTCTGGGTGGAACGCTTTTGATATGGCGGGTGCTAATCTATTACTGTTTAGTTTTATTCGATTTCGTTTAAATTCAGTGCCTCTTCCGTTAAGTTTTGGTGTTAAAATCTGTTAATTTTTTTGTATATTTTAAAGTTTTTGTCCGTTAATATGTGATTGTACGATGTCAAGATATAAAATAATCGTTTGTTTACATTTTTGATCGACCGTGTGCTTGCGCCTGCAGTGGTGACCTCCACAAACCGTTAATTTCGATTTTAAAATTGTTTTTCCTTCGGTCGATTTATTATTTTTATATGCTTTCCATTTAATTATCGTTTCCAGTTGTAAATCCATGTCTATATCTCTTGTGAAACTCATGAATGTTGTTTGGATGTTAGACTATTCGTATTTGGCGCACAAATTACTTTGTTTATCTCCGTCTAAATGTATACAGATTTTTGTTTTGGCCCCTCTTTGAAGTTTTTCAAAAACCCTACTTCAACTGCCATTATCTGCTTTAACAACTGTTTATTTGAAAATTTAACATTTAAATAAGTGCTGTGCTTGTAAGCGTTATTAACTTAAGTTAAAGTAACATTTAATGTTAGTGTTTTCAATTAAGTAAATCAATTTCATTGTAAATATCCTCCTTTAATGTTTAAGCATTACTATTATTCTTAGAACAATCCATCCAGGTATGATTTATTATTTTCTTCCAATCTACTAAAGTAATAAATATAACTCGTTGCTAGAATTTTTTGCTCAGGTTTTTTTCTATATATTTTTTATTGCTTTCTATACAAATCTTTTCATGCCATAACACTTTTCTTTTGTTCCTACAAACCAAAATCGGATAAACTATAGTATACAGTACCACTTCTGATAGCACGTTACCTCGAGTGATGTTCCTTTGTCCAAAAGTTATTCAGATAAAGGAATATTATCTCTTTGGTGTATAGAAATGATAATATCCTTTAGTCAATCAAATATATCGGGCAGGGTTACCCCAAAGCCTACCTAATGTATTGTTATATTTTCATTTTTGAAGAATTGCCGCCTATTAAAATTAATATAGAAGTTTGCTATAATTAGAAGCTAATCTTACGCCATTGCGGCTCTCTTTTACTCTGTTATCCGCCATTTTATTTTAAAATTATGTATACAATAGTGAGATATTCCTTTGTCCCAAAGTAAATTAGACTAAATATCCCTCTGTCTTAATATTTATTAACTTTGTTGCCCATCGTTCTTTTTAACATTTTATGAATATCAATATAGGTGGGTAACAGACTAAAAGAGGCATATGGGGGCAACTCTTTTACTTTGTTACCCACCACTGTCTTTCTGTTATGGTGAGTAACTAAGTAATAGAGTTCCAATATTCCAACTAAACTATTAGGTTACTTTACTATGTTTCCATGATGTTTTAGTATGGATTGAATCCTAATTTGGGATTTGACAAGTTAGGTGTTTCCATGTGTGGTATTGAATCCGTATTCAATACTTTTTTTTATAAATACACCAATCTACACAACTCACCAATTAACAAAACTAAAAATGAAAATTAAAGGTTATGTTTAAATGGAGTGTTTTTTTTTTCTCATAGATTTGACTAGTTTCACCACGCACTTACACTCACCTCTGTGCATGTCAGAATCGAATTGAGGAGTATACATGAAACTCAATCCAGATACGATCCCAGAATTTAGTGTATCGTATCTGGACCTAAATCGTATTAAATCTAGGTTTCCATGGACAATTTGGATCCAAAAACTGTATTCAATCCGTATTGAAACATCATAGGAAAGCAGTTTATAGTGAACTTTGGAAAGAAATGTTGGATTTAATAATGATTATAAGTTATGATTTTTTTTGTCAAAATAGCTATCAATTTTAATTGAAATCAAATTATTATTATTATTAACAACGGGAGATAGACAGAGAAAAATAGACTCGAACCACGGGCCTCTATATTTCCAGTATAGTATAGTGCTGTTGCCAACTAAGCTACACTGAAGAATAATTTCCTCTGTCAATAATGATACCTAGTCCCGTTTCAATTTTCCACAAGTCTAGGAGTCGACATTTACGACAATAGAACTAGACCGAGAATTATCGCTTATAATTATAAAGTACCCAATTGGTACCTGTACCTTGTACAATCAATTAGAAATTCATTTTTGAAAAATGATTAACCATCAATTTAATTTTTAATAAAAGTCAGTGATCTATTATGATTTAATTAATAATTGATCTGATCACTGTATCTTTGATAAATTTAGGTATTATAATGTCTTTGACTTGTTAACTCTAGGTAACCAGAACCAGTAAAATTATGTATCAATTATTTCACCATCACAGCATATATTCAATTTTATTTTTATGGTCTAACGACAACACCCTTATTTATAAAGGTTTAACACTTTCTTTTGTGCACCTGAATATATTAATCAACAATTTATTTATTTTTTTGTTACAGTTGGCACAATGTCCAGCACGTTCAATGTGGCTGACAGTAGTGATGATAAGGATGGATCCCTTATCCTTTATGTTAATGGTGATGGAACAATCAATGTTGATCAAGAAACCCTCAATAAAATAATAGGTAAATAAAACTTTAATTATTGGGAACTGCAAATACTTTTGTTTCTGAGCTTACCGATGATTATGGAAGCTATGGTAACATTCTAAAGAATGAAAAATTTGTATGTCTCCTAATTCAAGAAATCCATTTCAGACGTTAGGGAACATTTTTGGTCTCATGTCTGTCTGTCGTACAATCTATATCTTCAAAAGTAGTCATCTGATTTTCTAGAAATTTGGATGTTTTGTTAAAAATAGTTAAATATTGCTAAATTGATCATTTTATTTGTTTAAAAAACAAAACAATTTTTGAGAGCTTTAAAAACAGGGGAAAAAACAATCAAATAATGGGTTATAAAAGCATAACACTTTAAAGGGTTATAAAAAGTAACACAACAATATTGTCGCCACAATGTTATACATAAGTAAACATACAAGTTTTGACATTTATATCATCTTCAGTGTAAGTGTTAGGATAGTGAGTGATAACCTCTCTAGTCATAATTATGAAGTGGTACCACAAAGTCTCAGTTAAAACCAATCATTTGTACCACTATAAAGTACCTGATAAGATGCGAGGAAGCTATGTGCCACACTAATTGGCAAACTATTTATTAACTGCCTGAATTTGAATTAAATTAGCATTAAAATTAATTATAATGATTTTGGGAAGTATCTTCTTATGATTGAGTATTTATTTTTAGCACACACTATAAAATTATATAATATTTGGTAACGCCGTACAGTTGTACAGTGTAAAAAATACGGTGTTTTAAATTAAATATAAAATTGAAGTTTATGTAACCTAGGCATGTGGGTTAACCAACTTGTAAGTAGTTATTCTCTATACTTTTACTGTTTTGTTGATTTAAAACTAGGATAATTCTTGTGAAATGGCACCTAAAATGTATATGTTAAAAAAAAAACTATTCTACCTTTGAGACTTATATACATTTTTACATTAATAAATTCTATTGAATTTTTTAGTGTATATATATTTCTTACTAGTCTGTTCAAAGTCAATGAATGGTGTTTAGTAGTTCAATTTAAAAAAAGGAAAGATTTTCTTTTTATTATTTATTGGTGACTTACATGCAAGCTATGTAATCACCTGTAATAATTCTTGGCACTTCTTTAGATTGTTACTCCCCTTATAAAAAAAAATGAGGGGAGTAACAATCTAAAGAAGGTGCATGGAATTGAGAGTTATTATTGATTTAGAGTTATCCTGTATTAAATCTTGATCATCCGGAGGAAACTACTTCGAACCCATTGCTGGGAGTTGCAAATGACTCTCCACCATGAGCAGCTTTGAGAATGATCCCTGTAACAGGTTCGAATTGTCGAGATTCACAAAATATCTGATGTTGGTCTCCTCTGGAAGATGCAGAATTACTAGTCTCTTGTTGCTGTAATCTGTGCTATAGAATTACTTCATCCTGAAATACCTCATCAGTGACAATGTGGTTCTGTGGACATGTTAATCTCATTAGGCTGTTAGTAGTAAGGGTGCAGGGAGGCCGCGCCTAGCAACTAGACTGCTCTCAGGTCCTTTTTGCCATCCCCTGATTTTCACGCCCATCAAACCACCTCTGTCTCACCCTCAAGTCTCCTAGCTTAAGTGACAAAGGAGAGGATATTCTGCCACTTAAGTACGATAAGTTCCTCTTCTTTGATCTCTCCGGCCCCTAAAATATGAAAGCATAGTCTCTCATATCCTTCGCAGGCTTCCACAAAGTGGTAAGCTTTCTCCTCTTCTTTGCCGCCCACTGGACATGTGGGATCCTCATCAATTTTTAATAATGCCGGGTTGTTACTATGATATTTTATATGTTATTGTTTATGTTTTGCTGTAGCTAATCAATATGACACGGGAAACGTTAGCGTGGTACGTGTTGATGACAATACTGCAGGAGGAGAGAATGTTAATCTGATGATAGAAAGGTTTGGTGCTCAACAGATATCCCAAACCTCTGCCGGTATAGCTGTACCTGCAGATACAACTGTTACCACTCCAACCCATGAAGATACTCCACCTGGTAAACCAATTGTTTTTATCTATACTTTTATTTATAAATAGTATACATTAGTTAGGACCTCCATTTTGTATCAGAAAATGTTTTTAAATTATTTGTGTCATAATAAAACTGTCTTGTTTAATATTTCAGTTGGGGATGTTGCAGATGTGGTTATTGACCCATTTTCTCAGATGGATCCCGAACAACTAGAAAAATTGGAGAATGCTCTCCAATCAGAGCAGGCCAAGGAAATCCTTGGAACCAACTTAGAGGATAATCTTTTAGGTAATTAATTATTTAAATTATTTATGACTTTTAGCACGTTCACACCGGAGCAAAATTATTTTATGTAATTATGACTTTTAACTCGTTCACGGCGGAGCAAAATTATGGACTTTACCGAGGGGCGGATCGGCATTTTCTTTGATGTTTAAAATGTAGCGCTAGGCTGTTGTTAGCCTGGTGTGGCGGACCTGTGTTACCTCAGGCCACGATCAGCCCTCTTGGTCAACCTTCTGCTTTCCCAGGCCACTTTTAGCCCTGTGGGTCTAACTAATGATACTAAACCACAACTTAACTTTTGGTTACATTTTGTCCTTGACTTGGCTACATGACCAACTAGCTAGTAAGAAGACACTATGCGGGGGTACACTTCAAAACATATTAGAAGTGAGTGGCAGTGAACCAGCCCCACACTGTGGTAAATTAATATTTTTCAGAAAACTGTGTGACAATGAGTTCTACAGTTTTCTTAGTGTATATTTAATATTCCTTAGTCTTTACAGTTAATTGGACTAAAGGATATTATCACATTTACATACACAAGTGTGATATTTTTTTATCCCAAGATTCATTAGACTAAATATCCCTTTGTCTTAATAGTAATTTAGACTAAGGAATATATCCTGCTCTGTAAATGTACCTTTATCTAAATAACTATTACTATTAAGACAACGAATATGAGGGGGTGCTAAAGTAAAACACGTAAGGTGAGCTTCACGTAAGTACGTGAGGTGATAATCCCCGGTTTCTGTACGATTAAGTTATAATTATTAAGTGTAATAGTTGCATATTCTTTTTCTTCACTTCAATACCTTTAAATTGATGTATAACATATCATGGTGACTAAAAACTTTTCAGTCACCATGACATATTGGCCGCCATCTTGAAAATATTAAGTGTGAAAAATTGAAAAAGTGGTCCAGTTGTCACAAATGCCGAGATGCACCTGTGTGCCGAATTTCAGGTACTAGCTATAGTAGTTTATGAAATCAAACAAGCAACGGACAGACAGTCAGAGCCGTTATATAAGGTTTCTTTTTGTACTTTGTACAGAAACCTAAAAGTACCGAAAAATGATGAAATATGATAACAAATATCAAACAGTTCTTTCTCTAAAATGACAAGAATTTCCTAATTAGTATATTCTAACAAGAATTTCCTAATTAGTATATTCTAACAAGAATTTCCTAATTAGTAAATTCTAACAAGAATTTCCTAATTAGTATATTCTAACAAGAATTTCCTAATTAGTATATTCTAACAAGAATTTCCTAATTAGTATATTCTAAAGTCTATTGTCGTAGGTAGAAAGGGCCAGGTATTCCTGACCATCTACCTATTGGTATAGATGTGTGATAAAATATTTTAATTTAAGCCTCTTCTTCTCTTAAAATTATTGTCACTGCTGTGAGCCATGAAGTGTTTTTTTATTAATGCATACCCTTTTTCTTATTTTTCTAGAAATGCTGGAGAGTAGTAGCTCAGATTCGTGTAGAGTTGAAGATTCAGCTGTTCATAATGACCACAGTTATACAACACCGCTTAGCAGTCCCCTGAAACAATCTGCTACCAGTCAGGTTAAAGCAACACAACCTGCTTCAAGTACAGTTAAAACTGTCCAGCCTGTTATAGTTAGTACGGCTGCAGGTGGCACTGTTGTCACAACGCAACCCATATCATCCCAACCTGCTGTAGTCACTCTCAGGGTACGAATCATATTTAATTTTTTTTTTTTTTTTCTCTTTTTATAAATAATTGACGTGGTTTGTGACAGTTCAAGTATAATGAGAGGGCATGTTTGCAAGATGCTATCAAATAAAACACAGTGAGAAAGTTGTTGCTAACGTTTCGCTAAATTTATTAGCATTATCAGACCAAGAAACAAAGTTTAAAATAAAAATAATACAAAAAGGTCGAAGTTGACTCTGCGACGTGTTATAAAGGAATGAATGAAGGTGTGGTGGGAAAATCCAGAAAATAGGAAAGAGTAAGGTATGTCAGGTAGGCAGATTAGCGGAACAAGATTTACTTACAATACTAACTATAGCTGGGATTTCAATAATGAACAAGTACTTAGGTATATGAAAATAGACTGCCAATTAGTGTGGCACATAGCTTCCTCGCATCCTATCAAGTACTTTATTGTTATATTAACATTAAAATTATTGTTATATTACTATATTGTTTATTGTGTAAAAACTATTAATAGTTTTAGCAATCTTTAACACTTCATAGCGGTGTCGCAGTTGGTTTTACTAAAAAGTTGTATTTGAAAAAAATGTTTGTCTCGTGGAATAGATGAAGTTCAATTTTTTCCCCGACCTAAAATTCCAATTTTATATTTGAAGTTCACGTTTACGCGAGCGTTGCTCGTGAATGCTTGGACGGATAACGTTGTCCAACGAACTCGTCCTGGGCATTGGTAATATGAACATGTCTACCAAATTTCATCAAAATCGGTCGACATTTACTCAAGTTATTGTCACACGTTTCATAATTTGTGGACACACAGGCAGACACGAGACCAAAAATGTTTCCTGATGTCTGAAACGGACTTCTGTCTTGGAATTTTTAAAATCGGAGACATAAAAGTTTTTCGTTCTTCTCAAAAGTGAACACAATGCTTCCGTTACCGAAGGTAACGGAAAACAAAGAAACAAAAATATAATTAAAATAACAATAAACATATTATACTAGAAATTATTAATTAAATTTGTATGGCTGTTGCTTTGATTATTGGTGTCTGTTCTGAAATTGGTGGTATTGGGAGTTTTGGAAATGTAGTACATTTCTAGGGACATTTCTTGGGTGCAAATCTTAGTACCTTCAAAGTCAAAATTATGTTGAGTATTGGAGTAATGATTATTTAAAGCTGTGGGATTGGGACAGTTAGGTTTCAGACTATATTTATTTTGTATGTGACTATATTATGTTTTTTCATAATATGTACTTAAGTATTTTTTAATTATTGTATTCCTAGCTATAGTTTGTATTTTCAGTAAATCTTGTTCCGCTAATCTGCCTACCTGACGTACCTTACTCATTCCTATTTTCTGGATTTTCAACCACACCTCCATTCATTCCTTTATAACATGTTGTAGAGTTGATCTCGACCTTTTTGTATTAATTTTATTTTATACTTTGTTTCTTGCTCTGATGGTGCTAATAAATTAGTGAAATGCAGCAATAACTTTCTCACTGTGTTTTATTTGACAGCATCTCGCTGACATACCTCATCAGATTTGGACTCTAGTCCTATTTAAAGGGGCCTGGGTATCCGGTAGAGGAGAGTGGTTGGCTCTAAATCAGTCAAGTTAAGCAGCATCAGGTGTGGTCAGTAGTTGGATAGGTGTCCACCTAACTATACAGCTCTGGGTTCGATTCCTGAACCAGCCAGGCCCCCCGCTCAATTTTCACTCTGCATTCTTTAAACTAAGGGAAAGCTACCCGAAAGTATAGCGCCACCATGTTTCGGCCTGGACTCCTTGATTGATACTCTCGGTGCAATATAAAATTGAGATTTGATACATGTTTAATAACTAAAGACGTCACACAAATGTGTAGAGCTTTGTTTCCAACCCCATCTAAGTTTCCCGGTAAAAAGCCTGACTAAAACAGTTTTATCTGAGCTTGACTGATGTAGAAGATGTTTGGTTGCAGGGTGGAAGAATAAGAAATACAAAAGCTGCTCGAGGCGGTCTGGTTACAACTACAGCCGCACCTGTTACTGCTGTGGTATCATCTACCACCACTAAATCTGGCAATATTGTTGTTGCAAGACCTACACAACAAGTTGTAAGTTGTCTATCGTTACTCTTTTTCTTTTTCTTTTTGTGTCTAAAATAGTTTATTTTGTGTGGTTCTAAACTTGGGCTTCCAACAGGGTGTTAAATAAACTCGGTAGCAGTAACCTATAAAGATTTTGAGTTGGTTCTTGGGTTCAAAAAAGTAAAATTTGGCTGACAAGGATAAAAATATGGTGGTAATTTCACCCAGTTGTGGGGTAAAGGACAGCCAGACGCTTGCGACAGGTGGTATAAAATAATGACTTTAAGGCCTAGAACATTAAAGAGTAATACATATATAACTGTGGTGGTACCTCTATTGATATTATTATAGATGTGTGCAAAATAAGAAATTCTTCTGTAATCAAACGGAAAGCATTTTCAATATATAAACCCATTGCAAACACAGGGTGCTCCGGGGTTAAATCACCAAACTTTATCAAGAAATAAAATTATAATTATCATTAACTATGGGAGACATACAGAGAAAAATAGACCCCCAGCACCGGGACTTGAACCACTGGCCTCCTATATATCCGCTACCGTCCAGGTGCTGGGATCTATTTTTCTCTGTATGTCTCCTGTAGTTAATGATAATTATAATTTGATTTAAATTAAAATTTAATCTTTCCATAGTAAGAATACTATCTAAAACTTAAAAATTTGAATTTCAAACTTAAAATATGAATTTAGGACTTCAAAATTAACACATTTTTCCTCTAGAAGTCTGCTCACAAACTCTTCATTTAAGAAATATTGACTTCTTAAGTTTAGAATTATAGGAATGAATAGTGTTTATATGTATGTATATATTTTTTTTATTAATGTATAGTAATAAAAATTTAGATTACTATAAAGCTATAAACATTTAGATTTATCTATAAACTCTTATTGACTATCAGCAGATTATGTATAATTTATTGTTATTTTTTTGATGTTAAGTTAGTTCTTTCTACTAAGATTTAAAGTTATTCATATTAAAATAATCGAAGAGCAAAATTAATCAGGTTATTTTACATCTACCTAGAATGTGACATCATTATTCAATACAGTCTTATTAAAAGTTTTTTGTTTATTATGTATGTTTACTGTTGAACTTAAATACTATGTATAGAGGTTTGTATTTGTTAGCCTACTGACACCTTTATTTGTGAAACAGCAGTAAAATTGAAATCGTATTACACAATCTTTAAATTAATTATGTTATAACTTTGTTTGAAGATTGTTAAAGTAATGTCATGTCAACTTGATATGACAGTATATTGTCTAAATATTGAAAAGTATTTCATTAAAGTTTAGTTAGTATTAGGAAGGGGAGCTAGTGTAGCCGTGTGGGTTAAACCACGTCTGCTCGACCATCACTGAATCTCGAGTGGAACGAGACGGGGTTCGATTCCTCGCCGTGACACTCTGATTTATATGGCTCACTATTGATCACATCATACTCGCTTTGGCGGTACTATGTACAGAGGTATGATGTGTGAAGTGGCTGGAACTCTCTACCGCGGGGCGTAAAAAGGGCCTAAGTGATGGCCTAATTGCAAGGTTCGAACAAGTGGTTCGTCCTACCCGTCCTAGTAGAAAGTACTAGACTACTACTACTAGTATTAGAAATCTATATGGTTGTATATTTTTGTATATTTAATCTAAAGCTAATTCAATAGGTTATGGGCCCAGTATGCTTCCGGAACCTATACGGTTATATATTTAATCTAAAGCTAATTCAATAGATTATGGGCCCAGCATGCTTCCACTGCGTATAATTATCTGTCATTATCTACTGATAAATATGTAATTGATTAAATATGTTATTTTTTGATTATCAGGTGAGGGGTACCAATGCTGTTACTCGGGGAGTAGTAAGGCCGGGATCAACTCCTCCTCCTACAAGATTCCTTATCAAGAGAGGCACTAAAATCCTTACTTCAACTACGCCCACAAGTAATATTACTCTCTGATAAAGTTTTAGTCATATTGTCACATTTCTTCTGTATTGTCAAATAAGAAAACACATTTCTCTTAAATATCTGTTATACCTAACTAATAATATCAAGTAGATCTATAGTTTAAATACAAAAGCAATAATGTCAATGGAAGAAAATGTTACAAGATGTCAGCAATAGGGCACTTCTTCAGATTGTTACTCCCCTTATAAAAACAACGGGGGGGGGGGGGGGGGGGGTAACAATCTTAAGAAGGTATGCAAAATGTTCTTCTTTAGACTGTTACTCCCCTTATCAAAACAGCAGTGAGATATTCCTTTGTCCCAAAGTACATTGGACTAAACATCCCTCTGTCTTATTAGTCATTTAGTCAGTCATTTTTATTTTAAAACGACATAAGGGAGCAATAATCTAAAGAAGTTCCAACAATTGATTGGTGTAATTTAATTTACAAATTAACAGTTTTGAAATATTTACCTTTGGATGGGATCTCCGCTCATTGTTTACCTCTTATTAAAGCACTAGCTTGTTATTGTAAATACTTATAGTTACAAATAATAAAATAAACTTTTTTTTAAAATTTATCTTTATTTTTATTAATACTTTTACAATAATAGGTACAATTTTAAACATACTATTAATTCAAAGTAAAAATGGACATGGCTATGACTGACTGACGTATAATTTATTAATTGAGCCACATCTACAAACCATTAATTGTAATACGTGGCTTTTGTAATACTGAAGCTTTTGTGGTGAAGAAGTTTTACAAATGAAATGAATAAACATTAACAGATAATAATAATAAAAAAAAAATTAAAATCAAGAACATAAAATATAGTTTCTGAGATATTGGTGAAAATTATTTAATCTGATTTCGTCACAAATCAAAAACAAAAAGTTTCTGGGAGCTGGGACCAAGATTATATAGGAAAGTTAGTTTGAGATATCTCGGACCGATTTGTTAATTTTAAAAATTAATTATTTCCTCTTAATTTGATTGCCAGGATTTTTTTTGAAAGGAAAGGTTCTCTACATGAGGATTGGGATGGTTTGTGAATTTGGAATTAATGAGGGGGAAATCAATTAAACCAATTGAAACAATAATGGCTTGTAAAAGCATAAAATCAATAAAGTTTGTGGATAGGATGCGAGGAAGCTATGTGCCACACCAATTGGCAGTCTATTTTAATAAGGATATAGATTTTAAAATATGTTGAAGGTTCTTTAATTAGAAAATGGTTTAAATACTATTTCAGGTTTGATGATATCCCTGATGAAGATTAACTTGTGATATACTGCTAGAAAATAGCTTATTATTTATCCATCAAATGACCTCTAAGCTGTAAACTCTTTATCTTATAAAATTTAATATTTTTCAGATGGTGTTGTTGCGAACAAAACTCCTAAGATCTTGCAGAGGCGTGTTCTTGCACCTAAACCTGCTTCTAAGCCGGGAGAAGTAGTTGTGGCATCGTCAGATCCTACCACAATTGCTGCTCAGTCTCTTGTTCAAATGGGTATTTAATTATTTATTCATTTTTATTTTTTTTTTTTTATAAATTATTTAATTATATCTTCTTTTATAATAAAAATTATGTAGTCTGCAAGTAGTGCATAATTAGTACTCATTTTAATACATACTACAGGGCTTGTAGTGAGTCACTGAAAGTCACTAAAAGTCACTTATTTTGACGAGGGTCACTTTTTTGTCACTTATTTTAAAAAAAGTCACTGAAAGTCACTTATTTGGGCTTACAAGGATATTTTCTTTTTGTTTTTAAATACAAAACATATATTTTAACTGTTTTTCAAAAGGGATTTTGTCAGCTCAAGACTTTTTTTAACTATGGATTTTATATTAGGCCTACTTTGAACTGTGATAAATGATAAAGTTTGTAACAGTTGCACTAGATTCAGCTGGCGTATGTTGTGTTTTATCGTCGATATTAAGAAGATGGATGAAAAAAATAAAATATATATATAAAGATGAAAAGAATATTTTATTCCGAACTCCCTCCTGATAGTTATTACTTTTCCTCACAATCTATAGTAGGAAAAGTATTGTTTTCACCAAAAAATTTTCTTTCGAGATTTCAACAGAATTATCCGTTTTGGGTGTTTTTAAGACCTCTTGAGTGGTTTTCAGCATGACGTATGTATGTATGCATCTATGTATGTATGTGAGAATTTATGTATGTGCGTGTGTGTTATTATCGTAGCGCCCAAGGTATTTAACTTAGAGAGTTGAAACTTGGCAGAAAATCAGTCTTTGCCTGTAGTGGCGCCGCCCGGAAAATCAACTTTTTCCGCCATCTTGAACGCAGTTTGCTGAGTCAGCAAATTTTTTTAAAAAATCGTAATAAATCGTAAATGGTCCTGATCGAGTTGAAATTTGGCTCGAATGTACCTCTTTGTATGACAAACAAGCCCACCAAATTCCATTTTCATATTGGCCGCCATTTTGAAGTTATCAATATTTGAATTTATAAACTTTGACAGTTAATAATGCCAAAACTATAAATACGTTTTTGACTTAAAGCATATCGTTGGAACTAGAAAAAATTAAGGAACAAATATAAAAAACCGATGAAATTCCATTAATTAGTTTAAAAGTTAGAAGCGAATATAATTATTTATTAGTGCGATAATTTTGGTGACGTCAAAGTTTGTTTACATCTGTCAAAATACCACCAAACTTCTAATAATTAAATAAAATATATTAAAAATAAAGTTTTTTTTTGAAGAATGATGATAAAATCAGTTAGTTCAAAACGGTCAACCATCAAAGTACTGACCACGTCCAATGCTGCTTCCTCCTGCTGCGAAGCAGCTGGATTTTTTTCGTACAGTTACGGTACACAAAATCAAATGAACAAAAACCCGTTCAAAAATTTGTATAATTGCATTTGTTTAACAGTGATAAACTACAGAAAGTAACTAAAATCATTTTTTTTTACTTAAAATTAAGTCACTTAAAGTCACTTATTTGGGGAAAACAGGTCACTTAAAAGTCACTTATTTTGGAAAAAATAGTCACTAAAGTCACTTAATTTTGAGGAAAATCTGCTACAAGCCCTGATACTACAAATATAATTCTACTTTTTTCCTTTCACATGCTTTTTTTTATCTCTAAATTCGTTAAAAGATATACTTGAGAAAAAAATATATTAAACATTTTTTTTTTCGTAGTTTCACATATCAAACTCTTGTAAAAAATCATCTTGTTTTTCGGCAATAAACGTTCTTCTTCTTACTTGCCGCTTACCTTTTAAAATTGGATTTAATATAGAAATTATCTAAATTTTTCTTTTTTGTATTCATACAGCTGCTGAACTGCAGGGTATTCCAGTAAAGAAAGAAACATCTCCTCGTAAGGTAAATTAAATTTTCATTTCAAGTTTTATTTTCATGTATTTTGTTATTTTACTAGTATTGTGTACAACTTGTTCTTACTAATAGTCCAGGAGATAGCGTGCAAATAAGTGTCTGACTAACATCAAGCTAGAATTTTGTATACAAGTTAATCTTTTAGCGCCTCTTAAGAATATGCGGTCGGGTAAGTTAGACTGCAGGACATAGCTTGGCAATAGACATTTGAAAAAAAAAAAAAAAAAAAAAAAACCTGTGGAGAGCGGCCATGTCCCGCCATTTATGGTGATCAATGTGATTTTCATGATCCTGAGTACGAACTTAGTAGATCAATTATCAAGTTGATGGAAGTTTGTAACATGATACGTACATCTCCACCATTTTGTTTTTTTCAAATGCCTTAGCCGACCACATATTCTTAAAAGGCACTAAAAGATTAACTTATACACAAAATTTTAGCTTGATGTTAGTCAAACACATTTTTGCTCGCTATCTCCTGGACTATAACAAATATTTAAACTTTTTAGTTGATAAGCAACCTCTCGTAACAAATCAATCTAGTTTTTCCTGAGAGTCTTATTTTTGTGAGTCCCGAGGTTCGTTCTTATATTTGCTCCGTTGAGAATGATCCTTATAATGGGTTGGAAACTCCAGATTTAAGACAAATTTCTGATGAGATTTCCTCCCGAAGATTTAGATTTACCAGACCCTGGCCGTGAAAACCTGCCCTATAGAATTTACTTTTAAGAGATGTTTAGTATTGACTGATTTCAACAAGTCTATTTATAGTTGATTTTAAAACTATTAAAAGCACTGGTCTTTTAAATATTAGCCATTCTAGTTTGATAATGAATTGATAACGTTTTCTCATAGAGTTCTATTAAGCTATTCTATAAGCACTCCACATAGTTTGCAAGTGTTACTTAAGTAAAATTATATATTGATGAATTAGAGGGAAAAGAATATTGATTTATTATTTGTAATACAGTAGAACCTCGCTTACACGACCCTCAATAACATGACAACCTCAATTACAAGAGCAATTTTCAAATCCCCTTGAGATTGCCATAACACATAATGTTAAATTAACCTCTATGACGCGACTATTATTATCCAAACAACCTCAATAACACGGATTTTTTCTAATTCACAACGTAACTCAGAACCTCTATAACAAGTCGTTTTGAGAAGTCAACCTCCATAACACGACTCTATACAGGAATGGGTCGATCTTGAACAAGTCTAGACTTGTAAACCCCGCCCTCGAACCTCGATAACACGACTGATAGCCAAACTAACCTTGATAACACGACCCTCAACAAAAAGAGCTCCTCAGTAACAAGACTGTTTCACTAATCCCCTTGAGACACTTCTTATCGAGGTTCTACTGTAGCTATAATGGTTTTTAACATATATATAATCAATCATTATGTAGAGTTAATATGGTCTCTGGTGTATAGTGTTCTACTAGACTCATTAGGTTTGTTCCAACCAAGCAGTGTACCGTCCGTGGGATCAACAGTTCAACGCAACTTGTGACAGTGCTTTGGTACTGTCCTCTAAACTGTTCCAACCCACATTGGGATCGTTACTGTGCCAAACAATCCTCTCACAATACTAAGTACTAGTTTATATGACATAGGCAGTTATGTCAATCATCACACAACAAGAAGGTTCCCTTTATGTTAGGTTTCCTTGAATGTTTTAATATGTTGCGAATAGAGTCACACTTTCCAACTAACAATGTTTAATTACAGCTCAATGTTAGCCCATGCTCATAAAACGTGTCTTAAACAATTTGCGGGACGATGCAATGGGGAGTTAAAACGAACCTATTGTAGCAATATTTTCCAACAACCTTTTGTAACAGGTTTCCAGTGAATACCCTTTCTTAAAGGAGATACTTTTAGTTTGTTTTTGCACAATTGAGGCGTACAAAACCAGAACGGGCCATCCCTCTAGAGTCCTGACCTGAGATACCTTTGCGGGCCAAGACACATGGCCCGTTCTGGTTGTAGATTTACAACTCTTTAAGGAGCTGGAACCAACCTAACACATGCTGCTATCTGTTGACAAATAAGATAACTTAATATAGACCACTATGGCACTCAAATATAAGCTAAAACCAAGTGTAAGGACCACTTACCCTGTTTTGTGTGTTGGCCCGTTCTGGTTTTGAACATCTCAATTGATATCACCTTTTAAGTTGCTTACAGCGGTTAGAGCAGTATTTCTGACTTCATTTATAATTAAAACAGATTTTAAGATCTCTTAAGGTAATTAGAGATTTTAACAAATTGTGAAGTTTTTTTTAATAAAAATTATATTATTATTATTTTTTTTTTTTTAGGGCTCCAATAAAGGTGGCCGAAAAACGCCTAAAGGGAAGAATGCCGCTACTGTACCTGTCCCAGATTCCGCAAGTACCAGCGCTGCAAGCGAAGCTACACCTACAGTGCAAACTCTTGAACAAACCATAGATGATGAGATGGCTGCTGCACTGGAAGCAATGCATTCTGGTATCCAATCTCCTGAGCCAGTAACCCCAGCCCCTAAACCAATATCACCCACCAAGAAAACACCTCCGACCAAAGTTAAGAAAGACGAGGACGCCAAGAAGACTAAAACCACTCCCCACACGTTAAGAAATGCTTCTAAGAGACTGAAATCACCTGAATCTCATAGTAAGAATACACTTTGATTTATATTATAGAGAAATCCTTGATTAGTCAATTGCCATCGAAGTGGATAGATAGATAGACCCATTTATTAGATGAAAAAGCTAACATTTTTTTTTTTTTAAATGGAAATTTCATCTTCTAGGGTTCAGCCCTACTTGAATAGAAACTAATTTATGTCGTAATTTAAGCTTAAAAAAATCAAGTATCTCTAAATCAAGTCTTGGAAATTTCCAAAAAAGTTATTTTTCTCTAGGAGATACAACAAAATGTTATTTTTAAAAGTTGTGGAGAAAGAAAAATGACTAAGAATACATAAATTTGAACACCAGAAAATGAAATTTCAATTAAAAAAAAATTATTAGTCTTTTCCACCTATGCATGCGTTGATCCGGGACACACTATACACATACATATCATTAATTTTTATTCTTGTAAATCGGTCTAAGCCTTGGAGAAAAAAACAATGAAGTAAAATCTCGATTAGGGTTCATATAATGAAGTTCCTGCTAAAACTATATTAGCCCATATTTTAACAATTTAATTACCTATAGGACAATCTGGGTCTCAAAATATTGCTCCTGTCCTAACCTTTTTTTAATGACTGATTGTTTCACTAGAGACCCCACAAAACTTGTTACTTTCCAGTCAATAATATTTACTTTTTATTAATTAAAATTTGCATTGTTTATAATTTTAAATCTAAAATGATTAAAACTATATTATTCTTAGTATTAACAAATTGTGATATTTTGTGGTAATCTAACATGAATAATAATTAACACTTGACTAAAATGCACAAGTTGCTGAATCTAAAATATACATTTCAATAACCACCATGTACGACATTATATTGTGCATTTATCAGTCTAACCGTTGTATATTGTTGTTAGGCAAATATATATTTTATCTACGATTGATACGAAATATAAACATTATATCTTTGTTTAGATGCGTAGAAAGTGATTATTTACGAACTTGTATTCATTGCGCATGCGCGTCTCATAGTTCTGAATAATTCCTCTTCTTTACCACACTAGCGCGGTAAAGAAGAGGAATTCTTCAGCTTTACGCACGATTAGTGAGTTTGTTTACATTTAACAAAAAAATTTCCTGTTCTTTTACTGAAGTAACTGTTTATATCGAGTTTTTAGTGAAAAACAATGAGTGAATCAAGTGACTTTGACGAAAATATGGAGAACAATACTCCTCCAGAAATAATTAATTCGGCAAAAAATACAACTCAAGAATTATAATGCCATCTTTATCAAGAGAGTGATACGAACTTATTTACAGCAAGTTTATTTTTTCTGTATTTATTTTTTTAATCTAACAATCGTAGATAAAGTACGGTACGCAACTTGTGCGAAAACGGTATTTTGCATTGCTCGTGTGGTTTTACTACCCTCGCTGTCGCTCGGGTGCAAACTCCACACTCGCATGCAAAATGCTACTTTCCGCACTCGACGCGTAATGTACTATTAGATTCAACAACTTGTGCTATAAGTATTAAGAATCATCTTAGTTTTAACCATGACTGATAGTTAAGAAAAAATTAATAAATGGGGAGTTAACTCTCTTGAGTTTGATTTTTCACTGAGGCAAAATGACTAGTTTACATCTTATATTTCCTTTGCATAAGAAGGGGATGATATATCTTTGATTTTAAGATTTTTATTTCAACAAGAGGCAAATGTTAATTTTCTGCGTAACCACAGATTCCTTTTTCTGATAAATTGTTCCATCAAAAAGTTTTGATAACACTCTCGGGTGAAATATGATTAATTTTTTTTTTTTATTATTATTTATTTATTTGTTGTATACTACAGATAGCTTAACAGCTTGATGTTAATCTTATAACCAGGGGTTGGTTGAGTACTAAAATATCATGAAAATTGTTCCAGGCATTGAAGATGAATTATTAAAATGTTTAGAAGTTCACCAGTTTGAAAGTAAGTTATTCGTCGTTGAAGTACTCAATTATATGGTTCCGCCACTTTGGAAATGTTGTAATATCAACTATTGGCTAACTTGGTTGAATGTTATTTTAGTTTATTGTATAAAATTTTGATGGGAGGGAAAAGTAGTGGAAACATTTTTTGACGGAAAATGACTATAAAAGTGTTTTTATGCTGCTGTATTACAGAAAGTTAAAGATTAGCTTATGTGTTTTTCATTTTGAATTATAAGAAGAATCTACCTTCTAAATTTCTGGCCCATAGGAATAGTAGTTCCAGAGAAATGGAGATGAATTCAGTCAGTGATATTTTGACTTGATATTAGTCCAGGAGATAGCGTGCAAAAAAGTGTCGGACTAACATCGAGCTAAACTTTTGTGTATTAGTTAATCTTTTTGTGCCTTTTAAGAGTATGTGGACGGCTAAGTTCGTCTGGGGGACACAGCTTGGCAATAATATTTGAAAAAAACAAATCAGTTGAGAGCAGCCATGTGCCACCCATTTTGGTGGACAGTATGATTTCCATGATCCTGAGTACAAAATTAGTTAGTCAACCAAAATTCAATTTGATGTTATTATGTTACTTGATAGGTCACCATATTGATTTGGAGTAATATTTGATAATACTATTTCCCGAAGGTTATACGCCCACCCCGGGGGAGGTTCCCTATCAAGTGATAAACTAACATCAACTTGATTTTTGGTCTATTAACTAATTCTGTACTCAGGATCATGAAAATCATACTGTCCACCAAAATAAGTGGACATGACCGCTTTCACCAATTTTTTTTTGCACGCTATCTGCTGGACTAGATAATAAAATAAATTGAAGAGTATTGAACTTCTCCAAATGTTTAATCTTGTATAGATTTAACAACCAAAATGTAATACTTTAGGAAGGATGTATGTATATGTATATGCACAAAAGCAAGGTTCTTCTTGGCTAAAGTCATTTTAAATCTTAGATTTTTTTTTTTTTTAAATCAAATTATAATTATTATTAACTACGGGAAACAGACAGAGAAAAAAACACTCCAGCGCCGGGATTTAAACCACGGGGATATGCACGCAGGGGGGGGGGGGGATTGAAAGCTTAAATTCGGGACAAGGTATCATTAACGTCAGAGAAAATTATTCTCCTGCGTAGCTTAGTTAGCGCTATACTGGAAATATAGAGGCCCGTGGTTCAAATCCCGACGCTGGAGTGTATTTTTCTCTGTCTGTTTCCCGTAGTTAATAATAATTATAATGTGATTAAAATTTAATCTTTCCGTAGTCAGCATCTCATTTAACTTAGTGTGCACATGAACATAATAATTCGATTGGTAATAAAAGTCTTGGAAACCTTTTTTACCTGTGTACAAAGATCATTATTTTGTCTGGTTTTCATTAGAAAGGTCTATTTTAACATACATCTAATTAAGCGTTTCAACACTTTTCGTCCCCTGGCTAAGAAATCCCATCTAGAAACAAACATACACTCTTAGAATTAGTTCTACTTCACGAGTAGAATTGTGTTCAATTGAGATTGATAAGTGTATGAACAATTCGTATCCCGTTAGACCCGCAACCTCAGATATCAAATGTTGCCTGTTTTTCCCCCGCTTCTTAATATTAACTGTTTATACAGTTTTAACAGTCTTTCTCATCAAATCTTCTCGTGTTATGTCCATAACGTTAGTGCTAATTATAAACTTTTGTTTGTTTATTATAAAAATTGTTTTGTTTAACCGGGCACCCTTCTTTTTAGTAATTTTTTTTGTTCTACTTATTTTATTTTATTTTTTGGTATAGCTAAGACTGATGCAGCTGATGATGGTAAGAAGAAAAAGGAGAAAGGGTCGAAAGCTGAAGACATTCTCGGCCCTGAACTCTTCAGTACTCCAGATATCATCAGGAGGGTGTCTGTTGATAAGCCTAAAACTGATGATGGGATGAGTATCGAAGAAAAACTTGGTTCCATCGAGGAAGCTATCAAATCAACTGAACCAATCCCTTCATCCATCCTAACCAATAAATGTAAGTGAAATATTTAAGTATTAGTAACTGTCAAGCTACATACATACAGGATAGAAAACTAGCATATAGTTCTGCTAAAGTGTAACAATAGCTGTGTGACCATTTCATATAGTCACTAACTATCTGTATAATTGAGCAATACGGTAGTTTTTTACTTTCTCATATAAAGAGAAAGTATTGTGATGGCGCTAAATCTCGATTTTGATGGATTTACATGTTTTGAGGTCCACCGAGTCCAAAAAAATGGTTTTAAAAAAATGTCTGCCCAGACGCCTGGAGCCTAAATTGCTGGGTCAATTTTGATGAATTTGGCATGTATATTCAGAAAAATCATACCCCGAGGCGAAATCAATAAATTAATTTTAGCTTCAATTTGGGGGCACTACCCCTAAAACTCTGAAAAAAAATTATTTCTTGAAAACGGATCCGACGATTTTGATAAAAAAAAAAAAAATAATAAAATCTAAAATATATTCCATTTTAATATGAATCTAACAATATAAGCCGTTTTCCTGGGAAAAATCTAGTTCCTGAGAAAAAAATTTTAAACACGGAGGGAGGCTGGGTTCAATTTCTCGCCGAGAAGAAGTTATTTTTATGATATATTTTGATAAAATGTTCAATAATAATTAAATGTATCAACTAAAACTAATAAAAGGAAAACATTGGGCCAAGTAATTATGAATTCGTAATGAGAAAGTTTGTCTGAGTTGTATCTGATCCTTAAAGGCCCTACACATGACCACCCGACCGTCAGGGCGAACGGGGTTGGCCCCGACAGTTGGAGCGTGTGTTGGCTTGTCGGCGAACTAAAACTGCTGGACCCGATGGTTGGGTGGTTGGTCGTATGAGACGACCAACCGCCCGACCGTTGGGAGCCCCCCACCCTCGATTCCTGTCAGGTCGTAGCGCTGTTGGCCGACTCCTCAACCCGACACGAACAAACTCCCCATAAAGAGAGGAGTTTGGTCGTGTGTAGAGACAAGGATTGTTGAGGAGTTATGTTGTGTTGGGTGGTCGTGTCGGGTCGTGTGTAGAGACAAGGATTGTTGAGGAGTTTGGTTGTGTCGGGTGGTCGTGTGTAGAGACGGCCCCGACTAGGATTGTTGAGGAGTTTGGTTGTGTCGGGTGGTCGTGTTGGGTCGTGTGTAGAGACGGCCCCGACAAGGATTGTTGAGGAGTTTGGTTGAGTCGGGTCGTGTGTAGAGACGGCCCTGACAAGAATTGTTGAGGAGTTTGGTTGTGTCAGGTGGTCGTGTCGTGCCGTGTGTAGAGACGGCCTCAACAAGCATTGTCTGGGAGTTTGGTCGTGTCAGGTCGTGTGTAGGGCCTTTTAGGTTTGCTAATCTGAGTGTCAAAAGTCACAACTCACGTGCTTTCTGTAGTTGTTTGGTTTAAGTAGAATCAAAATCATCTTCGCATACTGCAGAATTTTTTTAAAGTAATAATTGTATAATTGGAATTTGTTACCAACATTTTTTTTGTGGCCATTTTTTATCAAAATTAATTTTATGTGATTGTTATTCTTACAATTCTTCTGAATAAGTATGTGTGTACATCATTAAGAATTTATTATTTAAAAAATTCTATGTAACAAAATTTCTATATAACACATTTTTTTCTTGAACTATCACTTTCGATATGTGGAGGTCCGACTTTATTAATTTTATATAGTTATTACTATTCTTACTAACATTATAATTGTTTATGGTTTTAGCAGCTACAGCTGATTCTGCTGCTACAGAAAGCTTATTACAAAGTCTGACGGATGTCACTAAAGAAGAATCAAATTTATTGGTTGAAGCTCTTTTACTGGATGATCTTACAAATGAAGTACTGGGAACAGTAAGTTACTATTTTTATTTTATTTTCTTACAAATTATTGTTAATTTCTCATATATAACTTGATATTTAGAGAATTTTATTTTTACTTATTTTCATGAAAATGACGTGAAATTGATTTAATAAGTTAAACACATCACAATTTCCTGTAAAACTTATAAGTGACATGAAAACTTATAAGTGACATGGAACTGTGGATGCAAAACACAAGTGTAAACAAACCTGGGTGTCACATGCCAATTTAATTTATTATTGATTACTTTTCTCAGGGGTATCCAACTCCAGTATTCTAGAGGTGTAGTAGTAGTAGTAGTCTAGTACTTTCTACTAGGACGGGTAGGACGAACCACTTGTTCGAACCTTGCAATTAGGCCATCACTTAGGCCCTTTTTACGCCCCGCGGTAGAGAGTTCCAGCCACTTCACACATCATACCTCTGTACATAGTACCGCCAAAGCGAGTATGATGTGATCAATAGTGAGCCATATAAATCAGAGGGTCACGGCGAGGAATCGAACCCCGTCTCGTTCCACTCGACATTCAGTGATGGCCGAGCAGACGTGGTTTAACCCACACGGCTACGCTAGCTCCCTTCTAGAGGTGTAAGACCACTAGCGCTGGTCGGGCAGATGGCGGTTAAAATTGTAAACTACTTATGATCTTTTGACATTCCTCGAATTCTAAAATATAAACAAATACTGGTTTTCAGACATTTGTACTATTTTGTAAATAAACAAAATAAAAAAAAATCCAGCCTCGGTGGCTGTGTGAGATGCGCGATTGCTCCGAATGCGAAAGCTCCCGGGTTCGAATCTAGTAAACTGACAAATTAATTTATAAATTTATTTCTTTGAATTAAGAAGCTCGAAATCTTTTGAATGGTGTAAAAGATTTAGTTACAATATTAACCGCCAAATTCCTGTGGAGCGCTAGTAGTCTAACACAGGTAGATAAAGAGGGGAGTTGGAAATCTTTCCGTTTAAGGATTCTATGATAGCTGACTTTTCTTGTTAAAACGAGAAGAGAATGTCATAAATGACATTCTCTGTTTTCAATTTCTCTCTTAAAAAATACAATTCGTTTTTTTTACTCAACAAAAAGGCCTGAGTTATTCATTCTTGAACACAGCCAAAGAACAATGTCTTGAAAGATTCAATAAAAACTAAAAGAAACAACAAAAAAAATGCTCTTTCAATTAGTTTAAATTGGACTTTTGTTAGAAAATCATATGCTCACAATATAAGACATAAATCAAGATCAAACTAGAATAAAAATGTTACTACATAAACATCTATAACATGAGAGTGAGTAGTGAGTGATTGAAGCATTAACAACAATCAATAAAATGACAGGTTTGAGATGGCAGCGAGACTTTATTAAGCAGAAAACTAGATGAAGATTTACAATTATTGGGGGGGGGGGGGGGGGCTCAATGAGGGCTGCTACAGTTTTAATGATAGTTTGCTTCTTGTATGCCAAGAGCACAATTTTATTTTTTGGTTCTCTTATAAAATTACATTTTATTTTAATCAAATTATAATTATTATTAACAACTGGAGATAGACACAGAAAAATAGACTCCCGCGCCAGGACTCGAACCACGGGCCTCTATATACCAAAAACTTAAAAATGAATTTCTAATTGATTGTACAGGTATCAATTGGGTACTTTATAATTGTAAGTAATAATTCTCGGTCTGGTTCTATTGTCGTAAATGTCGACTCCTAGACTTGTGGAAAATTGAAAGCTTAATTCGGGACTAGGTATCGTTATTGAAAGAGGAAATTATTCTTCAGTGTAGCTCAGTTGGTTAGAGCACTATACTGGAAATATAGAGGCCTGTGGTTCGAGTCCCGGTGCTGGAGTCTATTTTTCTCTTTCTATCTCCCATTGTTAATAATAATTATAATTTGATTTAAATTAAAATTTAAACATTCTGTAGTATGAATACTACCAATAACTTAAAAATGAATTACTTTTTATGCAAGTATGTGGTTACTCTATCACAGTGGTTCTTAACCGGGGGGCCTCGAAAGGTAGTTAGGTACTCAGGTATATTATATTTGGAGATTTTAAGGGGGCCGTGGTTACCAAAAGGTTAAGAACCACTGCTCTATCACATATAATTTTGAACGAAATTTTACTATTACAGTAGAACCTCGGTAAGAAGTGTCTCAAGGGGATTAGAGAAACAGTCTTGTTATGGAGGTGCTCTTTTTGTTGAGGGTCGTGTTATCAAGGTTATTTTGGCTGGCTATCAGTCGTGTTATAGAGGTTGTTGGAATAATAATAGTCGCATTAAAGAGGTTAATTTAACAATATGTGTTATGGCAATCTCAAGGGGATTTGAAAATTGCACTTGTAATTGAGGTTGTTGTGTTATTGAGGGTCGTGTAAGCGAGGTTCTACTGTATAATAATATTATTATTATTATTATTATTAAGAGGAGAGTAAAAATTAATTTATCTTACTTTGTATATAATAAATGAATGTCATGTTTTAGACATTGGAAGGAAATATTGAGCCACTTAAACAACAATCTGAAGTTATAGAACCGAAGAAGCTTGTCCACACTAAACAAAATGCTCAAAAACAGACCGCTCAGAAACAGCCTGCTCAAAAGCAAACTGTTCCAAAAGCATCTGCTCAAAAACAACCTGTTCAAAGAATGGTACAACTCAAACCACCTCCACCTGATGCTAGGCCGAAGAAGAAATCCAACAGTAACACCAAAAGCAACCCTCATAGATTCGTAAGTACATTTATTGCTTCTAAATGACATCACTTATATTCTCTCCTCTATTTATTTATATCTCAAACAGCAGAACCCTTTACCGTTTAAACCATTAAACACGTTTGTATCCACTGTGGTTCCTTGTCAAGCTAAGGCTGCTAGTGGTTGGATGCCCAGCAAATCCAGGCACACCCTTCTGGCTCCCTTCAGCCACTCTTTTCCTCGTGTCTTGGGCAAAACCCTTTTACAAGGCTCTGCCAGGCCCACTGGTGTTTGTATCCACAGAGTATCCCAACAACATTTTTTTTAAAAAAGATTACCTCCTAAATTGTGTAATCTCAATTGATATTATTTAAAACCGGCAGCGAGGTACTTTCCATTTGGTATAAAAGAACATTTGGCATAAAACTGGCAGTACTTTCCTGAATCGGAACATGCGTTTAATGGCTTAAGAGTGTTATCATGATGTATTTAAATGATATTAAATCGTAACTATTTAATTTTTTTTAATAAATGAAGACCAATTTCCCATTGAAAGTTACCCTCTCTCTTTTGAGAATTATATATTTAAAAAATTTGGCTCCCAACTTAGCATGCATACCAAGGAGATTTCATCCCCTCTGTAATGAAAAAATTAGCTTAGACTGTCTAATCAAAATTCCGGGGAATTTTCACAGGTTTTAGACACAGTTAAGTTAAACTTATCTCAGTTGCTGTTATGGAACAGATAGTGCAGAATGGAACTGTTATAGCAGGTGGTAAGTCTGACAACGAGAGAAGAACCAAAACATTGTTAATTGAAAGCTATTTAGACAATCAACCATTTCCAACTTAAGTCATTTATTGTTATTGAATTGAGAATTTGAATAAAAAATAATCTTAACTCTGCTTCACACAGTTCTGTAATTTTTAATTCTTATTCTTACTTCATAATTTTTCCCTTACTAATGATAATAATAACTTTTGATTTAATATCTTTTTTTAAATATAGTTTTATTTTAAGAGAGAAGAGAAGCTGTTTTATATTGCTTGTTTTAGTTCAGGTCAATTGTTTATTCCACTGAGACTGTGGCTTATATGTGTTATTCTTAAGTTTGGTTATAAATTTATTTATTATTTTTTATTTGCAGGAAATAAGAAAATTAAAATCACCTCACCTGAATAAGAAAATAGTGGTTGTAATCAAAGACCCGAAAGCAGGTGAAACACCTGGAACACCTTCACAACCAGCTTCTGCATCTCCTGTGGCTGGACCTTCTCCTCCCACTACTCCAACCACACCTGGAGCTCAAGTGCCTGTTGAGAGAAAGAGGCAGTCCACAAGGTAAACCTTTCTCTCCTTTGATTTTCTCACTTAAGAGATTTAAATGTAATTTCTTTAATTCATAATGTCTTATAACTGTAAGACTAATAGAAATTCTTAAAAATGTTATTTTTATATATACGTATTGGATGGCTGAAGAGGTGTAATTAATAAATAAAATAAATAGACGTAATTAATTTGATCTACGATTGATTTTAAATTTTATCTCTGTTTAGATGACTAGAAAGTGATTCTTTACGTACTTGTATTCATTGAGATGCGTATTTCATAAATTCCTCTTTTTTTCCGCCCTAGTGCGATAAAAAAAAAAGAATTCTTCTCCTTAATGCATGCTTAGCGAGTTTGTTTACGTTTAACAAAACTAATTTGCTGTTTGTTTAATAAAAGTAACTGTTTATATTGAGTTTTTAGTGAAAAATAATTTGATTTAAGTGATGACGAAAATGAGGAGAATAATACTCCTCCTGAAATAATTAATTCGGCACAAAATACAACTAATGAATTAATGTCATCTTAATCAAAAGTGAAATACAATCTTACATACAGGAAGTTTATTATTATTATTATTTATTTATTTTTTTTGTATTTATTATTAAAATCTATCAATCTTAGATAAAGTACAGTAGGCAATTCGTGTGAAAACTGCATTTTGCATTGCTCGTGTGGTTTTACTACCCTCGCTATCGATCGGGTGCAAACTCCACACTCGCATGCAAAATGCTACTTTCCGCTCTAGACGCGTAATGTACTATAACATATGAGGCGTTTATGACCCTATTTAAGGTCATCTTCTGTCAAAATGTTATTCATCTGCAAATACAATTATCACAGTCATTAACATATAACAATTCCTTTTTTTAAAAAAATGTTTTATAATAAATTTCATATTCAAATTTTGATTCCTGGGTTATGTTGAAAGAGAGTACCCTCATAATTGATCATCATGTTTTATAATTAAGTTAATATAATAACAGCTACTAGAAGTATGTTCCTTATTATATTATATATGTTAAGACTTTTATTGTCTCCAAGCTCTTCCCTCAACAATATATTAAATGTAAATTTGAAGCAATAAGATTCAGTTGAGAATCTCGGTGATAAATTCCTACATTATTTTTATAAATATATTTAAATTTCAAAGTTTAATGACATTTTATGTCACTCAGTTAGATATGAGTAATTTTAATTTTAACATTTTTATTATCTTTGATGCTCTCTTACGGAGGCTACTTTTTCTAATTTTATGTATACTACTGTAGGATTGAAGTTGTAAGTATTGTTAATAATTATTATTTTTAATTTTTTTGTTCTTTTTGCATTCAACTTTGTTTAATCTTATTAATGTTAAAGGATTAGAGTTGTTAGAATTTTAAATCCGTTATTAAGTCTCAATAATATGTTATTTATTTAATAACATTTTTTTTTTTTTTTTAAAAAAAGGAATTGTTATAATATGTTAAAGACTGTGATAATTATATTTGCAGATGAATATAATTTTGACAGAAGATGATCTTAAAGAGGGTCGAAACATCTCATATGTTAAATTTAATTAGGTCTATTTATTACATCTCTTCAGCCATACAATACGTATATACAAGAATTTCAAGGGTGTATCATATTAAATTATTATCAATAATTTAATTAATTGTTTTTGTTATTTTTATGTTATTAGGAAGAGGGTTCCTACAGAAAAGGCAGCAGCACTAATAATGGAAAAAGAAGACGGAGTTGCAGTTTTGGCATCCAGTTTTGTGGAAACACCAGAGGTTAAAGTACCTGAACCACCTGTTGTTGTACCTGTAGTTGCTCTTCCACCTACTCCTCCTCCCCCACCACCTCCTGTTGTAGTACCGACACCACTACCTGAGCCAGTACCAGTATCTGTGCCAGTACCTGAAGAAGTTGCTGAAGAAGAAGAAGAAAATGCTGAGAGTGAGGTGGAAAGTTGGAACTCGGAAGATGATCCTGACAGACTTTGGTGCATCTGTAAAAAACCTCATAACAACCGGTATGTCATTTTATTATATACTCACAAACATAGATTTATAAATTTAGATCGTTACCATAACTTATTCATAAATATAATTTTTTTTCGAAGATTGAATTCAACCCCTCTTCCCATTTTCTTTTTAATATACGCTATAAAAAGTAAAAAGTGTGATTTTGATTCTAACTTGTTGGTAATTAGGTAATAAAAAGCAATAATATTACTTTATCTACAATTGAAATGAAATATAAACATTGTATCTCTGTTTAGATGCGTAGAAAGTGATTCTTTACATACTTGTATTCATTGCGCATGCGCGTCTCATAGTTCTGAAGAATTCCTCTTTTTTTACCACGCTAGGGCGGTAAAGAAGAGGAATTCTTCAGCTTTACGCACGATTAGCGAGTTTGTTTACATTTAACAAAATTAATTTGCTGTTCTATTATTTAAGTAACTGTTTATATCGAGTTTTTAGTGAAAAACAATGAGCGAATCAAGTGACTTTGACGAAAATGTGGAGACTAATACTCCTCCAAAAAATAATTAATTCGGCAAGAAATACAACTCAAGAATTAATGCCATCTTTATCAAGAGAGAAATATGAACTTAAATACAGAATGTTTAATATTTTTTTCTGTATTTATTATTAAAATCTAACAATCGTAGATAAAGTACGGTACGCAACTCAAGCAAAAACAGCATTTTGCATTGGTCGTGTAGTTTTACTACCCTCGCTATCGCTCGGGTGCAAACTCCTCACTCGCATGCAAAATGCTACTTTCCGCACTCGACGTGTAATGTACTATTTTAATTAAAATTTTTTACAAGTTCAACATTGGTAAGTTGAGGTTATATTTTGCTAGTACTTGCTGATAGAGATGTTCTACTATACTTGAATTTTGAAAAAACAGACGACATCTTTGTGAGAGATGTTTTGCTGATCATAAAACCATAGTCTAAGACTTTTTTTTTCTAGTTGGATAACGTGTCTTCATAGAGTTTTTATGTATCACTCTCATAAGCTCTTTAAATGTTTGGTAAATATGTCGTATCTGACCCACTTTGACTAAATAACTATTATGTAAAAGGGATGTTCAGTCTAATGTACATTTGGACAAAGGAATATCACACTTATGTATATAAAAGTGTGATATTCCTTTGTCCCAATGTACATTAGACTAAATATCCCTTTTTCATAATTTTATAGTTATTTAGTCCGGTGGAAAGTAGTTATGTCCCATCCATTTTGGTGGGCAATGTGATTTTCATGATCCTGAGTAAAAAATTAGTTAGTAGACCAAAAATCAAGTTGATGGTAGTTTATTACTTGATAAGTTAGTTACTCAAAAATATCAAAGTGACAAACTAACATCAACTTGATTTTACTGATCAACTTATACACAAAATTCATCCTTGGTGTTAGTTGGTCACTTTTATGTACGATATCTTCTGGACTATTCAAATTTGAATATTAAATTTTCAAGCACTTCCCAAATAATATATGCTTCAGCTTCATTTAAGTTAAAGAAATTATCAAATTTAAATTGTTTTTTTTACCTCTATTGATTTTGGTTTTTGGCTACCAAAACCATATTAATGACTAATATTAATATTGTCAGAATAAGTGAAGACTTAAAATTTATATTGATTTTTACTACGTTTTTATTAGTTTGCTTTCTTGTTTGTTTGTTTGTTTGTCCGGTACAAATCTGGCAATCAATTTTTAACTAACTTCCCGAATAGATAGACATTTGAAACTTTTAGCATAGCTCAGAACACGATGACAATGCATTATTTTAATACTTTTAGCCATCTTTCAGCAGGATTTAATTGGTTTTCAGCAAATTTTGCTGTATGGAAAGTTAGTTTGGAAAAGATCCGCAAGTTATTTTATTTGTTTTGACGTATCCCATATTTAACAATCTTCATTTTGACAGGTTTCAAATTTGTGATTTTTATAAATAAGAGATAAACATTGAATGACAGCAAAACAGGAAATATATCGATTATATTATTTATCGATTATATTATTTCAAATATATCGATGACATATGTTTAGATTTGGTGTTGGGGAGATCCGTTGTACAAAGATTTGTCCTTTTATAGGTTTAAGATCAGTTCTCTAGATGGTTGTCATTTATGTGAAGTAAATAAATTTGGAACTATTTTTTTTTTTTCACTAACATTATATATTATATAACAATAACAATTATATTATCAGCATTACATACGATTCAACAGACAATTTAAAAACGTAGTATTTAAAAAGTTCTTTTTATCTTGAAATTATTTACTTCTATGTTTTTATTCTTAGAATATAAACAATATTTTGTTTTGTTTGCCACTAAACCTGCATTACTATGTGATTAATTATTTCTGGGTTTATGTTTGTTTATGTTTTTGTTTTTTTATTAAATTAAAAATTTTAATGTGATCAAGGAAGTCAGACTGAAAAATCTGAAGTTAGTTTGTTCTTTATTGTTTTTAAATGTCTGATAGATTTCTAGATGGAGAGGTATTAATAGGTAATGACATTTGTTCCTGAAATATTTATGTAATTTTCATATGCTTGGTGTTTTAAATGCAGTAACTATTAATAATGTCAGAATGAGTGAAGAGGAAGTTTGATGCAAATTCTTAATTATTGTTTATTTTAAACTTTATCATTATTATTTACCTAAGGTTTGATCTTTTAGATTGTTATTTTCATTTTATCTGGTCAGGGCAAAGTTTAGCTCTCACAAGCCTTATATTTTAAATTCCTTATATTAAATTAGATCAAAGTCAGTCAATGTTTCAGCTTTATAGAGTCTATTTCCCAAGAACTATTGATAATTAAAAAACTATTGATATATAACTTAACTTTAACTATTGATATATAAAAAACTTAAAAGATATCAAATTAAGTGGCCAGGACAATAACAACAATTAATGTAACAATCTTAAATCTATCTATTTATAAATATCATATTTATTTTTTAAACTCTTAAATATCCTTCATTTATAAAAATGATCTTATAGAAAATATTGTGTGTTGTGAGATTATTTGATCAAATCATTTTAGTTTATTTTATTTTTTTGAATAGTTAAGGTAAAAGAATTCCCAAGCATTTCTTTTAAGTCTCGATTAACATATCATTAGGTTATGGCGGAAATACACATGCTGTATAAAAAAGCATTCTTAGTGGTGAGTAAAAGCGGAGATACACATGCCTGTAGCTTGAACAAAAACATGCCAGCTACTTGCACGTAGATATGTTAAATGGCATGCCTGTAGCTGGCAAGCAAGCAGATACAAACTTGGTATGCCAGTTACTGGCAAATACCCTCTTTTGGCATGCAAGCTACTTCCCCAATTTGACGGCATGTGTATCTTCGCCTTAACTAGAATGGCAGTAGCTGGCATGCTGCAGAAGCGGTGTACATTTGCCTGTGAAACAGCGTGCTTTCAGGTTGATTGGTCATGTTTGAGCTACTAGCAAAAGGAAGATTTGAGCCACTACCGAGACAAAAATCAAACCCTGTGCGATTTACTCGCACACTTTTCACTCTCATGCTTTTGGATGTATACGCATCTAAGTAGCTCTCCTCTACGAGGCTACTCGCATAGCCTCGCAGAGGAGAGGTTTTGTGCAGGTTAATAGAATGTGTATTTCTGCCTTTATTGCTGGACCCGGCCACTTTGCTCAACTACTTTATGTAATAAATCAGTGTAAAATATGTCTTACACCTTTTTGATTTGTAATTTATAATTTTATACCACTAACTATGTATTATTTCTTTGTTTGTAGATTTATGATATGCTGTGATAAATGTGAAGATTGGTTCCATGGAAAATGTGTCGGAATTACTAAAGCTTTAGGTATGTTATAGATTTATTAAATAAGAACCTTTAAAAAAGACTTATATTTGAAGATTTTGCTAATATTTCCTTTTCCTTAGTCTATTGTTTGTCCCATATAAGTTTCAACCTTCTAGGCTCAATGGTTTCTCTTGCACATCTCTGCACATTTATTAACACCTATTTTTTTTTTATAAGTATTCATTATTACTTAATAATTTAAATGTTATTTTTCTTGAAATAATAGTAATTTAGATTTCATAGAAAAATAGATTGGTTACAATATCAAGCTAATGGCTGAATCTTTTATTTCTGTAGCCTCTGCAAAGTTATTTGCTTTCTTCAATTGTAAATTCAGATCATGGTTCCAAAGTTAATATTTCAGCTATTATCGAGATGTTCAAAGATTGTTCTTAGATATTGAATTGTCGTTATAAAATTATTTGATGATAAAAGTTAATTTTTATTTTTCAGGTCAGCAAATGGAGGCTCAAGGTATCGAATGGTCTTGTCCTAATTGTAAACAATCGAAGGAAGCTGCTGCTAAAACTCCCCCAGCCAAGCCTAAAGCAGCTCCCTCTTCTGCTCCTAAAACTCAGCAAATGTAATTATATTTATTATGTGATACTTGATTATCATAATTTTTATTTTAAGTTTATTTCTAGGCTTAAAAATGGCTTGTCGGGCCGAAATGTTGCCCGTAAGTGAGAGTTTTTGTATTACCCTTAAGGATCCACAGTACACGCTAGATTATTTTAACTTTAATTATCCTCTAAAGATAACACTTACTTTAAAGACACCACTTGGTGCTAGTATTTCTCCAAATTTTGTCTCTAACTTTAGTGCAGTTAATGTTGTAATTATGCAATATTTTGGGGGTAATAGATTAGACTAGGGGCCAACAGCTTATTTAGCCAGAAGGATACAATACAAAATCTGAAAATCTCACTTTAAAGATAGTGGTCTTAATAGGTACTTAATCTCTCAAGTTTTAGTCCACAAGGGGTCCAATTGCACCCATGGATGTCAAATTTCCGACTCCTGGATTAGACTAATAAATTAGTACATTTAACCTGTAGTGTTTTTAAAGCACGTAGTCTGCCTTATTTTTGGTCATTATTATTATTATTATTTTTTTTTTTTTGCCTTATTTTTGGATGTACTTAGTTTTGCTTCCAAGCTTACTGAAGTCAATGGAAGCTATGTGATATTCTGTAGAACTAAAATGTTTTATCTCTTGAATCCTAAAATTCTTAGACAGAAATCCGTTATAAACAGATCTCATGCCTGTCTGCCAGTCTGTCCACAATTTTTGCGAACCAATATATCTAGAAAAACTACTCATCTGATTTTAATGAAATTTGGGTGGTGCATCATAATTAGTCTATTGTTTGTTGGTCCCATATAAGTTTCAACCTTCTGCGCCCATTTGGGTTTCTCTTCCACATGCGCACAAACATACATTTATTAACTCCTATATCTTCAAAAGTACTCATCTGATTTGATTTTTAAGAAATTTTTATGGTTTGTCTAAATGTAGCCCACAGATGGTCTCCCATATTAATTTTAACTATCTTTGATTATTAAATTTTGTAAATCGCTATTTTTATTCACGGTTAAGTATCAAAACAATTTTTACCGATTAAACAATGATGGGTTATAAGAGCATAACACCATTAAAGAATACGGGATAGGTGCGAGGAAGCTATGTGCTAAACTAAATTTGTAGACTATTTTCACTGCTTCTAATAGCTTAACCCTGGAATGCTAATGGTAGTCTAATTGATGAGCACAGTTTGTACCTTAACCTTTTACGCTCGTATGCGATGGTGATAGGTACCCCATCCTTCTGCAGTGCTTGTACTGGTTGGTAACACACCTGCTAGTGTAGCGGTAGTAGTCCTTTTAAGCATAAACTCGTTTTCTGGTAAATTCCCGTCAAAGCTACTTTGTCAATTCGACTAACGTTTAGTAATAAACGTAGGAAATTAATTGGTCGTTAATGTAGCCTGGGACAGTGGGTCTAGGGTAAGGAACAATAGGCCTAGGGGTAAGGGGCAATGGGCCTAGGGTAATTTGTCTTGGGCCAGAGACCAGTGGTCGGTAACCTGGGGCCTGGAGCATTTAGCAAAGGGCCTAGGGCTTTTGGCCTGTTGCATTAATGTTCACTTAATTCAGATTATTCTGATGTTCCTACTAACTTTTTTGTCATCAAATGTTTGTATACCTTACTTAAAAGATTTAATAATGAGTTCTTAATAGTTTTCTCTTTATAAAAGTGTAGTTTCAACCCAAAAAACTATTTTCTGTATATGTTAGTCTAATCGACGAAGTTTTAGTAATACCAGCCATCCGATTACCATTAGCATTCCAGGGTTAATTAATATAATTTGTTGATGTATTCTGTGATTACTTTCAGGACGATTGGAGCTATTTGCTGTGTTAACTGTCAGAAACCTGCGAAGGCGGGTAGCAGTTACTGCAGTGATGTTTGTGTTAAGAAGCATGTTCTTGAGAGATTGATGGCTATCAAGAGGGAAACACATCGACTTCAGAGTAGCTCTAGAGTCGTTGTCTTGGAAAGAAGATCTGGAACGGTTCTTATGGGTGAGTTAACCTTTTCTTGTCCATTAGCTAGGACCAATTTATATATAACTGGCCTTCACCCTGCGCTCCATGCGGGGCTAATGCTAGATTTTAGTGACTATGTTTCCTATTATCATGTAGGCCTAGTAATTAAATGAAATGCCTAAATAGTTTTGTTTCCAAAGCCTTCTAGGAATAGAATCAGGACTATATTATAAATAATTTATTCTATTACTAAGAATATAACACCCTCCCAAATTGTTGTTTGGAGTCTATTTATATGCTAAAAAAAACATAGCCAATCGAACTAAGTAATATAGTAATAAATAAAAATGCTAAAAAAAATAACATAAAATAAATGAGAAAATGAACGTAGTCAAAACCAATTAGACTGGGAAGTGATGGAACAATCATCAACCAATGGTGCATTAATTTAATTACCAGTCTCATCTCTCAATACGGCAGTTGTACTGGTAAATATTTAAGTGGCAGAGTATAGGCCCATTTATTTATATGTGTATGAGATGGGAATGTGACGGTAATAATCCAATCACATTACGATTCATCAGATAATATTCCATTCAAGTTTTTAATGGAATTATTCATACTTGGCTGAGACTTCTACAGTTCTCGGATGACTACTACCTGCTTTGATTGTTTTTTTTTCTTTAATTGTGTTTATTTTAACATATAATTTTGTTTTTAATGATTTACAGGAGATAATGCCCCAACGGCTGATGGCTTACTTGATTGGATGTTGTCTCATCCCACATATGAGGTGGTAGAACCAAGTACTCTGCCTAACTATGTTAAAGTGGAACAACCAAAAGCACCTCTGCCAAAGCAGAAACCTGTAAGTAGTGTTTTAACTTAACTTTATGTATTTTTTTTCTTTTTTTATTACATGAAAAATGAGCTTTAAATAACTATAAAATCCTGTGTCAATATTTTCCGAGTGGGTTAGCAGTTCTGCTTTCTCCCTTTATGTACGTCTACTAGATACTACTCTACCTTCTCAGTTGGCAAATTAACATTCATGAGAAACCATCACAGAGGACAGATTGATTGCTCTCGGCAATTTTACAATGGCAAACTTTAAGGAGCTATGTATCATCATCAAATTCTGTTTCCTGTTAAAGAAATGAGTGGCAGAAATACATTTCAATGCTCCAGGAAGCTTATGGTATGAAGCCCTAAGCCAGGCCAGAATTTACGAGTGGTTTCTTCTGTTTAGAAATGGCCAAATATCGTTTAAAGATGAAGAGACGAAAATGTACAAAAAGTGTGCAAAACAGTTGAATTTGTTCCTCAAGGTGGCACAATAAACTAGTTCAGAGTATTCAAGTAGTAGTTCAACTAGTCAAGAGTATTCAAAATGTTTCGAACTGTGGACAAACCCCTATGAGCAAGTGCATATCAACTTTTTTGACAGTATTTTGAAGGGGGATTAATGTTTTCAGACTTTTATTTAAATAAATTAATAATTCTTGGTTTTACTTATTTATTTTTTACTTTCTCATAAAAAGAGAAAGTATGATGACGTGAAAATTCGATTTTGAGATTTTGATGGATTTACATGTTATGAGGTCACCTGAGTCCAAAAAAGTGGTTTTTAAAAAATGTCTGTCTGTGCAGAGGCCTAGAGCCTAATTTACTAGGCAAAATTTGACATACATGTTTAGAAAAATCATACACAAAAGCGAAATCGAGAAATTAATTTTAGCTCTAAATTTGGGGGGTATATATGTTTTATTTAGGAAAATCTACCAATTATATCTTCTGCCAATTTTTTCTCCTAAATTTTTTTATTTTGTATTTTTTTAGGGATCTCTGAAGCAAATGGTTCTGGCAACGAAATCCTTGGCACCCGGTGTAAAGCAGCTGTCATTTGCCCCTAAAGGCGCTGTCACTGTTAAAACACCAACTCCTACTACTCCCACAACAGTATGTATTACTAATATATAATCATTTAGCAAATTTGAGTGTGATATCATTAAAACATTTTTTTCTTGGATACCAAATTACAACTGTATAATTCATTATTGCACTTCCTTCAAATTTGATTTAATTTTGTTTTTAGAAGTATTTTTTTGAGATGAAGAACAAATTGTTTAAATTCTGTTAAAAAAAATTTGAATAAATTTTTCTAAATTAGAATTACAAAAGGTTAAAAATGAGGTATTATCCAAAAAGTTTTGAAACTTCACTTGTAAATAAGTTTGAAAATCATACATAGCTTCTAATGATCATTGGGGATATTTAGTTGCCCTACTAAATCAAGTTGTACATTGCTATAGGAAATTGATGTAATTCAGTAATCATATTGTGATCAATGTAAAGTTGATCACACAAATAAAGTTGATTGTTACAAAATATAAACATTGTATCTCTTTTTAGATGCGTAGAAAGTGATGCTTTACGTACTTGTAGTCATTGCGCATGCGCGTCTCTTAATTCTGAAGAATTCCTCTTTGTTACCACCCTAGGGTGGTAAAAAAGAAGAATTCTTCACCTTTACTCACGATTAGCGAGTTTGTTTACATTTAACAAAACTAATTTGCTGTTTGTTGAATAAAAGTAACTGCTTATATTTGTTGCAGTGATGTATAGTCTTTGTCTAAAAACTTAAATTGTTATGAAATGACAAAAACCAAAATCATAACAAATAAATAATATAAGGGAGGTAGCTGCTATTAAAAGATAAAACTTTTAAAATGTAACTTTTTAAATGTAAATATTATTGATAAATCCTTCTTATAGTCATCACCTGGAATATCAATTTTAATAGTATTGGAAAAACTAAATTGAATTTAAAAAATATTATTTATTATTATTGGTTAGTTGAATGATCCTTACTCTATTCTAAAAATTAAGTGAAAAAAAAAGAAATGATTTTCTTGTGTTTTTTTATTTTTTAGCCTACACCTACCTCTTCTAAAACCCCGGCCAAGGCAGAGCCGATTGCAAGTACATCAAAAACTCCTGGAAAAACTGAACAGGTAATTAATATCTATTACATCTAAAGTGGGTGAATTAATCTGATAAATAATACAGTGAAATTCGTCAAATTTGATCCTCTCACTTCCTTTTGTCAGGATTAATCAATCCTTGAGGAGGGGGGGGGGGGGGAGTTTATGAATGAGAAGTAAGCAAACTTGAGGAGCCTAGTATCAAAGACGGACATTCGACATTTTTTCCAAATTTCAGTCGATTGTTTCTTATAGATTTTTGGCCGCTGCATCAGATTCTGCTATCAATTTGCATCAAAAACGACCAGAAAAGGAGTAAAACTGCAATAATATTTGTAGTTTTGTTTAAAATATAGACAAGTCAACACACGTTTTGCTTCAAAAGTGGACATAACCTAAACAGCCAATCAGGAGGCTGCATTTTACTAACTCGTTCCCATGATGCACTGCGGCCTTTAACATCTGAAGACCTACTGCTACCATATTTGGCATACATGTATAGAAAAATGATACCCGGAGGGGAAATCGAGAAATTAATTTTAGCTCTAAATTTGGGGGCACTACCCCCAAAAACTCTGAAAAACGTGGGGAAAAAAAATGATTTCTCTAATATTACTATTCTAAAAATTATTTTCCACGTTGTTTTGCTTCAAAAGTGGACAACTCCACTTTTTAACTCCATTTTGCAGCTAAAATATCAAAGAAATTCACGTTTTCAGAACTTTTAACTAGTTTTGAGTCTATTAAGAATATACAGAAAAAAAATCATAGCTCTATCACCTGTAGAATTTGAGCTACAGTTTTTCGGCTCTCCTGTAAAATTTTGAAATATGTGTGTCTTGTCCGTCTTTGATACTAAGCTCCTCACTTTTTGTTTCACTTTCACTTTGTAGTAATTGAAGCTATTATTGTTGCTGCAGTTTGGCCAAATTTGGAAAATGAACCTCTTACAAAGGTTTAAGATAAAGAAGGTAGATGGAATAATTTTTTTTTTTTTGAACCAACAAAAAATCTGTTTTTATTTTCTTATATTATAATTATTTAATTATACTGCTATATTTTCGTATGCTTTAAGCTTAGTTCCCATGGCCTGTGACTTGGCGAGCTTGACTTGAAGTGTCATACCTCGGGTCGTGGTAAAATACTCGATATGGCTTTTGGTGGCTCGATCTTTCCCATTTAGGATTTAACAGACCACAAGCCTACGAGCAAGAACCTTCAATTACGAGTGGCTCGCCAAGTCATAGACCATGGAAACTCACCTTTGGATGATTAGTAGCTCTAGCCATTTGTGTTTACTCAATCTCAGAATTTAATATTAGAATGTTTTTTTATGGAAGGTTAAGTAATCTTTTCAGTACTTCTTTAGATTGTTACTCCCCTATGTTTTTTTTTAGAATATAAATGACGCTGACTGAATAACTACAGTAGAACCTTGATAAGAAGTGTCTCAAGGGGATTAGGGAAACAGTCTTGTTATCGAGGTGCTCTTTTTGTTGAGGGTTGTGTTATCAAGGTTATTCTGGCTATCAGTCGTGTTATCGAGGTTAATGAGCGGGGTTTTCAAGTATAGACTCGTTCAAGGTTTTACCCATTCCTGTCTAGTTATAGAGGTTGACTTATCAAAATGACTTGTTATAGAGGTTCTGAGTTACGTTATGAATAGGAAAAAATCCGTGTTATTGAGGTTGTTTGGATAATAAGTGTCGCGTTATAGAGGTTAATTTAACATTATGTGTTATGGCAATCTCAAGGGGATTTGAAAATTGCACTCGTAATTGAATTTGTTGTCTTATTGAGGGTCGTGTAAGGGAGGTTCTACTGTATAAAGCAAAAGGGATGCTTAGTGCAATGCACTTTTGGACAAAGGAATATCACACTTCTTTTTTTATAAGGGTAGTAACAGTCTAAAGAAGAATATTCCTAAACCTTCTTTAGATTGTTACTCTCCTCAGTTTTTTTATAAGGGGAGTAAAAATTTAAAGAAGTACCATCTTTTCATTAAGCTTGTGTTATTATTTAGGTATTATATTATAATAACTACAACAAAATTAATTATGAAAAATTTATATTATTCTAACTGGGGGAGTCTTAAGATTTGAATACTGATATTGATGTCCTTAATTATAATCTTGTTTTTATGATAAATCAATCAGTTGTTTCCAATATTAGCAATGAGTTTTTCAAAATTGAGGGTTGTACCAGAAATAGAGTTTGTCCACATGTTAATCTTGAAATTTTCTTCGTCCCACGCTATTCTTGACTACGTATAATTCAATCTACAGATAAAAGGAAACAGGTGTCAAAGATTCCGTTGCAAACCCTACGCCAGAGATAAAAAGTCGAATAAAGTGGATCGAAGAAAAACCAATCGCTAGTGCTGTGGAATTTTTATGAAAAATATTAAGTGGCAGGTCTCTTTTTAATTATTATTATTAATATCTGATTTTTTTTTTGCAAAATATATTAAATGAATACAAGAATTTAATTCTTCATGTACAGCTATGATTGAATTTTATATTTTCTTGGAAAAGAAAATTCTTTGTCTTCTTGAGAACCATACTAATCCTTGTGTTGTTTTTAGAAAGAAATTTAATTTAAAAAAAAAAATTGGCTCATAGAATATGAATTATTAGGAGTTCTGTATAAATTTATTTTTATTTTTATCCATGCAATTTTTTATTGAGTTATTTGCTTATGTCTTTTCTATTTGAATTGTCTCAGGTCACTCCTGCGCCAAAAGCTGCTTCCAAAAGTGATCATGTAAGTTCTGAGAATGTACTTACTTTATCAAAAAAATAATTATGTGTTTAATGCAAGGGGTATCCCAAAAGTAAGGTCTCTAAAGTGGTAGAGCCGAAAAATATTTTAGCCAGAATCTCTTTTAGGGCATCCAAAAGTCTTCCTTTTCATCTGCTTAGCACTGAATAAATCTGTAGCTGTTTGTGGTCTTCTGTGAGCATTCACGGGACCCACCTGACGCTCACATTCTATTATTCCAACTTTTCAGACAATACCCTGTGAATGGGGTTTCAGAACTTGAGGGACCAAACAAGACATCTCCCGAATTTTCAGTCTCAAGCATGATTGCTTCATATATGAATGCAACTGTCTCATCTGAAATCGACGACCTTTCGTTTCTCTCTTGGTCGTGAATTTTCGCAGGCTGTGAACTCCCGACAGATATTTTTACGTCCATAACCTCTCTTCCATTCACTCTTAGGTCAATTGCCTATAAATTTCTCTAGGCGTCCAAAAAGCATACCACTGTGCAAAGTCCACTCTTGGAGGGAGCAACTATTTGGAGCTCCATTTTAAGCAGCTGCCGAGCCAATACTGAATGGCCTAATGAGCTGCAAGATCGGTTTGAGACTTGTTTGAGAGTCGGGGAACTGCCCAACTTTGTAAAACTTGGTAATGTTGCCGAATCCCAACTAATAAATTCCCTAGTGCTTTGGAGACCTAATTTTTGGTATACAACCCCTTATATTTATTCTGAGGACCAAGGGGCGCAGCGACTAGAATTCACTCCAATTGATTATAGTCCATTTTTTTTTAACTTGACACAGACAAAATTTTCCTAGACCATGTAATTATTATGCAAGTAGATGAGATATTTGGGATTCTAGTTTTTGGCTTAATAAAGTGTCATCACCATCACATCTAAGTTAAAAAATTAAATTTCCTAATACTTGCAAATAGGTACGTATTTTTATTCCTCAAACATTTATATCTTATTTAGGTGATCTTAATATGTTAAAAGTTGGTACAAAATTTATAATACTCTGTGTTTTAACTTTTCAAATTGTTAAAAGATGTCCAAAAAATTAGTGAAATATTAAGAAAGAACTCAAATATTTTTAATAAATGTAATAAAGTTTGTTTTTGTGTGAAAACTAAAACTAGTAAGAATCTTGCTCATAAAGGTTAAATTAATATCCAAAGCTTTGGGTTTATACTGATTAGTGTAGTCCCTTAAGTCCTAAAAAAGTTGGTCTGCAATATGCAGATGAGTAGAGCCAAAACTACTCGACTGGTTTCGATGATATTTGGCATTCAAGCTCAAAAATCATACCCCGTGGCAAAATCAAGGAATTTAGCTTAAAAATCGGTCCAATAAATTGAACAAAACTTTCTCATACACTGTTCGAAACACTTTTTGTAGTCATTTTTTTTTCAATAGCACTTAGGACCTCCTGCGATATAGTTTGAATCTCCTTAACAGTCTCAAATCTCTTACCTTTCAGCTTAGGTTTCATTTTTGGGAAGACGAAAAAGTCACAGTGAGCAAGCTCTGGTGAGTAAGGGGAATGGGGAAGAACATTAATTTGTTTGCGTGGATGTCAAAAATTCGCGTACAACCATCCATTGTCCTGGTGGAAATGCCAATTTTTGCTTGTCCAAAGTTCAGGGCGTTTTCACCTCACATTTTCCCTTATACGCCTCAAAACGTCAACGTAGAAGTTACCCGTTACTGTTGTACCCCTTGGTACAAATTCGTGATGCACAACCCCCTTACAGTTGAAAAAAAAAATTAACATGGGACGTCCAGAGCGCTCATCGTCTTCCACACTGTTCCTTCCATTCTTAAACCTCGTAAACCATTCACAAGCTTGGGTTTTTCCCATGACTTCATAAAAAAAAAAAGGCCAAATGCTTCACGAAGCATTTGGTGATTATCGGTCTCTGTATTTCTGAGCTTGAAACAAAGTTTGATGCAAATACGTTGCTCTTTCAAATCGCTTATCTCGCTATCGCAGAACACAACAAACAGTATCACAGATATAACCACACTGATAAGACAAAAGAACACAAAATGTTGTAATAACGAAAGGAAGGGTTTGGGAGATGTACTAGTGCTGAGATCTGGCGGCAAATCAATGTACTACAGTAGTTTGAAGAGTTACATACAGAGTTCGGGAACTTTTGGGTAGCACCTCGTATAATAACTTTAATTAAATGTTTTAATAAACAAAATGCAGCATTGAGTTTATTGAACATATTATTTTATCACCCCCACTCTATATGTCTCTGAATGACCAATAAAGAGGGAAAAGAAAAAAGAGGGGCAGGGGTGAATTTTGAAAGTTATAAAGAGGAAAAACTCTAAATTTGCGGTGGGTGTATACTTTGACAGTCAGTATACTTTTTTTGATTTATTGAGTATATTACTAATTATATGTTTATTTAAAATGTTACAGGTCACATCAACCCCAAAATCTTCAAAAACTGAACATGTAAGTATTATTTATCTCTCTCTAAATAAATTAAATTATTTAAGTTCATGCTTATTATTCTTATCTGTAAGAGTACCTTATTAAAAAATGTTCAATACAATGTAACCTTCTAGCCAGATAATATTAGTTTTAATTTAATTTTGTTTTAAATTTCAATGTAAATAATACATTTTCTAAACAATAATATGATTTACAAATTAATTTTTTTTGTTAATTTTAAATGATTATAGCTTGAGATTGACCCAAGGAGAGGTCGAAATATCATAAAAGTGAGCCTTTTATTTTCTTTTAGATTCAACCACTCTAGAAAAAATAGTTATAGTTTTTATTTTTGCTTCTCTTTTGCTGGAGGCTATACTAAGGTTTTGGTTTGATAAACAAGGAAGTACAGGCAGTCCTCATTTTTTTTTTTTTTTAATTAAATATTATTCTTTTATTTACCTTTTATTGATAATGTGTTATATTTACACAAGCCGTTAAGCCTGTGGCTACGGATTTCATTTTATATTTAGAAAAAAGGTAAATTTAAGTAAATTAATTTAGACATCTATTTAGATAAGTTATTATATCTATTTGAAGACTAACAAATCAAAACAATCATTTATTTTTATTAGAATAAATGTGGTTGCCTTAGCTTAGCAATAACAAATCATTTCGAGGTGGGGCATTGTCTTTGGAACACTAGAGGTCGACCAAGAAGTCATGAACACGGGAGAAACGGAAAGCTTAACTTCGTTTAAAATCGGAACTTCCGAGTAGTGCCGAAGTCAGTACAGTCGGTTGCTAAGACAATACCCATTTCTAGTTTGTATGACATGCGCAGTTACGTCAAATCTCACGAATAACAACAACAAGAAGGTTTCCAATCTTTTAGGTTTCCTGTTTTGTTTGTTTTTATACAATACGAATTATAGTCACAACTGTCACACAACAATTTTGATTTTGTACCATTCATTATGATGATGCAAATGCAAAGAACACTACAAATAATGGGGTTGGAACAAATCTAATATATATTTGTTATTATAAAAATGATTTCTCTCCATGACAATTAATCAAAATAATATTAGCGAATTTATAGTAACTTATCTTAGAATCTCATTATTTGTATAATTTCTTCCTAATTTTGAATTCGCGTTATTATCCATATTTTTAATAATACCAGGAAATTCAATTTACCAAAGAGAAAATTGCCAAAAACAATCCGAGAGAGGTAATAGTACAAATAATAATTCACAAAAAATGAATAACTAAAATCCAGAAATAAGGAAAGTAACAAATAAAACAGAAATAAAAAAGTAACAAATCAAACTCAGAAATAAAGAGAAAGAAAAAAATCGATTAAGGAAGAAGAAAATTTATTTAGATTTAAAGAATATTATTGTGAATAATCAATAAATAATAATATAAAGATATTATCGTATGTTATTGTGATTTCTTATCAGGTACAGTGTTGCCTGTTGCAAAAAATATAGAAGTTATCAAAAATAAAATTATTAATAACAAAAGAACAACACTGTATTTTTTGACAGTGGTCTATTTTAATAAAAACTGACTGTACATGGCGACACTAGCGCACTCCTCACATTTCCATGACTTCTTGGTCGACCTCTAGTTGAGATTATATAAATGATATTTACTTATATTTTGTTAATTTGAGATATTTATTTTGTTAATGACTGTACATTAGAATAAATTCTTGTTATTTTTAGGGTCTTGTTGGTAAAACCAAAAAAAACCCTTATAGCTTTGTTCCTGTGTCTGTCTGTCACTCTGTGCAGTTCCAAATTCTTTTGAATCAAAAGAGATAAAAAATTAAACTTTGCAGTATTAAAGATCGTTTTGACGTGCTCAAAAAAGAAAAAAAAAATATAGTGAACTTAAAGTTATCTGCTGTTCAAATTTAAAATGGCGGATAATTCATGTTAAAAAAATAGATAATTCATGGGGAATTTTTTTTTTACCTCCAGCGGGGAGAAAAAGTGAACTTTCCTCCCTAGTTTACAGGGAGGGAAGTTACTCATTGCACCCGGTCGGGTTGAACAGGGAGTAATAAAAAATAAGGGAATCATGAGCTCTCATGACTCCTTCCAGTGTTGCCCTAGATATAGCGCAGGTAAATAAGGTTGGTGCTAGTACACATTTCATTTACTAACTTTTATTTAATGTCGAAATCTATTATGTCATCTTCACACATGTCATGTAACCTCCACAACGGTTGCCATAGTGATTCATCAGTAAAAGAAACAAACAAGTTAAAAGTGGAAACATAATTTCTAAATGTAGATTAACTAATCCATGTTTAAATACATCAGTTGTCAACACCATTCAATATACGACTCAGCTTCCAGCTGATTCTCCCATTTAAATTTTAGCATTGAAATTCAAATAATTATCTATAATTTAATTTTAACGTGATTAAACTTATTTAGAGAATTGTTAATATTATATCTAACTATATTTTTTTTAAAATAAATATAAACCTATGTATTTTTTGTTGAATAACGTAATTTAAAATGTAAATCTTTCCATATTTTTTTCTCCCTTCTGGAAGTAAAATCTTGTACGTACCTTGGGAGTAAAAATCACTTACACCCTCGGGATAATTAACTCCCTCGGCTCCGCCTCGGGAGTGAACGTTATAGTTCAGGGTGCAATCACTTACTTTCCTCCCTTGGTGCGTAAATAACTATTTTTTTAATTATTTAATAAATATATAAATGTTGAGTGGAGTATCAAATGAAAGGTATTGAAGAGAAGATTACAAAAAATAAAACACTTGTGTAAATTGTATAATTTTCCATGCCATTTTGTTAAAAAGCATCAACATTTTGAGTGCCCCTCTCCTTATTCTACCTGATATCGTGTTCACAATACCAAAAGTCTCCGACATTTCACCTTTAGTGCAAGAGGCATCCTTAGGGTAGTGCATCTTTAGTGTTGCTCTAATGAAAGTAATAACGTGAAGTGTTAAGTGCCCTTAGTGGATAAACAATGAGGCATGGGCGGCGCATTTTATGCGCCAATGCATTCTTCAAACCATAAATAGGTCAAATCCGGATTATCTAGATTGTGTTTTCGAAATGTTGAACTAAACAGTCAATTAATGTATTGCATATGTATTTCTCAATGATATCTTTAATTATAAAAACAAAAAATCAGTAATTACTCCTTCAGCGTTATGACTTAGTATCGGGCTTTCAACCTTAATTAATTATTAGTTGTCAAAGTCCTAAGATAACTCCTCACAACCATCATCCTAATCCCACAATTCATGCAAAACCGAAAAATATTGATCGGAAGGCATAATACCTCTAACAGACATGGTGGCACGGGCTGCGTATACAGTGCACCAAGACAAATAAACACGTCGAAACAATGCAGAATGAAGCAATAATCAAAGCAGACTGTTTCATCTGTTTTAGGGGTCTCTAGTGTAGTAGTAGAGTGAGGGTTTATTATTCTCGCATCTTGAATCTGTGATTTACAGAAACTTTTTTACTCATGGCGCACTCAATGTCTCTAAGGGTTAAAAGAAGATAATGTTTATATCTTAGCAAATGTAAAAATAGTTACAGTAGAGTCTCGCTAATCCGGGTTTGACGGGACCGGACCCAGTCCGGATCACCGAAAGTCCGGATTAAACAGAATCAGTTTTAAAATGTCTGTAAAACAAGTTTTAGTAGGGTAAAACTATTAAAATCGATGTTTTTACCATAAAAATTACTTTTATTAGTCTCCAAAACATGCTTGTACAACGTAGGTCCACTATTTAAGTTAAGAGCTGTTCTGTCACTGTCACCAGTCCAAATATCAAATGAATTAAAATAAAACGACAATCTATTACGCAGGTGGCAGATATAGAAGGGACTTCCTGAGAAGAACTTCCTGTGTTCCGATATGAAATTCGAGGAACGATAATCATTTCACAAAAAGTTAAGACATTAGACATTGGCGGCTTGGCGAAATTTCTTGGAACTGCATTGAGCCGCCGCTATGTTTCAAAACCTCTCCCCATCTCAGTCACATAAAATTGTATTTATTGGAATACACTACCTTTATATCTTCCGCCCCTTACATTTCTATGGAACCGAAACAGATTTATCGATGTTCTTACTTATTCCTAATTATTCTAAATCTGTTTATTTTTAACAAAAATACCGGGTATTCCTCGTGTTAGAACGTTGGAATATACACCTGTAAACTATACTAGGAACAATTTTATACATTTTTAATAGACAATAAAAGTAGAAACTCCAATGATCTTAATTATTCATAAATCTGAACAGGCCCTGGTTCCAATTTGTAGATAGTTTTTGGCTCGTCCGGATTAAACGGATGTCCGGACTAGCGGGGTCCGGATAAGCGAGACTCTACTGTACTAAAATAACTTAATCATAATAAGTATTTTTGCTTTTGCACTCTTTTATTTGCATTCTTTTATAGATGATTTCTTTTTTTTATGTTCATGTATCCCAAAAACAGTAAGACTTTGCTCCCTGGTCTGGCATTTGTTCATTATCCATTTAAAAAGACTCCTGTATGGTGCAATTAATTTCAAATCAATTATCAAAATCAAATTTATTATAATCGTTTACCTCTATGAATGATTTATTGATCAATGCTACCTCGATTCAAAACGAAGTTTGGCGTAATTGTTTATCTATTCAAATAATTGAGTAAAGTTGAGATTTTTTTAAATATGATGATGAAAAAATAAAGTGGCCTCTGCTACTTTCATAAAATTAAAATTTTAGCCTAGTTATTAGTAATTAAATTACATTTAACTGCAGTAAAACCATTTAGCAATTTAAAAAAAAAAAATATATATATGTTCTTTTGTGGCTTCATAATTGATAGTTAGATTAAAAAATTACCCATAATGTGAAAAAACTAAATAACTACAGCCAAAAATAAAAATGAATATTATGACAGAATGACTATCTTAAACATACTAAATATATTATTAATTTATTTCTTAAATTTTTTGTTACACTAGTATGCTAATAAATTGTTTATTTGAACTGTTTAGGTTACCTCTACACCAAAAGCTGCGACTTCTAAAAGTGAACATGTAAGTTGATTAAATTTAATTATAACATTTTTAATTTTAATGTTGACTGCTGATATATTTGATTTTGTTATTTAAATTAATATAAACTTAAAAAGTATATTTTAAAACCTTGCAAGATTGGTGTGGCACATCTAGTTCATTACAAAATAAATTGCTGATTAAAATATATGTAGAATAATAATATAAGTAAAAATAAATTTATTGTGGTCAAAATTGTATAATTAATAATAATTATTTTGTACTGCATGTGGTGCATTATGCAGTAAATGACGTTTGGGTGATACATTTTTTAACAAGGATTATTATTTGCTTAGTATTAAAAATATTTTTAAAATGTTTTTATATTTCTAATAAATGTTACTCTTACACTTTTGTATCAGGTTCCAATTAAATCTGCTTCTAAGAAAGAGGAGAAAGAGGTGGTTAAAACTCCAGCGCCGAAAAGGAAAAATTCGACAGTACCTACTCCTACCGCTGAGAAGAGGGTTAAATCCCCTCCACCTCCCACTCCTCCAACCCCTGAAAAGAAACCGGAGAGGAATAGGAGGGAATCGGAAAGTAAACAAACTGTTACCAGTACAACAAAGATAGAGCCAGCAAACCCTAAACAGACCCAGCAACCAATCAGAGCCAATGTCAAAAGGACACTCCAAGATCTTATTCAACAAAGGATCAAGGAGGATGTTGACTTTAAAGGCTTCGATCCTGATCAGGTTCCTAAACTATTATTGTTATTCAATACTAATAATTTTTAATTAAAAATAATAATATCAGTAGTTTAAAAAGCTTTATTGAAAAAGAATTCTGTTAATTTAATATTCCATTAATGCTGTAAAGTGTTGGTTATTCTTTGATAACTTTCTTTTTTCAGAGGTTCGTAAATATAATTAATTTTGTTAATTATTTTTCTTTTTTAGATCCAAGAACTGTCAGCTGATATAGAGGAAGAACTTTTCAAAGTGTTTAACGACACAGGAGCAAAATATAAATCTAAATATCGTTCTCTTGTTTTCAATATTAAAGACCCTAAAAATCTTACACTTTATAAAAAGATCGTCGATAAATTAGTGAGCCCCAGTCAGCTGGTCAGAATGACTCCTGAGGAATTGGCTTCACAGGAATTAGCTCAGTGGAGAGAAAAAGAGGCCAAACATCAGTTGGAAATTATCAAGAAAAACGAGTTGGATCTGATTCATCAAGCTAAAACAGTAGTTCTGAAAAGTCGTAAGGGAGAAGAGGTTATCGAATCTAAACCTCTGGAGAAAACTATTTCCGAGTTAGAATCCGCTCTTAACAGAACTGCAGACGACGTAGAAGAATATCCTAGCAAGAGAGAGAGTACCGATACTAAGATCAGCGACGAGGAACTTTTGAAACTTCAAGAAAAGTTGAAAGTCAAAGACAAAGATGAGAAAATCAAAGATAGGAAAAAAGACAAAAAACACCACAGTAGAAGCCGAAGTAGAACAAGGAGTAGTAGATCTTCATCTTCTCGAAAGAGTGTAAAACACAGGAGTAAAAGTAGGCCCAGGAGCAAAAGTAGGCCCAGGAGCAAAAGTAGGGCTAGGAGCAAAAGTAGGGCCAGGAGCAAAAGTAGGCCCAGGAGCAAAAGTAGGGCCAGGAGCAAAAGTAGGGCCAGGAGCAAAAGTAGGCCCAGGAGCAAAAGCAAACATAGGAGTAAGAGTAGGCATAGAAGCAAGAGTAGGCACAGGAGCCATAGTAGGCACAGGAGTAGGAGCAGACAAAGGAGTAAAAGTCGAAATAATCAAGAAAAGAAAAAAGAAGAGAAACCCGAAACCCCTAAAGAAGAAGTTAAAGAAAAAGAAATGCTTTCTGTTGAAGATGTTCCTCTGCCCCCTGACGAACCCTCACCTGAAATTATCGAAGAGCCCGGATCTCTTACTCCTGTTAAAGAAGATAGTGACGTCGAGCCTACTTCTACCGTAATAATCAATACACCTCCCTACCCCCCTGAAGAAGAAGATAATTCTGTTTGGGCGGGAACTTTAAATATGGTCGATGTGACTAAGTTACAGACGAAAGCACATCATGTTTCAGGCACTTGTGAGAATTTGGATATCGAGCTTTCGGACAATTTAGAATGTGTCGGAAGAATACAGCCGGACGCCGTCTGGGATTATATATCCCGAATGAAGAAGTCCGGAACTAAGGAGATAGTCGTAGTCCGCTTCAGTGCCGACAGTGAAGAAGAGAAGATGAATTACTTAGCTCTCTATTCTTATCTGTCGAGTCGTAACAGGATGGCAGTTATCGGTAATATTTCGAGAACCGTTAAAGACTTTTACGTTTTTCCACTGGCCAGTCATTCGCCCATCCCTCAAGTTCTCCTTCCTTTAGACGGACCCGGTTTCGATGACTACAGAACTCACCTGTTGCTCGGAATAATCATCCGTACACGCAAGTATGCATCGTCCGAAATCAATCGATTTAGTTCACCTGTATTATATTATGTATTTATCATTTTATATTACGATAAAAATAGTTTCATTTTGTGTTTTATCAAATGTGTAAATAATAATTTTAAATTTCTTGGTTGTTTTCTTGACTTATTCTCCTCCTTTTTTTTGTTAATAATGCGGACTACACAATAATATTTGTGGGGGTAAGGGAATAGTATAAATATGAATACTAAATCGTCACTTTGATCAACATGATGTTTTCTAGCTGTGGATAAAATTTGATTTTTATATAAAATAAATAAAATGGGAAACAAATTTTCTTTAAAGGGCCTGGATATAAAAATATGCACAGTATTTTTTTTTTTTGAAAGAAGATTAAGATTACCAAAAACCAATGAATTTGGCAAGATATCTTACACGCATCATTATTTAAAACATTTTAAATGTATAACTAAAATGGAAAAGACTGACTTGATACTGTGGAAGGTTCTTGAATTATATTTCTACAATTTTTAAAGGGGATTGATAATGGCCAAAGGAAGCAAATTATAGCAGTGATAATTTTATAATTAATGGACAGATTCCCTGCAGGGCTGCTTGTGTCAAGGACACTGTTAATGAAACTATTTATATTCGTAGTTCTTAATTTTTATTTATTTTATTGATAAGACTTTACTAATGTAAAGATATATTTTTTTTATTATTTTGTCATCAGGGTGAAAATTCAGTCAAAAACTACTGAAGCTTACTCTGTTAGAAGTCCTGAGAGGTCCTATACACCCCCACTCCCGGCTGATTCGGGCAATTCACCTCCCGTACCCAAGATAAAACCTCATAGGGGTATCACGCCCCCACTCCTAGGTAATTATTGTTTTACGTAACTATTTTTTTAACTAATAACAATTCTCAATTTGTTTTATAACATACGATTTTTAACTTATAGCCGATTATAACACTCAACTAATAATTATGTTTATTCGATAAATAAATATTTAAACAATTTATAATTATTAAGAATTTAATATTTTGTTGCTTATGTGTAAATAATTAATCATTTTTACTATCACATATATTAATTTATGTTGCTTTAATTTGATTATTTTCTACCAAAGATGTTGTGCAACTTTTCCTAATGAAATAAGAGATAATAGTATTGAGTAATTTTAAAAATCAATTCATAAAAACATTTGTCCCCTGCTGTTTACTATTTTTGTACAAATTTCTTTTATACTCATAGATTATTTTTAAGATTTAAGAAATATAGCTACTGTTGTTATGATATGAATGAGAATATATTTTGTTTACAAAGAAGGTTACCTCCTTAAGGAGAAGGTTATGTTTATTAACTTACTTTTATAAGCTAACTTAATACTTAATCTTTGAAAAACTATATTATTACAGTTTAATGCTATAATAAGATAAAGAATAATCATTCTTTATTGTTTCTTCTTCTTTGCTTTGTTTCTTATTTCTTATCTTTTTTATCCTCATAGTTCAAGTTTTACTCTAAATTTAATATAATGATAGATGGATGTAGTTCTTTAATTATTATTTTTTTGTAAATAAAATACAAGTTATCTTAATTATATTTCTCTTATTATATATTTTTATTTGTTATGACTAAAGTTTTTCCTTTAGTTATAGTATATTTTGAATTAAAGGTAGTTTCTAAAAAGTTGTATGTCCTCTTTGTTAATAATGAAGGTTATCTTCATAAATAATTTAATGTATTCTTTTACATTTTCACTATTATACTTTTTAAGATTAATTTTAAGAATAAAAAAGGGAAATTTCCTTATAAGTTTGTTAATAAAGAAGGTTATATTGATGCAGGTTATATTATTTGTCATTTTAATTTTACTCTACTGCTGTTTCATTATTTTTATTATATATTAAGATTAAGATAAGGCAATGGAATTAACTAAAACAAGTTTATCTATTCAATAATTTTATTATTTTGTTTATATAAAGAAGGTTATCTTCAACAGGAGAAGGTTATGTTACTTTCTCCTTACTCCTTACAGTTAACCCTGTTTTTTTGTCGTTTGTCTATTCAGTACTTTTTTACTTAAGCACCCCCCCTTTATCCCTTTGTCCTAATAGTTATTTAGACAAAGGAACATTTATAGAGTAGTGTATATTCCTTAGTCTAAATTACTAATAAGACAAAGGGATATTTAGTCCAATGTACCTTGGGACAAAGGAATGTCACACTTGTGTATACAAATGTGATAATATCCCTTAGTCTAATTAACTATTAAGACAATAGTACATTACGCGTTGAGTACGGAAAGTAGTATTTTGCATGTGAGTGTGGAGTTTGTACCCGAGCGATAGCGAGGGAAGTAAAACCACACGAGCAATGCAAAATGCCGTTTTCGCACAAGTTGTGTACCGTACTTTATCTACGATTGTTAGATTTAAATAATAAATACAGAAACAAATAAACTTGCTGTATGTAAGTTCGTATCTCTCTCTTGATAAAGATGGCATTAATTCATTAGTTGTATTTTTTGCCGAATTAATTATTTCTGGAGGATTATTATTCTCTACATTTTCGTCAAAGTCACTTGATTCACTCATTGTTTTTCACTAAAAACTCGATATAAACAGTTACTTTAATAAAAGAACACCAAATTAGTTTTGTTAAATGTAAACAAACTCGCTAATCGTGCGTAAAGCTGAAGAATTCCTCTTCTTTACCGCACTAGCGTGGTAAAGAAGAGGAATTATTCAGAACTATGAGACGCGCATGCGCAATGAATACAAGTACGTAAATAATCACTTTCTACGCATCTAAACAAAGATATAATGTTTATATTTTGTAACAATCGTAGATAAAGGAATATTAAATATGCGCTAAGAAATCTGTAGAACTCATTGTTCTACAGTTTTCTGTATAAGACTTAATCCTAAAATAGTGTAATGCCCCAGAAGTTTCAATGTCCTGGGGAGACAAACACACCATACCTTTAAGACTTTTGTCGGGCTGACTATCGTTTAGAACCAAGGGGGGTGCTAAAGTAAAAAAATTGCCGTCTATTCTATATTATGTGTAATTTAGAATTTCAATGTATTTATGTAATTTACAACTACAATTTATGATAATTCCACTATATTCTTTCATTTGTAGATTATTTTGAGAAAAAGAAAAAATTGCTATTGTTAAATTAATTATATATTTTGTTTACAAAGAGAAGGTTATTTATAAACTACACATACACTTATGAACTAACTTTTTTCATGTTATAACAAGGAACAAGATAGGAATAAGTTAATTATGTGTAATATAATTAAAAGTGTATATTATACACCTTAAAGCCTTGTTTACACCGTGATAGTACTCTCATAATTGAAATATCCCATTAATAACCTTGATAGTTCTGTCGTGATAGTGTACAGCTAACCTGCATTTGTGAGATGAATTGTCAGTGTAGCGATTATCTTATCCCTCTAGCTCCGCGTCGGCGATGTTGGATATATCTTTATCCAACATTGCCAACACTGAACTATTAGCAGTGGCAGCTGCTGTTATTGGGGAATTCATTAAAATAAAACAAAAAATCCAAAGAAAACCAGATTGTGTGATAAGATAGCTACTTGATTTATAAGATTAGATTGATTTTTATCCTTCTAATTAAATAAAAATAAAACTTACTCATTCATTCGGTTCTAAGTGTTTATACTAGATAGTTATATTGTGACCATCTTTTTTTCTACTCCCTAGTGGGAGGGGGGGGGGGATGAACCATAAGACATATACAGCACTTCTTTAGATTGTTACTCCCCTTATAGAAAAAACAGAGGGGAGTAACAATCTAAACAAGGTGTCCGGAATGTTCTTCTTTATACTGTTACTTCCCTTATAAAAACAGAAGTGTGATATTCCTTTGTCCTAAAGTACATTGAACTAAACATCCCTTTGTCTTGATAGTTATTTAGTCAAAGTCATTTATATTCTTAAAAACATAGGGGAGTAACAATCTAAAGAAGTACCACATAAACCACATAGGTGTCTCAATGAGTAAATGTGGTTCTTGTCCTGTTTAATACAGGACGGGAGGGGATCAGCCATTTTACACATCCATTTAATATGATCATGAGTGTGAAACATTTCTTTAATTCCTTGGGACTCAAACAATTATCACGTGTCAATAAATTATAAGAGTGACTCAATTTGACCAATCCCTGTTACTACCAAATTAGACGCTCTCTTTTTGATCTTAAATATTTTTTTTGTGTGTTTTTTAGACGACGATGAACCTTATGAGCCAGGCGATGATTCACCTTATACTCCTGAAGACGAGTCTTCTAGTTTAGTAAGTACTGCAGCTGCACCTATACCTGATATTCAGAAGAACTTGGAAGAAGTCAACAGAATGATAGAACAGAAGAAACATCAATTGGAAACTCTAGCTGCTCAACATTCTATGATGGACATAGTAAGTAATTACCTAATATTGTATTTAATAAATATTTTAATTAAGTAAAATATAGCATGATAAGTAAAAGGATGTATATCCTGCTTTAAATTCAAGATATGGAAATTATAGCCAGTATTTTGAATGATAAGTTCTTACTATATAAAGAAAAATAGTTTATACAGTTTGTTCATAGAGCTGTAGTTTATATAACATTTGTTCTAATCCCCACCCCCTATTGGGGGCCTGGTTAGCCCGGAGTAGAGAGCATTTGCCTTTCAATCAGGCAAGTAAAGGAGCATCAGGTGTGGTCAATTGTAGGACAGATGTCCACTTGACCTAGAGCTCTGGATTTAATTCCCGGACCAGGGCCCCCACTCAATTTTCAAGTTTAATAAATAGGTAGCTGCTCGTAAGAGTAGCGCCAACAGGCTGTGGAAACCATTCAATCTCTACACTCTCTGGTCTACACTCTCTGTTCGATTCACATCGAACAGAGAGTCGAAGGAGAGTCATGGTTAACGACCAAACACTTCACTCTAATGTGAAGAAGTTTGGTTCTTAACCTGGGTTTGTTCAATCGGCCCACCTAAGTGGCCTGCGTCTTGGGTAGGGTTGCCACCTCCTGGTCTTTTGATTCCGGGAGATAATAATAATTATAATAATTACCATTACCACTACACCAGCGACTACCAAAATAAAGAGAACACTCAAAATACAACAAATAATTTGAGACATCTTTTTTTTTTTATTATTTCAAAATTACATTTTTCATTGAACAGAGTAAATAATAGAAGAGTAATGGAGAGAAAATAAAGATAAAATTATTACACATGCATATTATTATTTGATTTTAAACTTATATTTTTCATTAGAACGAACAGATTTAAGAATTTCAAGCCTAGAACTCACAAATTTAAAAAAATCCTTTACATTCCATTTGAAAGTTTACAAATGTCTGTATCTCTGCCTTTACATGCTGTTCATTCAAACCATATATCATAGACTATACTGAAAATTCGCTCACATTGGGCATTCGACACAGGTAGAGACAAAACACAAGAAACCAGTTTTTTTAACATAGCGCCAACTCCGACTTCAACAGTTGAAAAAAATTTTGCCCACCTCAGGTCCACTCTTTCAACTGATTTTGCAATAGTATCTTGAACCTTTCTCAAAACGCAAAAATCGTCATAAAGTTTATCCTCTTCTATGTTTATCTTTAGATCATTGGCCAAATCTCTCAAGTTATCCCAAGAGATTCGATTTTTCATGGAAAGCATGCTCATTTGACTGAATTCTGAATTGTCATAATCGTACCTGTCCCGTCCCCGTCATCCAGGAAACTAATCCAGACTCTCACAAGGGACACCGACTGTCCAACTTCAAATTCCGGGAGAATATGAATTATTCCTAAATACTTCCTGGAGACGGGAGATTACTATTTTAAGAGCCCACTTCCGGGAGAATCCCGGAAATCTGGGAGAGGTGGCAACCCTAGTCTTGGGTTCTTTTTATTGTCCTGCGGATCATTCGGCAATCTTTTAGGACAGGTTTTATGTGCTTCTGCTAACATTTACTGTAATAAAATCATGTCATGTATCATCATGAATAGGTTTGTGACTCTAATACACACCTTATTAAAAACACTTAATGAACTCTAACTGTTAGGGAAGCTTCCTGTTTAAAAGTGAGAAAATTGACATAACTGTGCGTGTCTTTCAAACCAGTACTTGGTATTGTCAGAGGATCGTTTGGACCTTACAGTAAATGGTTCGCAAACAATCCCTACGTGGGTTGGAACAGTTTAGAGGACAGTACGAAAAACTGTCACAAATCGGGTTGGAACAGCTTTTATCCATTTCTCATGACAGTGACGATCCCTCTGACGGTACACTGCTTGGTTGAAACCAATCTATGTTGCTCCTAATATCTATGACTGGAAAACAAGTTCTTGTTACTCTTATTTTGATCTCAGTGTGGTTTGTTCTAATCTAATTATTTCTTGTTAATTTCAGGTTGAAGATGTGTACAGCCCTGGTTCATACACACCACCAAGAGTAAGCGCTAGCGGTGAAACCATTCCGTTTCTCGATTCCAAAACTTTGCCTAACATCAACATACCTTCTAACTTACAAGACATTTTGGCTAGTATCAAAAGTCCTGTTAGATCCGCTTCACCTTCAGACAGCGGGGATTCCAGACTCGATAGCTTAGTCAAGCAATATTCTAATCAAGATTTGCATGAGGATGATAGTGTCTCATCGACTGGTAAATATCTTTTTATATTATGTTTTATCTTTGAAATCATATAATGTTAAGTTGTATCGCTATTCCTGTGGGAGTTATACCATTATTTCAATAATATCAAAACTTGACACTATAACATCAAGAATCAACTACTAATGGATGTAAAGATGCAGAGAGCAGAAGGGAGGGACAGAGGGTAGTTATAGCAAGAAGAGATTTCTTCTTGCAACAGAGTTTACAACAGTAATAATTAGTAAACCGATAGTCTAAAATTACTTTTTATACTTTTGTGCTGATTTGAAAGATTATGTAGTGGTTTTCCTTTCAATGTCTCTGATCTGTTTCTTCTAAGCTTATATATGTTTTGTATCAGGTACTAACAAAGAAAGGTGGAGAGATCCTAGGAAGAGTAAACCCGGTACACTGAGTCAGATGAGTGAAAGTGAGCTGCTTAAGAAGGCAGCCGAACTTGGTTTTGTCAAGCCTGACGAGGCTAAGTACGAATATCCTGCCGCACCGCTTCCGGAATACCCTTCGGAATACCCTGTAGCGGATTATAATGCTCCACCTCCTCCCGCTTCTTACTTCCCTCCTGTGCCTCCCCAACCCCAGCCGCCTCCACAGCCTCCGCCCCCTCCTTATCAACAACCACCGCCCTTACCACCTCCTGCATACAGACCACCGGACCCTCCTGTCTACAGGGCAGCAGGACCTGTACGTTCTCCACCGCCTTACAACAGAGGACCTGTATCACCGCCCCCTTACACCTCTAACAATCAGAACAAGTTCAACAAAGGTAAGAGAAAGAGTGCCGAACCCGATAGTAGGTACGATAAACGTTCTCGAACTTCACAAGACAGAGGTAGAGGGAAGTGGGATGTAGATATGAGATCTCCGGAAACTAGATCCGGCGGAGGACCCAATATCAAGCCGCCTTCCGCTAATATCCGAGGAGCTAGAGGTCCCGGGGCTCATCAAGGAAGAGGTTTCACTCCTTCACGAGGAGGAGGTCCTCCTTCAAGAGGTTTCAACTTCAACCCTCGCTTCGGCAACCGTTCCAACTACTACCACCGAGGACAGTTTGACGGCATCCAGTCCGAATGGGATGAAGAAATCCGGAACTTCGAACAGAGGAAATCAAAAGAAGCAGCTGAGCGACGTAAAAGAAGAATATCCCGGTCACCGACACCTCCCAGAAAATTTAGAAATCGTAGGAGTCCACCGAGAACGTAATCCTCTTTTGACTTGTTAATAACTTTCTTATTTATATGTGTAAGGATTGTCTTAACAGATTCACCCTTTTTTCCTTATAAAAATAATTTTACTTTACATTTTGATTTTGATCTGCTGTGTTATGTTGGAGCATCTTAATTTACAAAGGGTATTAGAAATCCAATTTCTAAAAGATCAACCGAAATAACTTTTTACTCAAATGAGTGTTTATTTAACCTACTACAAAGAGGAGCATCGTATGCATGTTTTCTGATTGGTTTATTGAAAGTATGAAATCTGCTCTATTTAATTCTCAAGTCAACAAACACTTATAAATTAATACTATAATATTGGGAGTAGTAAGCTTTTTACTATTGCCTTGTAGTAAGACAGGTAAGGACAAATTGTTTTAACCTTACTAAATTAACAATACTTTTGCTTCTAAAGCTTACCGAAGGTAACAGAAGCCTTGTGTTCATTCTGAAGAACGATTTTTTTTTTATGTAATTAACCGAAATATACTGTAAATATGTTACACTTTCTGCTAATTTTAATATTGGCAAAATATTTGGTTGTAAAATTTATATTGTAATTTAGTCGATATGACATACTCTAGAGTAAATTAATCTTATTTATTTATGGTGTTTTTTTTTTATGGTACACACTAAAGAACTGATTATTTTTAACATATTTGACTCTGTATAACTTTTTTTTTATCTGTTTCCATGTTTTTTTTTTTTTCCTTTTTGTAATTTGGTTTAACTTATTATTAAAAAAAAAAAATATTATTGTGCAGGTATGTCATAAATTTTGAAAATTATCAAACCTCGGTTAAATTATGAATATATATATATATAGATGTATATTGTATACAGAAATAATGATTGTAAATATGCTAAATATCACTTAATTTTTCTTCTTTTTTTTGTATTAAGTTTAATAAAAATATGTATTTAATAGTTATAAAATATTAATGGCTAATAACAATAAAAACATTCTTGCCTGATAAATAATAAATTTTTATTTATTTCATTGATGTATTTTAATTTAATTTGATCTGATCATTGTAGAATTTTCTTTCATATATATATAATATTATATGTATATAGAATGTTTATTCTAAAATTTGGTGCACCTGTTAAGACTATTCCTTGAACAAAATAAGCTGTAGTGATTATTTATTTTTATTTTATCGGCACGCATCACCTGCATTGTCGTATTCCCTTAATTAAGGCTTTAGTGTAGACTTTTTTTTTAAAAAAAAAATCGTTAAGGACTTATTGTGTAAAGATCTCTTTATTAATTTTACTCCTCGACTATTTGTAAATAATTGTAATTACTCTTTTTTGTATATAAATGTGCAAATAATTGTAATTTTTATTTCTGTTTATTTTTTATTTTATTTTTTAATTATTTCATTGATGTACTATAGAGTGGATTTAGAAGAGTCAATATTAGATTTGACTAATTTTTTTATTTTTATTATTATTCCACGTTTGTTTGTATTGAACACAAACACTATTATTATTATTTTTTTTTTTTTTAAATTTAAAATATATATTTAAACTTAAATATTGAAGTAGTACCTGTGAGGATTAGTCGACTTTTAGTAGGGTTGTTGGAAAGATTGTGAATTTTTATTTCATTATTTGATAATTAATTTGATATCTGTGGATAAATTATTATCAACATTGGACAAAATAAAAGAAAAAATTATCTATTTATTTAAATTTTCAGAAAAATCCTTTAAATTTTGATCATATAAACTCAAGCAGTATATTGTCTCTATAATGCTATAGTTATAAACATGGACAGTCCCCTGCTATTAAATATATATATACCTGTGTTATCTTCATAAGTGTATGTGAGTATTTACTTTTTTTTTCTTTTTTTTTTATCATATATTGACCATTTTTCATTGAAATTTTATAATATTCATTTATGATAATGAAAAACTTAGCTATTGCTAAATTACAGTAGAGCGTCCATTATCCTAACTAGTAGTGTTAAGTGATTCAGGTAATAAAAAATTTAAATAATCAGATTTCACCCCATAAAAATGAAGGCAAAAAAGAGAAATATGTAAAATAAATCAATTACAGTGAAAATCGTTTTAGACGAAACTGAGGGGACCAACATATTTTTTCGTGTTAAAAGAATTTCGTGTTAAAGGTTCCAAAAAAAAAAAAACTCAGCAATACCTTTGATGTCAAATTGTTTAATAAGATGCATACAATTTACATTCATACATTGTATATTTATTTTTTAATATATTACACAATAAACCAAATAAAAAATGTAATAAAAACTTTAATTTTTTTAAAAATAATCTGATATTTTTTTTTGCATTGTCTTTTTTAGCATCAAATTGCAAAAAAGGTAGAGTAGGTGTTATTCACAGAGATAAAGAGCTCCCTCCTGTGTCACAGGAGAGGGTTTAGAACACATTATCATCTCGTCTCACCCCTTCGGTGGCAGTATATCTAAGCCAAGATAAAAGATTCTCGTCTGGGTGTCTCATTTTTATTTCCGATCCCTCTTCATTATCGCCGGTTTATATGAGGTGTTGCGCTTATAGGCCAAGGAGTTAAAACGCCTCTTCCTTGCCCGAGGGTAGAGGAGGGATAAAAAAAAAAAAAAAATAATAATAAGGTGTTAAATAAGGCTTAAATATGTATTTTTTTTTCGTTACGAGAAGGGAATTCTTTTCGTCTTAAGCAATTTTTATTTCGTGTTAAAAGAAGTAAAATGTATGAAAATACCTAGTATTTTGTCGGGACCGCAAAATTTTTCTGTTAACCGATTTTTCATTTTAAGCGTTTTCGTCTTAAACGTATTTCACTGTACGTTTATACAAAAAAAAGCATCTTCGTTTACGTGTATCTATTGTACATTTGTTTATGTTAATTTTTGTTTGATTATCTATTGTTTATAAGCATCCTATGTTTTACATTTTATCTATTGTACAAAGTGTATAAATATAAATACAGCTAACAATGCTCTTTTTGGGGTTTTGTAGATACTTCTCAAAACCTTTATGCCGAGGGTGATGTGTCTGTCTGTCTGTTGCTCTTTAGTTCATATCTACCGAACCGTTTGAGCTAAAAAAGTTGAAATTTAAAATACTGACGTAACTTTTTGACCCACATATAAAAAAGTATAGAGAAGATGAAAATTTAATATGTGCATGCACAATTCACATAAATGTGGTAAACTCAATTTTTTTAAAAAACAATTTGAGTGGGGTATCAAATGAATGCTGCTGTTGAGTAGGTTGCAAATGTATTTATGTTTTTTTTTTGTATTTTTTATTGGTTTAATGAATTAAAATATACCCCAAAATAATCCCCCTCCAACCACACTATAGCGGCTAGTTCTAAAAGTTTGAAATATTCCTACATATAAAATTATAAGGCGAAGAAAATAACAAGGGGGGATTCCCAAATTTTGTGGGGCGCATATGGGCAGTGGGCCCAAATTTTTATTTTTTTAACTTTTCAGTATGGTATCAAATAAAAGCTCCTGAAGAGTATATCCTTTTTTAAATTTTGCATTCCTTATGGGTTTTATGAGTTAAAATATACCCCAAAAAATGTTCCCTCCTTCACAACCACCCTATAATGGCTAGTCCTAAAATTTTGAAATAATTCATGCAAATGCCTTATTATGGGCGATGATAATTTCCTGAAATAATTTAATTAATCTTGTCATTATGGATAAAATACATTGTGATCCCTCGATGATTGAACCTCGGACCCTTTAATTTTTGTTTGATTTTTGGGGTCTTCACCTAAATTTGTTTATATTTATTTTTTTTATTTTCATATAGAACAGGATGGGGAAATAAAAAAATATTATTTCATAATATAATATCTTGTCATTATGGATAAAATACATTGTGATCCCTCGATGATTGAACCTCAGACCTTTTAATTTTTGGGGTCTTCACCTAAATTTGTTTATATTTATGGGGAAATAAAAAAATATTATTTCATAATATAATATCGTATATGCTTAATAATCTACGAAACCTTATAAAGTACTTCGATACAAGTAAGAATTAATTAATCTCTTGATTTTTTCCCCCATGAAGCCATTTTAGATTATTGAATGTTCAGCTAACTGATGTTTGGTTAATCGACGCTCTACTGTATTCCATTTGAATTCTTTCTCTTACTTTAGTAGCATTTATTCAAATTTTCAACATTCTAAAAAATAAAGATTCGGTCAGTGTTGATGTGAAATACTTTAAAAAAAATCCAGTTATACACACTTCTCTAAAACTTTTTTTTTATATACTGCAGATCCACTCATCTCCGAATTTATTGTAGCTTTTTTTTTTAGCACCTTTGCACAATTTGTAGCATACTTTTAATGGTTACTTATAAAGTACCAAATTTATGACATTTCTTTTTTTCAACTTGTTAAAAAATCGGTTTATGAATATTTTTTTTTATAAACCAGTTGGCTTTAATTAATTTTATTATTGCCTTATTAAAACTATATCTTAATTAAATTCATTATTATTTCTGTCTCCTATTCAAGATGCCATCTTAAAAATACTTTTAAAAAATTATATTATGAATGAAGATTGTCTTTCAAATCTCCCTATTTCGTCTTGAATAGGAAGAAGTTAAATACTTATTAATATAACTTTATTTTTAATTTTTATTTGAAGTTTCATATTTATTCTATCTCTATTGTATCTTTATTGCAGTGGGCTCCAAATTAGGTATATTTAAATCCCGTAATTATAAATGATATCTTCTAATGTATAAAACAATTTTTTTATATTATTTCATAAATTTTGTTTTATTCATAATTTATAATCAATACGATTTTTTTATATCTTATTTAGAAACACTGAAAAAAAAATCAGGAAGAAGTGTAAGTTAGTAATAATTATCATGAATACCACATTTTCAAAACCCAACATACGGTAGGACTCTGGTGATGTGGACAAATTCGAGTATAGGGTTACCCTGAATTGTGGCATTTCCAGATTATCGAGTTTTTTTTTTTTTTTTTTTAAATAACTTAAATTACTTTCTTTTTTTTAAAAATTGTATGTATATGTAGTGTATTTGTATTAAAATAGTATGGATAAATTAAATGCACAGCATGAACTTGATATGTGATTATATATTTATGTGAATGAACAGACATACATACATACACATTCCTTAGTTCTTCTTTAGTTTCCAAAAAAGTCACATCGGACGTTCCGATTTTTAACTCAAATGTGCAGTCTCTTAATTGTCTGAAGAGAATTACTTCATGTGCGAGAAAATGTTGCTCTTTAGCTCACTGTAGTGAAGTGTTAAGTGCTGCCATAACATTAGAGTAAGAAATTTTAAGAGGGGTTATGACTTCATCAATTTGCTGCTACTGCGCTATAATTTCTTCTTCTGTTAAGATTTCTTGACGAGCCAAACTGTCGCTCTATGGCCTACCTACATACCTAAAGAGGCTTTTATAATTTCTATTGTTGCGGGCTTACATTTTCCATGGACCGTCCAGATTACTGAGGGTTTTAGATTACTACGTGTCCAGATTACTGGAGTCCTATTGTACTTAAGAACCTTTTAAAAGCTGCTATCTTGTGCAAAGATCTAAATCTAAAATATATTTACTCTACATTATTACTATTCCTCCTTTGAAATAAAGGTTTTATTATTATTATTTATTTATTTATTTTATTTATTTTTTTTTTTCAAACAATGTTAACACATCTTTTCCCATAAATTAATGTTTAAACATTTTTTTTTTTTATTATAATGTATATTATCCCCAGATATCATTAATTTTATCAAATATAAATTTTCCTGATTTTGTTCTAATCCTTTTATATATATGTGAATAATATATTATTGTGTACAACAATTTTTTTTAATATATATATTAATAAAATTTACATTGTTCAAGATTTAAATGTAAAAGTTGAAAAAAAAATGAAATTGTTACCAAACTTTGTATATCATATAACTTTGCAATTTTGCCTTAAAATATTTTTTTTTTGCTAATCTGTATTAATGAATGTATATAAAATTAATATATGTAAGAAAAAAAGATAAAAAAAGAATATTTGTAAAGAAAAATTAAAAAAAAGAAAATGTGTAAAGAAAAAAATTTAAAAAGACTAAAACAAAGAAAGGAAAGAAATGAAATAAAACTAAAAAAAGATGAAAATTTCAACTGTCCCCCCCATAACTGTATATTTTTTTCTTTATTTACCATTTCCTCCCATTTCTCTTTGATTTTTGGTTTCTACTTACTGATACAAAGTTAAATGAAATTTTTATTGGCGTAATAAGTCTTCCAGTGGTGACCAGTGACCACCCTGGTCACCCCATAGTGGATAAGATTTCTGATGTTTCGCCTCTTATGCTAGAAGTAGGGTGACCATATAGACCATATAAAGTTTTGTCCAAAGCGGGACATTGAATTGGGGGGGGGGGGGGGGGTTAGAGCTATTGTAGCCCCAGACTTTTGGAATTTTGGATATTTTAAAGAAAAATATGGATTTTATAGATAACATTTTCTCTTTTGACCTTTTTACATTATAAAAAACGATTCCGATTGTAGCATCTCAACAAATTCAATAGTTTTTGTTTTATTAAAAAAAAAAAAAAAATATGTTACCTTTTTAGGGTAGGTAATGATGGGAGGTTAGGTCAAAAAGTAAGTACTAATCTTAACCTAAAATAAACATCATTTTCCCTAAAATTAAATCAATAATTGAAATTAATTTTAAGAAATAAGATTGAATTGATCGAGATGCTACTATAATCGTTTTTCGACCTGGTTCACACAAGCGACTTTTAGACTGTGATGCTGATCAGGTGAGGGGATGTGACAACTAATAACACTACTTCCCTTTCCTTGGACCCAGCATTCAAAAGGCGCTTATTTGAGCCGGGCCTTATATACAGAAGTGTGATATTCCTTTACTCTAAATGACTTGGGACTAAATATCCCTTTGTATTGATTCTTATGGGGGTACTCAACTACGGTTTGTTCATTACCAGTCGTGACTTAGGACAGCATGGGAAAATTGAGGTTGGGAGCCAATAAAAGATCAGGATTCTAATAAAGAAGGTTAAGGTAACTAGGTAAACAGAAATGTTACTGGTAGAGGAATCTGACACTTGATAACCTCTTAGTGCTTTTATTTTTTCCCTTGCAAAGGTTGGCCAATCTGAGTGTCAAAATCACAACTCATAAGGCCACCCTACACGATCAATCGGATTGTCAATCTGACGTAGGATTGACAATCTGATTGAACGTGTAGGGGCAAGATTGATGAATGTGATTGACAGATTTCCAGATATTCTGAAATCCGAGCTTCAATCATGTGGGGTGGTGGGGGATTCTGTCAATCTGACTGACCGTGTAGTGGCTTCATCAATCTTTTCTTCAGTCCAGTGCGTGCCATCATGGAGGACACTTCCTTCCTTAGGTCTCCCGACTCTCCTTTTTAAGCACGCCCATGATATGGGTATCAAATGAAATGGTTTGCTAAGAAGAATACGAATAAAAGCTTGTTTTTAAAAATGTTTTTACTTGAAATTTATTTAGTAAAGATAGAAGATAGTGATTAGAGAAAGATAATTTTAAAAAGCAAATTATACATTATCAGTGTATAAAAATAAAATTAATCACAAAGCAGGTATAAAAGAATTTAATAAATTCTATTCAGGTACATATTTATAAGCAATTGAATATTAAAACATTAAAAAAAAAATAGGTAAAAGTGAATTGTATGGTGCTGTTTACAGAATTAAAGTACGAAATTATTTTTTCTGCCCTAGAATTTTAAACGGCCGCTTCGCTGTGCTCCGTTCATTTTCTGAAGAAAAATAACCCTGCTGCATATAGACCAGCTAAATGTCCAAATCGAAGTATAAAATGCAATGGTAATGACACCGTACAATTCACTTTAGCCAAAAAATATTATAAAAGATTGTCAATCTGATTGAACGTGTAGGGTCCCTTGTGATTGAAGGCAGGATTGTCAATCTACTTCAATCTGATTGATTCAATCAGACTGATCGTGTAGGGTGGCCTATAGTGCATGTACTATGTAAAGTTTTTCCTCATATCTCCTCTTTTACTTCTAAAGTAAAATAGGACTAATCTCTTTTCATTTGGTATCTGCAGGACATAGGACGCATAGCCTGGGGGCGGCCCTGGTTTTTTTTTACAACCACAAAGGCAAGAAGGATATTGCGTGATCAGTGGCGTAACTATGTGTCTGAATTGCGGGTGGGCCCCCGGTGCCAGAATAACGTGGCCCAAACCCAAATCCAAAAAAATCGGTCCTAGACAAGTTAGACAAACTTTCTCATATACGAGTTCATAATTACATTGCCCAGTGTTTTCCATTTATTAGTTTTCGTAGGTAAATTTAATTATTATTGAACATTTCATCAAAATTTATCATAAAAATAACTTCTCATCCTGGGCGGGGAATCGAACCCGGGTTCTCTTCGTCTGCGTTATAAGCTATTTTCTCAGGAACTAGATTTTTTCCCGGGAAAACGGCTTATATCGTTAGATTCGTATTTAAATGGACTACATTTTAGAATTTTTAATCAAAATCGTCGGAACCGTTTTCGAGAAATGTTTTTTTAAGAGTTTTTGGGGGATAGCGCCTCCAAATTTGGAGCTAAAATTCATTCCTCGATTTCGCCTCGAGGTATGATATTTGTGAACATGTATGCCAAATTTCGTCAAAATCGGCCCAGTAGTTTAGGCTCCAGGCCTCTGCAGACATTTTTTAAAAACCACTTTTTTCTACTCAGGGGACCTCAAAACGTGTAAATCCATCAAAATCGAATTTTCTCGCCATCACAATACTTTTTCTTTATATGAGAAAGTAAAAAATTATATGAAACACTAATGTTTTTTTTGGGCCAGGTGCCCCCAATGCCCTAGCTACGCCAATGAGTGTGATAAACTTAAAATTATTCCTAATGTGTCATGAGTACGGAAGTTTAAATTCTTGTGTTTCATATAATTTAGTTACTTAGATTTTTGTGATGTTTTCATCTTATTCAATATGGTCAATGTTAATTTACAGGAGAGAAACTGACAGATAAATCATTTTAACAAACTGATAGTAATAACTTTTACATTTTTACTTGTAAGTAATGCAGTATTTTTTAATAAAATGTGTTACTTACGCCCTCCCCCGTTATTTGTCAAAGGGCCCAGAAAATATCTCAGCGGCCCTGCTAGTTAGGGTCCTCGGTTTTAGTTTTTAAGTCAGGTTTATTCTGTATGTTAGTTAGTTTATGAGACACTTATTGTCTGGAACGGTTGTCCTCAACAACATTTCGAAATAATATATTTCATTCTCTAAAGTGCTAGTGATGCTGCGTATAAAGAAATCACGTTGAATTATTTTCTTATATCGGCCAATTTTTTTTTCAATATGCCACTAGGAAACATTTTCCGGGAAAAACTTACATCTTCCTGATCTACTTGAAATTTGATAAATTATTTTATGGTAATAATTGGGCAGATGAGAGGAAATAATTCAACTAAAAATGAGGAACTACTAAATTAAATTATACTAACTAAATACTACTACTAAACTAACTAAATTATTTTGTACAAACACACAAACTTTTAAAATCCGAAGTCTCTGAAATGATGAACTCACTACGCTCGTTCAATAAACAATAGGTATTTCTTAATTACTTATTCTCCAAAATAAATAACATTATTGTAAATTCATTGTTTTCTAAGTGAATATGCATAATAAATTCAAGTGCCTACTACATATTTTTACTTGGTCCGTGAAATCTTGCTTTAGATATATGTTTTTTGGCTAACCTGTTTCCAATCTTCAAATCGCCATTTTGTTTCTAGATTCCTAAAGTCTTTGAATATGCGGCGTTGTCACTTTTAAAAATAATGATGTGGACGATTCAGAAATTAGTTTGTAAGTTTTTATTTATATTATTTAATATATTTAATTAATTATTTGTGATGTATTTTATATATATTGTATTTTCTTATGTGTTGAAGTGTTTTAGAACTTAGTAAATGGTTAAAAATATCTTGTAAGCCATGCCGGTAAAGCCCCATGCTAAGTTTTTTTAGACGTCAAATGTTTTTTCTTCATTCGGTTCTCCTAAATTTTTTTCTGTAGTTGTTTAACTATCTGAAAAGAATCGTGAATTATTATTATTTGATAATCAATGTTTTAAACTGCTTTATGGGGTCGTTAATTTCAGTTAAGTTGTGTTTATCTGTTCAAGTCTAGGTTTGGGACAAAAATGATTTATTTTGGCTAAAACTGGTTATGTATTCGTAACTTTGGATAAGTTACTTGTAAGTTTGAGGCTATTAAGAAGTAACTAACGTAAAAGCCTACTAGCTGTAGATGAAATATTGGTAAAGTTCGCCTTTTCACGTCTTTTATTATATTACAATTCTATGGGACTCTTTCTTAAATAATTTTGGTTCTTAATGGGTCGTCCTTTTGTCTTTATTGCCCATGAACTACTATGAGGAGTTTAAGCTAATTAACTATATAAACAAATGTATTTTTGTGTATAAATGTCTGCCTCGTGAATAGATCAAACCTTGCTTCATAGTTTCATTTGACCTTTTAATAGTAAACATGAGATCTTTATTTTAACTTCACAAAACCACAAAATGTTTTGTAAAACATTCGGAAATCTTGATTTTGATTTTTCCTGAGTGTAAACTTAGCTTGTAAGGAAATACCAGAAGAGAATTATGCCCTTAAAGTAGTAAATTTACCTTGCTTTTCCTTTTTCCGCACTTTTATTCCATGCTCTATTTGTTGCACCTTTACTCTGTGCTCCATTTGTTGTCCTTAAGTTTCTTTATTTAGCATTTTTTTTACTTTAGCACCCCCTCGGTTCTAAACAATTGTCTGCCCTACAAAAGCCTCAAAGGTTTATGTGTTTGTCTCCCCAAGACATTGAGACTCCCGGTGCAGTTTTATATTTAATATTCCTTTATCTTAATAGTTGATTAGACTAAGGAATATGATCACAATTATATACACAAGTGTGATTTTCCTTTGTCCCAAGGTACATTGGAATAAATATCCCTTTATCTTAATAGTAATTTAGACTAAGGAATATGTGCTACTTTGTGTAAGTTCCTTTGTATAAATAACTATTAACACAGGGATATAGGGGGGTGCTAAAGTAAAAAAGTACCCTTTATTTTAAGCAGTGAGGGCTGGACTTACTTATTACTAGGACATAAATTAATAACTTTTTGTGTTAGAGGAGAAGCTTTTATGCCATTTCTAGATAAGCTACTAATTTAAGGTTTAGTGCAGTAGCTTGTCCAAAAAGAAACTTCTTGATCAGGCATTGGCATTGATATATTCTCTGTTCCAGGGTATAATTTAGTAATATTTTCTTGGAGATAAATCAGCTTGCTGGACAATAGATTCATGATAGATTTGAAGCTGATTCTTGTCCCAAAATTAACCATCTTACCGATTAGTAGTAGTGAGAGGAGTAATGTCCTAGTACTAGATGGGTGGGACCAACCACTTGTTAGAAATTAGGCCTATTTTACTTGCATTGGTAGAGTGTTGCGGCCACTTGACACATCATACCTCTGTATATTGTACTGCTGAAGCGAGTATGATGTGATCATTAGTGAGCCATATATAAATCAGAGCTTCACGGTGCAGAATCGAACCCCCTTGATTCTATGATGCCCGAGCAGGCGTTGCAAGTAATTTAATACACACGGCCACACTGGCTCCCTAACAGATTAGTTAGAATATTTGTGTATTTTTTTTTTTTTTTTTTGTATAATCTCATCCTTCCAGAATGGTGCACTTCTTTCCGCCATTTAATTTATTTCTTCAGTCTTAATTTATTTAGTTCAGTTTATTTTTAGTATTGATAATATTTATTTTTTTACATATTAAATGTTGTTTTTTGTTTTTGCAGTCTGTCTTCTGTTCACTGTAGTGTTAAGTAGTAATGTCTTCCTGTCGACATTCCTCAGCGGTACTGACGTAGCAAGACTGAAACAAGTATTTGAAATTTCATTAGACTCCAAAGATTTAATTGCAACACATTATGCCGTTATTGGCCTGAAAGAACTTAAACAACCAGTTCCTAAACAAAATGTAAGTTTGTTTCATTTTCATAATAGAATATTTTGGTAAAACTGCAGAAGACAGTGCAGTCGGGACTTCACTACAATGTATTTTTTGTTAAAGGGATATCAACTCTTCTATGTACAAATCACCCAGATATAAACTCCAAAATGGATAAATAATCCACATGTACTGTTTGACAAAAGGAATAATCTCTCTAGTGTACAAATCTAGCAAAATTGTGCCGTCAAGTTATTCTCGACTGCACCATCTCCTTCAGTTCATCCGCATTATTTAAATATATTAGGGTTGGGACATCAAGAGCTAAACATCGATGATTGTCAAAACATCGATATCGACCTCCCAACCCAACTTGACGAGCCGTAACAAAACATCGTGTCTGAATCTGGAGCTACCCCAAGAAAAGGTCGATTCTTCTCCCAAGATGTCGGCAAAAAAAGTCAATTGCTTTCAAATCTCCCCCTGGTGAGCAAAAACAAAAGTCGTCAACTTTTCGATGTTTCAGGAAAACATCGATGTCCGATTACTGGTTGTTTTTAAGTCTGATACATTGATGTTTTCAATACATCAACATCGATGTCCCAACCCTAAAATGTATTAACTTTAATATTTATTTACTGGCGACTGTACTGTATTATATTTGGCTTAATTTCTAGTACTAATAATACATTTCACTATATATGTTGCTTTTGATAATGGTAAACTAATTTACTAAATTCAAATTTTTAAGTTTTAGATAGTATTTTATAGATTAAATTTTACCTTAAATCAAATTATAATTATTATTAACAAAGGGAGACAGACAGAGAAAAATAGACTCCAGCGCCGGGACTTGAACCACAGGCCTCTATATTTCCAGTATAGTGCTCTTGCCAACTAAGCCACACTGAAGAATAACTAAGCCAGTTTAGCTTAGTTATTCTTCAGTGTGGCTTAGTTGGCAAGAGCACTATACTGGAAATATAGAGGCCTGTGGTTCAAGTCCCGGCGCTGGAGTCTATTTTTCTCTGTCTGTCTCCCATTGTTAATAATAATTATAATTTGATTTAAAGGAAAATTTAATCTTTCCGTAGTATGAATACTACCTAAAATTTAAAAATTTGAATTTCTAATTGATTGTACTTGGTACAGGTACTAATTGAGCACTTTATAATTATAAGCGTTAATTCTCGGTCTAGTTCTATTGCCGTGAATATTTGGCTTGCTAGACTTGTAGAAAAGGTTGAAAGCTTGGATTCGGGACTTTGTTTCGGTAACGACAGAGAAAAATCATTCTCCAGTATAGCTCTGTTGGTAAGAGCGCCTGTAACGGCCCGTGGTTCAAGTCCCGGTGCTGGGGTCTATTTTTCTCTGTATGTCTCCCGTAGTTTATATCTAATTTACTAATTTTATTTGTCTTTTTTTTACAGGAGATATGTAAATTCCTGTTAGAATCAATTGGTTCATCTCCTACTGCTGACTCTTACTACTATAGTGGAACTGCTTGGAAAGCTATTGGTAACTGCCCTGGCACTTACCCTACTGCTAATGCTGTCAAGGTACTTATTTGAAACTTTTATTTCACATTTAAAACCTTTTTTACTTTTTTTTTAATTTTTACTTTTTTTAGGCTTTATTCTAACGGATGTGAAAACCCATAATTTTTAGGAAGGTCTAAAACCAGTCTTAATTTTCTAATTAGAAATAGACCCTTTTTAATTTGATAATTAATTTCCTTTTGCGTTAACTTGATGTTTTTTTGTTGCTAAATTAGATGTAAACTTGGTGCATTGGCTTCCGTGGGTAGACTTGTAATAAACAGCTTGGTTTTCCAGTGAAATCCACGTCACGAAGGGGATGAATTCCGATGTTTCGCTTCCACTACTGGAAGCATCTTCAGGGATGTGGTGCATCGTGATCTTTACTTGAAGCAACTAGTTCATTATGTCTTTATCCCCTTCGTGATGCGGATTTCACCGGAAAACCAAGCTGAAATTAAATGTAGTTTCATTTATAAAATCAAATTTAAAAACAGACCGACAGACAGACACGGAACCAAAAATGTTCCCTGATGTCTGAAATGGATTTCTGTCTTGGAATTTTTGAAATCGGAGACCTAAATTTTTTTCATTCTTCAGAACGATCACATAGCTTACGTTACCTTCGGTAAGCTCGGAAGCAAAATGTGTTTCTTTACACAATTCATAAATCTTATCAGTTTAGAAATGTGTGAGTGTAGAAATGATGTTGTGGCACATTCATTAGTGTTAATTAGAGGCAAAATTCTTGGGCTGCCAATTTTGTTCCGTAGGGCTCAGCTCTATAAAGTTGGATATTTTTTTTTGTATACTATGTTTTGATTTCATAAGTGTCGATGATTTTCAACCTATGATGTAAGAAAATCAATAACTTTCGTTCTTCTGTAGAACTTTGATGAAATTTTCATATTTCTCTGATGGTTGAATCAAAAGTCTAACTTATAAAAGGTTTCCTTTAAATTCAAATTTTATTCCATTTCTAAAAGATTAAAAAAGTTCAACTTTATGCTTTGTTTAAAAAGTAACAATAAACCATAAATTATATTTAAATGTTTTACCGAGTTTCAGGATTGTGAATGAATTATTTATTGTTTTGCAGGTATTAACAGATGTAGCTACAAGTGAGACAAGTAGTGGTCTTGCTGTTTATCAAGCTGTAACTGGACTCAAGGCCCTAGGACAAGCCATTCCTCAACCAGCCAAAATTGTTAAGAATGTCCAAGCACTTCTGAAGAAAGACGATTCCGCTACAAAGTAAGTGCTATTTAGAGTTTTTGTATCTTCTTATTTAGGTGGTAATGATTAATACAGTTAGTCTTTAGATGGGTTCATAATATGCGTTTTTTAAGCGCGTTTGGGCTTTATGGATAAAAATACATTCATGAAGTGGAGATGTCGCTTATTATTTTCCCCCTTCCTTGTGGACTTGTCCAGGGTACGTTCAGATTCTAAGAAAAGCTGAATATATTATTAAAATACAATTCTAATATTCTAAAAGGATTGATTTAAAATTAATAAACAAGTGTTTATTTAATATTTACTGTGCAAATGGTAAAATGAAATCAAAAATATAAACTACAGTCTTCGCACAACTAGAGTCGACGCGTTGACAGCGCGGGAAATTGAGTGACACACAGATTGGCCAACCTCTCTGGGGGAAAAAATAAAGCCACTACGAAGCCTTCTTATACTGTTATCCAGAGGGCCTCTCCCCTCCACTAGAGACATTTATCTTTGCCTAGTTGGCCCGACCTTTTGTCCGGGGAAATCTCAAGCTCTCATTGGCCCGTCCCCCCATTTGCTAGTTTTTCCCGCGCTGTCAACGCGTCGATTCTAGTTGTGCGAAGACTGTAGAGAGAAGAGGACAGGAAGGTTTCATTCAGGTTGGCTTCAACCTGAGAAAGTTGGTTTGGAACCATATTTGATGGTGAAGTATAACAACAGCAAACAAAGTTACAGGATCACGTTGACAGGCTGTGCACATCTTCATATCAAAATTTTATATATAATTATATGAAAAAGGAGGTTTCAAAGTTACAAAATCGTCCCCCAGACATAACTCAGAATTTCTTTATTTAAGTGGGGTTAACGTAAATGGGGGTATTATTGTGGTTATTATAACTGTACAGTAGAACCTCGATTATCCGTCTCCCGATTTACCGTCTTTCTCGCTTAACCGTCAGGCCACACGCCATTGCGCACCCCACTTTCTTTGACCTTCGACTCGGTACTCCCATACTTCCCATACTTTCGGCAGCCAAAAAAGCTCGAAGTATGTTAAAACAAAAAAAATTAACAGACTCCTTCCATCAAAAAAGTATGTACATTTATTATTTATTAAAATAAACATCTATTTGTTAATAAAATAACAATTCGTTTTTTAATAAATTAAAAATACCCCCCTTTTTCGCTTAACCGTCTTTTCAATTATCCGTCAAGGCTCTGGTCCCGTGCCTGACGGTTAATCGAGGTTCTACTGCATATCAGATGATCTATAAAGGTTAGTTATGTAATTATTTTCTTCTATATAGTTTTTACTATAATGACCACCTTATATTGACAGATTCATTTCTAATGCCTTCTAATTTTATTTTTTTAAATTTACTACCTCTTCCAACCACATGATGTAAGAAATAAATAACTTTCGTTCTTCTGTAGAACAATGATGAAATTCTATCATTTCTCTGATGGTTGGATGTGGTTTATGAATATTATAGAAGTTGTTCACTGCAATTAAATATTGTACAAAGCTGGCTAAACTCTTGAAGTCATCTTCATGCCACTTGCCTCTTAGGACTATAACGAAAATAATATTAACCCGTAAAAACAAAATAAAACCTTTATATTGATGCATTTTATTTGAGTAAGTCATTGGCAAGTAGAGGTGGGTAATAACATTTATTTGGCGGTAACATGTTATTACTGCGAAATCTTTGCCGTTTATCATAGAATTATTTAAACTTTGATAACAGAAACAGGGCAGAGAACAGAATCAGGGTAACATTAACGAAACGATAACAATAACAGCAACAAAGTGTTATCCTATAACAATAACAGCTCATTGCATCTTGTTCTTGTTACTTGAAATGTTATTGATTCCGTTCTGCTATAAAATAACAATAACAGAAAAATTTGTTATTGCTATCAAATCTGAGAAACTGTTATTCGATAACAGGACTTTTTCAATAACATGTTATCGGACAAACTGTTATTCTCCAATAACATGTTATTGTGAACTGTTCTGTTATTTTCGACCCACCTCTATTGGCAAGTTGTTAGTTTATAAGACCAACGCTTTGCAAATTTTCATAATAATCACGATTATTGACTTGAGTTTTTACAAGCTACTTAGTTCGTTAGGGATTAATTAATTAAATGGGTGGGCGACCCTAAAATTTGATTGAATGTTTTTGTATTAGTACAGAGTCTATGTGCCCAGTTTCAAATCAATTTGGTGACTGGAAGAGGGTTAATTAGGTCTCCAAAGATTTTGACAACAGCCACAAACAAAATTGAAGCTCCTATTAAGGATTTAAAAAGAGTCAGTGCTGAAATTGAGTCTGTATTTGAAATTTAACAAATTTTAGGTTTTATTTGATTTTTAGTTTCTCGGTTTTCATGATTTCAATTATCTAATTAAATATAATTTTTAAAATTATGTAATATTAAGAGTTCTTAAAGTTCCAATTTTGATTGTTAATAACAAATTTTTACTATAATTAAAAATAACAATGTAGGCTTTAAATGTGTGTTCATTCAAGAATTAGGGTAATGTAACGGGGATTTGGTGAGTGGAATAAAGTGGACTGGTTATATTATTTGATAGTTATTTATTAGTATATGAATGTGTGTGAGTGATTGTTTGTAAGATGTGTACACCTCCAGAGCTAAGATCGGACTCCCCGTGTGACTCTGTGCTAGGGCTTAGTCTGTTAGATTCTTGGTGGGGGAAAGCACCACTAGACAGAAATTCGAGCCTTTGCTAGCCTAAGGTCTACACTGCTTTCCTAGAATATTCTAGACTTGGCTTCCCCGTTACAGATTTAAAAACAAATTAATTTATTATAATGTAACGTTTTATTTTTATTCTACCATTAATTCTTGATTAACTTATACTGACTTTAATTTTCAGCTTTGGTTATGCCTTCCATATTGCTTCACATCTGGGCAAAGATGGAGCATTTGCATATGATAAAATTGAAGAGGCCATAGTTCAAGCTGATGAAGTTGGTGGTAAATACCTACAATTTGAAGGTGGCCTAAGCATTACAGGTAAAATACTTCATTAATTATTTATATGTTCTTTTTGGTTAGTTGGTCAAATATTACTCCAAATCAAAGAGCTCACCTATTCAGTGACAAACTACTATCAACTTGAATTTTGGTCTACTAACTAATTTTTTACTCAGGATCATGAAAATCACATTGTCCACCAAAAGTGATGGGACATGGCTGCTCTCCACCGGTTTGCTTTTTTCAAATTCCTATTGACAAGGTAGGTCTTGCAGACAAACTTAGCCGACTACATATTCTTAACCCATTGAATGCGTAATCTAATTCATGAACCTACCTTAGTGACTGAATAGAATCTTTAAAAGTTAATTTAAAAATAAAAAAAATTTGATCCCCTGTGGATACAAACGTCAGCGGGCCTGGCGGAACCTTGCAAGATGGTTCTACTCGAGGCACGGAGAATAGAGCTACAGAGGGCTGAAAGGAAGGGGCTTGCATCCACTGTGGATCCACCTGCCAGGCACGTTAGCACGGCATGGATCCACTTACAATGAATGGGTTAAAAGGCACTAAAAGATTTATTTATACACAAAATTCAAACTTGATGTTAGTCAGACACTTTTTTTGCACGCTATCTCCTGGACTATAAATATTAGACTGTATGATCTTGACGATATTGGTAAATTGTGATATAAGGCCAGTGTTCGTTGGTGTCAGTTTTAATTTTATTTGACTAACACTTCCATAACACTGGTAAAGCAAATTATATTATTGATTTGATTAACGAAGTTATAGTCATTTATATATATTTCTTCATTCAAATCATTAATACATTTTATTTTATTTTTTCTCCTTAGGTTAATACTGGGTGATTCAAAAACAATCACCCATTTTCAAAATTAATTTATAAAAATTGTAGAAGTGTTCTTGACATGTTTAAAGCAATTAAGTTATAAGCAGCAAGTTCAGCAGCGCAGCGGGCAGTTCAGCTTTACTTATCGCTTAATTTCTCTAAACATGTCAAATACACTTTAACGATTTTTATTACTTAATTTTGGAAGTTGGTCATTCTTTTTTAATTACCCTGAATTATAAATATATATTTTTTAATAAAATAATTCATTCATAGTAATTTTAAAAAGAGATAGGATCTTTTATATACAATAATATTCTTCCCACTGACTTGGGTAATGTAAGGAAGCCAAGAATATTTAATTAACAACTTCCGCTCTTTAGGGATAAAAATTTATCTTATTGTTGTATATAAACTTATGTTGTCAAACTTAACAGCAAATATTTAAAGGTGGACCAGTTTCAAACATTAAATTACAGTAGAACCTGGATAAGAAGTGTCTCAAGGGGATTAGGGAAACAGTCTTGTTATCGAGGTGCTCTTTTTGTTGAGGGTCGTGTTATCAAGGTTATTTTGGCTATCAGTCGTGTTATTGAGGTTAATGGGTGCGGTTTTCAAGTCTATTCCTGTATAGAGTTGCGTTATCGAGGTTGACTTCTTAAAACGACTTGTTATAGAGGTTCTGAGTTACGTTGTGGATTGGAAAAAATCCGTGTTATAGAGGTTGTTTGGATAATAATAGTTGTGTTATAGAGGTTAATTTAACATTATGTGTTATGGCAATCAATGATATCAGATCATTTCATATACTATTTGTATATACATGTATGTATGTGTGTATGTATATGTATGTATGTATGCATGTATGTATGTCTAGATATAAAAAAAGTATCTTTTTATTTTTAAACAGATAGTATAAATCTCTAAATAAGTATTTAAATGATTTGTTATAATAAGTGTTAAATGTTTTATTGTTTATGATAGAAGGATATCCCTATGAGTCTTTTGTTTTAATTTACACTGAAATGTGCTGTAGATCAATTTCATATAAATCGATACTATAGATATATACAAATAGGAACGTATCATTCAAATATTTAAACTGTATTAAGAGTTCAAATTATTGTTTTTGTTTTTATCAGGGTCTCCTATGTAATATAGTATCATTCATTACTGTGTACCGAAGAACCAAATAAAGGCTATATTATTATTATTATGTTATGGCAATCTCTAGGGGATTTGAAAATTGCACTTGCAATTGAGTTTGCTGTATTATTGAGGGTCGTGTAATCGAGGTTCTACTGTATTATTTTTACCATCAATTATCCTATTTATATTGAGTAAAATTTCTCGAAATATGAGCTGAAAAACAACAATTAACAACAAAACCTCAATACTTATTGACTTAATCTATTCAAAGACATAGATAAATGAATGAAGAACAACTAAGTATCCCGAAAATATGAAATCTCGTCCGAGTTCAGTGTATACAATTTTGAAAAACGGGGATTCAATATTTCTAAACTATAGTGGAGATTTAAAAAAGATTTAGACGTAAGTATGAATGTAGAGGAAGCAGTTCTGTAATGGGTGAAAATAGTGCGGGATAAAAATTTTCCTCTTTCTTGACCACTTATTTTTTATTTTTTAAAAAAAATTCTACTCATCGAAATTTCTGTATAGTTAATTTTTTTCTGGAACCATCAATTTCGTTGTTTAGAGGTCCAACTTGATATTTGTACTTTTTATTTTGATGAACTTCCCCCTTCTTGTCCTCATAATTGAACTTGATTGATTTTGTTTTTGTTTCAGCTCTGGTTGTTGGAGGAGTTTACAACCTGTGCACATCTCTTAACAAGAGTCCTCCTCTTACTGCTGATCAGGCTGTTAAATTTACTAACTACTTCATATCTAGAAGATCTGTACAGACGCCCAAAGGAGCTTATTTACTTGCTAATGTTATCAACATTTATACTACCAATAAGGTCAGTCAAATTATCCAGTTAACTGATGAATTCTATGTAAACCCATTATGGATTAAAAACTAAGTATAAGAAAGAGTAATTAATGATTTAAAATATAGAAGTCTAATATTTTTTTACTAATTGAAGTTTATTCATACATCTTACTTATCCAACCTCAGTGAGCAAGCGTGGCATTATGGATTAAATTACTTACCATGCCTGCTTGGACTGAATCAAGGTCTGCACAAGGTGATTGGTTCGATCCCTCGCCATTATGCTCTGATTTATTATATGGCTCACTAATGATCTCATCATACTTGCTTCGGCGGTACATTGTACAGAGGTAAGATGTGTGAAGTGGCTGCAACCCACAGGGCTAGTAAAATGGGCCTAAAATAAGACCTAATTGCTAGGTTCCAACAAGTGGTTTGTTCTATTCCTCTAGTACTAGTATCTTACTACTACTACTACTACAACTACTATCGAACCCCAGCATTCTAAAAACTACTGAAAGTGAGTAAAAAAAAATGTGTGTTAAAATAAATTTAAACCCTATGATGATAGAATATTTTAAATAACTGATATTGTGATGAACTTAAAAACGTTGCAATGATCTGAGGGTTTAAGTTTATATAAACTTGAGGTTTTTTTTATTTTGTACTTGTTAATTAACACATTGAGGACGGAGGTAAAACGTTGGTTTAATTAGTAGGACGGAGGTATATGCATGGGCCGTACTGATTGGACGCGCCGGCGCGTCCTCCCCGGCCTTTAGCTTGACTCACAATAAAAACGGACGCGTTATCGAGTCCTGCCGTCCTTTTGGCATTGCTTTTTTTTAAAAAGCACCAGATTAAATATCTTAATTCTTAGATGTTTTCTTTTTTAAAAAAATCGATTTAGCTTTGAAGAATCAAAAAACCACTATAACTTTAATAATTATACTCTTAAAAAATTTACAAGGACGTGAGGATTTAAAAAAACACCTTTGTTTCTTATGTGTAACTTTATAACATAAAAAAACCAACAATTCGTTATTCTCCTAAATATTTATGTACAAGAATGTATACATTTTTTATAGCTCACACTATAACAAAAAAGAAATATGTATAAGATAGCGTTGAGTATTAAAAAAAAAAACGATAACTAACTTAAAATTATGTAACCAATACAATAAAAATGGACGCTAAAAGAAACTTGAAATTAAGTTTGTAGCTAATACTAAAAAAATATACATCTAAAGAGAATGTATTACAAAAATATATCTAAACTATAAAATAAATATATATACATATGAGGTAGCGCGGTAAGTAAACAAAATAAAAACAAACAAAAAAAGATAACTAACAAAATTATATAACAAATACAATAAACAAGGACGCTAAAAGAATACTACAAAAAATATATATCTAACAAATATTCCAAAAAAAATATTTTAAAAAGAAATCGTATAAAGATAACAAAATATAAATTAAAAAATTATTTTATTGATATTTGTGAAAAGCCGGAAAACATTCTATACATAACCCAGGCTTATTAGGGCAATCTACCCACTGATACATAGTGTCCTTTCTTTTTTTATTCTTTGCACAATTGTGGCATTTTATTCTTTTAATTTTATTTGAACCGTCGTCCTTCGAAATCGCCGATGGCAAGTGAAAGTGGAACCTTGGAATTGGAATATTGGGCAAAGGTTCTGTTGAGGGTTCTGGAATCAAAGCTTTTATTACTTCCAATTGGTAATTATGAAGACTCATCCGTTTTGCTTCAAGGCACATGTTGTATAAGAACCAAGAATTTACTAAAATCATGTGGAAGACGTGAATTCCTAGTTTCTTGTACCAGCGGAGGGTTTTGTGGAGTCCTGAGTGATAGGAGAGCATTTGATCATGGCGATCTACTCCTTTTATATAAGTATTATATTCACCTATCAGTCTTACTGGAGCCCTCAAAGTTCTCGTAATCACTCAAGTCGAGGTCTACTTCGTCGTCTTATTCGAGCTCAGGACATATGCGAAGAATATATATATTCTTCCTCTGTATACCGTACTTCTTTTGAAGTACCCGGTCTATCCATCTATACACAAAAAAATCCATACATGTAATTATACTCGTACTTACGTTGTGTAGTTATAATACAAACAAGAAGCAACTGGTAAATATATATATATATATATATATATATATATATATATATATATATATATATATATATATATATATATATATATATAAATTACATTCATATATATATTATATAAAAAGGAAAAATGTTAAATAATAGTAAAATGGGAAGATATATTGAAAAATATATAGTAGTCTAACCAAAAACAGAAATATATATAATGTGTATATTCGTGTTTTCTCACCATAAAAGTAATTTTTTTTTATTATAAATTCATAAAGATATTGTTAAAATTTTTGTCCCTATTTATATAACAACAGTAAATCAGAAAAAGTATTATAATTATGCATTATCTTACCTTGTAAAGACGTAAATATCCAATAGAAGCGGGAGGTGAGTAAGGGAAATGCAGGAGCAATTTCCTCAAAAAGTTGATATAAAAAAAGTGGAGCCGAAGGTCACAGTTAGCACTTGTACAGTCTTAAGAAGCTAGAGAGACTCTGGTAGAACGTTTCCAAGAGCCTCTACCCCCACCCTAATGATACATACATACAAGGATTTCGGACGCGCTGTCGCGTCCACCCGTCCTTTTGGCTTTGCACACTGGACGCGCTGGCGCGTCCGCCCGTCCTCAACGTGTTAAGCGCCCTCCCGTTGAAAATCACCAACAGCTAGCCACTTCTAACTCTCCCCCCAACCAGCTTCCCTATTAAAGGAGAGGTGGTTAGAGATGGTTAGCTGGTGAATCTAACCCTCCCCCCAACCACCTTCCCTATGAAAGGGAGAGGTGGTTAGAAATGATTAGCTGGTGGTGATTTTCAACGGGAGGGCTTAATTAACAAGTACCTTTTATTTGTACATAGTCCTTTTTATAAACCGGGGGCTACGCAGGTGGATCCTTTGAATAAACCTGGGTAGGCCTTGTATCAACCCAATACTATATTGATACAAGACAATCATTCACACATATGTGAAGTCTTGGTCAGTAAACTCTGCCACCACTTCTCATATCGATATTTGCATTGATATTTATGGAGCCCCCGTGAGAGGTGGGGCTTTTAACCTGCCGAAGTTTAACTCTTTCGAGAAGCTTCCCCATTTTTTAAGCGATCCTCGGTGAACATTGAGCGGAGGGCTCTCACTGTTTCATTAATTTTATATGTTGTTTTCTATAGTTCCACTTGCCTGCCGTAGTGACAGTTGTTGGGGGATGGCGTGTAAGCAAAGAAGAACCGAAACTTACAGTGAAACTGTCCAATATTCTTGGAGAAGACTTGCCTGCAGGCAGTCAGCTTATTCTCGAATCAGCTGCCAGAAAATCCGATGCTCTTGTCATTGCTTCAAAGAACAAATTCACACAACAATCTCAGTAAGTTTCTTTTATAAGTAGAGGAATATGATAAATATATCTAATTTTACTTATCTCCTCAGAAAACATGTTAATATACTTAAAGTTTATCTGTGTGTTATGAATATGAAGGCCAGTGTTCGTTGGTGTTAGTTTTTAATTAATTTGACTAACACTTCCATAACACTGGTAAATAAAGTAATGTCAGATTCTTATTTTTTTCAGTATTTTTTCTTAATAAATTTTCTGATTAATAGTCTCTGATACAATAATAATATATTTATTGGCTTATATGTTAATATTTTAACCTTGAAAAAAAAATCTTATTTAGTGAATATTATTACATTGAGGGGTGGTCAAGCTAGAGATTAGTCTAGCTGAATGAGGTGTGTATTTACAATATGCCTGAAACTAGGGCCCAAACTTTGAATCAAAGAGCTGGCTTTTTTCATCCTGATAAACACAACTTATGGATGTATACTGTGGCCAATCCCCTGTCTTGTAATAATCTAATGTTGATTAGAATATAAATTAAAACAACGCAAAAACCATGACCACCACAACGAAATGGGTTGAAGTCTTAACGGTTTGCTTCCACTACTGGAAGCATCTTCAGGGGTGTGGTGCATTGTGATGTTGACTTGAAGCAAATCTTTTATAAGAAAGATATACTGACGACTGGAGAGAAGAACGGCTGAATTATACTGGTTTTCTAGACTGTAGATTGTACCTAGATTTCGTGGGGGTTCCTTTACTCTGGGTAATCCTTTGTTGGAATGATGCAATGAGGCAGGTTCTGCATTCATTGACCGGAAAACCAAGTTATTAATTATAAGTTAAAAACCATGTTCACTGATTAAAATTAAGCAACTATTTTCAGTTACCTGTTGATTAAATTATGGCCAGTGTTAGTTTCAACATTAATTAAACTATCACTTCCATAGCAACACTATTAAATCAAAAAGTTTCAGGTCATATTATGTCTTTTTCTTAATAAATTTTTGATCAATTTCCCTCAATACAATGTTCTGTTATGTATTTGTTTGTTGTTATGAACATCCTTTATATTGTCTGAGAAATTCTTTAAGAAATAATTGGTTGTTTTGACTGAGATTTTGTGGTAGCACTTCATAATTATGACTAGAGAGGTTAATTAAGTAACACTACAATATTGTCACCACAATTTTATATATTTAAACAGACGCGTTTTGACTTACATGTCATCTTCAGTGTGTTAACATAGTAAGTGAAAGACTACACCTAAGCTTCATATTTTACAAACTTTTATGAATGCCTTAGCCCCCATACCCCTTTACCCTTGGTTCCTTAATCCTCCTACCTTACTCTAACCCCACATTGTACTGTTATTTTAAGGCATAAAAGTTTATAAAATATGTAGCTTAGTAGTAGTCTTTCACTTACTATGTTAACACACTGAAGATGACATAGGCCTCTTTCACACGAGGCAACTTAGTTGATTCAACTAGTTGACTGGTTGACTCTCAACTAGTTGACTGCCTGTGTGAAGACTTTTTCAGGCCTCTTTCACACGAGGCAACTTTGTTGATTCAACTTCTCTTCCCAACGGAGATTCAGTACGATTTTTGGACCCGAGAAAGCAGGAGTACGTGTACTTCTTGTGCTTGCTCTTCTGCAAGAAGAAGAGAAAAAAAATTGTTTGTGCGTGAAGTCTCACGTAAAAAGGGTTTCGTTGGTTTTATGAATAGAAAAATAGTTAATATAAGGGAGGTGGGGCACGCAAAAGGTTGATGTTTTTTACAAAATGGCATGAAAAATTAACTAATTTCCACAAGTGGTATATATATTTGTAATCAACTCTTCAATACCTTTCATTTTATACCCCACCCAAAATGTAAAAAAAAAAAATCTTAAATATGAACAGCTGAAAATTTTTAGTTCGCTATATTTTTCCTGTGTGCTCCTCAAAACGATATTTAAGACTGGAAAGTTTCAAGAATTTATCTCTTTTAATTCAAAAGTAATTGCAACCGTTCAGAGTGACAGACGAAACTATAAGGGTTTCTTTTTTTGGTTTTATCACTGAAACCCTATAAACGAGAAAATCAAGTCAAAGAATAAGGGTTCATCCCTTGCTAGAATCGGAAAACGGACGCTTTCCCACAATTATATCCGAAACTACAAAGCCACGAGGATAAATTCTTCAATTTAATTGGAAGAGAAAGTAGATTCCATATCAAACAAGTCCAGTTGAATCAACTAAGTTGACTCGTGTGAAAGGCCTAATGCCTTGTAGTGTCTTTTTAGTTGAATCAACTAGTTAGGATGAGAACGTGAGCGGCACATGTGCCTGGCCTCCTAGTTGGCTGGGCGGACGAGTTGACTTGTGTGAAGGGGTTCGGGCGATTCCTTAACATTTGCTACCCAGCTACACTCCTTTTCAACCGCCAGTCAACTAGTTGAATCAACTAAGTTGCCTCGTGTGAAAGAGGCCATAATGTCGAAACGCGTCTGCTTAAATATCTAAAATTGTGGTGACAATATTGTAGTGTTACTTTTATTAAATTCTTTAAGCTTAAAAATTATTACATTGAATCTCTATGAATCAAAAAGAACCTTTTTTAGTTACCTGGAAGTTAAACTATGGCCAGTGTTCGTTGGTTTTAGATTCAAAATTAATTTGACTAAGACTTCCATAACACTGGTAAATAAAGCAATCAGAAGCTTATTATGTTGGGTTTTACCATGATAACATTCTCATTCAAAAGTCTCTGATACATTTGTTTTAGTTGTAATTATTAATGGTCATCAATATCATTAATTTAGTACACACAATTATAAATTGCCTTAAAAACTAAAAGTACGTTTACACAATATGAGTTGACTGGTACGACTTAAAAACTAAAAGTACGTTTACACAATATGAGTTGACTGGTACGACTTAAAAACTAAAAGTACGTTTACACAATATGAGTTGACTTGTACAACAGTAGGCTGGAGAGTCAACTCACATGTTAGTTAGTATTTTGAACTGTCTTCAAAATGAGGACAGTTGTCTTGAAACAGTTCTTTTCTAGCTCTCGTATGATTAAAAAGTTTGAAGACGACCAAGTCTACTCACTCCAGTCAACTGACTGTCTTAACACTCTCTTCATGTGTTTACACGGTGTGAGTAGAAGTGTGCAGCACACACACACAGGACATTGTACTCGTACCAGTCAACTCACATCGTGTCAATATTGTTTTAAGATTATGACTAGAATTATGGCCAGTGTTCGTTGGTGTTAGTTTCAAAATTAATTTAACTAAGACTTCCATAACACTGGTAAATAAAACAGTTCAGTGACTTATTATGTTAGCTTTTTTCCATAAAAATCTGATTCAATAGTCTCTGATACAATGTTCTATTATTAGGTCTGTAGTCTGTAATGTAGTTAATCCTATACAATTGCAATGGGTTCACTGTATCAAAAACGGTAACTTGTTACTTTGTTTTCTGAAAAGAAAAAATATGGCCAGTGTTCGTTGGTGTTAGTTTCAAAATTAATTTGACTAACACTTCCATAACACTGGTAAATTAAATGTTTTCAGTGGCTTGTATTTCAGATTGTTTCATAAGAACAATCAAATTCAAAGACATCTGATACAATAGTCTGTTATTTTTTTATGTTAACTGCTTTTATTTATTAAAGACTGTAACATATTCCCTTTTTAGCATCCACAATTTGGTTGGTGTATTTTTTTTTTTTTTTTTTTTTGTTATCATAAAACCAGATTGTATATTGAAGATGAAAACACCTTATTAGTCTTAACCATCTTATTTTGGTGACAAAATTGTGTAAAAATGTTTTCAAACTCGCGGCTCAACCATAAATGTTGCTAATATTTTGTAGCCTTTGTGTTACTTGTAAATTTATTGCTAACCTTCCCTAACGAATTTGTTTAAAATCTTTTTTATATTATATTTGATTTTACATTTTAAACAATATGACTTTATTATACATGTTTAGGTTGTCTCATCTTGTTTGCACGTTTCTTAATTGTACATAGGTCTTATTTGTCTCTCAAGAAACTTAATATAAGTAAATAATGTACAGTAGTAGAACACACAATAACGAAGCAATGGGGGCTGAGCGTTATAAAATTTGTTATATAACAAATAATTATTCAAATAGTAATGCAAAAGGGAGTAGCTCAGAGTTTGTAACCCATAAAATAAAAGATAGTCTGAAAAATAGGATTAATAAGCGTTATTTGACGAATACTAAACAAAACAGAATCAGATGTAGGGTTTTGGGTCAGGTGGCAAATCATGTAATTTCAAAGAAACGCTCGTCTTTTTTTGTCATCTGTATGTTATAATCTGCTATCGAAGGTCTGTTATTTTTAAACACTTAATAAGTTTTCATATGTGGAAGAAGGTAAGGAAACAAAGGTATTCCTAATGCCCTTAAATTGATTTTATCTACGATTGATATGAAATATAAACATTGTATCTCTGTTTAGATGTGTAGAAAGTGATTCTTTACGTACTTGTATTCATTGCTCATGCGTGTCTCATAGTTCTGAAGAATTCCTCTTCTTTACCACCCTAGTGCAGTAAAGAAGAGGAATTCTTCAGCTTTACGCACGATTAGCGAGTTTTTTTACATTTAACAAAACTAATTTGCTGTTCTTTTATTAAAGTAACTGTTTATATCGAGTTTTTAGTGAAAAACAATTAGTGAATCAAGTGACTGACGAAAATGTGGAGAATAATACTCCTCCAGAAATAATTAATTCGGCAAAAAATACAACTCAAAAATTAATGCCATCTTTATCAAGAGAGAGATACGAACTTACATACAGCAAGTTATTGCTTCCGAGCTTACCGAAGGTAACGGAAGCATTGTGTTCACTTTTGAGAACGAAAAACTTTTATGACTCCGATTTTAAAAATTCCAAGACAGAAATCCGTTTCAGACATCAGGGAACATTTTTGGTTTCGTGTCTGTCTGTCGGTCTGTGTGTCTGTGAATTATGAAACGTGCAACGATAACTTGAGTAAATGTCGACCGATTTTGATGAAATTTGGTAGAGATGTTCATTTTACCAATGCCCAGGACGAGTTCGTTGGACAACATTATCCGTCCAAGCGTTCACGAGCAACGCTCGCGTAAACGTGAACTTCAAATTTAAAATAGGAATTTTAGGTTGGGAAGAAAATCTAACTTCATCTATTTAATTAGAAAAACTTTTTTCAAATACAATTTTTTAGTAAAGCCAGCAGCGACACCGCTATGGTGTTAAAGATCGCTAAAACTATTTATAGTTTTAACACAATAAACAATATAACAATAAAGTAATATAACAATAATGTACATGATAGGATGCGAGGAAGCTATGTGCCACACTAATTGTCAGTCTATTTTTTTCTGTATTTATTATTTAAATCTAACAATCGTAGATAAAGTACGGTACGCAACTCGTGCGAAAACGGCATTTTACATTGCTCGTGTGGTTTTACTACCCTCGCTGTCGCTCGGGTGCAAACTCCACACTCGCATGCAAAATGCTACTTTCCGCACTCGACGCCTAATGTACTATTTTTAAATGTAACTTATTCAAACCACATGATGTAAGAACTAAATAACTTTCGTTCTTCTGTAGAACAATGATGAAATTCTATAACTTCTCTGATGATTGAATATTGATTTTTGAGAATAATATTTAAACTTGTTTGGAGACATTAAACTGTTTAATATTAATACGGAATTATAACCTTTGTTGCAGGAGTCTGTTCTCTGTAGGTCTGTTAGACTCAAAACCAGAGCCCGGTGTTTATGATGTCAAAGTAAGCATCACCGGAGGAGATCCCCGACTTGTCGGTACTGTCAATATTGGTTTAACTGTCTCTGTCCTGGCTTCTGCTTCTCTTGAACAAGTTAAAATTGGCAAAGCTGATTCTGATCTCTCGACACAACCCAGGTAAAAAAATATGTTCAAATATTTTTCAATACCAAAATAAATATTTTACGATTTTGGTAATATTCATACTACGGAAAGATTAAATTTAATTTAAATAAAATTATAATTATTATTAAGTACGGGAAACAGACAGAGAAAAATACACTCCAGTGCCGGGATTTGAACCACGGGCCTCTATATTTCCAGTATAGTGCTCTACCAACTAAGCTACGCAGGAGAAAGATTTTCTCTGACGTTAATGATACCTTGTCCCGAATTTAAGCTTTCAATTTTCCTCAAGTCTTGGAAGTCAACATTAATGACATAGAACTAGACCGAGAAATAACGCTTATAATTATAAAGTAACCAATTTGTACCTGTACCTAGTACAATCAATTAGAAATTTATATTTTACGATTTCGGTAGTATTCATACTACGGAAAGATTAAGTTTAATTTAAATCAAATTATAATTATTATTAACTACGGGAAACAGATAGAGAAAAATACACTCCAGCGCCGGGATTTGAACCACAGGTCTGTTTCCCATAGTTAATAATAATTATAATTTGATTTATACCAAAATAAAGTAAATCTGAAGATTTTATAAAAAAAAATATTAGTCAGTTTTATACAATAGAGATAAATATTTTTTTTACATTTGTAGTAAGTAGTAGTATGGCTGACACTTCTATTAACACAGAATTAATTGTAATTTTTTGATTCCCGATGATTCTGTTTTCCTTAAGTTTTCCCAAGGCCTGTGACTTGGCGAGCTTGACTCAAATTGTGTCATATCTGGAGTCGTGCGAACATAATTGGCTGGATATGGCTCATGGTAGCTTGACCTTTCCCTTCAAGGATTCGACAACCACAGGCCTATGAGCATGAGCTCCAGGCAAAAAAGGCTTGCCAAATCACAGGCCGTAGAACCTAGCATAACTAAAGCTTTTCCCCTTAAAACAAACTGTTTTAAAACAACTGTTTAAGAAAATTTTACTACAAAAAGGTTACTACATCACAGGTTATAAACACTCCCACATTGTTCATTTTTATATGCAATATATGTAATACTGCTTATATTTTATATGTAATACTGCTTAATATTAATATATTTTTTGAAAATAACTTAAATAATTATAGTAATAAAACAAATTTTATTATTTTACAGTTATTATTTTTAAAAAATCGCTAAAAATTGAGATAAAAAACCGCTGTTAATAAAAAAAGTGGCAACACTTATTTCGTTTTGCCTTTGTTTTCTTGATGACTCAAATTTTTTTTTTACTCAAAGTTTTTTTACAACTTTAATTTCATTAAGTCTTTTATATGTTAAAAAGGGAATATAATAATTTGTGTAATTTGTCTACCGTTAGTAGATAAAATATTGTATGTAACTATGCAGCAAAGAAAACATTCCTGACTTGTTGAAAGATTACCTGCTTCGGTTACACCTTAGCAGGTAATTAACATTTTCCTGCCTCGGCTTCGCCTCATTAGTAAATTTGTTTAGCGTATCCTCGCCTTCGGCTCGGAATTAAAACTTACAAACTTGTCAGCAAAATTCCATTTTGCTGCCTAGTTACATAAATTACTATTATTTTAATTAACTTTAAACTTAATCTCTTATGACTATTTTTAATTGATTACCTCTTTACTTTTATAAAATTACCTAAAGACAGCTTGTGAATTATTTTGTTTCTAAAGATTAACAACACCTTTTAAAAAAATTGATCGTTGCTATTAGTCTAAATGATTGTTGCAATGGCCCCAAGTTTGGTGTATATTTGGCTATTTTATCATTTAAATTGCCAAATAACGCTGTGAGGGTGTAGTAAATTAATATAAATAAATGTGTGAAATGCAGTATCTTATATTAACATACTAGATGCAACACTGCCCAACTCCAAATTTACTACTTGGTAGTCTGAATGCAAGAAAGGTTGTGTTGTTTGTCACATTTGAGGTAGAGTCAAGTCGTATTTCACCAATTGCCATTAGCTTAAAACTATGGTGACTGACTGATTCAGCACACATAATGGATTCAGCAGTACCTATTACTTTATTGATGCAAATGATGAGTTGGGCAGTGTTACATCTAACATGATGAAATGCTATTGGTAATGGCCAAAATAGTATGGTTTAAATCTTGGATTGTTTAATTCTAGGTATGAAACTGTAGCTTATCCTGGTGGCAAACTATCTCAGCCTCTTGAGTTGGACTCAATGCAGAAACTTTCCCTGAGATTCCAAATCAAGGATAAATCCTCAGGAAAACCACTTAGTGTACACCAAGCTTTCCTCTTATTTACCAATGAGAAAACTAAGGAAGAAATCACTTTCCTCATGGAAACTGACACATCAGCTGGATCTTACAAATTGGATTTGGTTAGTACATAAAGAAGTTTGTAATATTTAATATGAAAAAGTTTTCCTATTAAAGCTTAGGAAAGGTTTTTTTTTTTTTGGATATACATATGTTTTAAGCTGGGTGCCCGGAGGCTTGTACTTGTAAAGATTGTGGTCTATCAAATCCTTAAAGGGAAAGATCGAGCCTTGTTTGTTCCAATGACTCGAAGTATGACACACCTTCGAGTCAAGCTCAAAATGTTATTTTGAATGAACTATTATTTTCTAACTTTCACTTTACACTTAGAGTTTGTTTTTATTCGGCTTATTCTCCAACATAATATACAATGTGAATATTACTTAGTAAAACCATATTATAACCACCAAATGATGTTATAAACTAAATTAACTTTCGTTCTTCTGTATCTATGTGATGATATTATTCAGTTTCTGATGGTGGTTTGCTAATTTAATTAATCTCATTCCTCTTGCTAATTCAGAGTCTCTAGAAAAATTCATTTTGGTATGGTTAATTTACTGCATGTTGTTCTAAATTGATCCTCAGGGACCTATATAGAAGGAACAAAAGGAATACGATGAGAAACCTTTACAAATGATGTAACTAGATATTTTCAATGGGGACAATTCTAATAATTAACCATTTACTTAAGATAGCTAATATCCTTTATACTGAGTACTAATATGAATGAAAAACCTTTAATAACCAGACTCTAGGATTCAATACAAAAACTTTCTTTGAGATTCTAAATCAATAGTCCAGGAGATAGCGTGCAAAACAGTGTTTCACTTATATCATTCTAGAATTTTGTGTACAAGTTAATCTTTTAGTACCTTATAAGAATATGTGGTCGGCTAAGTTTGTCTGGAGGGACATAGCTTGGCAATAGGCATTTGAAAAAAAACAAAATGATGGAGAGTGGCCATGTTCTACCAATTATGGTGGGCAATTACTATGATGACACATCGTTTTGAAAGTGTTTCGGATCAAATTCGATTTCAAAACGATTCGTGTTCTCAACAAAAAATACAGGTGATTGAAATATATGTTTTCGATATTTCATAACGGTGAAGTCACGGGTAAAACCTTCTTTCTTGTTAACTAATATGACCGCGATTAATACATGTTATTTACAAGTTATTAAACGTTTTTACAGGTTCTTTATAGTATTAACTTTTGTTTAAAAAAGTTTTTGTAGTTTAAAAAAAAGAAACGGAAGCTCATGAAAACAAAGAACTTAAAAAATGGAAAAGAGTAAAATTACCTGATATCTCGATCCCCTCCACGACCTGTTCGTACGAGCGTTTTGAATTTCGATCCCCCGTTCCGATCACGTATTTTTGGTGGAGCAAATTTAACCTGATACAATCCGTCGATCTCCGTTCGAACAGCGTTTTGAACTAGCAGATCGTTTTCAAAACGATGTGTGAACGTAGTAAATGTGATTTTCATGATCCTGAGTACAAAATTAGTTAGTAGACCAAAAATCATGTTGATATTAGTTTGTCCCTTAATAGAGAACCACTTTGATTTGGAGTAATATTTGAATAACTAACTTATCGAGGGACAAACTAAAATCAACTTGATTTTAAGTTTACTAACTAATTTCGTACTCAGGATCATGGAAATCACACACTGCTCCACCATAATTGGCAGGACATGGCTGCTCTCCACCAGTTTGTTATTTTAAAATACCTTTTGCCAAAATATGTAAGGCTTGTCAAGCTATTTTAAAATAATAAATATTTGTTAATATTACTTAGTAATAGCTAAACCATATTATAACCACCAAATGATGTTATAAACTAAATTAACTTTCGTTCTTCTGTATCTGTATGATGATATTATTCAGTTTCTGATGGTGGTTTGCTAATTTAATTAATCTCATTCTTTCTGCTAATTCAGAGTCTCCAGAAAAATTCATTTTGGTATGGTTAATTTACTGCATGTTGTTCTAAATTGATCCCTCTGGGACCTACATAGAGGGGACAAACGGAATACGATCAGAAACCTTTGCAATCGATGTAACTAGATATTTTCAATGGGGACAATTCTAAGTAATTAACCATTTACTTAAGATAGCTAATATCCTTTCTACTGAGTGCTAATATGAATGAAAACCCTTTAATAATCAGACTCTAGGATTCCAAAACAAAAACTTTCTTTGAGATTCTAAATCAATAGTCCAGAAGATAGTGTGCAAAACAGTGTTTGACTAACATCAAGCTAGAATTTTGTGTGTAAGTTAATCTTTTAGTACCTTATAAGAATATGTGGTCGGCTAAATTCGTCTGTGGGACATAGCTTGGCAATAGGCATTTGAAAAAATCAAACTAGTGGAGAGTGGCCATGTCCTACCAATTATGGTGGACAATGTGATTTTCATGATCCTGAGTACAAAATTAGTTAGTAGACCAAAATCATGTTGATATTTGTCGCGAAAGCGAATTAAGATTATTTTGTTTTTAGAACTTGTTAGAAAAATATTTGATTTTATATTGTCAAAACAATAAATAATTCAGTCTTTTTTAAAGGAAAGAAAGAAAAGGTCTCGTTTTTCTATCTAGCCAATATTAGTGAAATCATATGGCCGATTTCATTACATGGTATCAAGAGGCGTGGTTTACTGATCCAATCAAAGAAATATAGAGGTATCTTAACACTGAGGAACACTGAGGAGCTGCTGAGGAACACTAGTTGGCTGAGCTATAAGGTTAAAGGTATCTCTCTAGGTTAAATTCTCTTGGGCGTCGGCGTTCAGGAGTAAGGCATGGCTGCTTCCACTGCGGGATCGGTTAGAAAAGTATTGGGGCCAGTAAAGAAAAGGTTGGTTGATATTACGGAAAAAGTTAAAGAATGGGTAACAAATTTCGAGGAGGGCACTATTGATAAAAAATTAGGGAATGATTTGGCGTCTAAATCTAAAAATTATTTGGAAAAATTTCGGGAGGTGATCGCTAAATTAGAATCGGTTTCAAAAACCACAGAGGAAGTAACAAAATTTGAAGGGGAAGTTGAAAATTTTACTGAGCTAATGCTGGAAGCAGAAGACGTTCAAATTGAGCTTCAAAATAGGTTATTAAGTTGTAACAACGCAAGCGCTGCTAGCACTAGCTCAGAAAATACGGGGGACGTTTCAGCTAAACTTCCAAAAGTTATGCTTCCAACCTTTTCTGGCGATAGACTCAAATGGTTTGAGTTTTGGGAACGTTTTGAAACAGCTGTTCATAATAAAATTAAAATGTCAAAGGTTGAAAAATTTAATCTGCTTAAACAGCATCTTTCTGGAGATGCTGCTCAAGCTATTGCTGGGTTTTCGTTAACCAATGAAAATTATGACTCTGCTCTTGATTTGTTAAAATCTAGATTTGCTAATAAGGACCTTATTATTGAGAACTTGCATACTAAACTTAGGAATTTAAATACGTCAAATAATAATACGCAAAGGCTAAGATCAACTTTAGATCAAATTGAAACTGTTTGTCGATCGTTAGAGGGTTTGGGAGAGAGTATAGAAAACTCAAATACTTTGTCTCTTATTAGGTCTAAGTTTCCATCTGACATTCTTCTACAGTTAGAAGAACTTAAAATGTTTGAATCTTTAAAAATAAATAAAGGTGACATGACAGAAAAAACCGATTGTAAACAATTAAGGGAATATTTAAATTTGTTAATCAGTAATAGGGAACGAGTTGGTGCTCTAGGTAGGAACGAACAATTTAATAGGTACGATCAGAGTTATAAAAGGGCTGAACCTGTTAAGGAAGGGTATGGTAAAAATCAAAGTACTACGGGTATGTTACTGGTAGGGCAGCTTAAGTGTAGGTATTGTGGTGAGGCGCATTGGACGGATGATTGCACTAAGTTCTCAACCATAGACGCTAGAAAAGAGCAACTCAAAGGCTGTTGTTTTAAATGTTTGAAACCAGCTAAGCACTCTGCTCAAAATTGTAAAATAAATAAGGTTTGCTACTACTGTAAGAGTAAATTTCATCATAGGAGTTTGTGTCTTAGGAGAGTAGATGCGAAAAATAAACTTAAGGAAAACGAGGTTACTGTTAAAGATAATGATAATAGAGAGGTAAAGTCACTAATGGCAGGAGCTCCTTTAGTAGCTTTACAAACGGCTACAGTAGAAGTAAGTAAATTAGAAAATTCTAAGGGGGTTTACTGTCGTCTAATTCTTGACAGCGGCAGTCACCGGTCATATATTGCGGAATCGCTTGCTAAAAAGTTAGGGTTAACTCCTATAATAGAAGAAAAGCTAACGGTATCCGTATTTGGTACAGCTAAACCTAAAATTATTGAGTCTTACACTGTAGAGTGTAAAGTTAAAGTACTAGACGGGTCATTCATTAACATAACAGCCAACGTTGTGCCATTCATAGTTAAAAATGGGATAGAATATAATAAACATTTGGAATACGCTAAGAAAAAATTTCCCCACTTAGAATTTGCAGACAACCCTAAATTATTAATGGACAATAGAGAAATTCAAATTTTGATAGGTAATGATTATTACTTCGATGTCATTAACTTAGAAAAAATAGAATTAAGACCAGGATTGCATATAGTAAGTTCGAAATTTGGGTGGATAATTACAGGAAGAAGTGAAGTAAGTAACGAAAATCCTTGTTTAATAAGTATGTTATGTTGCACCAAACAGGGGAGGGACATTGAGATGTACATGCAGGAAGACAATCGGTCAATTCTCAGGGAAAATGATCTTAATTTAAAACAATTCTGGAGTCTGGAAACATTAGGGATTAAAGAAAGTGGTCGGGAGGAAGTCGAGGATGACTGGGCTTTAGAGCAGTTCGAAAACAACATTAAAGTAAAAGATGGAAGATACTCAGTGTCGTGGCCGTGGCGACAATACCCGCCCACAAATTTAGCTGAAAATTATAGGTTAGCACTCGGACGATTAAGATCATTATACAGGAGAATCGGGGGAGACAAAGAAGTCATTACCAAATTCAATGATATAATTACAGAACAACTTAGTGTAGGAATAATAGAAAAGATTAAGGTTAGCAAAGAAGACAAGGGGAAGATAATTCATTATCTTCCTCATCACGCGGTGTTTACTCCCCACAAGACTAGTACTAAAGTCAGGGTAGTTTATGACGGATCTGCTACTTCAGGAAAAGGAAAAATAAGTTTAAATCAATCACTTCTAAGAGGACAGGTTTTATTAGAAGACTTGGTAGGAATATTACTAAGATTTAGATTAAAAGCCATAGTCATGGTTGGAGATATTGAGAAAGCATTCCTACAAATAGGGTTAAATGAAGATAGCCGAGATGTTACTAGGTTCATATGGCTTAAGGACCCCTTTAAGGAACCCTCCGATAATAACTTAGAAATTTATAGATTTTGTCGAGTTTTATTTGGAGTGATTTCAAGTCCATTTATGCTAAATGCTGTAGTTAGGTATCATATCATGAAATCAAAGAATAAATACGCAGATCAAATATGCCGAAATATTTATGTCGATAATTTAGTAACAGGATTTTCCTCAGAGGACGAAGCGTTAACATTTTACAAGGTGACTAAAGAATTGTTTGAGGAAGCTTCCATGAATATTCGTGAATGGAATTCAAACAATAAAAGTGTAATGAATCAAATACCAGCATTTTTTCAAGATAAACAGGATATCATAAGCGTTTTAGGAGTTATTTGGGATACTATCAATGATGAAATTTCAATTAAGATAAAAAATAAAGATTTATTAGCCTCAACAAAAAGGCAAACACTTAAGATCATAAGTTCGGTTTTTGACCCATTAGGATTATGTTGCCCAGTGTCCATCAAGGGAAAAATATTTATGCAGAAACTATGGGAGAACAAAAGTGGTTGGGACGAATGTTTAGGACAAGAAATGCAGAAGGAGTGGAATGAGTTACAAAGTGACTTAAGAGAAATTCCAACTTTAAAAATAGAAAGACATTTAAAATTAACAGATGAAGAATTTGAATTACATTGTTTCTGCGATGCTTCTAAGTTGGCTTATGCAGCAGTAATATATCTAAAAAGTGTGGAAAGTCGAAAATCGAAATTAATATTTGCAAAAGCACGGGTTGCACCGGCAAAAGGAATTACAATACCAAGACTGGAATTGTTGGGGGTAACGATAGGATGTCGATGTTTAAAATTAATTGAAAATAAATAAGAGATAAAAATAACGAATCGTATAATTTGGACAGATTCGAAGTGCGTTATATCGTGGATTAAAAAGAGAAAGCCGTTACCTGTATTTGTCGAAAGGAGAGTTGCAGAAATCAAAGAATTTAGAGGATTAAACATCCGTTTTGTACCAGGAAAAGATAATATTGCAGATGTGGCAACTAGAGGATGCAGAGTATCAGAGCTAAGAGATATGAAAATCTGGTGGGATGGTCTAGCTTGGTTGGAAAAGGAAGAGATGTGGCCAGATGAAATTAACATTGAAGACGAAGAAGAACAAGAGGAAACAGCGCAAGAAATGTATAAAGAAATAAACTTGGTTGGAGTAGAAGAAAAAATCGAGACACCTTATGAGATTCAAGGGGAACGATTCAGTAAATTGTACAAACTTCTCAGGGTAACTGCATGGTGTCACAGAGCATTCGTCAAATTTAAACGGAAGTTGTGTCAAATTCGTAAAATAGAATTTACGATACAAGTAAATAGCGAAAAATATGTGAGTGAGAACGAATTGAAGTTAGCTTTGACGAAATGGGAAAAATGTGTACAAACTAGACATTACAATGAAGTGATAAAAGATTTGATACTGGAAAATTCAAATTTATTAGTTAGGCAGCTAGGACTATATTTAGATGAGAAACAAATAATAAGGTGTAAAGGCAGATTTGAATATGCTAATTTAGAGCCGGAAGAGAAATGTCCAGTTTTATTGCCAGGGAAAGATCATCTTACAAAGTTAATCATAGAGGATTTACATGAAAAACTTCAGCATGTAGGAGTTAGTCACACGTTAAGTGAGTTACGTAGACAATACTGGGTCCCAAAGGGTAGGTCAGTAACAACTAAGGTATTGCGAAAATGTATTACATGCACTAAAATAGAGGGAAAACCATTTAACTATCCAGATAGACCCCCTTTACCTGAGTTTAGGGTGACCAAATCAGCTAGTTTTTCGTCAGTGGGAATCGATTACTTAGGACCATTATGGGTTAAAACCGCTGGTAAGGAAATTAAAGTTTGGATTTGTTTATTCACTTGTTTAGTAGTTAGAGCGATTCACTTGGAGGTTGTAAATAGTTTAAGTGCCGATGAATTTTTATTATGTTTTCGAAGGTTCATAGCACGGAGAGTGATTCCCAAAGTTATTCTATCCGATAATGCTAAGCAATTTAAGACGGTTGAAGTAGTCCTTAGGAGAAAAAAGGGTCAAACTGTGAATAACGAAAGGGTAAACACATTTTGTGCGGAAAAGGGCATCTTATGGCAGTGGGTCCCTGAATTGTCACCCTGGATGGGAGGGGCCTATGAGAGGCTGATAGGATTGACCAAACGTTGTCTGAAAAAGACATTAGGCAAAATTTTACTAACCCGGGAACAACTTAGCACAATAGTAGTGGAAGTAGAGGCCGTTTTAAATTCCCGACCCCTGGTGTACGTGGGAACCGAGGCCAGAGAGATATTAACGCCTGCCCACTTAACACAGATCAGAGCCGTGGAGTCGTTTGACGGTGACATTTGCCGAGACGGAAGAACGTTCAACAAAACTCAGAGCGAACTTCTTGATATCTGGAAGAAAGGGAATAATATTCTGAATCAGTTTTGGGAAGTCTGGAAGAAGGAATATCTTCTAAGTTTAAGAGAACGTTCAGCCCGAACTGTCAAAAGAAGAGGAGCACGACAAACACCACATGTCGGAGAAGTCGTCCTAATTGAAGAAAAACTAACTCCTCGTCAAAAGTGGAAATTGGGACTTATCGAAGATGTCAACGTTAGCAGGGATGGGGCTATTAGATAGTCGTGAAAACCTCAACCGCAACCATTACAAGACCTATTTCTGGAATTTACCCTCTAGAGATAGAGGAATAGATGTTGGAAGACGAGCATCCCAATATTTTGTTTGTTTGTTTGTTTATTTGTTCAATTTGTTTATTTTAATACTAAATGCTAAAGCCGAGGGAACTAAAGCCGAGGTTATCCAGACAGTATGGAAGCAGGTGAGAAGCTGGAAAGGAAGGTACAAGAAAGCTGCTTGCTGCTGGAGTGTCGCGAAAGCGAATTAAGATTATTTTGTTTTTTGAACTTGTTAGAAAAATATTTGATTTTATATTGTCAAAACAATAAATAATTCAGTCTTTTTTAAAGGAAAGAAAGAAAAGGTCTCGTTTTTCTATCTAGCCAATATTAGTGAAATCATATGGCCGATTTCATTACATAGTCTCTCCCTTAATAGGGACCACTTTGATTTGGAGTAATATTTGAATAACTAACCTATCAAGGGACAAACTAACATCAACTTCATTTTCAGTCTATTTACTAATTATGTACTCAGGATCATGAAAATCACTCTGTCCACCATAATTGGTGGGACATGGGCTCTCCACAGGTTTATTTTTTTCAAATCCCTTTTGCCAAGATATGTCACTCTGACGACTTAGCCGACCACATATTCTTAAAAAGCACAAAAAGATTAACTTGTATACAAAATTCTAGCTAGATGTTTGTCAGACACTTTTTTGTACGCTACCTCCTGGACTACGGGATACATACTCATGACATTAAGGTTTAGTTAGTGAACACCAAACTTTTCTTTTATTTACCAATGAGAAAACTAAAGAAGAAATCACTTTTCTCATGGAAACTGATTAATCTGCTTGACGATTTTATGGTATGTAGATAAAGAAAACTCAACATTGTAAAATTCTCGAAGGTCACTATTTTATATTGCATATGGCATAATTAGAAGGAATTTGTTTGTAGTTTTGATGTATGTATTTGTTTAAATTATTTCTTTGTAGATCTTGAAGATTAATTACCTAACTGTTACTTAACACACCCAGAGTTTTAATTGGGCTTACTAACAACATTAGTAGATTTTCTAGAAAAGTAATGAAGTCGCCTGATTAGGAATTAAGAAAATTGTCCCTCTGTCTCAACTCCTACACCAATTCTTTACTAGACGCTTCTTCTTTATGTAACTTTATTGTACAATATGGTGAGATGGTAATGTCTGCCTTAACTTCTAAACTGATCCTTTCTCTTACTTGTTTTAACTTATCTCACCTGCATTGAAGACCACCACTTGTGGTTAAAAGCCAGCGTTGTACAAAAATAATACTATTAGTGGAGAGGTTTTTTTAGTTTTAATTTTTTTTTTTATATGAAGCATGAGCTTAACTTATTGATAAAATTAGTCTAATTTGGATATGCAGTGTCTTTAACTTCCCTAGGGTTGAGTGTAATTTTTTTTTTTAGTTATTGACATAAATTAATGTAAGACTTGTCAAGCTATTTTAAAATAATAAATATTTGTGAATATTACTTAGAAATTACTAAACTATACAATACCGCCAAATGATGTTATAAACTAAATTAACTTTCGTTCTTCTGTAGCTGTATGATGATATTATTCAGTTTCTGATGGTGGTTTGCTAATTTAATTAATCTTATTCCTTTTGCTAATTCAGAGTCTCCAGAAAAATTCATTTTGGGGTGGTTAATTTACTGCATGTTGTTCTAAATTACCTACATAGAGGGGACGAACAGAATACGATGAAAAACCTTTACAATTGATGTAACTATATATTTTCAATGGGGATGATTCTAAGTAATTAACCATTTACTTAAGATAGCTAATGTCCTTTCTACTGAGTGCTAATATGAATGAAAACCCTTTAATAACCAGACTCTAGGATTCCAAAACAAAAACTTTCTTTGAGATTCTAAATCAATAGTCCAGGAGATAGCGTGCAAAGAGTGTCTGACTAACATAAAGCTAGAATTTTGTGTACAAGTAAATCTTTTAGTTCCTTAAAAGAATATGTGGTCGGCTAAGTTTGTCTGCGGGACATAGCTTGGCAATAGGCATTTGAAAAAGACAAACCGGTAGAGAGTGGCCATGTCCCACCGATTATGGTGGACAGTGTGATTTTTATGATCCTGAGTACAAAATTAGTTAGTAGACCAAAATCATGTTGATATTAGTCTGTCCCTTGATAGGGGACCATTTTGATTTGGAGTAATATTTGAATAACTAACCTTTCAAGGGACAAACTAACATCAACTTGATTTATGGTCTTCTAACTAATTTCGTACTCAGGATCATGAAAATCACACACTCTTGCACCATAATTGGCAGGACATGGCTTGTCTCCACCAGTTTGTTAATTTCAAATACCTTTTGCCAAAATATGTAAGACTGGTCAAGGTATTTTAAAATAATAAATATTTGTTAATATTACTTAGTAATAGCTAAACCATATTATAACCACCAAATGATGTTTTAAACTAAATTAACTTTCGTTCTTCTGTATCTATGTGATGATATTATTCAGTTTCTGATGGTGGTTTGCTAATTTAATTAATCTCATTCCTCTTGCTAATTCAGTCTCCAGAAAAAATCAATTTGGTTTGGTTAATTTACTCCATGTTGTTCTATATTGATCCCTCTGGGACCTTCATAGAGGGGATGAATGGAATACAAACTAGATATATTAGATATTTTCAATGGGGATGATTCAAAGCAATTTAACCATTGACTAGGATAGCTGATGCCCTTTTTACTGATGGCTAATATGAATGAATATTATATAATATGAATGATTCCACTTAAACTAATTGAGGTAGAATTTGCAACATTATTAGTATTTAGAGTTGGGACAACCGACTAGAAAGAACAACCGAATGAATAAGTTGATTCGGGGAAAAACAATCGACTGAAAACAGTTTCGTAGGGGGAATAGGGTATACGAATAAAGATATAGACCAAGACTGAACCTGCAAGTCGAATGTTTCAATCGGATGTTGTTTTTAATATAGGAGTGGTAGGGGAAGGGAACAATGGTGAAGGCCGTGGAGGGCTCAGAGCTGAGGAGGGGTGAGAGTGAGAAGGTGCTTGACACTCGTTATCTCATCGCAAACTACAGCCTGCTATGATATCGTTGTCATTCGAATGAAAAAATATAGACTGAGACTGAATCCAGTCGAATGTTTCATTCGGATGTTTTTTGGTTTTGGGTTGGGGAAAAGAACGATGGTGAAGGGCTCAGAGCTGAGGAGGGGTGAGAAGGCGCATGACACTCGTTATCTCGTTATACATATACACGTCCAAATTACAACTAATACAACTCCAAACTACAGACTGATATCAGTCGAATGAAAACCTGATATCCACAACCGAATGAATGAATATTTTAAAACAACCGATTAGTCGACTGTTTTCAGTCGATTGGTTCCCAACGCTATTAGTATTAGAGTGCTAGAGCAAGATACTCCTAAAAATGGTTCTAAGAAAAATAATGGAATGCAAAAACACGGCCAATATTAATTCACAGAAAGTTTCTCAGTCGGATCTTTATCCTTATTTCTATGAATTTTGTTCATTGAGAAATTATTTTTGTTACATAGAAACACTTTTTGCAGAATTTCATGGGGACAATAAAAAAATATTTGTTATTTAGAGATTTTCGCTTCTTATAAGACATTGTCGTCCACCCTAATACCGCTGGATACTCTCCTTCAATTTTAAATGATTATTATTCTTTTATCTGTTTTTCTATCCAGGATATTGGCAGCAGAGCTGGTGATTTCGGTCACGCTTCAGGACTATACAAAGTAAACCTTATCGTTGGAGATGTCATCTTATCTATTCCATTCTCTTGGAACTTAGCCGACGTTAAGATCAGGTTTTCTGAACAATCGCCACCTCCCAAAGAGTCTCTCTACGATCCCAAACCTGAGATTAAGGTGTGCAATCTTTTATTACCAGACTTTTTTTTTAGATGTTAAGTTTAAGGGAACACCACACAAAACTTCTACATCATACATCTAAACTCAACACACATAACAACTGGCTCATTAATATCACCATACTTAATGTCAAATTAATCGACAAATTTTTTCATAGCACTGAAGTTTTCACCAATTATTTTTAAGACTAAAATTCCCTCTGAATTTTGTTTTAATATGTGCTGCCATTTTTAAACATTGACTTAACTTTAATTTCGCCGATTGAGCTAAAATTTGCACCTATTGTACCTTTTTAGATAAATGAGTCCTCCTTGTTTCAACTTTATATCTGGCGCCATTTTGGAATTATTTTATAAGGAAAATTTCAGAGACGGCCAATGACCGATTTTTTTAATTTTTAACTAAGGAATATGTTAAGAAAATTGAATAGTTTTATCTAATGACTACCTATAATGAAAGCTATCAGTCTTTGGTGTGCTGATAAATAGATTAAATCTTAAAAAATATATAAATTCTACATTGTAAAAATACATACTTTGTAATTGTACAATGTGCTCAGTTGAGTACTCATGGGATAAAAATCTACAACTTAATCCTTTCAACTCATCTTTCATTCAGGAATGTACCTCTGTGGTGGGTTTAAATATTATGAAATGGGGATTACACAATTTAAATGAAAATCTTTTAAAAAAATTGTTTTTGGGGTCCACTGTGGACACAAACACCAGAGGGCCCAGCGGCCCTTGTAAGAGAGTTCTGTCTGAGACACGAGGAAAAGAGCTGTGGATCGGCTGGAGGGTGTGGTTGGATCTGCTAGGGAGCTAACCACCAGCCTTTGTATGGCATGGAACCACAGTGGATCTAAACACTTTATGAGTTAAGAGGATTAGATATGAAACCAAATAAATTATTCATGTGGCATATATAAAGTTGCTTTTCACTCTATAACTTTATAGAACTGTTAAAACTAAAAGAAATCTTTATCTATAAAGTGTGTTAATTATTGAAATTATATAGATATCTGTTATTATTAATAAAGTTCTAGATCTTTCATTGGTCCTTTCTCAATGGTAGGAGTTAATCCTGTTTCGCACCCATTGTTGAGGACATATTCAGAGGTGTATATGTTGTGCTCTTAGGAAGTAGCAACATTAACTCATTAAAGCAATAATCAGTTTCAAGCCCCGTTTCCATTACAACAAATTTTTCCCGCAACATGTTGCCGGCACAAGTTCCAGGATTTTTCTTGAAATGGAAACAGTCTGCAACATGTTGTGGGACATGTGCCGGGAACAAAAATGTGCCAAGCGACTGTGGGACACAACTTGGGCCACAACTTGTGCCTCGGGCAATGGATACACTTTGCAACATATCCCTAGGAAAGGCGCACGCGTGGTGCAGACTATACTCGCTGTCCAAACCATAACTAAACCTTGCTCTCTACCTACACGTGCTCTCTTGTTTGTGGTTGAGGTATTTTCAGTGTTGTGTTACTGAACTGTTGCGGAACTGTTTCCAATTGCACTTGTCCCTCAACATGTCACGGGCACCGGGCACATGTTGCACAACATGTGCCTGCAACTTGTTGTAATAGAAACGGGGCTTTAGGGATGTTAAAATTATATGTGTGTCCTGTAGCTTTTACCTCTAAATGTGAGTTAATTAACAATTTCGTTCTTTTTTTTTTTAAACAAGTTTATTATAAACAATTATTGAGAAATGTTGGCAATATGGATAGTCTTCTTTATGGTGCTTGGAACCAAAAGAGGGGCTCAAAATTGTTTCAAGTAATTTTTTTTTTATAAATTTGTAACTACAAATTGATTTAATTTTTACTGATAAAAATGAATGTAGACTAGAACTAATGCAGTAACGCGCCTATGTTGAGATTCTTTTTCAATCAATGGTACCTATTAGACTAGGGTTAACACAACTAACTTTTTGTTACTAAGTTTAGGCTTTCAAGTTGCCTAGGAGTTTTTTGCTTTTTACTTAATAGTTTTTTTGATGTAATAAGTGATATTTTGTTTGATGATTTCAGCATTTGTTCCGTGAGCCCGAGATCAGACCTCCCGTGTTTGTTTCCAACATGTTCACCGCTCTCTGTGCTCTTCCTCTCCTTATTCTTGTCATTCTCGTAAGTCAATTTTACTTAATTTATTGAATTAAGAGCGAATTATGGAACTGAATGTGAAAATGCAATCTTGGTTTTCCAATGAAGATGTGAGTGATTGGGCTCTGAGGATTAAATGTTTTTAACCCTTAACTACCCGAATTATTTTTTTGGGGAATTGTTTGGTTTTTTTCTGGGGATTTTGTCTGTGAAGAGGTCCCTTAATATGTAAAAAATGTTTAAAAAAATTGAAATAAATTCCTTATCCCAAATTTGGGCTGTTGCCATATGGCAACGCTAGGACATTAGCCCTACAGTTTTTTTTCTCAGTAAATGTTTTAATAATTTCTTTTACAAAATGTATGTAAAATAAATTTTAGGTTAAAAAAGAACAAATAATACTAATGAAATACTAAATTTTTTTTCATTATCTGTATTATGTATCATGTTGTTTATCTGTAAAATTATGTAATTATTTCTTTATTTTTTGTTTTATGCATGTGTTTTTGTTATTAACTTTAAAAATATATATGTATTATTCAATTGTAATAAAGAAATATAGATATTACTATATACATATTATTTTTAAAAGAATAGCCCAATAATATTTGTTACTAATTATACTTGTTCAACCAATATAATTACAAAATTTAGAGACTAATTGAGAAATATTTAGAAAATAATCAATCAAAATTAAAATTTAGGCAAAAAAAACATCAAAACTTTGTAAATAAATATGACTGAATAAAATTACGACTTAGAAAAAAAAATGTAAGGCTAATGACCTAGCGTTGCCATATGGCAACTTTCAAATTGACGCTCAATTTAGAGTAGAAAAATTAAATTTTGTGAACCTGCAATAATTTTATATTTTTGATCACTCTTTATTCTAATAGTTTCATTACCAATAATAAAATTATTTAATTTATTAAATAATAAAAAAAAATTAAAATTCTTTCCGTGTCACAAATTTGAATAACCAATTTTTTAAACCTGTCTTGTCGCATACGTGTTGCACCAAACAAATAAATCTAATGATAAAAAATCCATTTAGTCCTTCTTTTTACATAATGTTAACATTTAAAAAGTTCAATATTAACTTGGACCTCTCCAGACAATAATAAAGGGAGGGGGTTTTGCTGTTGCCATATGGCAACGCTAGGTTATTAAGGGTTAAAGATACAATTATCTCTTGGAAACATAATTCATTTTGAGAATTCCATCTGATAAGATTCGAGAAGACTTTAGATAATTTTATATTCATGATTAGAGGTTATTTCTAATTTGAGCCCCAGCTATAGCTATGAGAAATATAACGGGGCTGGGCTAATATATCTGAGAACATATATAAAGAATGGTAATTAAATTCAAATATTTACCTGAGGAGAAATGAAGGGATGATTCTCCAAGTCAGCCGCACCTGGGCTGGGGTCATTTAAATTAGTTTGAGTCAAAAACGCTTCTGGTTGTAGTTTGGATAGCGACTGATAAATACTTGAGAACGATCCCGGTGTTTTTTTTCCCCAGCTGTTGTTACCGTGGCAATATGTTACATTTTTACACTTAATAATGTGTCACCTGCTGACCCACTGAACTTTTACCTGGGAAAACCTATGAATTCAAAATAACATCGTTATCGGATATTACAATTCACTCAGTGTTTTCATTTCAGCCAAATGATGTTCAATTAAAATAACTTTCGTTCTACTGTATACTCCTGATGAAAGTCTTAAATGTTTTTCTGATGGCTGAGTGTTTTAAATGATTTACCACCACCCCTTCTTCCATGTTACATATTAGAAAATCAAATTTTTAATTTATCCCGTAGTTATTGATAATTATAATTTGATTTAAAGTAAAAGTTACATATTATTTAAAAATTTCATTGTCAGTAAAAATATTTTAAATGTATTGCAATGAATTTAAGATGCATTTTTTTCCATTATTTTAAGCTCTCAAAAATGGGGTGCATCTTAAATTTTAAGGCATCTTAAAACGAGGGCGTCTTAAATTGGGGTATTTGTTTATGCCACTTTAAGTTCTTTGAGGGCATAGAATAAAAACGTTAGATTATTGCTCCCAGAGAATTAAGGTGACAAACTTTTTTCTGAATAAATTTTGGGGGAAAGATCTTCCTAGGTAGAAAGCTGACAAATGGCCATAAAGTTAGAACGTTTTAGTACTCGCAGAATGCTCACTATATATTCTACTGTTTCCAATGAATCAATTATGAGAATCTCATTTCTGTTTCTATTATTTTGGATTTAAAAGTTTGTCAGTTCTAACGTTAATTCGATCATAGAAAAACTACTTTTCCGAGCAATTCCAATTCTACTGTTTCTGATTAATTTTTATTTGTGACTAAATTAACATATGCATATTGTAATGAAAATTAAACTTTTAATTATATTAAAATTATTGAAGGACATCTTACGTTTGATTTTTTTTCTTTTACCAAATAGATTCTCATAATTAAGCTGCGTCTTAAATTCGGTGGCGTATGCTAGTTTTAATTTTAGCATTTTTTTGTTTGTTTAACAGTGGCTGAGACTTGGAATCAATCTGTCCAACTTCCCCATTTCTTTGAGCTGTATTGGATTTCACATTGGATTAGGAGGTACATTTTTTTTATTATTTTTTAAGTTCATTTTTTTTCTTATATTTTGTGGTTGACTTTTTAAAAAAAAATGTATTTCTGCCTTTCTTTAAAACTTTAATTTGTTGATTTTGAAAAAATCAACAAATTTTATTATAAATAATTAAAAAAAATTTTAATTTATTTTACACCTTTTTGTTTTTTAGGTATTTTCAGTCTGTTTGGACTTTTCTGGTTACAACTTAACATGTTTGAAACTCTGAAATATTTGAGTGCTCTCGGACCATTCACCTTCTTATGCGGAGTTAAAACATTATCGAAATTATCATCTCAGAAGAAATAATGATTTCTGAAAAAAAAAAAAAAACTTAAATTCAACACCGGGAGAAATCAAAGCCCGATCTCAATCCAAGAAGTAACACCATAAAGAAAATAATAATGTACAGTGTGAATAATTCTTTTTATATATATTTAGTCATCACGGTTTCTTTATAGCTTCAATCGGTTTTTTTTTACACCTGATTTAGCCCTATTTTATTTATAATTATATTTAATTTTGTGAGTGCAATTTTATAATTAAATAGTTCATATCGTACTTCTGGAATTTAAAATTATTGTTTAATCCTCATTATCTAATAAGATGTGGGTTCAGTGTAGAATAGTAAAAAGATTTGTTAATTGGTCTTTTTGCTTCATTATTTTTTAAAATCAAAAATTGGAATGGATTTATTAAATTTTTTTACATTTAAGTGGGTTGTTGACGTGAATATATTTTGTATGCATTTACCCTTAAAATATATTAAATAATTTCTCACTTAGATACATTTTCATGACTGAAACTTGACTGTTTTGCTTTATTATTTTTAATTTTTTTTGTTCTTGTTGTTAAATATTGGTTAAAATTTACACCTGTATCTTCATTTGAAATAGGATTGGTTTGTGGGAACAAAATGTGTTTTTTTAAATTTTGATTATTTATGTGGAATCTTACTGATATAATTTGGCTTCTTAAAGCACTTTGATATCAAATGATAACGGTTTGTGTTTTAGCAGAAATAATAAGAACAAGATTAATTATTTTATCTACAATTGATAAGAAATATAAACATTTTATCCCTGTTTAGATGCCTAGAAAGTGATTCTTTTCATAGTTGTATTCATTGCACACACTATTGTGGAAATGAAGAATTCTTCACCTTATCGCACGATTAGCGTGTTTGTTTACATTTAACAAAACTAATTTGCTCTGTTTGTTTAATTAAAGTAACGGTTTTTATCTGTATTTATTATTAAAATCCAACAATCGTAGATAAAGTACGGTACGGATTTTGTGTGAAAACTGCATTTGCCATTGCTCGTGTGGTTTTACTACCCTCGCTGTCCCTCGGGTGTAAATTCCACACTCACATGAATAATGCTACTTTCTGCACTTGACGTGTTATATACTATTATTGGGTAAATAATTATTGAAGAGATGTATGTATTTATTATTATTATTATTTTTTTTTTTTCAAACCAACACAGATTGAACTTATTATGTTTGTGATTGTGGAAGTATTGTAAAATTAACTCAAAAATAATTTCTTGTTTTTTCTCTTTGTCTTGTCTCAATTATAAATTTTCATTTGTTATTTATAAAATAAATTAAATTATAATGGAACAATATAAATTTTCTTACCATAAAAAATAAAATGTTTCAGTTTAGAAATTATGGCATTAAGAAAAAAAAAGAAATTGTTGTTTTACCAATACTTTAGTAGCCCAGAATCGTATAAGATAAATATCTCTTGTGAAAGTCCTACGTGCAAATAAAACCTTATGAATTTGATTTTAAAGAAAGCACTTGTTCATTTTTATTAATTTAAAAATAGTTATTGTATATTTAGCTAATTTGTTGGTGTTATTATTTATAAAAACAAAAAAACATTACAGTTATACATCGTTTTTTTTTTATACTTAAGACCATTCAGCCTAAGTAATTTTTTGTCTAATTGTGTTATAACTTTCCATCTAAGTTTAAATATGTATTTTAGTTTTAAAAACTACAAATAATTCTGAATGTGTATAAATATAATAATACACAGATAATTGTCAACAGTCCTGTATGAAGTATGTGTTTTTTTTTTTTTTGTAATTGTTATGGAAAAATATATCTATTTTTTTTTATTATTTAAATATGGTTAGCCATTTTTTTTAATTTGGTAACACTGATTTTTATTTTGTACCATTGTGATAAATAAATTATTTATTAAAAACTTGTATCTTATGATTTCTTTTGATAGAAGAGAACATTTTAATTTGAATTCGGTCCTCTTTTATTATATTTAGAAATTGAAGCTTTGGGCTCGTTTCACATTGTACTGCATAAGTCCACATCGGCAACAAGTTCACGCAATATAAGCAAGCATAAGCTAAAAGCCAACAGCTTTGAGAGTTACTGACCTTATGATTTAAAATATGTCATTTTGAATGTGTGCATTTGTTCTCGCACACTATTGGGTCTCATTCAGCTGCTGTGGGTTCAGTGGCAGTAGACGACGCTACATGTCGTCCGTATGTTATTTTAAGGTCACTAAATAATATGAAAGTGCCCATACTCTTCTTTATTCCACTAAAAAATTTCAATCTATACTTTTCTGATGGTTTCTCCGTGGTTCATAAAAAAGATTTAATTTATTAGTATGTTCAGGAGATCAAACTCTTGTGATGGGGAATTCAAGGGAAAAAATAATTTACTAAATTTAGAAATATTTAAGACCAACAGTTTTTCTTTAGTATTTCCGATGTTGGTATATACATCTGGTCTTGAATAAGTACATGATTTGAAGGAGTTATTTGGATAAAAGAGGAATGTTTATTTTAAAAATAGGAAAGAAGCATAGGTGAAGGTTTAAGAAAAACCGCATGCCAATGAATCTCTTAAGAAATCAGGCTGTGGCATGCTTCAGAATACTTACCGGGCACGACTATCTAATGAAACATTTACGGAATCGGATAGGAATTAAAGATACTGCACATTATCCTTTGCACATTATGTGGAGTAGGTGAAATGGATGGCCAAAACCTAACAACATGTACTTCCTTGGCAGATATAGTGAAGAAGACTGATGAATCAGAATATTCATATAAAGCTAAATTATTGGACTGCTCGTCACTGTATAGCTGAATCAACTGCAAACCAGCAGGGTGTAGGATAAAAAAAAAAAAAAAAAAAAAAAAATAGGTGAAGGTAGAATGATTACATAATATCATTAATGTAGGACTCTCAGTTTAAAAAAATTACTGATAATTAACGTGGTGATCACAATTTTTTTTTTTTTTAGCTCAAAATTTTGGTATTTGACCTTCTAGATGTCATAATTTGTGCTCTAATTGGCTCCCCAACCTAATTTTCCCACTGTCAATAATCTATTGTAAGACTAGTTAAGCTAATATCATCAAAGGCTGAAATATAATTAAATATTATATTTTATTATGATTTCTCGTACCAAGGATCTTACTTGGCTTATTTCCTTCCATCTCTTATGGGGGGGCATGGGTCGAAACAAATGATCTTCACCTATCCTGATTTTGGACCATGTCTGTCTGGTGTCTGAGCAGAAGCGTGGAGGCTAAATTACTGGCCTGATTTTGATGAAATTTAGCATGCAGGTTCAGAAAAATCATAACCCAAGGCGAAATCAATTAATTAATTGTTGCTCTAAAGACCCCTGAGTTTCTTGCCCTCCACATTCAATAAACTAGCCTTTGATTATCATAGAGAGATTTCCTGTTCGAGAATCACCTAATGCTTGCTTAAATCATTATGAAAACTCACACTTTGATTTCAAGAATGCCAGGGGTCTCGAAAGGCGATAAACTCAGCTGGGTTGTTTACTCGAGTGTAGATTATTTATTACAATACTCGCTTCTAAAATATCGCATAATGTAATTGGTCTTTTCTTTATGGCTGAATGTTTTATTAATCAAACATTTGATTTTTTCAACAGCACAGTTTCTCGAAGGACATGTATGAGAAACTCTCCCTGTCTAAATACTTAGCAGTTTCCCCAAGCTTTCAATCATATAATATTTTCAATAATCGAATGTTTAGTTTACATGAAATAATATTCTTAACAGGCACAGATTCTCAAAGACTTTTTACTAGAAACTCTCCCTGTAAAAATCAGACTTTAATTGGGGGGGTGGGGCACCCCCCCCCCCCCCCCCCAACAACAACAGGAAGACAATTATTTCTTGATTAAGGTACTGATGATTTTGGTTCAAGAATTTGAAAAAAGATAAATATGAATCTAATGATATGTCATTTTCCTGGGAAAAATCTACTTTCTGAGTTATTGATATAAATAAATCTGATTTTGATGAAAATCTTAAAAAAAAGTAAAAATAAAAAACCACCTGTTAAACACTTAAATCATTAAACACAAAAAATCAATTAAATGAGATGTTATGGGGTTTTAAACACAGTTTTAATATCTATATGAGAAAGATTTGTTCGATTTATCAGACCAAGTTTTTCTCTTCTTTAATTTATTTTTAAATTGTCCTCTATAGGCTACGAGCAGTTTTTCACGCCAAACTACTTGGGGGAAACAGTTGTGAGAATTCCCACAGGTGGGGTGGCCACATTGACAGTACTACAACACACCACGTGAAATCAAGCCCAAGCAGGCCACATGTATGATTAGATTACAATGATAGTTGTATTGAAATAGAACATTGACTGTAGTTTACAGTAGTATAATACTACTGTACTAGTAGTATAGTTTACAGTAGTATAATTTATCTAAAAACTCCATTTTAAAATAAATAGTTAATTTAAATCAAATTATAATTATTAACAACTACAAGAAACAACCAGAGAAAAATACACTCCAGCGCTGGGATTTGAACCACAGGCCTCTATATTTCCAGTATAGCGCTCTACCAACTAAGCCACGCAGGAGAATGAATTTCTCTGACGTTAATGATACCTTGTCCCGAATTTAAGCTTTCAATTTTCCACAAATCTGAGAAGTCAACATTAATGACAAAGAACTAGATCGAGAAATAACGCTTATAATTATAAAGTACCCAATTAGTACCTGTACTTAGTACAATCAATTAGAAATTCATATTTTTATGATTTTGCTAGTATTCATACTACGGAAAGATTAAATTTTAATTTAAATCAAATTATAATTATTAACAACTACGGGAAACAACCAGAGAAAAATACACTCCAGCGCTGGGATTTGAACCATAGGCCTCTATATAAATAGTTAAGTAAAGTAAGTCAATAACAAAATAGAAAATAGCTTAAATAACAAATAGTTTGAATGAGGTAGCAAGAAAAGATACCCCTGTGGCCACCTTTTCAGCGTTTAACCCAGCCAATGAATGAATCCGGCTCATTCAACTGCGGGTGACCTTGAGTACGCAGCTCCTTAACCTTCCTCCAGTTGCAAATCACACCTCGTATGGCCGGCCCAACTAATATCACTGTGATTCATATTTGAGGCGTGTTTTCACACAGAACAGCGGCTTGAAAAAAGCTGCGAATTAGGTGCTAAGGATTTAAATTAATAAAAAAATACTTATTTATTAACTACTAAGTTCAAATATATTTTTATGTATAAAAATCTAAACCCTTTAACCAACATACATATCACATTTTTGTTCTAATTACATCATACACTTTAGTTTGATGGACACACATGTAAAATTACTCATTTAAAAAATTAATCAAATAAAAATGAATTAAAAATAATTGATATAACAAAAAGTGAAAAATTTTAAAATCTTTTTTAAAATTTAAAATTCTATGCAAAATGAAGAGCTGTTTTAGCAGCCATGTAAATTGTAGTAAAATATCCAGCGCCCCACGCTATTCCTCTAGCAGGTTGTGGAATAACACAGACAGCGTAAACAAATGTGTGAATGAACCTACCGGCGGTGAATATTCTGAACAAGTTAGTAGCAAGTTGAGGATCAGGTTGAGTCATTATATAGCCGAGAGCCACAAACAGAAATACAGGAATGTTTTCTAGATCGTTCAGGTGAGCTCTGAAAATAAATAAGACTTTAGCAAAGTACACATTTATAAAATAAAATATAAAAACTACCGTATTGCTTCGAATATAAGACGCACTTTTTTTCCGTTTCTGCTTCTCCAAAAATCGGGGTGTGTCTTATATTCGAGGAGCGTTTATATATATGATGCATTAATTTTTTCCAAGATTTTTGGTTTGAAAATCGGGATGCGTCAGTAAGCAAATACAGCAATACAGTATTATTGTCAAAGTGTACATATTTTGTGTCCAGGGGCCCACTTATGGTTGTTAAAATATTAGGTGGTGGTGGTAAGAATAATGCAACAGCAGTCAAATATTCAAATATTTAACTTTTACTCTAAAGAGTGAACCAGGTTTCCATCTGTGAGTGAACTAAATTGGGACGGAAAAGAGCTTAAATTTTATCATTTGAATTTTTTTAAAGCAAGTATGTGATCGTTCTGAAGAACGAGAAAATTTTAGGTCTCTGATTTCAAAAATTCCAAGACAGAAATCGTTTCAGACATCAGGGAGCAGTGTCTGTCACTCAATTTTGCGAACCAACATATCTTAAAAACTACTCGTACGATTTTATTGAAATTTGGATGATAGGTCATAATTAGCCCATTGTTGGTCCCATATACGAGTATGTTTCAACCTTATTTGTGTCCCTTCCACATGCGCACTAACATACATTTATTTACACTTATATCTTCAAAAGCTCTTATTTTATTTTTACAAAATTTTGATGATTCGTCGAAAGTAGCTCGCAGATAGCCCCAGATTAGTTTCAAACATCTGCGGTCTTTACATTTTGCTATATTGATACTTTAATACATGAAAAAAATCAAAAACAATTTTGACAGATTTCAAAAAACAGGGGGAAAATTAAATAAATTGGATAGTAATGGGTTTTAAAAGCATAAAATCATTAAATTTTACAAATTAGGATGCGAGGGAGCTATGTCCCACACTAATTGGCAGAGTATTTTTTCCTTTTTTATCATTACCCTTTTCAGAGATCAGTCACTAAGCAAGATCCATTTTCATTATAACTTCATTAGGGGCATCGGTGATGTGCACTCTAATTTGGGCGAATGTTTTTATTTAGATCCGTCAAAGCTTCATTATTTAATGCAATAGTGAATATGTGATTAATTCTATCATGACAGAACACCAATGATAAACACTTGTGTACACCAAAAGTTAATCAGCTTTTAAAACAGCTTTGCAGCATTTAAATGAATATCCAGCCAGATAGAATTAATCTACTCAGAGACCCAAATTTGATGAGGAATATGGCAACCATCAGAGAGGCTAAAAATTTAAAAGATGTTAAATCAGATCATTGATTGTAAATGATAATTTGAAGTGCTCACCTCCTAACTCTTTCCACATCAGGATCGTCAAATTTCACTTTCAATTCTTTGGAGTTAAAAGCAACATCTTCACTTGCAGCAACCACCTGAAATAAATTTCTTTTATTTAATTCAAACAAATAATATTTCTTTTATTGATATTTATAATAAATAATACCTAAATCAAAAGAATTTGCTCTAGATGATACCATTTTAGAGACAATGCTTTAATCTCTTTCAAATTTTCTTCAAGGTGGTAGTTTTTAGAGTTTGGTGTGATAGGGATGGAGCACACACATTAAACCTTTAGAGGTGAGGTTGTTCGAACTTTTAAGGTATGTTTTTTTTTTACTTGATCTAGAGTAGAACTTAGAATTTACAAACTGCAGTAAACACGTTAAATCAGAAGAGTTATACATAAAACATAACAGCTATTGTGCAGAGAACCTTACACTAAAGAGTTGTTTGGCAGTGGGTGGGACTTACGTGACAGCATTTTGTATGATGTATACATACAACAGAGTATATCTCTTTGTCAAAACATTACATTTGTATTATTTATTCATTTGAGAGGTTATATCCTTTAGTCAAAACAGTACATTCCAGGTAGGCCTTGACACTTTTCTAAGCCCCTCTCTTAAACGCTACCTTACCTGCAGATTAACTAAAATAACCTATTTTTCCAATAGACTAACTCTACCATTTTGTAACAAGATATTTTGGCTAAACTGCAAAAGAAGGTGAGGTTGAGAACCGCTTGGTGTCACAATTGTGCTAGATTTATACCCTACAGAGATTATATCCCTTCGTCAAACAGTACATTTGTACGATTTTTGAATTAGAGAGATTATATCCCTTCGTCAAACAGTACATTTATACAATTTATGCATTAGAGAGATTATATCCCTTTGTCAAACAGTACATTTGTACGATTTTTGAATTAGAGAGATTATATCCCTTCGTCAAACAGTACATTTATACAATTTATGCATTAGAGAGATTATATCCCTTTGTCAAACAGTACATTTGTACGATTTATGCATTAGAGAGATTATATCCCTTTGTCAAACAGAACATTTGTACGATTTATGCATTAGAGAGATTATAAATGTGTGACTTGTACATAGAAGAGTTGATATCCCTTTGTCAAAAAATGCGTTGTACGGTGCTGTTTACAGAATCAAAGTACAAAATAAATTATTTTGCCCTAGAATTTTCAACATCCGCTCTGCACTGCTTCGTGGATTTTCTGAAGAAAAACAACTCTGCTGCAAATAGACCAGGTAGAGGTTCAAATCGAAGTACAAAATTCGATGGCAACGTACAATTCATTTCAGCCATGCGTTGGAGTGAGGCCTTGCCATCTTTTCTACTAACACCGTATTATGCAGATTTACCATACTTCCTTCAAAATGAACCGTATATTAAGGCTAAGGTTAGTGGATTTGCAGAGTAGATTATATGTGATCTTGACTGCCAGCCGGTTTTTTTCTAAGAAAACTTTTAAAAAAACAACCTTCAATTCTAGGCAGTATTAAACAATGCACTGAAGTAGTTAGAGAATTATTTGAATTCATCGCATAACGTTTTCTTTCATAACGTCTGAAGATTATAACTTACGTGTTAAACAAAAAACACTATTAAGAGTCAATGAGATTTTCGGTAAACAATTAAGTACGTATGTAAGCTTGATCTTCAATGAAATTATGTTCAAAATTACAATAGATTGGACCTAATTTGTTTTATAAATGCAGTTGAAATTAACATCAAATAGTTATTTATTCACCTTCTTTCTGAACCTTTGACGGGCGGTCAGAGGGGCCATGAACAAGATCTTCAAACCGAGAATCGAAGCATAGAAAAGGTAAGATGTAAATAGAGGGTTTTCCGTTGATAAAATACTATAAATGGAAGGCATTTTCTTGAAAAAGAGTAAATAATTCCAAAAACCAAACTAGATAGACAAAATATATTATATTAACTACCACAATAGACACTGGGACTGGGAATATCAAAAATAACTGTCTGATGAAACTACTCGGCGAAATGAAAAGCAAAAAAAAAATATAATTATAGGCTTTACAGATTAGATTCTAGAAGGCTCTATCAATGGCGTTACTGATAACAAGAGTTCAATTATTTAAATTATTAATTTAATTGGTGATCTATTTGAGTTGGGCGACACTTCTTGTCTTGATAACAGAAACTGATATTGTTCTAATTTTAAATTAGAGATAAGGTAAAGACGTTCACTTCATCGAACGATAAAATGTGTACGCAAAAGTAAAAGAATAATTAAAACAATTTAAAACTATGAAGTTAACATTTTATATTAATTATAATTTAAATACATATATAAATAAAATATATAATTTTAGTGCTTATTTGCTACAATGGAAAAACTCTTTAAATAAATACATTTCATAATTTAGCGGTACTAATTCATATGCGATTTATTTAAAGGATTATTTTTGTTTTGGGTGTGTGGTAACAATGCTTTTTTGTCCTTCCCAGCTTGAGTTTCTTTTTCTCTGGCCGCCATATTTGAGTTTAAACTTAAATATTTCGGATTTTCTGTATTAGCATCGTAAACAACAAGTAAATTATTGAATTACTGACACGTTTCACTTGTCACTTTCACACGTTCACTTCTTCTTCTTTAAATAATGCATGACACACTCAGTGGTCTCTGGCCTGAGCAACTAGGTCTCTTCAGACCAGAGACGGAACTAGACCTGCTGAGGCCCGTGTGCAAGATTTATTTTGAGGCCCCCCCCCCCCCCCAAGATGACCAATATTTTTGGCGCCTCATTTTTCAGGATACACATAGGTTTGCTACAACTAAAACTAATTGCTACAAAAAAAACTTTATTTTATGATAAAAAAAAAAACAAAATAAATTAGATTCGTATTTTAATGGACTACATTTTAGAATATTTCAAAATCACCGGAACCGTTTTCGAGAAATACTTTTTTCATAGTTTTTGAGGAGTAGCGCCCCCCAAATTTTAAGGTAAAATTAATTTCTCCTCGGGGTATGATTTTTCTGAATAAGTGTATGCTGAATTTCGTCAAAATCGGCCCAGTAGTTTAGGCTCCAGGTGTCTGCACAGAAAAACGACACACATTTTTAAAAACTATTTTTTTGGACTGAGGGGACCTCAAAACGAGTAAATCCATCAAAATCGAATTTTCGCGCCATTACAATAAAAAAAAAAAGTTACGAAAATGAGTAAAAAAGTTGTCTGTAATGGCTCGTTTTTACTTTAGCATCCCTTTGTGTTAATAGTTATTTCGCCAAAGGAACATTATTCAGAGTAGCATATATTCCTTAGTCGAAATTACTGTTAAGACGAAGGGATATTTATTTTAATGTATCTTGGGACAAAGAAATATCACACTTGTGTTTATAATTGTGATCATATCTCTTAGTCTAATCAACTATTAAGATAAAGGAATATTAAATATAGAACTTCCCCAGGAGTCTCAATGTCTTGGGGAGACAAACACACAAACCTTTTTGACTTTTGTAGGGCAGACTATTGTTTAGAACCAAGGGGGTGCTAAAGTAAAAAAGAGCCCTTGTAATTAATACAAAAGAATAGATTTCGAGTTTATGGCTCAAAATAAGAACTCTTTATTTTAATTTTTTTCTTAGATCCATTATTTTACCCGTTAGACTTGAGTTGAATACTCATATTTTGAAACTTTAATTCTTGGAGAAAAAATTCCAAAAGTAAAAAGTTCTTTTTTTAAGCCATAGAATTTAACTTTAGCCTTAAAAATGTGTCTTCTAATAACTTTTTTATATTTTAAGTACTGCTGCAGAGCATTTTAGCGCTCAAAGTGCTTAGCATTTTTTCTGTAAGCGCATTTTAAGTTAATATCGAACCCAGCAAACCGCGTCTTTCTTCCTACAGTAGATTCCGGAGATATTGAGTGGATCATCGTGTTAGGTGGCCCCTGTGTAGACAAATTTTACAAGTTAAAAATTTATAATTAATTTAAAAACTTACTAAAGATAGTTACATTTTGATGAAACATATAACATCAACTGTCTAACAAAATTATAATAATAATAATAATTATTATGTGGAAAAGTATATAGATGCCTACCACATAAAAATAATATTAATAATAACAATGGTAATAAATAAAATAAAAACTAACTTCACCTTTTTAGTAAAATTATTATTTATTTATTTTTATTTTATTAATTTTATTTTATAACTGGCTGAGCGGAAGTGAGGCCCCCCTTACCCCGAGGCCCGTGTGCGGCTGACCCCATGCACACGGCTAGTTCCGGCACTGCTTCAGACATCTCTCTCTAAACTGAACCGAAGTCCCGCCTGCTGAAAGTCCTCTTCTACTCTTTCCAACCAGTGGCGTAGGAACGGGGGGGGGGGCTATCGGGCTTGAGCCCCCCCCGTCAGACTTGAAGGGGCCATAAAATTATAAATAAAATAAAAATTAGTACATGGGTTTATGTCTGAAACTGCTTAAAATGCTGTTTTTGAACGTTTATTTTCCAAAATTTTCCCGGGGGAGGACCCCCGGACCCCCCTCCTATAGCGGGGGGGGGGGTTAGAGGGTAGGTTGTAGTCTGGGCACATTAAATTCTAGAAATCGAGCACTGATAAAGAGTATGTACCCCCCCCCCCTTAGTAGAGGTGCCAAGCCACCCCCGTCAAAAATGAATTCCTACGCCACTGTTTCCAACCACTGAGCTCGGCACTTCTTTAGATTGTTACTCCCCTTAAAAAAACAGAGGGGAGTAACAATCTAAAGAAGGTGTACGGGATGTGCTTATTTAGAATCCCCTTATAAAAACCGAAGTGTGATATTCCTTTATCCCAAAGTACATTGGACTAAATATCCCTTTGTCTTAATAGTTAGACATTTATATTCTAAAATAACATAGGGGATTAACAATCTAAAGAAGTACCCTTAGCTCTAGGTCTCCCTCTTGACTAAACGTCCCATGGTTGAGAAAGACTTGCTGCCTAGGCGGTCCTCTCCCATCCTTTTGCCGTTAGACCTGATTATACCACTGCAGTGAAGCTTGAATGGGAGATATCATTATACAGTGCACGTAATTCCTCATTCCATCGTGAACGTCACTGTCCCTGTGCATGCTGTCATAAATTATTGTTGTTTATGAGAAACAAGTAATTAACAACATGAAAAATTAAGATTTTAATGGGTTATTTGGTTAATGCAAAACATTATTCCTACGTTAAAAGTGGGCGAACAGCACTGTTTTACAGTTCAAGGTGTTGGAAGTTGACAATGCTTCATATAATATCAATAGAAGTACTCAAAATACATAAGTAAATAAGACGAAATTATTATAATGATAGATAATCTCGAAAAGAAATAGTAATCATAAATCGATTTAGAGGAAATATTTACAAAAATAAACAAAAAACATTGATAAAATGATAATAGAGATCAGCTGACAACTGACAACAACGAATGTTTGATAAAAGTTGATAAGTGATAACAATACATTAGTTGAGTATGTTGGCCGCTTGGAAGCAGCACTTACCACTTGTTCCGTGCTCTTTGTTTAAAAACCGACAACGTTACATTTCTACCAAGGATCTTATATAAAGAATCTTTATATAAGATCCTTGATTTCTACAATCGTTGCATCATAGCTTTTCTGTGCGTGTGATTGTGTTGGGCCTTGATAACAGATATTTTTATTCTTTAAATTCCCACAAACTCTTAATTATATCTTGCGAGTGAATTATTTCGATAAGATTGTTTTATTTGATGACAACTCAAGGTTAGCCAGTGAGTCTACATTTACAGTTTGTAATTTCACTTACTAGTTCTACATACTCCTTGCTCGTAAGATTCAATAATTATAAATCAAAATGCCGGCCGTATTCAACGTTTTAACTACAGATAACCCTGTTTTTGCTGCTTACTTATTCTATGCATCCGTTTTAGCTATAAAACTTTTGATGATGGTACCTCTTATTGGTCGCCAACGGTTTGCGAAAAAGGTATAAAGTTATTTATTTTTTTAGTTATAAATTCATCTTTATGTCGGTTTTATTATGTAACCGGTAGTCGGTAAAATCGATGCATAAATTGGATATGATGTATAAAAAGATTGATATTTCAATTTTCCGGCGTAATACAATGCGCCGTTTTGTAAATATTCTACGTTTCCATGATGTTTAAACACGGATTAAATCCTGATTTGGGATTTAACAAGTTAGGTGTTTCCATGAGTAGTATCGAATCCGTTTTCAATACACCAATTGATAATAATAACATGCACAACGTTTCCATGATGTTTAAATACGCATTGAATACGGGTAGAATACAGTTTTTGGATCCAAAGTGTCCATGGAAACCTAGATTCAATACGGATTAAATACGATACCGATCCTGATACATTACATTCTGGGATCGTTTCTGGATCGAGTTGCAATGGAAACACCTAAACTCATGACATGTGCAGAGCGTGTGAGTGAGTGCACCTAGCATATTTCTGTAGAAACTGTAGTAAAATCTGTCAAAATACGTAATAAAAAGTATGGTTATAAAAGTTAAAGGTTACAAAATTATTTATAACCTTTACCAAAAGTAACCTAGAAAAGTTTTTTATTTGTAGTATAGTTGTAGTTATAATTTTTTGTCAACACAGATTTTTACTATCTGTTTCATCATAGTTTTCTGTCGACACACATTTCTACTATCTGTTTCATCATAGTTTTTTGTCAACACACATTTCTACTATCTGTTTCATCATAGTTTTCTGTCGACACACATTTCTACTATCTGTTTCATCATAGTTTTTTGTCAACACACATTTCTACTACCTGTTTCATCATAGTTTTCTGCAAACCTGTGTGTATTGTGTTGGTTGACGAGACCTTGAGAAGAGATATTATTCTAAATTCCCGCCAACTCAATTATATTTTCTGAGGGAATTATTTCCATAAGATTATTATAATTGATGACGGCTCAAGGTTAACCATCCTTCCACTTTCTAGAGTTAGTCTAGTTTTGTGATAATTTTATTTCACTAATCTATTCTTGTGACATTCAATAATATGATCAAAATGCCGCCCTTATACAATGTTTTAACTACAGATAACCCTGTTTTTGCATCTTATGCATATAATATATCCGATTGTTATCTGATGTTTACCCTTCCCTTGCATCATTAATAATAGCCTAATTTCTATTTTAGAGGTTCAAGGTTGTATTTTAATAATTATTATCTTAGTTTTTAAAATACTTTAGTTTATTCCTAGTTGACTTATTTGTAGAATAGTATGTTGATGCTGGATATGTGTGGCTAGTTGATGTGTTTTGACAAAATAGTACAGAAAATTAAATACTATTCACTGTGTGCGCGTCAAAACGATGTTTAATGCCGCAAAGTTTCATGGTTTTATCTCTTTTTACTACTGGTCTTATATTACTTTGCTTTGTAAGTTTCATCGCACATTTCCGTTTCCCCAATTTTGAACCACTTCCCGTCATTTAATCTTCCCCAAATTTTGCCCATAGATGCAACTAAGGTGAAGAATACAGAAACAAAACAAAAAAAAAAAAAAAAAAAAAAAATGGCGTCAAATTTATTTACTTTTTAAGTTTCATCGCACACCTATTACCCCAATTTTGAACCACTTACCGTCCTTTAATCGTCCCCAAATTTTGCACATAGATACATCTAAGGTGAAGAATACAGAAACCAAAAGAAAGAAATTAAATTAAATTAAATGGCGTCAAATTTATTTGCTTTTTAAGTTTCATCGCACACCTATTCCCCCAATTTTGAACCACTTACCGTCATTCAATCTTCCCCAAATGTTGCACATAGATACAACTAAGGTGAAGAATACAGAAACCAAAAAAAATAAGGTTGAAAATAAGACCAGTTTTGAAAAATGGCATTTTTATATTAGTTATTATTTAAAAGTTATTGGAACCGTACAGAGTAACAAACAGACACAGGAACGAAATTATAAGGGTTTCTTTTTTTGGTTTTACCAACAAAAACCTATAAAAATGGGGTACCACCCCTAATCACCTTCCACATGAGAGGAGAGGTGATTAGCTGGTGGTGATTTTCAACGGGAGAGCGCTTAATTATCACATCACACTCCCCTAAAACCACTTTTCCAATACCAACAAGTTCATCTACAGGACATAGCTTGGCAATAGGCATTTGAAAAAAACAAACTGGTGGAGAGCACGGCCATGTTCCGCCCATTTTGGTGGAGAATGTGATTTTCATGATCCTGAGTACAAAATTAGTTTGTAGACCAAAAAACAAGTTGATGTTAATATGTCACTTGATAGATTAGTAATTAAAATATGACTCCAAATCGAGAGACAAATTAACATCAACATGATTTTTGTGTAATGAAGAAAAAAACCCTTTTTTGTTTGCAGTAGTCTCTCTAATCCAGACACCTCTAGGCCGGACATCTGGTTAATCCAGACCTCAATAATTTTCTAATCACGTACAATGATAAACTTTGAATTTTAGGTTTTTGTACCAAGTACAAAAAGAAACCTTATAACGGCTCTGTCTGTCTGTCTGTCCGTTGCTTGTTTCAATTCATAAACTACTACAGCTAGGAACATGAAATTCGGCACACAGGTGCATTTCGGCATTTGTGACGACTGGACACTTTTTCGATTTTTCACACTTAATATTTTTTGTATGGCTGCCAATATGGCGGGTGACTAAAAACGTTTTTAGTCACCATGACATGTTATAAATCAATTTAAAGGTATTGAAGTGTAGAAAAAGAATATGCAACTATTACACTTAATAATTTTAACTTAATCGTACAGAAACTGGCGATTATCGCCTCACGTACTTACGTGAAGCGCTCCATACTTGTTTATTAATATGATGGTCTGGACCTTATGTTTTTATCCTAAGTCAATTTATAGGTTTATAAAGTGGGCCTGCATTGAGACTAAGCAGTCATTTTTATGATTAAAAACTTTGATTTTAATAGTTTTACCCAGTTAAAACTAGTTTCACAGACATTTTAACATAGATTCCGTTTAATACGGACTTTCGGTGATCCGGACAGTGATCAGCGCCATGTAATATGGATTAAAGAGACTGTACTGTAATTAATTATATATTTTTAACTGCAATGAGGTATCCTTTTACAAGTGTATCTTTCTGTCACTCTCAAAGTAGTTAAACTTATAAATATGTGAAATATTATAACTAAAAATCTACTTAAGTTCTTTTACTGTTTCTTATTATCTGCAGTTAATGTGCTTGTTTTTTTTTTCCTCCTTCCTTCCGCTTCAGCAGCTATGGCCATTAGCGGGAACTACTTTCCAGTACTAGCTATTTATCTTTTGGTAGATTCTTAGATCACAATAATAAAATCTTGCTTTAAAGTTCATTAAACACTCTCATATCCTTTATAAAGTTGAGAACGTCAGCTCCACGCCCTGATCCGATAGCAAACACAGACTCCAGTGATTCTATATTATATTTGTCACGGTAGGATTTTAGTGCTGGGCAGTCCAACATAATATGTCTAACATTTAAAATTTCTTTTTGACATTGTGGGCACACAGGAGGATGACGACCCAAAAGAAGGTGTTTAGTTTATGTGTTAGCCTTGTATGGCTTATTGCCAAACGCATTAATACTACTGCCTCCCTCCGCGAGAAAGACAACACATCACTTTGGATATTCAGGCGATATCTTCGTTAGGCCAGATCTTGGTTTAGCCAGTGCTCCTTCCAGACATTTATAAATAAATAAATAAATAAATAAATAAATAAGCCATTTATTGATCATACAAATACACATTGAGATATAAAAAAATTCATTATTAAAAGTAATAGGTACTATTTGTATTTGCATTCGAACAAATCAGCAGAACGCTGTGGCAACTCGTTTCGGGAGTATGCGAGTGATTATTAATATTAATATTTTTATTTTTATTTTATTTTAATATATTCTATTTTAGTATTGTGTTATTTTTATTTTTCATAAGGCAAGCAATTTAAATTATTATCTATAATACACTTTTCTTATATACATGTTTAAACATTATTAGAAATCAATAAATAATTAATAAATAAACACAAAAACAATATAGTAAGGAATTAACAAGTAAGGAACAACAAACTTAAAAATTTACTTTAAATAACAAAACAAATAAATAGAATATGTAACTATCATGCTACTCACTAAAATTTATTTACATGCAAAAACTAAAATGCTTTATAATTTCTAAACGAGAAAACTCTGCATACAATTTAATTTAACCACAAGTTTCATATTAGTTTTTCCACAGCCAAACATCACAATACACTTGGGTCATTCGCTTCCACTCCGCTCTTTCTAACGCCTTCCAGACATTTATTCATCTTAAATTTTATTAGAGTTACTACATCCTCGACTCTTGCTTGGCGGTAACTCAGATTCACTGGACTGGTCTGCTGCTTTGGCTGCTTGATCAGCTCTTTCATTCCCCAGGATACCCATGTGGCCTGGAACCCACATAAAAGTAATACTAAAACCTCTCTTTATAAGGCGGTTATAAGATGATATAACCTTATTGACAAGAGGGTCTTTGGTGAAGATGTCATCCATGGCCTCAAGGGAACTCAGAGTATAGGAGCAGATCATGTGCTTGTTGTAACCGTATAATTGCCATTTTTAACTGGATATACAGTAGAGTCTCGCTAATTCGGTAATCCAGTCTGGATTACCGAAAGTCTGGTTTAAACGGAATCAGTTTTAAAATATAATATAAAACAATACCTCTAATCACTTCTAACCACCTCAAACCACCTCTAACCACACGCGGCTTGGCGAAATTTCACAGAACTGCGTTGAGCCACCGCTACATGTTTCTTAAAACTCTCTCACCATCTTATCGCATTTTATCGTATTTCCTGGAATACACTACCTTTATATCTTCCGCCCTACATTTCTATGGAACCAAAAGAGATTTGTCGATGTTCTTACTTATTCTAAATCTGTTAATTTTTTAACAGAAATACCGGGTATTCCTCGTGTCGGAACATTGGAATGTACACCTCTAAACTATTCTAGGAACAATTTTATATAAATTTTAATAGACAATAAAAGCAGATACTTCGATAATCTTAACAATTCATAAATCTGAATTAGCCCTGGTTCCAATTTGTACATAGTTTTTAGCCTGTCCTGATTATACGGATGTCCGGACTAGCGGGGTCCGGATAAGCGAGACTCTACTGTACTCACTTAAGTAGCTGCAATGACAATGAGTACCTATCCTTCACAAGTTTAATTTTGTTTATAGTTTATTTTTATTTATTTGTAATATGTTGCTACCTCTAGTTCTCTTCTTTAACAATTACTTAAATAATCTTTGTATTTTTGTTTCAGATATTTACTTCTCCCGAGGACACTGTTCTGCTGAAGAATGCAAAAGTTAAATATGACGATGCCGACATTGAACGTGTTAGAAGGTTTGTGTAAAAACTTTATGATTGATTAAAGTACCGAAATTTTCTAAACTCAAACATAGTAAATTAAAAAAAAAAAAACTAAATTAAACAATAGCTAATATACAAGGTGTTTTAAGTCTACCTGTTAAAAATTCGAGGAGCTTATTTAGGACGTCAAAACTAAACTTTTTTTTGTCTTATAAGGATAGTCTCGATGTGTTTTTTTTACTGATGTTTTTGATTTTATCGATTTTCAGATGTTTTTCTCATTTTAATGCCTTATAACCTTGAAACCAATAAGGATAGAAAGGTGTGGTTTGCGGCATTCAAAAGTGCATCAATTCTTTAAAAATGGCGCATTTTACGAGATGTAGGACCCCTTGGCCACCCAGATATCTTTTGTTGTTCGGCGCCTACAGACCTAAATGTGTACACATCTTTACACTATTACTCTTCTTATAAAAAACGGAGGAGAGTAAGAATATAAAGTATAAAATATATATATAATAATATATATATAATATATAAAATATATAATATATAAAATATATTCCAGGAGATAGCTTGCAAAAAAGTATCTGACTAACAAAAAGCTAGAATAATAAAAAAAGCTAGAAAGATCAAGCTAGAATTTCGTAGTAAATGAGTTGGTACCCTTTTAAGAATATGTGGTCGGCTAAGTTTGTCTGCGGGACATAGCTTGGCAATAGGCATTTAAAAAAAAAAAAAAAAAAACGGTGGAGAGTGGCCATGTCCCGCCCTTTTTGATGGACAATGAGATTTTCATGATCCTGAGTACGAAATTAGTTAGTAGACCAAAAATAAAGTTGATGGCAGTTTGTCCCTTGATATGGGAACACTTTGACTTGGAGTAATATTTGACTATCTAACATATTGTGACAAACTACCATTAACTTGATTATTGGTCTACTAACTAAGTTCGTACTCAGGATCATGAAAATCTCATTGTCCACCAAAAAGGGTGGTACATTGCCGCTCTCCACCGGTTTGTTTTTTTCAATTGCCTATTGCCAAGCTATGTCCCGCAAACGAACTTAGCTGACCACATATTCTTAAAAGGCACAAAAACAATTACTTATACACAAAATTCTAGCTTGATGTTAGTCAGAAACTTTTTTACACGCTATAGGGGGAGTTACAATCTAAAGAAGTACCGAGCAGTCATCGTGAAATGAGACTGCACAGACATCTGGGCGGCCAAGGTGCCTTATTAAAGCTCATAAAATGCGCCAAATTTGGCGAGCTTTGTAGTTTGTTGAAACATTAAAGAAAGACACACTGTCGGACTAGTAGTAGTAGTAAGGGGGCGGGGAGGCCAAGCCTGGCAACTAGACCGCACTCGGGTCCTTTTTGCCAACCCCTGGTTTTTCACGCCCATCGAACCACCTCAGTCTTACCCTCAAGTCTCCTAGTTTGGGTAATAAAGGAGAGGATATCCTGCCACTTAAGTGTGACAAGTTCCTCCTCTCTGATAATCCCTGATCCTAAGGTGTGAAAGCGTAGTCTCCCATGTCCTTCGCAAGCTCCCACCAGGTGGTAGGCTGTTTCCTCTTCTTCACCACATACTGGGCATGTGGGGTCCTCTTCAATCTTTAATAGTGCCAGATGTCTATTTAGTTGACAATGACCTGTTAAGACCCCCACCATTTTTCTTAGGTTGGGTCTACTCAGTCCCATGAGCCATCTGGTTTTCCCTTTATCTAGCTGACTAGATAAAGGGACTAAACATTTTTATAAAAATTTTAAAACATCAACAAGCAAATAAATTCTTGTGAATCCAAACTATGTTTTGTCATCCTGTATATCTCAACTTAAATGGAACATTTTTAAAGAAAATTTTTATGCACTTTCAAATAATACCACAAAGTGTACCTTTCTATCTTTATTGGCTTTGAAGTTAAAAGGCATTTTAATCGGAAAAAATATGTGATATTGATAAAATCAAAAATAGTGGTAAAGTCAATAATAAAACCACCTTGAGGCTATACTTACAAGAACACCAAGTTTAGTTTTGACCTTTTAAATACACTCCTTGAATTTCGACATCTGGACCGAATGGATTCGATCAAATGGACTGGTTAACACAAACCAGTAACATTATAAAGTTTATTGAATTAAAAAATTATCTATATGAGGTCTGTTCAAAAAGTACGTGGACCTGTTTGAATTGCGTGGCTCCAGTTGGTCCCAGGGGGATCTGCTTGGTGTCACTAGGTTTGTACAGATCAGGTGATGATAATGATTCCCGATTGCAGATGTCTTTATTTGTTGATTAGCTACGAGGTTTTTAGTGAAGGGTGATTTTTTTTTGTTTGTCGAATTTCCTGAATGAATGACTTGAAGGAGCAACAACTTGCTGTTAAATTTTGTGTTAAACTTGAAAAATCTGTGGCTGAAACATTTGCTATGCTTAACACGGCTTATGAGGATGTTGCTATGAAGCATACAGCATGTTTCAAGAGGCATTAATGTTTTAAGGTTGGTCGACTGTCGATTGAAGACGATGAACGCCTTAGACATCCTTCCACCTCAACTGACGACCCACACGTGGACAAAATCAACACCCTAGTGAGAGCAAATCGACGTCTGACCATTAGGGAGCTTGCTGAAAAGTGTTGGATATCAGTTGGATCTTGTTACGAGATTTTGACCAAAAAATTGAAGATGCACGGAGTTGCTGTGAAATTTGTGCCACGCTTGATGACGGACAACCAAAAAACCCATTGCGTCCGGGTTTGTCAGGAACTGCTTGATCGTTCAGAAGAAGATGAACACTTCTTGTCAAGGATCATATCACACCTGACCTTGCTCCTTGTGACTTTTTTTTTGTTCCCCAAACTCAAAAAACCCTTGAAAGGAAATAGTACATTACGCGTCGAGTGCGGAAAGTAGCATTTTGCATGCGAGTGTGGAGTTTGCACCCGAGCGACAGCGAGGGTTGTAAAACCACACGAGCAATGCAAAATGCCGTTTTCGCTCGAGTTGCGTACCGTACTTTATACGATTGTTAGATTTAATTATAAATACAGAAAAAAATAAACTTGCTGTATGTAAGTTCGTATCTCTCTCTTGATAAAGATGGCATTAATTCTTGAGTTGTATTTTTTGCCGAATTAATTATTTCTGGAGGAGTATTATTCTCCACATTTTCGTCAAAGTCACTTAATTCACTCATTGTTTTTCACTAAAAACTCGATATAAACAGCTACTTTAATAAAAGAACAGCAAATTAGTTTTGTTAAATGTAAAAAAACTAGCTAATCGTGCGTAAAGCTGAAGAATTCCTCTTCTTTACCGCACTAGTGTGGTAAAGAAGAGGAATTCTTCAGAACTATGAGACGCGCATGCGCAATAAATACAAGTACGTAAATAATTACTTTCAACGCATCTAAACAGAGATATAATGTTTATATTTCTTATCAATCGTAGATAAAAGATTTTAGGCGATTCCCGAGATTAAGGCAAATTTGACGGAGCTGAAGGAAATTAGAACAGAAGTGTACCAGGACTGTTTCAACTAGTGGAAACACCGTTGGGATAAGTGTGTACGTTAGGGAGGAGAGTACTTTGAAGGGGACCCAGACTTGTAACTTCTCAATAAAGTATGTTTTGTTTTATAACGTCAGTCCACGAATTTTTTGAACAGACCTCGTATTATCTGATAATAAACTTCAAAAAATGTACCTTTAGTATTCTTTCTTTAAAAATTTTCATTTTTTTTTTTTTTCAGGGCTCACCTTAACGATTTGGAAAACATCCCAATATTTCTGATAGTAGCTCTTGGATACATTCTAACCCAGCCTAATCCTGCGTTTGCTATCAATCTGTTCCGTGTATTCACAGCTGGTAGAATTATCCATACATTAGTCTACGCTGTAGTTGTTATACCACAGCCGGCTAGAGCACTCGCATTTGGTGCAGGATATGTTACTACTTTTTACATGGCACTAAGGACTCTATTGTATTTTGCTTAAGTTTTGGTTTGAAATAATTTTCATATATATTATGTTATATGTGTTTTTTTTTTAGCATTTTTGCTAAAAGTAAGACTGTATTTGTAAATGCCCTCTACATATCTCTCATATTTTTTACATCGAAAGAATGCAATAATTGATATTTAGTTTTTTTTTAAATATAAATAATCTTAATAAAATAAGCTTATAAGTAAAAGGAGAGAACAATATTTAATTGATATATTAATTTAATTATAATTTTCAGTTGTTAATTTTCCATTGCAACCTAACATTCCTTAACTGCTATACCATATAGTGTGGGATAGCGCATTATAAATTATTCGTATAAAGAAGAAAATATTGCATATATAATCATAAAATATATAATATGAAGATTCTTTAAGCACTATTTTACAGAATATCCAGTTTGTGGAATTCAATTTCCTATTATAGAGAGCTGAAAATTCATTATTATCTGGTCATATGATACTTTTAGATGCAGCCTTTTGTCCTGTGGTGTAGAACAAAATTTGTTTTTGTTTTTTTTTAATAGAGATTAAGGTTCAATATAAAAATATAATATTTAAACTTTTTTTTTTAGCACTATTCTTACTTTTTGTAAAAATATATATTTTTTTAATCATAAGTTTGTTTTAGAAACAAAAAAAGTTATTTACTTATCCCTGTCTCAATTTATTACATTGCTTTGATAGTTTCAATGTTGTTTCATTTTAAGCTAATAGCTTGATCTTAAATTATAATCTAATTTATTTAAAAAACAATGGACTCTTTCATATCCTAGAGGTCGACCAAGAAGTCATGAACACGGGAGAAACTGAAAGCTTAACTTCGTTTAAAATCGGAACTTCCGAGTAGTGCCGAAGTCAGTACAGTCGGGTGCTAAGACAATACCCATTTCTAGTTTGTATGACATGCCCAGTTATGTTAAATCTCACGAATAACAACAGGAAGGTTTCCAATCTGTTAGGTTTCCTGTTTTGTTTGTTTTTATACAGCACGAACTATCGTCACAACTGTTCTAAATCCAAATCAAACTCAGAAATAAAGAGGAAGAAAAGAAATAGATTAAGGAAAAAGAATATCGATTTAGATTTAAAGAATATTATTATGAATAATCAATAAATAATAATATAAAGATTTTATCGTATATTATTAGTGATTTCTTATCAGGTACAGTGTTGCCTGTTGCAAAAAATATAGAAATTATCAAAAATAAAATTATTAATAACAGAAGAACAACACTGTGTTGTTTGACCGTGATCTATTATATCAAAAACTGACTGTACATGACGACACTAGCGCACTCCTCTCATTTCCATGACTTCTTGGTCGACCTCTAGTAGTAAGTGTAGCACTTTTAAACATCTATACCGTAAAATATTGCATAATATAATACGCTGACACCTAAAATTCAGGGATAATTTTAAGTTTGTGCGCACAGTACAAAAGATTCCATTTCTCTGCCAAGCTTACTGAAGGTAACGGAAGTTATGTGATCGTTCCGAAGAATTAACATTTTTTAGGTTTGTCTGTCGCTTAATTTTTGCAAACCAACATATATTAAAAAACTACTCATCTGATTTTATTGAAATTTGTATGGTAGATCATAATTATTATGATTAGCCCATTGTTGGTCCCTTATAAGTTTCAACCTTCTGCGCCTATTTGTTTCTCTTCCACATACGCACAAACATATGAGGAGCCTAGTATCAAAGACGGACATTCTACATTTTTTCTGAATTTCAGTTATCAATTATTGTTTCTTATAGATTTTTGGCTGCTGCATCAGATTCTGCTATCCATTTGTATCAAAAACGACCAGAAAAGGGGTAAAATGCAATAATATTTGAAGTTTTGTTTCAAATACGGACAAGTCAACACACGTTTTGCTTCAAAAGTGGACATAACCGAAACAGCCAATCAGGAGGCTGCATTTTACTAATTCGTTCCTATGATGCTCTGCGGGCTCTAGCATCTGAATACATACTCCTACCATATTTGCCATACATGTTTAGAAAAATGATACCCCGAGGGGAAATCGAGAAATCAATTTTAGCTCTAAATTTGGGGGCACTACCCCCTAAGAACTCTGAAAAACTTGAAAAAAATGATTTCTCTAATATTATTATTCTAACCATTATTTTCAACGTCATTTTGCTTCAAAAAACGGACAAAACCTTGTTTTTGTTTCAAAAGCGGACAACTCCACTTTTTATCTCCATTTGGCAGCTAAAATATCAAAGAAATTCACGTTTTCAGTACTTCTAACTAGTTTTGAGTCTGTTAAGAATCTACAGAAAAAAAATCATTGCTTTAGCACCTGTAGAATTTGAGCTACAGTTTTTCGGCTCTCCTGTAAAATTTTGAAATGTGCTCTTGTCCGTATTTCATACTAAGCTCCTCATATATTTGTTTACACCTATATCATCAAAAGCACTTATTTGATTTATATGAAATTTGAATGGTTTGTCGAAAGTAGACCGCAGATAGCACCAGATTATTTTAACCGTCTACTCTCTTTAACTTTTGCCTAATTGATACTTTAAATCATATAAAAAAAAAATGACATTAAAAAAAATGGGGGAAACAATTAAATAAATTAGACAATAATAGCTTGTAAAAGCCTAAAATGAATAAAGTACGTGATAGGAAGCTTTGTGCCACACTATTTGACATTCTATTTTTTTAATTATTAATTTAATTAATTAATTTAATTTAACTGGGGGCCGGCGTAGCCGAGTGGTTAGTGCACTCAACTCTGAAACCAAGGTCTAAACTCCGGCTTTGAGTTCGAATCCCAGAGAGGTGAGACATGTTTCACACTGATGATCTCATTGATTAGATGAGTAAAGTGGCCGGATAACCCCCCGTCCTGTAATAACCCTGGCAGTTGATCGAGACTATAACCCAAAAGAAAAGAAAAAAAAAAAATTGTCGTTTTCAAATCTAATGTTACCTTAAGTTTAAGTCTGTTTCTTGGTTTGTAGATTATCTGAAGAAGGCTGCTTTAGAACAGACTAAACCAGTCATTTTTTTATTCTAGGGGGCTTTTACACCTGAAGACGCAGACCACTTAGGTCGGCCCATTGAACAAACCCGGGTTAGGGACCGAAATCTTCACACTCGTGTGAAGATATGGTGGTTTACATGGAATCTATTAACATTTATAAAATTGTTCCTGATTTAGTTTACAGGTATATTACTATATTCTGGTGCGTTATGTTAAAAAAAGAGTTTGAATAATTATGAGTAGGAACATTGAAGAATCGAATCCTTAAAATTGTAAGGGGGGGGGGGGGGGTCTAAAGGTACTGTATTGCTGGAAATACATTATACAACTGAGAATGAGATAGGGTTTTAAGAAGCACATAGCTATTAAGGCGCTGTACACACTGAAGAAACAAGTTTCATGAAACGTGAAACTTTAGTATCATGAAAACACTTGATTTAAAACATACAGAGAGGAGCAAACTGTGTTTCTTGAAACTGTAGTTTCATGAAACATGTTTCACACAAATAGTCAGGTTTCGTCGAAACCAAGTTGGACATGTGTCTTGTTTATTGCTTTACTTATCATTTCAGTTTTGATTATTGCGTTTTGTTTGGTGTTCAGTTGTTTATTTAAAATGAGTGCATTAAGAAGCATTTAATTAATTGAATGTGATACATTGAATTAATACATCTTCGTCAGAGGACATGATGAAACTCTCAGAAAAAGGGTTTTTCCGTGGTAGGCTGTGAAATAGTAACTTTAGAGCCTAAAAAAAACATAGCTAAAATCCATTTTTTCATTCCGTGGACTTAAAAAATCTTTTCATTACTCCTAGCTGTAAAGAAAAAATCTTTTAGTTCCTAGGAACTAAAAGATTTTTTCTTTACAGCGGGTAGTTGTCAAAACTTCCGTTAGTGTCGCTGCAGTCTTTGTAGAAATGCTTCTAGTACGATTAAAATCCGCTAGATGTCAATGCGTTTTGTTTATCTTTTCTTATAGTGTAACCTCATTTTAAGGTTTCTTTTTTTAAGTCTTAAGTATGTACTAATATTTGTTATTATTATATATTGATTAGTGATTAATATCTAATGTTTTTTCATTGTCTCCTACCTCGGAAAAAATAGCATATGCTACGCGACTGTGAAGTGTTTTTTTCTTTACCTTGGCAATATTTACTGTCGAGCGAAGCGAGACAGTAAATGTAATTGCCGCGGTAAAGAAAAAACTCACTTCACAGCCTAGTAACATAATATACTATTCTTTGTGCACTGAAACGTGAAAATCATGAAACTAAATAAAAATGCAGTTTCAAGAAACACATTGTGCTCCTTTCTGTATGTTTTATATGGAGTGTTTTCATGATACTAAAGTTTCATGTTTCATGAAACTTGTTTCTTTAGTGTGCACAGCGCCTAAAGGGACAAATATAACATCAGACTACGTAGCATCAGCTTAAAGCAGTCCCTGGAAATTTCACAAAGCTGTTAGTTTACAATGTCTTTTTTTGCCCTAAAAGTTGTTCGGAATATCGGGGTTTTTGGGTTTCAGATTTCCCGGGCTCTACTGTAATTGTATATATTCTTGTGGTCAGACTATAAACTGATTGCTCAGCCTTAGATGTGCGATAATTATTTATTTATTAGTAATATTACCATTGATATTATCAAAATACCACAAAAATCTCCGTGAAAACTACTGAATTTTACTAATGAATTTTTTTTTTTAGTTAACCCAGAGTTTACATTAAAGTGTGTGGAGTTTTTTGAACTAAACCTGTTTTAGTATAAATACTTTTATAATTAGAAACCTTATATAAAAGGGAAGAAACCTTATATAAAAAAACCTTATATAATTAGAAACCTTATATAAAAGGGGAAAGTCCTAACAATGGGAAAAGATTGTAAGCTAAGAGAGAAACACTTTATTTACAAAAATAACAGTGATGCTGTCCAAATAGAATGGGTTGCTAAGCACACAGCGTACTGATCTATCATGAGACATTAATTAAATAATTAAAATAATATTCTGTACAATTAATTAAATGACATGGTCAAAACAATTATAATATATTAGCAATTAAGTACCATTAAACAAAGAAAGGGTCACACTGTCAAAACAAAACGATTTAAAGTAAAATAGGATACAATTAAAGTAAGTAATATGTTTAGTAAATATGGTAGTTTTAATAATTCCCAGTGAGTCTAAAATAATCGACTCTGACAGGGTTGTCAAATATTTTCTGTCGATACCGACCTCGTCAAAGAATGAAGATGTTAGACTAGGTATGGATCCTCTAGAGCCAAACCATAAACCTCTGACTTCGTATTCTCAGGCACCGTGGCTCTCGTGGTATTTTTCTTTGAGGAATGTGATACACTTTTTATAAATGCCTTTCTTCTCCTTATGACATAAAAAATTGAAATCAGTACCATAGAATTTGAGATTAATATTGTCTTTGTATTATATAATAGTAGAAGTATAACTAGGTGTGCAATGCAGTTGTCTGCTTGCAATATTGACCTGAATGTGCATATTAATCTTAAACAATAAACATTTTTATTTATAAACAGCTGAAATCGGATCAAAAATAGTAATATTTATCATTTTTAATTAAAAAGCATTTTTTCCTGCTTTTATATTTTACCCCCTTTTTAAATGAAAATACGACAAAAGTGAACATAACAACTATAAATGTACTCTTAGAGCTTTCCAACGACATGCATCATGAAGGGCATATACTATTTTAACTTTTGTACCCCGTACCCCTGTGTACCAATTTGGACCATTTTAAATTTATACCTTCCTGTGGTTTGTCACAATGACCATGCTAAATTTTGTGCGAATCGGTTCAGACGTTCAGGAAGAGTATGCGTCCGAACAAATGCAAATTGTAGTATAAGAGCTTCGCTTCGCTCAGCTCAATTAATTAGGAATGATAAAACAAAACCAATATAATAAACACATTTTTAATTAACATACTTATTATATACACAGATCCATTATATACAAACACAATTTAAACAAATAAAAATAAAATCCTTTTAAAATATATTTTAATTAAAAAAGTTATAATACAATAGCAAAATAAATAAATAATTTTTACAGTTTTAAAAAACTATTTTACTAGTGTTATGTTGTTCATTTATTAAAACAATTTTCTCATATTATTTAATTTATGAAATTGAAGAGAATTAAGTTATAAAATAAAACATAAAGAAAATAATAATTAGGCTGAAATAATTTCAATAATATGGAACATGGTAACTAGTAAATACTGTTTATTTTTATACATAATTTATTTATTATTTTTTCTATGATATTATAATCTTATATATTTACTCCATTAACATTTATAAATTTTCTCATAAAATATAATTCCATACATCAACATTAATAAATATATTGAAATAAAGTTTTAAGTTTTTTGTCATTATTTTTTGTAAAAAGAAAAAAAAATTATATGTATAATATATATTAGACTTTACAATTTTTAATCCTACACATAAATTTAATTATTATTGTTTTTTATTTTTTTATTTTATTTACATTTTATATAATTGATTTTACAAAGTGATAAAAAATACTCGAAAGAAAAACTTATTTATTTAAACAGTTGAAGAATTTACATTTTTTTAAAGTACATAATTTAAACACAATGCTAGAGAGATACATTTTTAACTGAACAATCACAAACAATCTCCTTTCATTAATAAGGGGTCTTATTTTATCATTATATCTTAAGTTGTTAAGATTCTTCCCTGAAAAAATCTGAAGAAAAGTGTGGCATTCACATATAGTGAGATAAATGTCACTGAAATTAATTTGGTAATTTTATCTCTGTACTTCTTCATTGTAGGCAGAGCGGATAATGACATTTTTAAAACAAAATAACAACTATTTGATTTAAAATTTAACACAAATCTTTTAAATTTATGGAATATGCACATCAGTTTCTCTATAATACATGTACATAAATATGAACTGGGTGTATGAGAAATTAAAAATAAGCAGAAAAAACTAAAAATCTTAGAATATAGGTAGAGAGAATTGTGAAATATATTAATTTAAATGAATTACCTACGGATACCCATTTCTACCCACCTGATAGTAGCGTTTTTTTGTGCTATTTGGTGTCTACAATATGCATGTTATGATATGAGTTGTTACTTTAGAAAGCCGGGAGAAAATCTGAAAAATTGGGACGGGGAGTCCAACTTGGCAAATAAAAATATCACTGGCCCCACTCCTCCCAGAGGCAGATGGGGGTGGTAGCATCTGGCACAGGAAAACATACCAACCGGCATCATATTATCTAATGAGAACCCCCTCCAAAATCAGGGGGCCCCCTCTCTCAAAACAAATTCTTTGTCACCTATGATACACTCGTAAGCAGTGCTCGATTTCTAGAAATTGAGGTGCCGGAACTACAACCTATCCTCTCTCTAACCCCCCCCCCCCCCCCCCTCCTCTCCTATAAAAGGGGGGGCCGGGGGTCCTCCCCCGGGAAAATTTTAAAAAATAAACGTTCAAAAACAGCATTTTAAGCAGTTGTAGACATAAACCCACACTGCAATCAGGTGGGTTTTGTGTGGAAACTTATCTAATTTTAAGTAGTATTTTTTATAAACAATTTCTTGATTAGCATGTCACGTGTTGTTATAATACTCTCAATAAGTAAATAGGTGAAGGGACCTTGACTAGTGGTATTCGACAGTCTATCACCCGGAGAAAGGCTTAGATGCTTCCTCAGACGCAGCTTAAGAACGACAGGCACTTAGAGTTAGCATCGAGTTACATTTATATTCTTTATTAATAAATTACGAGCTAGTCTTGGGTAATACTATACTGTCAGTTTAATACATGATGTTTTAATCAAATTTGTAGTCACTCACTGACAAACAAAATTTTAACTAAGGATTTAAAAAAAAAAATCTTAGTCCCGATAATTTTATTTTTATTTATCAGAGAGAGAGGTCCTGGAACGATGTTCCGCCTCAAATCGAGCCCTGCTCGTAAGTACAAATGTTCAAATTTTTAGTAAAATTATGTAAAAATATCACAATTCATTTCATATATTCTTTTTTATAATGTGATAACTAAAGGTAAAATAAAATAGTTGTAAATATGTTATAAAATAAAATAGTGCCAAAAAATTGCATGTTGATTCCAACGATGTAAAGAACTACAAAATTGCTATGCTAGAATACTTTGACTTGCTTTCTCAGTAAAAAATAAATAAATCAAAGATTGAAAATAATCAAAAGTGATCCAGAAAATAGTATTTTTGGGGGTCTGCTGACGGATACCCACCTTCTGCTGCCTGATTGTAGTGTTATTTGTTTAATCATTATTATTATTATTTCATATTCCTATAGTGCCTCACTCATACAGTAGGAGCGGCAGAAGGAGCACCTATTACAGCATAAAGACGCTTGGTAGTTTTTGTCATTATGACCCATCTATTGCTGTCTGAAACTTACACATCTTTTAACCCTCAGGAATGCGCGGTCCTTTGAGGCCAAAATTTGAGATATAACTGTGAAATTGAGATAGATGTGGGTGCGATTGGAAGATAGGGATTTTTCTAGCTACATTTCTTGTTTTTATCAAGAGAATCAGTCACTGTTTGACAACATACGTGATTATACTTCAATTCTGTGCCCATATTGTCCTCACAGAGGGGACCCGTGCCACTTTCACTTAAATTTTAGTATTACACTAATTTTAGTGAAATTTACACATATAATACAAAATAAATTGATATGGTACCTGAATTTAAAAAAAAAAAAAAAAAAAATATAGAGAAAAAATTAAAAAATTGAAAATTATAATTGAGACTGACTAATTTTGTGCTTATAAACTATGAGACTAAACAAAGGTATTTTATAAATTAAAAAAATAATAAAACCCAATAAATATGTTTAAATATGTTTTATAATATTTTGCTAAAATGATTTCAAGTTTATATTTATAATTAAATTTTTAAGTTTTTGGTAGTTTTCATACTACGGAAAGTTTAATTTTTAATTTAAATCAAATTATAATTATTATTAACTACGGGAAACAGACAGAGAAAAATACACTCAAGCGCCGGGATTTGAACCACGGGTCTCCTGTATTTCCAGTACAGATGCTCTTACCAACTAATACAGGAGACCCGTGGTTCAAATCCCGGCGCTGGAGTGTATTTTTCTCTGTCTGTTTCCCGTAGTTAATAATAATTATAATTTGATTTAAATTAAAAGTTTATATTTATTTTAACTGTTGTGTGGGCTTATAAAACAGATTAAGTCCTATCAGGGGTCTATGCCTCCTCGTGTCTTTATTAGACCGCGTGCACCCGAGGGTTAAGAAGTGAAAATCGTGCTATTGCATCACTAGCACCGCACTGATACAATAGCATATTGATATGAGAAAGTTTTTGCTTGAAACAAAGATTCTTTCTGTACGTGATTGATTTATTTTACATATTTCCTTTTTATCTGTGGTGAATTTTGATTACCCATACCACCCTACACAACATTAAATTAGGATCATCGACATTCTACTGTAGATAGAACATAGATCTTGTAAGGTGAGATGGTGTTAGCTCTTTTCTGATTCCCTCGGAAATAGCTATCAGAATATAATAAGGGTTCTTCAACAGGAATGATATTATTTTAAAATATCATACCATTATTTATTTATTAATTTTTTCTTTTTTAGTTACTGTGACTCACCGTTAAATACACTTTTCCCCAATGTTTGGTTATCTCAAAAAGTTAATTTACTTTAATAAATTTAACTTTTAAATGGCTTTCAAGAGCTTGTGTTTAACTCTTTCAGCTGGGTCCACACCCATACAAATTGCATGCTGAGTGTATTGAATGTGGTGAAAGTGCATGGCAGTGTAAATGCTCTGACAAAATTTTATTGGCTCTTTGTAGTAATTTTTTGTTGTATTTTTTGCTGCACGGTAAATTCAACACACAGTTTTTCTGCTAACTAGTTGTTAGTGTTATTAAACTACCCTGTGCGAGTACTGAGACGTTTTAACATTTCCATGAAAAGAACGTGAAAAAAAAGAGTAACATCTGGGAGTCTTTCATGATTCCATAAGATAAATATAATTCTTATTCTTGATACAATATCATGAGAACAATTATTGCAACGTTACCATAAAATTCACAAACGTAATAGCACAGATCTAACAATTTTAATTGATTTATAACTAAGCCGATATCAACTTTGACAGATCTTTACAAATATTAAAATTCAATTTTTTATTTATTTATTTATTTTTTTTTTTGTGGGTGTCGGACTACAAAGGTTAAATACACCCGTGGGTTTTCAGGTATGTGTTGGAGTTGAAAGATTAATTTGTTGCAAATTGGTTTATGTAAAATTCAATTTATATTGGAGTTAATCAAAACTATTGTTGTACAATATTCATTTTAATTTGAGTGTAAAGTATCTAGATGATTACGGAGAAATATACATTATGAATTTTGTTTAGAGCTTTAAGTAAATAAAATTGAATGAAATATTGTTTGGTTTTTTTTTTTTTTTGTTGTTCGTTTACCTTTATATTTTAAGGATGTTTGATTCAAGACTTCAAAATTAAATAAGTTTTAAAATAAGTTTAACATTTTTTTTTTCTTTTGTTTCTGTTACTCATTATGTTTTCTTATAAAATTAGCAAGTGTTTCTTTTCTCTCTTGTATCAGGTTTTACCTCATTAAACAGTTTTTCTTCTTAACCAAGAAAACTCCTTAAATGATTTCGAACTCAGAATTTTCTAATTAGTAACAATACAAGTTCTTCATTTTTTTTTTTTTAATAATAAAACCTAATAACTCCATTGAAAATAACAATTTGTATTGTTATTATTAACTCTTTCTTAAATTATTTTTAATTAAGTTCTTTTTAAAATGCACTCTTAAAAACAAAATATGTATTTGGAATATATATTTTAATATTAACATTTTAGCTCTAGAGTACAAGAGAAATTCCTGTCACCCAAAAAACGACATGAAATGCCGCGGCTTGATTACAAACGACTGATTTCAAAGACGCCGGCCCTTCTACGAATTGTTAATATGCCTTCATACTAGGTAGGCCGAGAGGGCTGAGAGTTGATGGAAACCTCCTATACTTTTCTAACTCCCTGTTATACTTTTCTGAGTTTTTAAGCTTAAAGTAACGTAACGTTTTTGACTTATGTTCCATAGCCTAAACATGAAAATGTCAAAAATGTGAAGCTTCTAAATATCTTGCCAGGAAATTAGGATTTAACAGGAGGTCGATAGGTTTTCATTTATAGTACAATATTTTGATGATAGGAGGGCTGAAGTTTCAATAAACGACATGCAAAATGTGACGCTTTTAAATATCATGCCAGGAAGTAAGAATATAATAGGAGGTAGATTGGTTTTCACTTGTATTCATTGTAGTACTGTATTTCCCCAATAGAAGTGATGAAGTTAACTTCAGTATTTCTATCATACTTTCTAAATTTTATATAAGATGATATCAGAGCTCCTAGCGGACCAAATGGGAATTAAAATTTCACACCTTACCATCTATCCACTATATCAATTAGAGTTATGTATACTGGTTTTCTCCACTACATAGAAAAACATTGAATTGAATGTGTTAAATGCCTAAAAACATATGATTCAATGTTTTCCCATGAAATGGAGAAAATTAGTATTTAAAAGTATTTTTTTCTTTTTTTACAAAACATCCTTTTTTACATACAACAAAAGAAGAAGAAAAAAAAAAAAAAAAAAAAAAAAAAAAAAACAGTATAAAAATGTATAAATAATTTAACAAATAAACAAAAACTCATGTACAGTAGGTTAATGGAGCAATAACATACCCCACATTCAATCCCAGGGAATGTTGTTCACCTTCGTTTTTAAAAATATTTGTTAGGAAAAAAAAGTTGATTAACTTCAATAACAAGAAGAATTAAGTTTTCTGTTTTTTAACAGGCAACATATAGCAAACATTCTGGTATGAACAGTGGTTCCTACACAATATTTATAATTAATTAATTAATAAATTGAAAATCAGTAAAATAATAATTCAAACTTTTTTTTTATTAAAAAGGTTTGAATTATTTATTTTTTTAGAATTATGTATATATATATATATATATATATATATATATATATATATATATATATATATATATATATATATATATATATATATATATATATATATATATATATATTGTGGTAGTATTAAGAAAGTTATTTACCAAAATTAAAATTAAGTAACAAAATAATAATCCGTAAAACACTAAGTATTATAGGCCAAAAAATTAGTATAATCAATAATAAAGCCTTTTTTATGGTATATTGTATAATAGAGTACAGATGTTTAAGTTTAATACACTTTATGCAAAAAAAAAGTTTAAAAAAAAGGATTACATATTACTCCACAAAATTACAAAATAACGTATTTTATTTATGTACAATATATATTTACATACAACTTAAAGACCTTATAACAGCTTTATCCGAGGTAATCATAATTCAGCCAAATTAACCTTATCAGATACTAAGTTTAAAAAATCATGGAATACAGTTCTGCAAAATTTAACTAACGTTCGGGCACCAAGAAAATTTTGCTTAAGGCATTATGTTTTTGAGGTTACTGATTACGAATATAAAGTCCAAATTTATTCTATACGTGCAGTTTTCCCGGAAAATGAGCCTTAAGTTAGGGAAAATTGAGTTTATAGTGTTTTTGCCCCAAAAAAATATCATCAAACAAAAAATATATTGGGCGTTTATATCTTCAAATCATGCAGAACACGAATGAATCTGAAGTAAAAAAAAAATTCATAAAAGATCGATTTTGCCTATTTTTACTACGTTTTTATTAGCTTGCATTCTTGTTTGTTTGTTTGTTTGTTTGTTTGTACGGTACAAATCTGGCAATCGATTTCTAACTAACTTCCCGAATAGCTAGACATTTGAAACTTTTAGCATAGCTCAGAACACGATGACAATGCATTATTTTAATACTTTTAGCCATCTTTCAGCACAATTTAATTAGTTTTCAGCAAATTTTGCTGTGCGGAAAGTTAGTTCGGAAAAAGTCCGCAAGTTATTTTATTTGTTTTGACATATCCCATAGTATTTACAATCTTCATTTTGACGGGTTTCAAAGTTGTGATTTTTTATTAAGAGGTAAACATTGAATGACAGCGAAAAATAAACAAAAAAATAAATTAATTGACGTGTGACACCCAGGTTCATCCAATATTTACGCAATCTTCATTTTGACGGGTCTCAAATTTTTTATAGATAAACATTGAATGACAGCAAAACAGGAAATATCGATTATATTATTTCAAATATATCGATGGCATGCTTTAGATTTGGTGTTGGGGAGATCCGTTGTACAAAGATTTGTCCTTTTATAGGTTTAAGATCAGCTCTCTGGATGGTTGTCATTTATGTGAAGTAAATAAATTCGGAACTATTTTTTTTTTTCACTAAAATTATATATTATATAACAATAACAATTATATTATCAACATTACATACGATTCAACAGAAAATTTAAAAACGTGGTATATAAAAAGTTCTTTTTATCTTGAAATTATTTATTATTTGACCTCTCTTCCCCCAAATGTTTAGTTTCTCCCCCCCCCCCCCCATTACATAAATTGTAATCCTGTTGAATGTCAGAAAAAAGTCAAAAAAACAATTGTTATATGACTGAAAAATTATAGAAATACAGACTGAATTAGAAGAAAAATCGAATTTTTATTTTTCAATATTCTTAAAAAAGTAAGGTCAGCACAATTTGTTTGAGTTTAGATTCGTGGGCTACATGGATTGAAGATATTTAAACAACAAATAATTTTTTTGGGTGAAAAATAGGGTCGGAAACCTCCCAAAACACGATTTAGAATAACACGAACTGTTCGTATTAGAGAAATATGGACTTTACAACTTCGGATTCAGAACACAAAAAACTTTCAGAAATTAAAATTTTCATTGTTGTGTTTTTTTCTTTACTTCAAAGCTGTGTAACTTTTTTCTCATTAAATTGTTAGAACGTTGTTTCCCTCATTAAAAAATCACTTACTTATTTAAAAACTTAAACCATATCACATTAATCCATACACCATACACTTAACATATATCACCCATATCTTCTTTTACATCTATCTTCAAGGAGTTATTCTTCTCTGTTTTTACAAAAATTCTTAAATTTTAAGGGACCTTAACGTGAAGGGATTGAAGGAGTTACATTGAAACAGTTTATTTGCTGAGTTACATTGAAACAGTGTGTTTGTCGAGTTACATTGAAACAGTTTGTTAGTCGAATTACATTGAAACAGTTTGTTTGTCCAATTACATTGAAACAGTGTGTTTGTCCAGTTACATTGAAACAGTGGGTTTGCCAAGTTACATTGAAACAGTTTGTTTGTCGAAATACATTGAAACCGTTTGTTTGTCGAGTTACATTGAAACAGTGTGTTTGCCGAGTTACATTGAAACAGTTTGTTTGTCGAGTAACATTGAAACAGTGTGTTTGTCAAGTTACATTGAAACAGTGTGTTTGTCGAGTTACATTGAAACAGTGTGTTTGTCGAGTTACATTGAAACAGTTTGTTTGTCGAGTTACATACTGTTTGCCGAGTTACATTGAAACAGTTTGTTTGCCGAGTTACATTGGAACAGTTTGTTTGTCGATTTACAATGATACAGTTTGTTTGTCGAGTTACATTCAAACAGTATGTTTATAGAGTTACATTGGAACAGTTTGTTTGTCGAGTTACAATGATACAGTTTGTTTGTCGAGTTACAATGAAACAGTTAGTTTGTCGAGTTACATTCAAACAGTATGTTTATAGAGTTACATTGGAACAGTTTGTTTGTCGAACAGTTTGGTTGTTTGTTTGTCATTTTTTTTTACAATTAAAAGTGTTGTGGTTAATAATCCTCGGGTTCTTTTAGGAAACATATAAATCGGAGGAAAAATATTAAAATCACGTGATCATAGTGAGTATGAACAGGAGATGAAGTATGACGATGTGGATACGCTGAGATATCGGCCGTGAAACACAGGAACTGTCTGCAACGGAAAACAAACATAACATATCACATTAGTACTCAGTGAAAATCCTAATAATTTAATAATTAGACATTATTTAAAAAAATATTTAGGAGAATGGAGGACAGAATAGAATAAAAATCAGAGTTGTGAAGAAGATATAAAAACATTAGTTTGTTTATCGCACGAGCAATCGTAATTGCGTTGAGCCTTAATAGTTTAAATTTTTGATTTTTGTTTAAAAATTCTAAATATAATAAATGTATAATACAGTAAAAATATCATTTATCTACTTGCGACAACAAAAGTAGACATTATTGAACTGATTTAGGAATGTAATTATACTGCATAGGCAGCAAAAAAGAAGCTGACTAAGTAATTTTTTTATTATTATTATGTTTGCAATAATAGTTTATATTATTATCTTTATCTTATAACATTATATATGTTATAGTTTTATAAGTAATAAAGTGAATTTTTTCATATAGTGGAATCGTGTAACGAAGTTTGCGATTCGAGACTCGTCCAAATGTAACATTTTTACAGATTAATAATGTGTTTATCTATTTAAAGACCAGCAAATCAAAACAAACATTTATTTTTATTGGAATAAATGTGGTTGCCTTAGCGTAGCAATATATTTTTTTTTCAATTAAATTTCCCGTAACCATTTCTTAATCCAGAAATAATAAATTCGTCAAAAAATAAAAATGAAAGAGAGCAATGCATTCTAGAACTTAAGTTTCACTTCTAATGCGTGAGAGCCTCACACAAATTTTTAATTATTTATAAAATAATTAATTAATATTTGTTAATCCTGTTTAATAAGTTATCAATGATTAGTAGATCTTTAATTAAATAGTAGAAAAGCGGAGTAACGGGCTAACTGCAGCTTCAAGAATATCAAGCTTTCAATTTTTAATAGTTATTTATGCACCTAGGGAATAATGTAAGATATTATTTCCCGCGTGACTGAGTTGATTCCTGAGGCAAAGCCGAAGGAATCAAGTTAACTAAATCCCGAGGCGAAGCCGAAGGTATTAGGTATCTTAATTCCCGAGGCGAAGCCGAGGGATCAATGCCAATTAGCTCCCGAGGCGTAGCCGAGGGAGATATCTTGATCATCCCTCCTGCATATCTTCAAATGAAGATTTATCGCATTAAAAATTTTGTTCCATGTAACCTGTTCCCAAAAATGACGATTTTTTTTAAAATCTCACAAGAGGGAACTGGTCTAAATTTTAATTTTATGAAAAAAAAGTCATTCGTTATAAAAAATTATATTTTTCTAAATAAGAAAAAAAAAAAAACATTTGAATCCCCCCCCCCCCCTACCTCACTATTAATAATAAAAAAATCCAAAGGAATCGTTTTGAAAATAGTGTTAAATTAACAACTATTATTTAATAGACCTATTTTATTAAAATAAAAATTTAATAAAAAGCAGAAATTGAAGTAAATAAATTTTTATTATCCATTACTACGATATAATTTCTATAATAATGTTAATTCTAAGAATGTTATTCTTATTTTGAAAAATATAATTTTTTATAACGAATGACTTTTTTTCATAAAATTAAAATTTAGACCAGTTCCCTCTTGTGAGATTTTAAAAAAATCGTAATTTTTGGGAACAGGTTACATGGAACAAAATTTTTAATGCGATAAATCTTTATTTGAAGACATGCAGGAGGGATGATCAAGCATAACTTTTTGTCGAAAAATGAAATTTTTAGGTCACTTCACGTATCGTCAAGTCGACCCTGGGACATACTGTTTATAACAAAATAGAAAAGATATTGAGTTGGCTTTTGCAATTTTGCATTTTTCATTCTATAATTAGAAGAAAGACAAAATGACTTGTAACAATGACAAACGGAATGTTACGGCTTGGCTGCTAAAGTAGAAAGTCGAGTAGTACGGCTCTGAATTATTAAAATCACTTATAATTTCGTTTTCTCGAAGTAAAAGCATATGCCCAAATTTTGTTCCCTCCTGAACCCAATTTTAAATCCATTTTTATATATATATTACTTGTATTCTTATTATTAGGTCATTAGGGATAAAGAAAAGAGAATTATTTTTCTTTTAATTCAATATTAAGCTAACTTCGCCCATACCTGGGCATCTTCAGGCTTGAACTGAACTATCCTGAAAATATCATCTATCTACAAACAAATCCAATTTTAGTAATAATTAAAAACCATTTATCCCATTCCATTCTTAACGAGTTACTCATATATATTTTACATTTTTGTTCTTTATCATCATCTCCAGCAAACATAAATCTAAACGTGTCACATTTTTTTTTTTTACAAATTTTATTTCTTCAAACATCTTTTTATAAAGAACTCTCATGTGGATTTTATTGGACTATAAAATATCTCACCCGCATTTCTGTCACGTTAAAATGTGACATATTTTGCCATTAACCAGGGGCTTAGAATAATACTATATATAGAAGGAGGATCACTGATAACATTGAAGCCAACTTTGGTTGTGTCCCTATCCGCGTTATAAAAATTCATTTTTGTAATTTGTGACGTCATAACTCTAAAATTATTTGCCTTCGGTTTTTTAATTTATTTTTTTATTAAATTATAATTATTGATAGTCAGTTTAGTTTATTGTAATATTTTTTTTTGTGTTTTATCTTATTTTAGCTTGAAATATGCTAAAAATAATGTTTATTATATCATGCTGGGCGAGTTGTAAAAAATGACGTCAGAGTGAAACGTAAACAATAACCAATGGCAGGGTTTTTCTTCTTGATGTTTGTGAGCGGGCTTTGAATAGTTACTAAAGCATGGCCAACCTTCTCCTGTTTAAATGAAAAAAATTAGTGTTGTTATGTTGGCAGCCTGGTCTTAAAAACACAACCTCTCGGCAAAAGTTGGCTTCAGTCTCTTATCAGTAATTGCTTAGGATTCCGATTCTATGCTCCTTCTATATATAGTATTATTCTAAGACCAGGGGTATCCAACTCCAGTATTCTAGAGGTGTAAGACCACTAGCGCTGGTCGGGCAGATGGCGGTTAAAATTGTAAACTACTTATGATCTTTTGACATTCCTCGAATTTTAAAATATAAACAAATACTGGTTTTCAGACATTTGTACTATTTTGTAAATAAACTAAATAAAATAAAACCAGCCTCGGTGGCTGTGTGAGATGCGCGATTGCTCCGAATTCCAAAGTTTCCTGGTTCGAATCTAGTAAACTGACAAATTAATTTATAAATTTATTTCTTTGAATTAAGAAACTCAAAATATTTTGAATGGTGTAAAAGATTTAGTTACAATATTAACCGGCAAATTCCCGTGGAGCGCTAGTAGTCTAACACAGGTAGATAAAGAGGGGAGTTGGAAATCTTTCCGTTTAAGGATTCTATGATCGATGCCATTTAACTAAGCGAATTGTCCCTTGACAGATCAAATACGTCAGAAAAGCGATAGATGACATGTTTACGTTTGTGGGCATTGACAGGTCTGGTCTGTGGCAGACCAGATCGGCGGGAGAGGAATGACATATCCGGATGGCGGGATTGATAGTTTGAAAATCCCCTACGTGTGTGGCCACCTAATTAGGTAAATTACCTGCCTCGGCAGATTATTTTCATATCCTGTCCTCGCCTCCCGCTCGGAGGCTAACTTAATCACTCGGCAGTAAAATTTCATTTTGCAGCCTCAGTTCAAAATCAGTTCAATAACGCCATTTAATTTTGCTGCCGGAAGCAAATAAAAATTGTTCCTTCCTTTCATATGAAACCCACACGCTTAGTAAAAGGCCAGGATATAAGTGAATAATAATCATCAGAAAATCCCGACGACTCAAAAACAAGGACAAAATGAAGGTCCTTATTGTTTTCTGGTTTTAATATTGTGTTGTAAATATATCTTTTCGGTTGTTACTTTTGTATATCTGTTTTTTATATGGTTGTATGTTACTCATAATTTATCCATTTCAACCGAAATAGCTGATTCTTTTATACATATTATAATCCCGCCTTTTTTTTTCAGTAGTGGTAGAGTGCTCTTTCAAAAAAAGAAGAAAATAGTCCGTCGACACTTTGATTCGAGTTAAAACCCTGCTCAGAATTTCATAGCAGAAAGTAATAAAGCTGTCTGAAACACGAGCCAGCTAGGGTCGAACACAAGGCCTTTCACATTCGGTCTGGAATTCTCGTCATCTCACCCCCCCCCCCCCCCCCTTCTATTTCACCATTAAACTCCCTCGCGAACAACAAGTTCACACAAAAAAAATACCCCAGAAAACAACGTTTTAATTCGCTTGTGTTTGGGCAGCTCGAAAACGAATTCCCTTGTTCCGCTTAAAGCTCGTGGGATATAGTTGTTGTTAACAATAGTAACGCGTTTCATGCCATCATCCAACAACGCTTCGCTTTTCGGAATGTTATTTCAACAGTAAATAATCAGGAAAAGCATCGTAATAAGTAAGTTATTAAAAAATTATATGGGACTCTCAACCTCCCCAACGCATTAAGTGTTATTATATGTCTGATGAGGTCATTGTTAAAGTTTTGTAATGTGCGTTTATTCATGCGTCGGAAATTCATGCTGAACTTCTACTCATCGCGTTTGAGATGTATATCATTTGAGTATTTAGAAATAATTTTGATAAGAGATATAACACAAAGGTTTTAATGTTTTGTTCTAAAATTTTAATTTTATACAGCAAACAACGTAATTGAAGCGAGCGCAAGCGAGCTTCCTTCGTTCAACAAAATATGCATCTTGTCTGTCTGTCTGTGTGTAACGTTTATGTGTCCGACGATAACTTGAGTAAGAGTTGAACGATTTTTTTGAAATTTGGTATTCGTGTTCCTTTTACTAATGCTCAGGCTAAGTTCGTTGGACAGCGTGATCCGTCCAAGAGTTGACGCGCAACACTCACGTAAACGATAGATTTAAAAGTAAAATTGGAATTTCAGGACGGGAAAAGATTCTATTACCACCTATTCGATGAGATGAACATTTATTTTTCAACATAACATTTTTTAGTAAAACCAACAGCGACACCGCTATGAATGGCTCTATCATTTAAGCGAGCATATAACAATAAATAGGTATTGAACATCGAGAAAATAGATAATCCTGATGAGTTGATAGTTAAAGAGTATGATTGTAGTAGAGTATAGTAGTAAGGGAGTATCAGTGGGGGGGGGGGGGGGTGTTTATTTTACGTCACAGGAGCCTCCTTGCATTCTTATCATTCCACTAACCATACCATCTCCTTTTCAACTTTCACTATTATAAAATATACCACTTCACTACACAAAAACTTCTGCTCGTATCAAGTTGCAATTATACATGCCTGTTTCAATTGTACACATGGCATCGCGTGGCTCTATCATTGAAGCGAGCGTATAGTAATAAATATTAATTGAATATTGACAAAATAGATACATAATCAAGATGAGTTTGATATTAAAGAGTATGTTTGTAAATGAGAGTCTGGTAGTGGAGGAGACACCCTACATTCTTACTATTCCACTAACTAAATCGGTCAACTTTTACTCAAGTTATCGTCGGACACTTAAAAGTTACTGACATAAGCAGGCCCTACACTAACAATCCGCTTGATCAAAACAGCGCGTCAAGTGATGGTGCCAAGCGTGATTGATAGTCTAGGAACCCGTTTGACGCTTGAGTCAAGCCTTGACGGTGATTGATGGAAAATTTTGAATGACTAAAGTGGCTGGACGGAGCGCTTGATAGTCTAGAGCAATTTTCAACAAGCATTCCGTCAATCACCTGCTTTACACCAGAGCTGGAGGACCGTCCACTCGATTCCGAAGGTTCGGACATCGTAGATAATAATGCCGATCGAGAATTTATTAGCCTCCTTATTGATTAAAATCGTGATTGTCCCGAGTTGTGGAAAGTTCTCTTCCACCAACGTGGTTTCCTCTGGATCATTTTTTCCGCTTGAGAGCAGCAACTGTCAAGATGAGAAACCCCTAAATCCTGATTTGAAACCACGGTACCTACACAATACTGATTCACTACAGTCCAGAAGGAGCAGTTCACTAGTCGAAAACTCCCCTACAAATGAGTGTTGATGAAAATATTGATGTTATGCTTGATGCGCCCCAAGGCTGATTGAGGCCCATGTCAATAAAATTGACGCGCTGTTTTGATCAAACTGATTGATAGTGTAGGACCTGCTATAGAGACAGGATTCATATTTTGTTGAATCTAAGAAGCTCTCTTCAATAAAATTTTATTAGGTTATACCTGTATTTCAATTATTTCCTAGAAATAATTTTTTTTAAAAGTAAATTTAAAATTAACCAGCATGGATTACCGTGTTTTCTCTTGCCTAATGATCCAAGCATTATGGTTTCAGCCAATTTGTTCTCCTGTACAGCAAGCTCGGTCTGCTCGTGGTAGAAGTCTTTGATAACAGCTGAACACTTGATCAAGATGACTCCCGCTTTGAAACTGTTCGGTTTGAGTCTCATCGACAGGTAGGTCGTGGATAACTGCAGAGTATCGCTAACAGGTACTATTCTTCTTTCGCATGTACCCACTTGCCAACACTGAAACACAACAAAAAAGCTCGATAAATATTATGTTTATTAACACATGGGGTAGACACATTAAAATATAGGAGAATTAAAGCGGACGGTATAATGGCTTAGAAGACGGTAATAAAAGCCGTAAAACTGCCTTCTCATTGTCTGCTGAGGTGTTAAGACTGCAGTAAACTTTCCTTTTTTAGTGTCATGTGCACTAGCATTTTATTGAGCCTCTAGCCTCTAGTTTTACTTAGTTAACAGACTCCAATTTAATAAATTTCATGGAAAATAAGGTAAAATAAACTCGAGATATTTTCCAATCTTTTTTCATTTTATAAAAATATATTTACTCTAGGTAACGCGTGGCTCTGTCGCATTGAAGCGAGCGTAATGCAATAAATATTAGATTTTAAGAAAATTTTTAATCATGATTGTTAAAGCAAGATGGCTTAATAGTTAAAGAAGTCCATGTACTCCTCAATGCGATCTAACATATATATATATATATATATATATATATATATATATATATATATATATATATATATATTATATAAATATATATATAATATAAATATATATAGTAATTTTTTTATAAGTATTAACTAGTAAAAAATATTAACAAAATTAAAGAAAGTTTGTTTAAGATGTTAATAATAGTAATAAAGTAAATAGTTAAAAGTGAAAAATTAGATTCAATTTTTAAAACCAATAATTTGAAACTATATTTCATTAAAAAAATCTATCCTATTAAGCCTCGTCCTGACTGCCGAACCGAACATAGGAAACGAACCTAGCATTAACCTCTGCGCATGCCCAGTCTGAGATGCGCAAGCGCACTTTAGACTGGGCATGCGCGGAGACCAATGCTCGTCTCGTTTCCTCTGTTCGGTTCGGCAGTCTGGACGAGGCTTAAATCTTTTAATTCAAAAAAGGGGTTAAACGATTAGAGAAGAAGGTTAGGATTAGGTTATAACAGATTGAGGTATGAATATTAATGAAGGTGGGAAAAAACCCTAAAGGAGTTAATGAATTTTCTAAACATTTAGCCACTCCTTATTTCTAAATGGAGAACCAGGTGCGAGTAACAGTCTACCTTCTTAACCTTCTCTGATAAAAATTACTTTGATAAGAGACAATAACCGTTGAAAAACCTCTCACCGACTTAATTGAGTCTAGTCTCATTGAGAAAGCACGGTCTTTTTCATCAGCTGTTTTCTTTTCATTTGGAATTAAAATGGGGAGAAAATCCTGGTTTTTCTCAAAATGGAAACTGAGGATTACAATTAAAAGAAGTAGATATAATCCAAATAACATTTTCAGGAAAGATAATCTAAGTAACAATATATATATATGTATATATATATATATATATATATATATATATATATATATATATATATATATATATATATATATATATATATATATATATATATATAATTCTACACAATATATGCTGGGGAATTATATATATATATATATATATATATATATATATATATATATATATATATATATATATATATATATATATATATATATATATATATATATATATATATATATATATATATAATTCCCCAGCATATATTGTGTAGAATTATTTCATTAAGTTTATTTACAAAGTGTAAATGGGAAGTACTTTATATAACAACTGACATCGGTATTAATTAAATGTTTCTATTTTGAGCTTTAAAAAGGAGAGTTTATATTTCAATAAACACCTCGTTTATAATTTAAAAGACTCTTGACAAATTCAAAAGAAAATCGCCTAAATATAAAAGTGAAAATTAAAATTACCGAATTCTTTAGAATGAATGGAAATATACACAGGGTGGGGCTTGGAAAAAGGGCATTTATTGGTGGGACGTCCGCCAAAAAAACGAAAATGGTCATATCTTGAAGGATGTTAATCTTTGTACACGACCAGTGTTAATCTCTGTAGGTAAGTGGGAGGAGTCCCTCAGTGTTATAACAAACATTGAAGATGGGTTAACCACAATGTTGCCTGAAGTCTGGGCAATTCTCTTGCAAGTATTCAATTGTTTTTAAGGAGCTATGGGACGGGGCACTATCTTGCATAAACGTGTAATTTAGCATTTAATCTTCAATTTCAGGCAACATTGTGCTTAACACATCTTCAATGTTTGTTATAACACTGAGGGACTCCTACCTCTTACCTACAAAGAACACACCCCCTCCCACACCATATGGTAATATGGGCTCCAAAAAAGCTGGGCTATAAGTGTTAAAAAAGTATGGTTTTTTGGCCCACCCTGTAAATTATATATATATATATATATATATATATATATATATATATATATATATATATATATATATATATATATATATATAAGCTTTAGCTTATTTATGTAAGCTCAAACCAGTACCTAATAATAAAAAAATATATTTTATATTGGGTTCATTATCCAGTCTCTATTGCAAGAGTGATTTAACAGGAGTCTGTTCTCTTATCATAATGCATACAATGAAGACATTACATTTAATTTCTACAACTACAAATGTAATTATTTAATTAATTAATTTTAATTTCAATTCAAGTATTACTCTCAGCGTGGGTCCATAATCTTTGACTGGCTTGTCATGCAACCAATGTCCTTTGAAATTGTCTGAATTTTGACACTTAATGTAGTGTGCATATGACAGCGTGGTATTATCCACGATGGGGTTCTAAAGCTATGGGATTAGTACTGGATCACTGTCTCCCTACCTTGGTCACACAGCTTATTACCATGTAAACCAGAGTGTCCTAGAACTCGAATGTTCATAAGTATAATGTCAAGTTTCAAATATTGTTTGCAAATCAAGACCAACTTCAACCTAACAGTTTTATAGCAGGTTGAATATATAGGAATACGTACATCTTAGTCGTTCAATGACATTTCTCTGTTAAGGCTGGAGCAAGTAGTTACCGTTGTTTGGAAAGATAACCTTTGTTCTGAATGATTAGTGTTATTGCTCAAACCTCGGCCAACAGCAATAGCAAGCCAAAGGGCAATTGCAAATGTTTCTAAATATATTGTGATTCACCGTGCTGTCATAATAGATACAAGACAAACTTTGTTACACGCATAAATAATTGGAAAGAGATTTGTTTATCGAAGAGACTCTAATAATTAATACGTTTCCATGAGTTTTTCCACCGTTTTCAAAACGGTTTTGGTATTAAAAAGAAGTATTGAATTGAAAACAGAATTGAGACATGCGCATTAGGTGTGCTAGTATGCTAAGTAGAGAATTGATAACTTGACAACTATAACTAGTCTGGAAGTTAATAGTTTTCAAAATTGTTGTGGAAACTGTTTTGGAAACTCATCATGGAAACACTTTCAGTTTGAAACCAAATCAGTATTTAAAAAACCGCGGATAAGTAGTAAATATATAATAATCCATTTATTGCTAAGTATAATTGTGTCATAACAAAAAGATAAATTCAGATAGCCTGGCAACTAGATACAATTAAACAAAACAAATCGACGCTTGCCGAGGACCCTACAGGGTTAAGCTAGCCGTACTGTACATGATCAATTCGATGAGTGAGTTTGGTTTGAACACATTGGGTTTGTTCCAACCACACCTCAAACTAGTTTCAAACTGTACGACGCATGTCTGTGCATTAGCAAAAAACGTTCAAATGTGGTCCGATGCGCATGCGTCGGACAGTTCCAAACCAGTTTGAAGTGTGGTTGGAACAAACCTATTGAAATGACACATCCATTTGACGTGTAATAGGGTAGAAATGGCATGACATCATGCCAAAATATTGAACTGACGATTTCTTCTCGAGAACGGGAAGTTCTCCCCCACTCAAACTTTACCAAAGCTCATACAAGATGTAAGTTGACTATCTTCTTATATTTAAAATGAAGAAACTCGTTGGAAGTCTCGTCCAGACAACGGAGCCGAACAAAGGAAACGAGAAGAACATTATTAGTCTCAGCGCATGCCCAGTTCGAGATACGCATGCGCACTTTAGATTGGGCATGCGCATATAACAATGCTTTTGCTCGTTTCCTCTGTTTGGTTCAAAAGTCTGGAAGAGGCTTAAGAATTACGTTAAATAACTGTAGTGAACTCTTTAAATAACTTAAAACTCTTAAGTGAAATAACTTTAAACTCTTTACCTTCCAAAAAATTGAATACTTAAGAAAATAGATGGAATTTTTTAGGTGTAATAATTATTTACGCAGAGCTCTTTTACTTAATTTCGAAACGTTTCAACTTTTAGAGTCATCCTCAGTCAGATTTATTATCTAAACAGTATCAACATCATTACGAATTAGTTTAAGAAACCAATACTGATAATAATATTTATAAATTTAAATTTTAAACTAATATAATAAATATATATTTTATCTAATTAAGGAAATTTTATTATATAGTTTAGGTGTCTCGTTAGGCTTTGGAATGTTCTTAGTTTCATATTGCAATTTTTAAGTAAGTCTTGTATATAGTCTTGGTAAATTATATTGTTAAGTATATGTATGGAAGTTTTTAAAGATTGTATTTTAATATTTAAATTATTTAATTAATTAATTTTATATTTAAAGACCTCTTATGGCGGTAGATAACGAATTCCCCAACCAAACCTTTGACTAATTGTAAGTTTTTAAATATTTAATAAATCTTGTTATTATATTATTGAAGCGAGCGTAAGCGAGCTTCTTACATTCAACGAAATATGCATCTTGTCTGTCTGTCTGTCTGTCTGTCTGTGTGTAACGTTTACGTGTCCGACGATAACTTGAGTAAAAGTAGACCGATTTGGTTGAAATTTGGTATACATCTTCCTTTACCTAATACTCAGGCTAAGTTCGTTGGACAGCTTGATCCCTCCAAGAGTTCGCGCGCAATGCTCGCGTAAACGTGAGCATCAAATTTAAAATTGGAATTCCAGGACGGGAAAAAATTCTATCATCACCTATTCGATGAGACGAACATTTTTTTCAAATAACATTTTTTAGTGAAACCAACAACGACCCTGCTATGAATTAATTAAGATCATTAAAACTATTAAAGCGGACTGAAACGTTTAAAATAGAGAAAACAACGTTTTTACCGATATCTTACGTTCTAACGTAACGATTTTAATAAAACTTCCTGTGCATCGTCTAAAGTACAATTGAAACAAGTATGTAAAATTTCAACTTGATACAAGCAGTAGTATTTGAGTAATGAAGTGATACATTTATAATAATTGTTTAAAAGCTACGACGGGTGGTTAAGATTGTTAGAGTCGTCTTGTGTGTAGGTTAGTTTAGGAAGTAAAGCTTTGTACCGAGTACCCCCCCTCTACTCCACACTACCCTCTTCCACTTATCTTCAACTATGACATTCATCATGATTAATAAATTTTAATATTCAGTATTTTATTGCAATACGCTCGCTTCAAAGATAGAGCCACGCGATGCCTAGTTAATATTAATGTATATAGTTGAAGCGAGCTTCTTACATTCAACGAAATATGCATCTTGTCTGCCTGTCTGTCTGTGTGTAACGTTTACGTGTCCGACGATAGCTTGAGTAAAAGTTGACCGATTTAGTTGAAATTTAGTATACATCTTCCTTTTACTAATACTCAGGCTAAGTTCGTTGGACAGCGTGATCCGCCCAAGAGTTCGCGCGCAATGCTCGCGTAAACGAGAGGTTCAAAAATTAAATTGGAATTTCAGGACGGGAAAAGATTCTATCATCATCTATTCGATGAGACGAACATTTTTTTCAAATAACATTTTTTAGTAAAACCAACAGCGACACCGCTATCAATTAATAAAGATCGCTAAAACTATTAAAGCGGACCTAAACGTTTATAATAGAGAAAACAACCTTTTTACCGATATCTTACGTTCTAACGTAACGATTTTAATAAAACTTCATATACACCATCTAATGCACAATTGAAACAAGCATGCAAAATTTCAATTTGATACATGCAGAAGTTGTTTTGTAGCAAAGAAATACATTTTATAATAATTGAAAAGGAGATGGTGTGGCTAGAGGAATAGTAAGAATACAGGGTGGTTCCCTTACTACTAACCGCTGTACTACTACCAGACCCACTATCTATCAACTCATCATGATTCATGATTTTCTATTTTTTCAATATTCAATACATATTTATTACTATACGCTCGCTTCAATGTTAGAGCCATGCGATGCCTAGTATTAATGTATATAGTTGAAGCGAGCGTAAGCGAGCTTCTTACATTCAACGAAATATGCATCTTGTCTGCCTGTCTGTCTGTGTGTAACGTTTACGTGTCCGACGATAACTTGAGTAAAAGTTGACCGATTTAGTTGAAATTTGGTATACATGTTCCTCTTACTAATACTCAGGCTAAGTTCGTTGGACAGCGTGATCCGTCCATGAGTTCGCGCGCAACGCTCGCGTAAACGAGAGGTACAAAAATTAAATTGGAATTTCAGGACGGGAAAAGATTCTATCATCATCTACTCGATGAGACGAACATTTTTTTCAAATAACATTTTTTACTAAAACCAACAGCGACACCGCTATGACTTAATAAAGATCGCTAAAACTATTAAAGCGGACCTAAACGTTTATAATAGAGAAAACAACCTTTTTACCGATATCTTACGTTCTAACGAAACGATTTTAATAAAACTTCATATACACCATCTAATGCACAATTGAAACAGGTATGCAAAATTTCAACTTGATACAAGCAGTAGTATTTGAGTAATGAAGAGATACATCTATAATAATTGTTTCAAAGCTACTACGGGTGGTTATGATTGTTAGAGTCGTCTTGTGTGTAGGTTAGTTTAGGAAGTATAGCTTTGTACCGAGTACCCCCACTTTACCCCACACTAGCCTCTTTCACTTATCTTCAACTATGACATTCATCATGATTAACAAATTTCAATAGTCAGTATTTTATTGCACGCTCGCTTCAATGGTAGAGCCTAGTATATACAGCTTTAAAAATATCCATCCTTAATTAGGTAAATAGATATTATTTTCAAATTTAAATTTAATAATTATTATCAGTATTGGTTTCTTAAACTAATTTATAATGATGTTGATATTATTGATATTTTTATGTTTTGGCTATGCCACATTAACCTCGAAAAAGCGTTACGTTACACGAATGGGGAAGATATAGGATCAAGGTTTTAGGAAGGTATAGGAGGTGTTCATCGATTGTCCGCTCTTGGTAGGGATAGTGTCTCCCACTACCGCGCTAGGTACCGCTATCGCTAGGGCGTCCCCTCCCCAAGCGATTCTAAAACGCTGTACACTGTACTAGGAGAATAGAAAAAGGTTGGAGCTAACTGCACTCGTTTACATCGCTGCTTAAAGGTCGGCTGAGTTATGATTGCAGTTTAATACTCTTGATAATACTCTGCTAAAACCGCCCCCTCCCCTCAACTACAACTTCTGTTCAACTGCTCTGATTTGCATCGGACTAACGCCATAACTCTTAGAATTTTATTCCTAATAAACTGATTAATTTTTTAAAATTTATTCATAACATTTATTTTTTGCTTTATTTTTTATTTTTGTTATGGGTACTATAATTTTTTGGATTCATTATAAAAATATGGGTGAAAAGATTACTTATTAATAAACTGGAAAAGAAGAAAAGTACTTTCTTTCATCGTCCACAGCATATGTTCGATTAAATTGCTAATTTACAAACGCAAGAATCTGCACGGTCGATTTTTTTTACATTTTCATGTCTTTACTTTGACTCATAAACTCGATAAGCTTTACCAAAAAATGACATCAAAAAGCGTTATTCAAGCATTACCAAAAAACGTTACATACAAATGTCTCACTGTCCTGCAGACTCGTATGCAAGCAATTTTTTTTGATAATAAATCTGTCAGAGGATGACTCTAGATGAGTTGAAACGTTTCGAATCAAGTAAAAGAGTTCATTGTAAATTATTACACTTAAAAAATCCATCTATTTTCTTAAGTATAGAATTAATAGGGTGTACTCTTAAATTAGAAATAATATAACTCGTTATATTATTCTAATTACTACTAATTATACTAATTAATTATATAATAATATAATTAATTAAATTTAAAAAAAAAAATAAAATTAATTTGTTTTTCAGCCAAAAAGATACATACGCTTTTCTTCTTTCACGAATTGCGATTGGTGTTCTATAAGAGAGTGAAAAATTAGAAGAAAATTGGTGGAAAGTAAATAAGATAAGATTTGGAATGGCGTATCAATTAGGCAGCCGACCCTCGTAACTATTATATAGCTTCACTCTTCTTGTTTGCTTTTTTTCGACAAAATCCCCGCGTTTGATTTACGAGTTCTTACAGGGTCTGTTCTTATCTAAGAGCCTAGACCCCGGGGTGTTTTGATATCATCTTTCTACCGTCTCTTTTCTTATCTTGTCCCATAATGAAGAAAACCCTTCTCTTCGCTTTCCAAAGCTCTATTTTCTTCTCCATTCTTTTCACTCTTCGTTGAATTCTCTCCCTTACTTCAGAATTCTTTGTTTTTTCGGACTTTCCCCTTTTTTTAAAAAAGAAGGAATTTTTCTTTTAGAGGTAGGAAATTACGTTCAGGACCTTTCCTTCCTAAGATATTAACATTCTTTTATTATTTATTTTTTTCTTTTATTTCTTTTAGAACTCTTTATTTTTCTTTAATCCTTCCACCGGCATATTACCGAATAAAAATATTAGTAAAATTGGGTTTTCTGATGTTTTTTCTATTCTATCGAGGCTGTTTATCATACAGTGATAACTATTATGCAAACAAAAACATTAAACACTTTTGTATTTGAGCTAATCACATAGTTGAAAATATTTATGTATATATATATCGGGGCATTTACAAATGAAACTATACTTTGATTGCAATTGGTATTAACTTTTAACAGCGTGAGAGCGAGAAAAATAAAAAATAATGTCGAGTGGAGACAATGAGAACAATGGATTTTGAACAACTAGGCAAATAAAAATGTCACTGTATCCACCCTATGTCCCACATGTCTAGTGGCTTTATTTTTTCCTTAAATAGGTTGGCCAATCTGAGTGTCAAAAGTTGATACTAATTGTAAAAAGAGTAAGTAAATGTCTGGTTGACCTCTTTTGGCAGAAGAAGCTTTAGTCATGTAAATGTCTGGTTGCCCTCTTTTGGCAGAAGAAGCTTTAGTCATGTAAATTTTTGTTGGCCTCTTTTGGCAGAAGAAGCTTTAGTCATGTAAATTTCTGGTTGGCCTTTTTTGGCAGAAGAAGCTTTAGTCATGTAAATTTTTGTTGGCCTCTTTTGGCAGAAGAAGCTTTAGTCATGTAAATTTCTGGTTGACCTCATTTGGCAGATGAAGCTTTAGTCATGTAAATTTCTGGTTGACCTCATTTGGCAGATGAAGCTTGTCATGTAAATTTCTAGTTGGCAACTTTGACAGAAGAAGCTTTAGTCATGTAAATTTCTAGTTGGCAACTTTGACAGAAGAAGCTTTAGTCATGTAAATTTTTGTTGGCCTCTTATGACAGAAGAAGCTTTAGTCATGTAAATTTCTGGTTGGCCTTTTTTGGCAGAAGAACTTTAGTCATGTAAATTGCTAGTTGGCAACTTTTGGCAGAAGAAGCTTTAGTCATGTAAATTTTTGTTGGCCTCATTTGGCAGATGAAGCTTTAGTCATGTAAATTTCTGGTTGACCTCTTTTGGCAGAAGAAACTTTAGTCATGTAAATTTCTGGTTGACCTCTTTTGGCAGAAGAAACTTTAGTCATGTAAATTTCTGGTTGACCTCTTTTGGCAGAAGAAACTTTAGTCATGTAAATTTCTGGTTGACCTCTTTTGGCAGAAGAAGCTTTAGTCATGTAAATTTCTGGTTGACCTCTTTTGGCAGAAGAAACTTTAGTCATGTAAATTTCTGGTTGACCTCTTTTGGCAGAAGAAACTTTAGTCATGTAAATTTCTGGTTGACCTCTTTTGGCAGAAGAAACTTTAGTCATGTAAATTTCTGGTTGACCTCTTTTGGCAGAAGAAACTTTAGTCATGTAAATTTCTGGTTGACCTCTTTTGGCAGAAGAAACTTTAGTCATGTAAATTTCTGGTTGACCTCTTTTGGCAGAAGAAACTTTAGTCATGTAAATTTCTGGTTGACCTCTTTTGGCAGAAGAAACTTTAGTCATGTAAATTTCTGGTTGACCTCTTTTGGCAGAAGAAGCTTTAGTCATGTAAATTTCTGGTTGACCTCTTTTGGCAGAAGAAACTTTAGTCATGTAAATTTCTGGTTGACCTCTTTTGGCAGAAGAAGCTTTAGTCAGCCAGAACCCTTTTCCGGACACTGTGACGCCTCTATACTTATGTTAACTTTTCTTTATCATTTCGTTTACTGTTTTCCTTTTACAGAAGTTTACTCAGCAGTTGCCATGTGTCACGGGAAGTTAGGTTATCCCGTACACCCTTGTATCATGCTTAGAAGGCTTGGGGAGTAGCTTCAAGTTATCTTGCTAAAGTTTTATTTTTTTATCAGTTAAAGTATTCATTTCATTTGGGCCTCCAGTAAGTATTGGCAACTTACTTATTTTGCCTACTTTTACTTTCCTCATTATTTTTTTTTGTCTTGCAGTAATATTTATACTCTCTTTTAATTATCAAAATATATGCGTAAATCTACGGATATTATATATTATAAATTCATTATTTTATTCTGTCTACTGCTTTTTACCAACATCTAGGTTTGATAATTGACTTCGGTGAAGCTATCGTCCTGAACTAGGTAACTTAGAACCTTTCTCGGGAGCCAGCGTGGCCGAGGGTCTTAAGGCGCTGGCTCAGCTATCAATAAGTCGAGGCGACTCGAGGTCATGGGTTCGATCCTGTGCCATGATACTCTGAATTGCATCTATGAATCACGGACGGTGCAGGGTGAGGGACCCCCCTATGGGGTACTCTTCCCCCACTCTCTGATGTGTGTCCGATCCGTGTCATGATGATGTGATTTGTATCTATGGTTCGAGGACGGAGCAGGGCGAGGGACAGCCCCTATGTTGCACACTTCTTCACTTGCATACTAATGACCACACCATACTCGCTTCGGCGGTACAATGTAGAAATATATGATATGTGAAGTAGCTGGAACTCTCAACCACGAGGCGTGAAATGGGGCTAAAAGATGGCCTAATTGCTAGCTTCGAACAAGTGGTTCGTCCTACCCGTTCTAGTAGCAAGTACTAGACTACTACTACTGGAACGTTTCTCAACTGAAGCTTACATCTTGGCAGATGTTCAATATATATGTGCCTTCAGAGGGCGCAACATAGAACATTGATTAGGATTACTCTCTTACTTATAGTAATATTCCCTTTTCACAATCTCTTGTCTCTCAAAAAATTCTTAAGAGTTTCAATAAACACCCTTGAAGGCGTCCTCTAAAGTTTCGATTTTTTACTGAGTTTATATCTTATTAAGTTGATTCTTTGTTAAACTTATTTATTTTTTAATTTTTTATCGGGACAAAACAACTTTTTTGATCTTGAAATTATTGACAGCTAAACATAAAAAAATCCAACTTAATTTCACATTCTTACATAATCTCAAGAAAAAAAAACAAAACAAACAATCTCAAGAGTTCTTCACTATTTTGATACGGTGGGAAGTATATTTTTGATTTACCTCTTACGTCAAAGACTTGTTTATCGAGAGAAAGAGAGATGGATAAAAAAGTAAAAAGAATCCTTCTCATTTTTAAAGACAAAAAAGGAAAAATCTTCCTTTTAAGAACACAATAAATAAACATGGCCCTTTTGCAGTAGCTTGTGGGAAACCGTCATTGTGTATTTATATATTTTTTTTTTATCTTCCCAGTCTTTTTAGAGGACGGGTTTTTCGGATTTGTTTTTTATTTCTGTTTGCAATTCCACCTCTCTCTCTCTTTCCATCCCTTGCCACTAGTCTTCCAAAAAGCTTCATTATTTTGTATGAGAAAATAACGAAATCTACGGAAAAGTGAAGCTCGAAAATAAAGGGGAGAAATAGTACAAGGGATTATATAATATTTCTTTCTCCATTATTATTTCTTTTAACATGTTACTCTCATGAATTTATTTATCAGGATGACAAATCAACCTAGATATTTTCTATCACTATTATGAAATACAAAATCTTTGTCATCGCAATGAAATGCAAAATTCCCCTTTGTTCAGTAGGACAAGTAAGTAAGTTCTAATCCTCTTAGAGAATATTTTAACAGTAAAAAAAATTGATAAGCTTTCCATTTTTTGTAAAATATCAAATATTGTCTCAAAAAATATTTTGTTGGAAACTTAACTCATCATATACTAAAACTATTTTTGGATTCCCTTGAAGAATATGTACACAAATTATAATCCTTTCATATTTGGGAAACTCAACACAAAATCTGTTGACGCAAGTGATGATGTACAGTTTCTCCCAGAGAGCAGTACTGTCTGGCGTCATCTTCACGCGTGTGATAAGAGGTCCCGGTAGATGGCGACACACTAGTGTGCTCTGTGCCACGTCTATTTCCCTATTTTTAACCCTTAAATGCTAATGGTAATTGGATGGCTGGTATTACTAAACCTTCGTCTATTCGACTAACATATGCAGAAAATAAATTTTTTCCGTGGTAGGCTGTGAAATAGTAACTTTAGAGCCTAAAAAACATAGCTAAAATCCATTTTTTTGATGACAAATAACTTAGTAGGAACATCAGTAGAATCTGAAATTGAGTGAACATTAATGCACCAGGTCCCATGCCCCAGGCCAAAAGTCTAGGCACTTTGCTAAGTGCTCCAGGCCCCAGATTATCGGCCATTGGTCTCTGGCCCAAGGCCAATTACCCTAGGCCCATTGCCCCTTACTCCTAGGCCTATTTCCCCTTACCCCAGGCCCATTTTCCCAGGCTATAGGCTCATTCGACGACCAATTAATTCCCTACATCTATTACTAAACGTTACTCGAATCGACGAAGTAGCTTTGACGGGAATTTGCCAGAAAACGAGTGTGTGATCTAAAGGACTACTACCGCTACACTAGCAGGTGTGTTACTAACCAGTGCAAGCACTGCAGAAGGATGGGGTACACATCACCATCGCATACAAGCGTAAAAGGTTAAGGTTCAAACTGTGCTCGTCGATTCGACTAACATTAGCATTTAAGGGTTAATAGTTGTTGAGTGAAAAACAATGAGTGAATCAAGTGACTTTGACGAAAATGTGGAGAATAATACTCCTCCAGAAATAATTAATTCGGCAAAAAATACAACTCAAGAATGAATGCCATCTTTATCAAGAGAGAGATACTAACTTACATACAGCAAGTTTATTTTTTTCTGGATTTATTATTTAAATCTAACAATCGCAGATAAAGTACGGTACGCAACTCGTGTGGTTTTACTACCCTGGCTGTCGCTCGGGTGCAAACTCCACACTCGCATGCAAAATGCTACTTTCCGCACTCGACGCGTAATGTACTATTTCATCGTTTTCCTCACAAGTATTTCCTATAAATAAATTGTATTTTCTGAAGTCCGTATCTGAAGTGTAACAGAACAGCTGGTGTAGTTGTAGAGTGTCTGTAGTTTTTGATTGTACTTTAATATTTTATTGACAGATTAAATATAAGTAGGAAAATTGAAAAAGTGAAACTCAAGCTTAAAGAGTTACATTGCTGATTGAGGTCCAGCAATGTAACTCTCTGCGCACTAGTTGCACAAATAACTAATTCTCTCCTCCTTCATGTTGGGTTAAGGATTTTTAATTTTATTTTTTTAAATAACATATCAAATATTCCAACACTAAACCTAAGAATTCACATCTGTTGGTAAGGTAAGATAAGAGTCAACAGTAAAGAGTAAAGAAAAGATAAAGAATAAATTGAAGGGATTTGTTACGCAAAATTCAACACGAGGAAGATTTGAAAAGTGAGGATTGGAATAGATAGCATGAGGGAAGTTAAAACTAGAGCTGTGCAAGGCAAGATGCTTTCAACGTAAACCCAGCTCGCCGCCGCTCCATTCCCAAAGCCTCCCAGTGAATAATGTACATCAACATCCAACATCCTCTCCCATACATTTCCATTAAATGCAATCCAACAGAGGGAAACCAAACTGTACAACTGAGAGAGATAAAGCACAATCTTCAAACTTAAAAAAAGAAACCTTAAAAAGAGGTTACACTATAAGAAAAGATAAATAACGCATTGACATCTAGCGGATTTTAATCGTACTAGAAGCATTTCTACAAAGACTGCAGCGGTACTAACGGAAGTTTTGACAACTACCCTCCGGACATAAAAAATCTTTTAGTTCCTAGGACGTAAAAGATTTTTTCTCTACAGCTAGGAGTAATGAAAAGATTTCTTAAGTCCACGTAATGAAAAAATGGATTTTAGTTATGTCTTTTAGGCTCTAAAGTTACTATTTCACAGCCTACCACGGAAAAAATATTTTTATCTACTCACGGCAGCAAAATTAAACATTACTTTACGGTTTTTAGGCTGGAAAGTACTATTTACCTGATTTGTCATTAAAATATTAAAAACAGGCAGGAATGTAGTTAAAAAAGTCAGGAAAATACTTTCCCTGCCTAGGTAGGGAAATATTTCCCTGTCTAGGCAGAGAAAGTAACTGTGATTACCACTGCGTGTCATAACCTCTTATTTTGGCAAGAACAGTTTATACTATTATCTCTATCTTATAACATTATATTTATATTATAGTTCAATAAGTAATATTTAATAAATAAACGTTTTAATAATAAAATAAGTTGTTTATATTTGTTAATTCTGTTAAATAAGTTCAATGAATAGTAGATCTTTAATTAAAAAAATAGCGGAGTCACTGGTCACACTGCAGCTTCATGTAAACATCAAACATCTAACATTCATATTATTATTATTATTATTATTATTATTATTATTGAAGTCATTCTAGATTAGACTATAGCTTCTTTTCTTGATTTATCCTAGTTACTTTTTTTTATTGTAAGCAATAGAAGATATAATACTTTTAGTATTTTTTTTTTTAGTAAAAATATAAATCCATATTTTATATTGCGTGCATTATTCATTCAGAACATTTGTGTGTTATAAACGTATGTTTTGTAGTTATAGATTCAGTTTGCTATTCACTTATTGTTAATATTCCAAACCTTATTTGATTTCTTTATGAACATTAATTTTAGTTAATATTTATGTAATTATCTTATTAATATAACATAGTAATTAACTATGTTATATCAATAAAGATGGTATGTTAGCAGTTTCATTTTTCTGTCGCAAGTAGATAAAATATTGTATGCAACAAGGCAGCAAAGGAAACATTTCTGCCTCGTTTATTCATTGCCTGCCTCGGCTTCGCCTCGACAGTCAAATAGGTAAATTACCTGCCTCGGATTCGCCTCGGCAGTTAATTATCATAGCCTGTCCTCGCCTTCGGCTCGAAGGCTAATCTAATCACTCGTCAGTAAAATTCCATTTTGCTGCCTAGTTACATAAATAACTATTGATGTCAACTATTTCATCCAGAGTTTCTCTTCATAATATTCATATAGTCCAGGAGTGCAAAAAAGTGTCTGACTAACATCAAGCTAGAATGTTGTGTATAACTTAATCTTTTCAAGCCTTTTAAGAATATGTGGTCGGATAAGTTCGTGTGCGGGACATAGCTTGACAATAGGCATTTGAAAAAAAAAACGTGTGGTGTCGCGGGACACCCGGTAGGAACGAAGTTCCTTAAATTTTTCACTAAATATATATAAATTATAAAATCACACTGCTAAGTACGTATACATTACTAACTACTTATACATGGCGGAGTTAGAAAAGAGACAAAATTAAAAGTAATGAACTGTTTGTACCTAGCAGAGTTAAGGCAAAATTAAAAGAAAATTATTATTTGTATAATTAAAGCAAAAGCGTCTTACTATAAATATATATTGAATATAAGAAAAAAGTTGATCACGATGAGTTTATAGTGAAAGAGTATGTTTGTTAAAGGAGTTTGGATTGAAATAGGACTGTTTTCTACCTACCCGGCCAATTAATTTAAAATATTATAAAATATATCTCTTCCCTACTCTACAGCTTCTGCTTATATCAGGGTGAAATTTTACATGATTATATTTTATTTATTTACAAAACAAAGTGACATTTTTGACATATATAACAAAAATAATCAAAACAAGACAAGTAACAGGCTTCCTTAATAACACTTTTCCCCGTCTTTTGAAGCTTACGTTTACGCGAGCGTTGCGCATGAACGCTTGGGCAGATAACGTTTTCCGACGAACTAAGCCTGGGCATTGGTAAAATAAACATGTGTACCAAATTTCATCTAACTTGGTGATCTTTTACTCAAGTTATCGTCATCTGTAGATTTCGTGACGGATTTTGCGTGACGGTGATTTTGGTCGTTTTTTTCGGATTCACTCCTGGGCTCCAGAACGTGCCATAAGGAACTTCATTCCAAAAACAAACCCGAAGAGAGCGGCCATGTCCCGCCAATTAGGGTGGACAATGTGATTTAACATGATCCTGGATAAAAAATGAATTATTAGACTGAAAATATAGTTTATCTACGATTGATACGAAATATAAACATTATATCTTTGTTTAGATGCGTAGAAAGTGATTATTTACGTACTTGTATTCATTGCGCATGCGCGTCTCATAGTTCTGATTAATTCCTCTTCTTTACCACACTAGTGCGGTAAAGAAGAGGAATTCTTCAGCTTTACGCACGATTAGTGAGTTTGTTTACATTTAACAAAACTAATTTGGTGTTCTTTTATTAAAGTAACTGTTTATATCGAGTTTTTAGTGAAAAACAATGAGTGAATCAAGTGACTGACGAAAATGTGGAGAATAATAATCCTCCAGAAATAATTAATTCGGCAAAAAATACAACTAATGAATTAATGCCATCTTTATCAAGAGAGAGATACGAACTTACAGCAAGTTTATTTGTTTCTGTATTTATTATTTAAATCTAACAATCGTAGATAAAGTATGGTACGCAACTCGTGCGAAAACGGCATTTTGCATTGCTCGTGTGGTTTTACTACCCTCGCTATCGCTCGGGTGCAAACTTCGCACTCGCATGCAATATGCTACTTTCCGCACTCGACGCGTAATGTACTATTATGTTTTCTTGTAACTTGATAGGTTAGTTATTTAAACATTACCCAAAATCAAAGTGGTTATTTATCAAGTGTCAAACTAACATGAACTTGATTTTCGGTCTACTAACTAATTCTGTACTCAGGATCATGAAAATCTCTCTGTCCACCATAATTGGCGGGACGTGGCCGCTCTCCACCGGTTTGTTTTTTTAAAATGCCTATTGCCAAGATGTCTGGCAGGCGAACTTAGCCGAACAAATAATCTTAAAAAGGACTAAAAGATTTACTTATACACAAAATTCTAGATTGATGTTAATCAGACACTTTTTTATACGCAATCTCCTGGACTATAACATTTATTGTTTCGAGCCCGTTTACAATGAAAGACTTCCTAATCTATTCTGCGCGAGAATGCGACGTTTTTATATGACGCTGAAGATATGTCTTACAACTCGAAGCCCTGTTCCACACTGAGTCTTTTTTTCGAAAAATATATATAATATAGGACACGTTTGGAAACGAAATGCTAGCTTTCAGTTAAAAAATTAGTCTCAATCAGACTTTCAGATTTCAGGTATAAATTCTGATGAATAGGTAGTAAATAGTTATACTACTAAATAACTGTTGTCATATACATATAAAATACTAGCCCATACTGTGAGTTCGAATCCCAGAGAGGTGAGACACGTTTCACACTGATGATCTCATCGAGTAGATGAGTAAAATGACCGGATAACCCCCTTCCTGTAATAACCTAGGCCGTTGAACGGCACTAAAACCAAAATAGACTGCACATTAGTGTGGCACATAGCTTCATCGCATCCTATCACTTTCATTATTGATTTTATCCATTTACAAGCCATTATTGTCTAATTTATGTTTATTTAATTGTTTCTCCCTTTTTTTTGAAGTCAAAATTGTTTTGATTTTTTACATGAATTAAAGTATCAATTTAGCAAAATTAAAAGAGCGCAGGTGATTGAAATTAACCTCGGGCTATCAGCCAGCAACTTTCGACAAACCATCAAAATTTCATAAATATCAGCTAAACACTTTTGAAGATATAGGTGTAAATAAATGTATATGTTTGTGAGCATGTGGAAGAGAAACAAATGGGCGCAGAAATTTGAAACTTATAATGGACCAAACAATGGCCTAATTATGACTTACCATCCAAATTTTTATTATAATCGGACGAGTAGTTTTTTATGATGGTTTGCTAAAATTGAGTGACAGACCGACAAACACAGAACCCAAAAGTGTTCCATGATGTCTGAAACGGATTTAATTCATGGAATTTTTAATTCAGAGACAAAATATTTTCGTTCTTCGGAAAGATCACATAGCTTTCATTACCTTCGGTAAGATCGGAAGCAAAATGTTAAAAAAAAAAAATAATAAATAAATAAACCAAATACATCCATTTTAACGACTTTAAGAAACATCCATGTCAAATTTGAAGAATATCGAACAACGCGTTTAGTCACGAACAAGAACACGTACAGACAAACACATTTACAGACAGACAGACGAAATGCCAAACAGTCGAGTCTTGAGTTGAAAAAGAGACCTCGCTTCATTTAGACAATATAGGCGTTACTCGGGCCAAACATATTGCCTTAGAATAAGAAATAGCGGAGATAATACCTTTTGAAGTTTATATAATAGCGTGAGAACCCCCTGTCTCGAGCCCTTCAACCCTTAACTTTTCAAAAAGAAAGCATTTTAAACCAGTCAAATTTTTTTAACACATGAGCAACACTAAAATAAAAAATATATCGTAGAGTTACAACAAGAAATTTTAATTCTGGTGGACATGAGATTAATTTTACTACGATCAATATTTTTTGCATTGTAACTCGCTCATTTTAAATTCAATTGACTTTTAACAGTACTCATTTTAAAGATTTTTTTAAGGACTATAAAAAAGTTTCTTATCATGATATCCGAAAAATTAATCCCTTTCTCGTGATTTAACGTTGAATAAGTCGATCCAAGTATTCAAAAGAAAAAGTTCTCCTTTCATCGACCATATCTCGCTTTGTATTAGACCTACAACATTTTTAAAAAAATTAATTTATTTGTTTTATCATAAGCTACAATTTTGTTCTCTACACTTTTTTTTCGATAAAAATCGTATTTTTTTTTAGTTATTCGTAAAAAAAATGTTTGTTAAAATCTTGTTTTCTTCGATGAAAATTGCAAGTTTTCAATCGTGAATAACTCAAAAAATATTGATTTAACAAAAAAAAAAAAAAAAACTGTATACCTAATTTTTTTCTTAAAATTTGATCCTCTCAATTCCCGGGGTTATTTTGAGCAAAGGAATTCCCGCTTTCGCCCCTGGGGCGGAAGCGCACATCGGTACTATATATACCCTTTGTGATGTAAGCATTTTCCCATCAACCCACCACATTTCAAGCAAATCGGTTCAGTTCCTCAGATTTCGGAGATGAGGAGATGAATACCCCGAGTAACTGGCCTAATAATTCTAATCAACTTATTATCTTCAAGTAATAAGTGGTTTACTTCTCTTCTCTTAATTGGAATCAATATTCTCCTTAATAATGAAAAGCAAAATGTGTAAATTAAAATTCTAAGGAAGTTATTTTTATTAATGGGTATTAAGTTTTAAGTAAGGTATCAAAGTTTCATGATAATTGTCCAATTTCATTCTGAACCAGAAAACTTGTTTGAATAAATGAATATGAATAAATCCCATTAAATTGAGTTTTACTTAAAAGTTTGTCGTCAGTTTAATTACAACCAGATGTTATATTAATTATTAATTTGTCGGGTGACAGTTGCCAAGAAATTAAACTTTTGGGGATGATTAGGAAATAACAAGATGTCAGAACAATTTAGGTTTAGAGAGAAGATAGGATACTTGTCTTAACAAAACGCTAGAGGCCAGGTGCCAAAAGGAGTCGACCTTCGCCCCTCATCATGGGATTAACGCTTGGAAAGATTTAAAGGCCTAAGGACGGTGGGGACTTGGGATGGAGAATTCTGGAGTTCCCAAGCCGTTCAGACCTCTCAGAAACTTGAGTTTCTGACTCTACTCTACTGTCAGCCCAAGGTAATCCTTGAAGGACCCAAGGTAATTAGAGTTTTAGAGTCGAAAAGCTCCCTTTTCACAAGGTAGGACCAGTTTGGGGGTGAAAGCGGAACTCCTTTATCCTCCTCGAATTCGGCCAAGAATCAAGAAGGCCCTTTCATTATCATTCTCCATTTCGATTCAAAGGGCCTTCCTCTTATCTCTTTACAAAATCCAAAGTGAGTCCGAACAGAAGTACTCAGAAACGAACAAACCAGATTTCAATATAAGAGAATCTCTTGAAGTTTTTCACCGAAAATTCAAGAGCTAGACTTTCTAATCAGGGATACACACGATTAAACCACTAAAATGACAGAGTTCACCAACTTTAGAGCAATAAAATACCCCAAAAAACTAATTTCTAATACAATAGAAATTAATTGGAATTTTCGAATAGTAGGGAATTTTCACAAACCATTTATTTGTAGAGAAAATCCTCTCTAATCAGCATACCTATCTGAAAATGGTATAAAATAAATAAGAAAAAGGACCGTTGTCGCCTATAAAGTAGCAACAACACAAGATTGCAACCCCGTTCTTTTTCTTTCACTAGATTAAATAGAAAAAGGTTAAAAAAAGGTTCTTTCGACGAAACGATCACATAGCTTCCGTTACCTTCGGTAAGCTCGGAAGCATAAAACAATATTGGGTTTAATGCAAGCCTGATATGCCTTTGGAAAAAATAAACAAAAGAAAGCGAACATGAATAACATCTTTTAAATCTTGGACAAAACAAATAGTTTACATGAATAACATCTTTTAAATCTTGGACAAAACAAATAGTTTACATGAATAACATCTTTTAAATCTTGGACAAAACAAATATAGTTTACATGAATAATATCTTTTAAATCTTGGACAAAACAAATAGTTTACATGAATATCATCTTTTAAATCTTGGACAAAACAAATAGTTTACATGAATAACATCTTTTAAATCTTGGACAAAACAAATAGTTTACATGAATAACATCTTTTAAAGGACAATATAAATTGTTTATAAAGAAAATAATATTGGTGATTTGGGTCTATTAAGAAATTAAAAAGCTCAATTTAGCAATTTTTCGACCCATTCTAGAGTCATTCTCAAGCTAATTGACTAGAAGTTTTATTACACTAGCTGCGGATACCCATGCTTCGCTACGGAGTGTTATTTTAATTTGATAAGTTTATAAACTACCATCAAGAAACATTACATTATTTTACTATGCTAGAATATGTAGATTCTATCCCTCCCACATATTTCTATACCCCCTCCTCTTTGATAAGATAATTGGTAAATATCCCAAATTTACCCCCCTCCTAAATGAAAATATGACAAAACTGTACATAGCAACAATTACTGTACTCTTAAAGAGCTTTTAGCCGATATGCATCATAAAGGATATTCATTACTTTGACACTGTATTCATTACTTGTACCCCTGTATACCAAAATTTAAATTTCGAAAATTCATGTAGACAGTATCCCCTTGCTTTGAAGGTCAAGTGTGCAAGTTTTCATCGAGATCGAACTAAAACTGTAGATTTGTATAAAGAACATACACTCATACACACATTCAGTGTCATTACAGTGAGTGTCATGATAGTTTCATTAAATGTCGTGACATTAGTGCCGCCGTGTCAACGAAGCTAATTATAATAATTTAATGCCAAATAAAAGTAAATTTTAATGGAAACATTGAGTTTAAGTAAAACATGCAGACTTAAATAAATCTATAAATAATAAACAAAATAATTTAACAACACTTCATATTCCCTTTTTAGGGTCCGTAGGCAAAACCAAGGACCCTTATATTTTCCTGCGTGTGTCTGTCTGTCCGTCCTGTCGCATGCTCTCACGGCTACACCCTTCGTCCGATCATTTTGAAATTTGGCATGTATATGTCTTGTACCGACCCACATATTTTAAAAATATAGCGACTTAAAAAACATATTTTTCAAAAAAATGAGGGTAAAAAAACTTAAGGGTTAAAAATTTTACATTTTTTTTGACACCGTGAGGGGTATCATATGAAAGGGTACGTCGAGCTGATTACAAAAATATATAATTCTTTGGTTATAACTTTGATAGGGCTAGCGTAGGCGAGTTTGAAGCGGGTGTGAAACGTGTCCCCCCCTCTATCTCGCTTATGTGAAGTGCAAAAAATCTGAAAAAATTCCTGAACATTCTTCGACCAAAAGTAAAGATACCACTTTTTGGAAATTTTGAAAAAAATATTATTTTATTTTTTATTGACAAAATACGCTTTTTTATAATTATGGTCTTTTCGATGTATTTATATGGTTGTAGTCCGGTTCAGTGGCAAAAAAATACTTTATCGGAAGTTTGTTTATGTGTTTTGAGAATATCAGACCCATAGGATAGTTCAAAGTAAGCTTTTTAGCATTTTAAAAAACACCATCAATAGGGTACTACTTAAACTATATAGTGTGGCCTACGGACCCTCGCTGTGTGCTGACCAGCACACACTTGACCTGTTTATTTAAATATACAATTTTGGTACTCTTCGTATTCACATCTAGACTTTTAATTTGGCAGATTTCAGCGAATATAATTAACAAACGGTTTAGCATAGCAGGAGAGTAAATAAACAAAACCATATCATCTGCACACTGAAGAAAAATAATGTCTATGAGAGCGTTTACTAAAAAATTACAGACTTCTCTTGAACAAAAGAAGTTTTCGATGTCAGATATAAATAAGGCGAACAAAAAGTTGGGGAAGGTCGATTGCTTGGAAAACATTAAATAAATAACTAAAATTAAGGATAAAATATTTAGTATAAATAAATTATTAAATATAAAGTAACATTGAAAATTCATGACTTTATTTTGTATCTTACGTTTTTTTCTTTTTTAAATTCAGTAGAGCAAAACCTTAGAAAATCCTATAAGGGTATAATATGTTGAAACCAGAGGTCCAACAGGGTTCGAATTCAGTATGTAACACACCCTCTTTATCCCTTGATAAAAAAAAAAAAAATCCCTAGTACATGGGAAAATATTAAACTAGGTTTAAGCCTGGCGAGTTGGCAACCCTGAGGCGAAGGAAGTGAGAAAGAGGGGAAAAAGGGACAAGGAAAACCTAGTGTGATAAAAAAACAAAACAGCATTTGCAACAGATGCTAAAAAGGACTTCATTTTCAAACATGCGAACCCTTATGTCTTTAAATAAATAAACAGTCACATTCTGTTGAAAATTAAACGCTGTTTGAAACAGTTAAATGAAAAAGAAAAGAATCGTTTCTTGGGATAAGAAAGGAGGCTAATTTAAAGAATCTAGTAATAGAATACAAATTAGATTAGATACTTAAGGACCTGTTTAGAAAAAGTAGGTGTATACATAAAATTTAAGTTAATTTAAACTTAATAAAAAGCTTGATTTTCTGGTGAATTCCGCGTCACGAAGGGGTTGAAGTCCTTCAGGGCGTATCCCCCCCCCCCCCAGACGGGCCCAGACCCAATAGAGTAAAAAAAAAACTTCACCGTATTTTTCTACATTCACCTCATATTCAATTTCACCTCAGAAATGCATAAAAGTGCTGTTTTGAGAGGTCATATTTTCAAAATTTTCCGGGGGAGGGCCCCCGGAAAATGATGTAGTTTTGTTTACATTTAACAAAACTAATTTGCTCTGTTTGTTTAATTAAAGTAACTGTTTATATCGAGTTTTTAGTGAAAAACAATGAGTGATTTTTAAGTGATTATAACGAAAATGAGGAGAATAATACGCCTCCCGAAATAATTAATTCGGCACAAAATACATCTAATAAATGAATTCCATCTATATCAAAAGAGAAATACGAATTTACATAATATAAGTTGATTTTTTTTTTTTCTGTATTTATTATTGAAATCCAACAATTCTAGATAAAGTACGGTACACAACTCGTGCGAAAATTGCATTTTGCTTTGCTCGTGTGGTTTTAATACCTTCGCTATCGCTCGGGTGCAAACTCCACACTCGCATGCAAAATGCTACTTTCCGCACTAGACGCGTAATGCACTATTGTACCCCAGCCCAAAAACATATCTATGTTAAAACTACTCTTTAAACATCGGTAGTCAAGAATTGGTAATAACATATATTCACTAAAAAGTACCAATATATATTAAAATTATTAACAGAAATATAAAAAGTTATAAATAATAAATCAGAGTAGAGTTATCTCTAGTCAGTTCTTCTGGATGGCACTCAATTAAGGGTGAACTTATTTCTTTTTATTTCTTTCCGAGGTTTAATCTAATAAATAAATCCTTTGGTAAATACTGCATTCCAACATGAAAGAAACCAATGCCAAGAAAATATACTTTACAAGAATAAAAAAAAGAATAGAAAGATAAATTTAAAAAAAAGTATGAAATATTACTGTTAAGGGCTCATATAAGACCGAGTAAGATATGAGAACCCTCTCAGACATCTATCCTCTCTACTAGTGCAGGCAATGAGCCAAGCCTTGCTGATTTCACTGGCTAGCTGTGGATATTGTCGGAGACGTGTGTTCAATGTACTCAAACAACCAATGACAAAACATATTACATTATAGAAGCAGATGCTCTATGGAGCATCTTCGTTTAATTGTCGTCTAAGCAACATTTTTCTCAAAAACCAATCTATAGTAAGAGTATGCTATCTCCAGGCCCGCGGTAAGCATGTGATGCGCTCTGGGCCCAAGAGACACCCGCGCCCTTGACCCCCTCCCCCCCCCCCCCCGATTTTGACGATATTTGGCATACATGTTCAGAAAAATCATACTCCGAGGTTAAATCGAGAAAGCCCTGAAAACGGTTTCGACGATTAAAAACTTCTAAAATGTATTAGTACGTTTAAATTCGAATCTAACGACATAAGCAGTTTTCCCGGGAAAAATCTAGTTCCTCAGAAAATAGCTTAAAATGCGGACGGATTCCCCGCCGAGGAGAAGTTATTTTTATGATAATAAAATTGTTTAGTTTATTATTGTCTCATATAAAGAGAAAATTTTAGTTTGATGGATTTACACGTTTTGAGGTCCCCTTAGTCCAAAAAAGTGGTTTTTAAAAAATAATTGGTTGTCTTCTATCTATGCAGACGCCTGGAGCCTAAACTACTAGGCCGACTTTGACGAAATTTGGCATACATGTTCAGAAGAATCATACCCAGAGACGAGAAATTAATTTTAGCTTCAAATTTGGATTTGGGGGCGTTACCCTAAAAAACTCTGAAAAAACATGAGAAAAATTATTTCCTGAAAACTGTTCCGACGATTTTGATTAGAAAATGCTAAAATGTAGTCAAAAAAAATCTGACGATATAAGCGGTTTTCCCTGGAATAATTTAGTTCCTGAGAAAATAGATTTTGTTCTCGTGCGCCCCAAAACCTCTGCGCCCCTGGGCCGGGGCCCACCGGGCGCATTTGTTAAATAGGCCCTGGTTATCTCTGTTGGCTAATAAAACATAAATTGACCAACTATGTGCTTCCAGCAAACACAAAGGGTAGACAATTTAAAAAATAGGACGAATTTAGTTAACAACAGGAGTGTCCTGGTGCAGGAACGCCGTTCTGGTACTACTTTTGTGGATGAAAAATTAGTAAAACAAAAATCATTGGATGTTACAAAGACTAAGGAACTTGTAGTATAATTTTTATGTTTTAGTTGATAATTCAATGTAATTTCGTTGTTTAAATATGCATTGTTTAAGTAACACATAAAATATAGATCTAGATTCTAGACAGTAAAATTACATTTCTCTGCCCGAAATCGGTTCAATAATGCCTCATTTTGCTGCCGCAAGTAGATAAAATAATAAAATTTGTTTTATTACTATAATTATTTTCAAAAAAAATATAAATATTAAGCAGTATTACCTGCGATTTAAAACTGCTGTGTAGTAACCTTTTTGTAGTAAAATTTTCTTAAAATGTTGCAGCCTGTTTGTTATTTTGCTGACACTTTGAACTTTTGCTGAGTGTTTTTTTCACATGTTACAAAAGAATCAAGAAAAATTACATTTTGCAGATTGAAAACAGTTCAACAATGCATAATTTTGCTGCCGTGAAAAGCTTTTAATAGAATAAAAAGAGGAAAAAGCTATAAAATGCTCACAGAACACAAGTAAACAATTGATTGTTATGAGCCAGCAAAAGATAACCTGACAAAAAACGTGGGGGAGGCCTGACGTCACAGCAACCTTCGTCACCTTACGTAACCTTTCAGTCACGAAGTACATCAAATCAATACGCCGGGGAAGTGTGACGTCACTTACGTAAAAAAGTGTGTGAAGTTAGGTTAGCTGGCTCATAACATTGGATATAGGTGGGGGTTTATCAGTGCTATTTTATTTTATTATTTTTTAATCAATTATTTGTTTTATCATCTATAATGTATACATTTATTGGCTTATTAATGATGTTACTGATATATGATAAGGTTAAAAAAGCTTTTAATAGAGTAAAAAGAGCACATCTGTAAGTAAGTTATTTTACATCTTATTTGAGTTATTTGTGAGAATTATTTGTTTTATCATCTATAATGTATACATTTGTTGGCTTATTAATGATGTTACTAATATATGATAAGGTTAAAAACGGTTAAGAAAGCTTTTAATAGAATAAAAAGAGGAAAAAACTATAAAATGCTTACAGAACTCTAGTAAACAATGGTTTATTATGAGCTAGAAAAGATAACCTGACGAAAAATCGTAGAGCGCATGACGTCACAGCAACCTTTGTCACTTTTACGTAACCTCTCTAACGCGACGTAAAAATATATATTATTTTATTTATATAAGAGGACCACTCAGAACGTCCAAATTCCGGACCTACACCGCAGAGCGATGCAGGCGAACGATCATCGATACTAGAGAACATCCTGACGGACATCCAACTAGTTTCCTCACGCTCAGGAACCTGGACTATGTATCATCAACGTGGTTGAATAAACCTGCGAATAGACGCAGACTGAGATAACAAACAACTACAGAAATGATCCTGTGGAAGTATGATCTCGAATTGTCAAGGAAATGGACAAGGTAGTGATTAAAAATATACCTCAATTTATAAGCGAGAACATTTTATCATGAAAACATCTCTATAAATCAATTATTTATAAATAAACCAACAAGAAAAAACTTATATTATAAGTCAATTAAGGCTCAGTAATTCCGAAATAACAAAAATGATAGAATATTAACAAAATTATTTTATACAAGAGATAAATCAGAGAGATATAAAGTTGAATAAATAGAAAAGAAACAGGCAGCACAACCTAGTAGTGGTCGAGGGAACTACAAGTGTGACCTTGTACAGCCAGACCTCCTTTTATATGAACTTGAACTAGTCAACTCTCCCATTGTAACTCGCATTTAAAAACTAACAGCACTATTTGACATTTTAATTCAACTCCGAATTCATTAAAGAAAATAAATATAATATATTCATGCTGTATGGAAGAAAAAACATCAAGAATAGAAATTGTGTGTATAAAATATTCATAAAGTTAAATAAAAAAAAAAAAAATAATTCTTACAAAAAATAATCGGTCCGTGACACCTCAGACAAATTTTCTCATATAAGATTTCATAATTACTTAGCCCAGTGTTTTCCATTTATTAGTTTTTGTATCTACATTTAATTATTATTGGACATTTCATTCAAAATGTATCATTAATAGAGCTTTTGTATAACTTCTCCTCGGCGGGGAATCGAACCCGGGCTCTCTCCGTCCCCGTTTTAAGCTATTTTCTCAGGAACTAGATTTTTGCCGGGAAAATGGCTTATATCGTTAGATTCTTATTTAAATGGACTACATTTTAAAATTTTTTAATCAAAATCGTCGGAACCGTTTTCGAGAAATAATTATTTTTCAGAGTTTTTTTTTAGGGGGTAGCGCCCCTAAATTTAGAGCTAAAATTAATTTCTCGATGTCGCAACGGGATATGATTTTTCTAAACATGTACACCAAATTTCGTCAAAATCGGTCCAGTAGTTTAGGCTACAGCCGTGTACAGACGACAGACAGATATTTTTTTAAAAAGCATTTTTTTGGACTCAGGGGACCTCAAAACGTTGTAAATCCATCAAAAACGAATTTTCGCGCCATCACAATACTTTCTCTTTATATAAGAAAGTAAAAAATAGATTTGAAGACAAAAAAAACTCTTAATCAATTCATCTTTTAAGTTATTCATTCAATCTTTAAGTTCAGCACTAGGCAGATCATATTACTAAGTTACCACGATGTTTAAATACGGATTGAATACAGTTTTTGGATCCAAAGTGTCCATAGAAACCTAGATTCAATACGAATTAAATACGATACCGATCCCGATACGAATCACTAAATTCTGGGATCGTATCTGGATCGAGTTGCATGGAAACACCTGAACTCGATCCTGACATGCGCAGAGCGTAGGTATGAGCGAACCCAGCGTATTTCTGTAGAAATTGTAGTCAAATCTGTCAAAATACATAATAAAAAACATGGTTATAAAAGGTGAAGGTATAACAAAATTATTTATAACCTTTACCAAAAGTAACCAAGAAAAAGTTTTTGTTTTTTTTATTTCTTATTGAATACGGATTCAATACTATTCTTGGAAACAGCTAACTTGTTGAATCCCAAAATCAGGATTCAATTCGTATTTAAAACACTAGGAAACGTAGTACATCTCAGCAACGACGGGGGAGAGAGTGCATTATTATGTATAAGTTAAGTATTTTTATCTCAATTATCGTTCATGTGGACATATTCCACATAGTGTGATATTCCTTTGGCCCAAAGTACATTGGACTAAACATCCCTTTGTCTTAATAGTTATTCAGTCTAACCTATATTTATGTTCTAAAAGACGGAGAGGAGTAACAATCTAAGGAAGTACCTAATATAATTTATCTAGGATTGATACGAAATATAAACATTATATCTCTGTTTAGATGCGTAGAAAGTGATTCTTTACGTACTTGTATTCATTGCGCATGCGCGTCTCATAGTTCTGATGAATTCCTCTTCTTTACCTCACTAGTGCGGTAAAGAAGAGGAATTCTTCAGCTTTACGCGCGATTAGAGAGTTTGTTTACATTTAGCAAGACTAATTTGCTGTTTGTTTAATAAAAGTAACTTTTATATCGAGTTTTTTGTGAAAATCAATGAGTGATTTAAATGATTATGACGAATATGAGGAGAATAATACTCCTCCCGAAATAATTCGGCACAAAATACAACTAATGAATTAATGTTATCTTTATCAAAAGAGAAATACGAACTTGTATACTGGAAGTTTATTTCTTTCTGTATTTATTATTTAAATCTAACAATCGTAGATAAAGTACGGTACGCAACTCGCGCGAAAACGGCATTTTTCATTGCTCGTGTGGTTTTACCACCCTCGCTGTCGCTCGGGTGCAAACTCCACACTCGCATGCAAAATGCTACTTTCCGCACTCGACGCGTAATGTACTATTATATGTTTATGTTTGATGAAAAAAATTTCTGAGACGCCCTGCTTCCGAATTTTTATCCTTTGCTTTTAAGGAAACAGGATGGACAGTGTGAAAGGGGCAAATATTATTAATATTAATATTGCTGAGATTTATTTTTTTTAAATTAGAATTTCCTCGCTTTTCCTTTAGGAGTTCGCTTAAATCCGCGCTAGAATGTTTTATTGTTATCCTTTAAAAATAGAGTAAGAGGCAAAAGTAGATGAGAAAAAATGTACGAACCTGGAATTTTGGTCAAACAGGTCACGTTTTTAATAAATTCAACAGAGAACAATGTCAATTTTATTTAATCCCCCCCCCCCCCCGGGTATCTCAATCTCTGAATAAAGGTTAGCGTATCACGTACAACCGTGAAATCTCTCTCATAAAAAAAATAGACTAAATCCTTCTGGTCCGTTTATACATTTTTTTATTTATTTATGTTTTTACACCTTCTGTGTTTTTACATATTTAAGCTGGATTTTGCTATTTGTTACTAGAATTTATCACGTTTATAATTTCATTTATTTCTTATTTGTGTATGCTCTGTTCCCTCATCCCTTTTTCTATATGAATTTCATTTATATTCGTCGTATTGAAAGATTTTGTGGTAGATACAATAAAATATAAAATTACATACACTCACACATATATACCCTTCTCTCTCTCTCTCTCTCTCTCTCTCTCTCTCTATATATATATATATATATATATATATATATATATATATATATATATATATATATATATATATATATATATATATATATTCAAATGATTTTTTTTTTTCTTATTTAGAAAAATATAATTTTTTATAACGAGTGACTTTTTTTCATAAAATTAAAATTTAGACCAGTTCCCTCTTGTGAGATTTTAAAAAATCGTAATTTTTGGGGACAGGTTACATGGAACAAAATTTTTAATGCGATAAATCTTTATTTGAAGAAATGCAGGAGGGATGATCAAGAATGACTTTATGTCGAAAAATGAAATTTTTAGATCACTTCACGTATCGTCAAGTCGACCCTGGGACATACTGTATAATATACACACACACAAACTAAAGCGTTGCTATGAATCCTAAATGTATGCGGAGTTAATTTACTAGATCCCAACAAATGTACAGGGTATAAAATTAATATGTGCACGTGACACTATTTTGAAAGTTGTATTTTTTTGTCACGTAAATTGTAGTTTTTCTGAGAGTATTTTATACTCGAGTTTACAGTTATTAGACAATGTTTTCTAGTGTCTGAGGTTAGACAATATTTCTCCATCCCCCCCCCCCCCCGTGTCTTTGTTTCCGGACCAGGGTTGTATATTGGGAGAAGGAGGCTCAAAAGATCGAGTAAATATAACCTCTTGGGACAGATCTAGGGGAAATATTTTATGAAGTTGACTCGAGGCTGGCAACACTGTAAAGTGTTAGGAGGGTGCAGGGAATAAATAGGTAAGTACGATTTTTTCGCTTAAAAAAAAACCAAGCTGACATCACATATGTTAAATTAATTCCGGCACAACATGTTTACACTTAAACAGAGCGGAACTAAATAAACAACCGAAAGAAGCCGAGGAGAAATACGAAAGAAGCCGAGAAGAAAGACAAATGAAGCGAAATATTTCCTCTTGGCGTTTTACACAACTCGAGAAAGGCCTTAACAGGAATCTACAATGGAAATTAAATATGGTATTGAGCTCGAAGATTGTAAACATCCCCGCTCGTCCGCATTCGTACACCAGATAATTGTTTAGTTCAATTAGAACACCCCATGCGTTACATTCTTTGGCACTTTGTCTTTTCGTTTCAAACCTTTTCTTCCAAGCAATGATAATTATTTCCTGTTACTATTTATTTCCTATAATGTCCTTCCCTTACCTTTTCTATCTCTTCTTTTAAAACATGTGGATATTATGTGTTCAAAAAGAACAAGAGGCTAAGCAATGATATATCTTATAAATCAGGACAATAAATAGAGTTCGATTCCTGGCGACCTCACATCATTTTCTACCTACTAAGCAACCCTAAAAATTAAGTAGCACTACAGTCTACAGTTGTCTTAGAATTAGAATTGATTCTGAAAGCATAGGAAAATCGAAAGGAGAGCGACTGAGAGCTAAATATGTTGACATCTAGAAGGTCAGATGCGAAAATCTTGAGTTATCATTGGCTCTTCCATCAATTTTTTCGATTTTCCCATGCTGTCAGCAGGGCCGTACCCAGGTGCTCCTGCGTACATGGCTAACCTGTAAAAGTGCGCTCTACCGGGGGGTCCGGGGACTTCCCCGGAACATTTAAGAAATTTTAACGTCAGTGAAACACATTTTTAAACAATACTGGCTCTTAAATGTTAAAGAAATGTTTCATTTTTAGTTATTAAAAACTCAAATTTAACTCCATGCTGTAGCTAGTGTACTATAATAACTCCTTTTTTTACGGTTCAAGATTAAATGGTTGATATAAATAAATTGGTAGTGCGTGAAGTCTCACGTAAAAAGGGTTTCGTTGGTATTGTAAACATGAAATTAGTTAGTATAAGGGGAGGGGGGGCAATTTTTGATAGACAAAATGGCATGAAAAATTAACACTTTCCATAAGTGTAATATTTTTTATAACCTACTCATCAATACCTTTCATTTAGTAACTACCCCATTCAAAATTATTTTAAAAAATGACTTTTTTAGGCGAGACAGGAATTATACGCCATTTTAGATTCCCAGTTAATCAGATCAAATTGTTATTATTATTAGTAACAGCAGGAATATAGTTGTAGGTGGGGTTGTACGCGAAATGTTGATGTTTTTTGACAAAATGGCACGGAAAATATTAAACACTTTCCACAAGTGTTATATATTTTTGTAATCTACTCTTCAATACCTTTCACACAAAATTTTTAGAAAAATATTTTTTTCGCGTGACATGATTCGCCATTTGGATTTGAACAGCAGATAATTTTGAGTTTGCTATATTTTTCCTGTGTGCGCTTCATAACGATCTTTATTACTGGAACGTTTCATGTTTTTATCTCTTTTGATTTAAAAGTTATTTGATTTAAAATTTATACAGAGTGACAGACAGACAGAGGAATAAAACTATAAGGGTTTCTTATTTGTGTTTTACCAACTAAACCCTAAAAACGTTAATTTCTAACAATATTTTTCATTTTGCCATTGTGAAATAAGTACTATTTTTCCCTCTTCTCTATTTTGCGCCCTTCTCAAACCTGCGCCCTTGGCAGGGGCCACCTTCGCCACAGCCTCGGCACGGCCCTGGCTGTCAGAATGAATTCTAATTGTAAAGGTAGGTTCATAGCTAGCGGATCCGTGATTGCGGAGGCCCCAAGGGATTCAGCTATGGCACCGCTTTAGCGGCACCGCAGAAAGTTGGTTCCAAACCAACTTTATAGCTGTGCCGCTAACCCTGTTTCTCTTGCTTGTTTCTCTTCTGTGTTTATATTATATAAAATTTAAATTGTATTATTATAATATATTTATAGCTGCTCCTGCATTATTTTTATTATAGCTGTGTTTATCTACTTTTTTATCATTGTTTTATCTTTATCTGCGTATTGTATCTGTGTTTATTATAGCTGTGTTTATTATAATCTGTTCCTACATTATTTTATTACATACCTTATTTCTTATTTAAATATAAAAATACGTGTGGTGTCGCGGGACACCCGGTAGGAACGAAGTTCCTTACATTTTTCATTAAATATAAATTATAAAATCACCCTGCTCAGTACGCATACGTTGCTAACTACTTATACATGGTGGAGTTAAGAGACAAAATAAACAGTAACTAACTGTTTGCACCTAGCGGAGTTAAGGCAAAATTATAAGAGACAAGAAGCATTATTTGTATGTATTTAAAGCAACGAGTTTATAGTTAAAGAGTGTGTTTGTAGTTTATAGCCTGAGGGCCGCCCTAGGCGGCCACCTAGTCTTGCCTTATGGTAGAAAAGGCCCTGATCACTTCATAGCAGTGTTGGTGTTCGTTTTAATAAAATAAAAAAAAAAATAAAAAAAAGTTGGTTGTCTCATTAAATAGATGAAGTTAGAATTTTTTCCCGTCCTAAAATTCCAATTTTAAATTTGAAGCTTACGTTTACGCGTGAACGCTTGGGCGGATAACGTTGTCCAACGAACTGAGCCTGGGCATTGGTAAAATGAACATGTGCACCAAATTTCAACTCACTCGGTTATCTTTTACTCAAGTTATCGTCATCGGTAGATTTTAATGTGACGGTGATTTTGGTCGTTTTTTTTTAGGGTTTTGTAGATTCTTCTCAAAACCCTTATGCCGAGGGTGATGTGTCCGTCTGTCCGTCGCTCTTTGGTTCATAGGGCCCGAACCGTTTAAGCTAAAGAGCTGAAATTTGAAATACTGGTGTAACTTTTTGACCCAACCACAGGAAAAATATACAGAAGTTCAAAATTAAATATGCGCATGCGCAATTCGCAAAAATGTTGTAAACTCAAAAATTTTTATTTTTTTTAATTTTCGAGTGGGGTATCAAATGAAAGCTGCTGAAGAGTAGGACGCAAATATATATAAGCTTTTGTAAATTTTGCATTCCTTATTGGGTAAAAAAATCAAAATATACCCAAAAAAAAATAAATTCCCCCCCCCCAACCACTATACTTCGGCTGGTCCTAAAATTTCGAACTAATTCATGCTAATGCCTTATTGTGGGGCGATGAAAATTCCAGGAGTTCATCCCAAAGTTTAAAAAATTGCCAATTTTGGGCGCGAAAATTTGAAGTGCGCCAAAAATTTTATTTTTTTAAAATTTTGAGTTGGGTATCATATGTAAGCTGGTGAAGAGTACGATTCAAATATATATTTGCTTTTTTAAATTTTTCCTTCTTTATTAATTTTATAAGTCAAAATATACCCCCAAAAATTTCCCCCCTCCCCAACCACTATATAACGGGTGGTCCTAAAATTTCGAAATAATTCATGGTTATACCTTATGGTGAAGCGATGGAAATGGTCTGAAAAAATGAATTTTTCTAGTCGTTATTACCGATGAAAAACATTGTGACCCCCCGGGGGATCGAACCCGGACCCTTGAGTACGAAGAATAAAATCATAATTACATAACGGGCATGCTTAATCTTCTACAAAACCCTAAAAAGTACTTGGACGCAAGTACTTCCCTGTGATTTTTTTTTGGATTATCTCCCGGGCTCCGGAACGTGCCATAAGGAACTTCGTTCTAATAAAAGTCTTTATATATACTCTTATTAAATATGTGGGTTTTTTAGCAAGAGAACTAAATTAAAGTTAAAAATACGATGTTATAATTGGCTTTGTTTATAACCTGACACCTGACCGTCCGAAACTCGAGGGGAGGGAAACAGCGACTCCGTCCTCCGTCACGCCGGCTCCCTGAAGATATATTGTTATCTATATAGCCTTCACCCTCCCCATTTACGTATCCGCTAGCTGTGAACCCACCTTAAGACTAATGTATAGTTTTGTTTCTTTGTTTTCCTCTTTTCATTGATAATTATACATATTTATTTCAAAACATAGTATCATTCAACAATAGAAAATATTTTAAAAAAAAATAAAAGTATTATAAAATGTAAATTGGAAATGGTGCATCAAGCATGGTGGAAAATGATGCATAAAACAGGGTAATATTATGCAGGGATTCAGTTCTATTATATATTATTTTCTGATTTTCTTGAATTAAATAATAAAATAAAAAAGAAAAAAAAAAATCCATTTTATGATAAAATGTTGACTGAAAATGATGCATCAAGTATGATGGAATGATGCATGATAGGGGCTAGGGGCCATCAGGGATATAAGCAAACTTGATTTCCCTCGAGAATTCTCTCAGCCGAGAAACCAAACACTGAATATATCCTTAATAAATCAATATATATATATATATATATATATATATATATATATATATATATATATATATATATATATATATATATATACATACAAAAGTACATAAGAAAGATAAAGGACAGAGGGCTTCAAATGTACTGAAGTAGAAAAGAGAGAATTTCGAAATCTTTAGCCTTCATAAAAGCCAGTCGTAGCATATTTGCTTTTATATTCTTTATTTTATTTTATTTTATCTCCCCCTTCTCTGAAAGCAATTATCTATATCTTCTTTTACCTTGGGCAGTTTTCTATTTTTTTATTACATGCATGTATTAAGTATGTAGTAATAATAATAATAATAATAATAATTAAGCCATTATTATTTCATGAAAAAAGTTTACAATGATTTTATAAAAATAATATAAATTAGAAACTTTATGTATAACACAAAACAAAGTCTATAATTTGACCATCAATGTGAAATAATACTTTTCAACTGATAACCTACAAATATTTTATATATGAATTGCTCACATATGTCTGAAGATTAAGAGCGCAAGTGGAGTTGATATCAATATAGAATAATAAAAATGGAAAGCCTCTCCACTAATTAAATGTTTATTTAACAGAATTAGCTTTCGGCCTCTCGGCCATCATCAGTGCCTACAATAAGAAACAAACAACTACGTAAGAATTTTACAAACACAAGCAGTTCAGAACAATAAAAATTCCAAAAAGTTAAAAAGTTAAAAAGAAGTTAATAAATGTTAAACTGATGATGGCCGAGAGGCCGAAAGCTAGTTCTGTTAAATAAACATTTAATTAGTGGAGAGGCTTTCCATTTTTATTATTCTATATCTCACATATGTGTTCCATATATGTGAATTTCTTCACTATATTTAGCTATTAGTTTTATCAGATAATTTTCAAAAAAATAAATAAAAATAATAATAATTTACTATAATGTTTTGAAACTAATACTTTTAACTAAGTAATTACAAACATTATAATATATTTTCTTTTTTAAATTCTTAATATAAACACACATATGCATATGTACATTCTCACAAATTTACATACGGTATATACATGCACATATATATGCACTTATATACATAGACATGCAAGAATAAATTTAATATTGACTATTATATCTAATTACTAAATTCAGGGTGGGCAAAAAAAACCGCACTGTTTTAAACACTCATAGCTCAGCTTCTGTAGTAGATAGAGATATGGGGTTTGCGGGGTTTGAAAACTACATTATTTTACTTTAAATTTTATATCTATAACTTAAAAAAACGATTGGATGAAAGCCATGCAATGACGGTTTGAAATAGGGTCTTGAAAAAAGTCGTTGTCCGGGTAGTAATCGTTTTCTGGTATTATAGTTTTGATAGAATAACTTACCATATGGAGGAGGGGGGAGCGGTTTTTACTTCCATGAAAATGGAAGTATGGTGATACCCTCCAAAACGTGATTCCGAGATCTCTGTGAAGGAGGGGTCTTACGGACCCAGGGGTATCATTGAAATTCGTTTCATATACATGTATGTCTGTGCGTACGTATGTATGTACGTACGTTCGTTCGGAACTTAAAACCTTTATAACATCGCTTCAAGACATCGTATTGAGATGCGGTTTTCGGCATTTTTTAGAACTTTGGACGGAAAAACTGATAGCGCAAACCCGAACATCGTAGCTTACGACGTTTCGGAGCTACAGTCACTTAAGCACGAAATCGGTCTGTCGACGATAACTTTAGTAGGCTTTATTTGATTTCAATTTCCTTTGAGGTATATATGTGTCCTATATGGTAGATTGTACCTATACTTTTTGAGCAAAATCGGACAAGCGGTTTGGGAGATATTGGTATTTTAGTGTTTTTTTAAAGGTTTTTTCGGAACCAAATTGCGGCTAAACTGAAAGTCGTATCGAAAAGCGGATAACACCAGTTTAACCAATTTTAAATAATCTACAACTTTTGTCATATGACTTTTTGTCGTAGGACCATCCCTTCTACCTTAAATAGTCATTTTTGTTAAATTTACGACTTTGAGCTCTTATATTATTCGAAATAATTGACCGATTTATTTCGGAACCAAATTGCGGCTAAACTGTAAGTCGTATCGAAAAGCGGATAACACCAGCGGTGACTGATTTTAAAAGATCTACAACTTTGGTCCTATGACTTTTTGTCGTAGGACCATCCCTTCTACCTTTAATAGAGACATGTTTTTCAGTTTTTTGTTAAATTTTCGACTTTAAAACTATAATCGATATTAGCTGTTTGTACGATGTAGTTTACACTGAGTTCTCTCTTGCTCACGTATTGACACCACAACATTTCATGGAAGTCATGTGTGGGATTTCCACACCGGTATTTTTGTAGGTAAGAGGTAGGAGTCCCTCAGTGTAATAACAAACATTAAAGATGTGTTAAGCACAATGTTGCCTGAAATTGAAGATTAAATGCTAAATTACACGTTTATGCAAGATAGTGCCCCGTCCCATAGCTCCTTGCCATCAATTCAATACTTGCAAGAGAATTACCCGGACTGTAAATGCCAGAATTACCTAAATCCAATTGATTACACTGTCTGGGGTTGTTGAAAACAAAGAGTGCACGAGAGAGGCAGAATAAAGGATGTTGATGAACTTCAAAAGAGGATTCTTCTGGGATGATATGAGTCAATAAACTATTGCTGGGACCCGGACAACGACTTTTGTTTAAGACCCTATTTCAAACTGTCATTGCATGGCTTTCACACAATCATTTTTTAAGTTATAGATGTGAAATTCAAAGTAGAAGAATGTAGTTTTCAGACCCCGCAAACCCCATTTCTCTATCTATTACAGAAGCTGAGCTATAAGTGTTCAAAAAGTGATTTTTTTTGCCCATATATATATATATATATATATATATATATATATATATATATATATATATATATATATATATATATATATATATATATACAGTGCTCGATTTCTAGAAATTGAGGTGCCGGAACTACACTACTCTCTTTAGCCCCCCCCCCCCCTATAGAAGGGGGTTCCACCCCCGGGAAAATTTTGGAAATTAAACGTTCAAAAACAGCATTTTAAGAGTTTTAGACATTAACCCACACTGCAATCAGTTGTGTGGAAACTTATATAATTTTAAGTAGTATTTGTTATAAACAATTTCTTGATTAGCATGTCACATGTTGTTATAATATAATATTCTCAATAAATAAGTAGGTACTTAGGTTTATACGAATAATTAAATCAACAAAACATTCTCTGTCTCACTCGCCCCCGGGACTTTCGTCACAGCGTCTCTGCACAGTAATTATTTAATACGATCCCTGCCATTAAAAAAAACCTTTGTTGTTTCAGGTTATCATAATTTAGTAGTATAATCTCAACAAAAGAGATATTTTTTGTATTAGGAAAAAACATATATGTATATATATATATATATATATATATATATATATATATATATATATATATATATATATATATATATATATATATATATATATATATATATATATATATATATGCCAGTTTAAAACATGATGTCCTTAATCAAATTTGTAGTCACTCCCTGACAAATAAAATTTTAACAAAGGATTTTAAAGAAATCTTAGTGCTGATAATTTTATTTTTTATTTATCAGAGAGAGAGGTCCCGGAACGCCGTTCCGCCTCAAATCGAGCCCTGTATATATATATATATATATATATATATATATATATATATATATATATATAAATACTTTATTTGTAGGACTTTTCATGTACCTAGTGTTCTCTTTACATGGTTCATCTCTTGGTTCTTGGAGTAGTTTGTAGAAGTATAGAATGGAAAGGTTTCCCTCGAAGACTTCTATTGTTAAGGAAAAAGGAAACCTTGGTACCCGAACAACAATTCTATGTCCAAGAGATGTCCATATTTTCTTATATTTTGAACTCATGAAAGGGCCACCCTAACTTGAAGGGCTTAAAAAGGATATACCCCTTAACATTTGATAGGTCAACTCTCTAAAAATGTAAAGTTTAACAAATTTAAACCATTGTATTATTATTTCTTTTACAAAATAAACAGGTCAAGTGTGTGCTAGTCAGCACACAGCGAGGGTCCGTAGGCCACACTATATAGTGTTTAACTATAAAGTGTATAAACAGTGTTTTTAAAATGCTAAAAAGCTTACTTTGAACAATTCTAAGGGTCTGATATTCTCCTTAGGACTTATTTGTCCTTTTATAGGTTTAAGATCAGCTCTCTAGATTCTAGATGGTTGTCATTTATGTGAAGTAAATAAATTCGGAACTATTTTTTTTTCACTACTAACATTATATATTATACAACTATAACAATTATATTATCAACATTACATACGATAGTAGTATATAAAAAGTTCTTTTTATCTTGAAATTATTCGTATTCGTATTCTTCCCTGCTAACCCTTTCATTTGATATCCATATCATGGGCATGCTTAAAAAATAACTACTCAGCCATCTTGGGCCATCCACCATATTGGATTTAGAGTGGTCATTTAATTTTTCGTATTCTTCTCAGCAAACCCTTTAATTTGATACCCATATCATGGGCTTGCTTAAAAAATAACTACTCCACCATCTTGAGCTGTCCGCCATATTAGATTTAGAATGACGTCACTTAGCTAACCATGCATCGTCATCCAAACTAAACGAGTATGGAAAAATTTCAATTCAATCGGTTGAGGATAACTGCTTTAAAATTCAGTTGCAATATTTGACCCGAACATACAAACAATGTAAAAGCTTTAATAATTTCAAGATAAAAAGAACTTTTTATATACTACGTTTTTAAATTTTCTGTTGAATCGTATGTTATGTTGATAATATAATTGTTATTGTTATATAATATATAATGTTAGTGAAAAAAAAATAGTTCCGAATTTATTTACTTCACATAAATGACAACCAACCAGAGAGCTGATCCTAAACCTATAAAAGGATAAATCTTTGTACAAAGGATCTCCCCAACACCAAATCTAAAGCATGCCATCGATATATTTGAAATAATATAATCGATATTTCCTGTTTTGCTGTCATTCAATGTTTATCTATCACAAATTTGAGACCCGTCAAATGAAGATTGCGTAAATATTGGATATGGCAAAACAAATAAAATAATTTGCGGATTTTTTCCGAACTAACTTTCCGCACAGCAAAATGTGCTGAAAACTAATTAAATTCTGCTGAAAGATGGCTAAAAGTATTAAAATAATGCATTGTCATCGTGTTCTGAGCTATGCTAAAAGTTTTAAACGTCTAGCTATTTGGGAAGTTAGTTAGAAATCGATTGCCAGATTTGTACCGGACAAACAAACAAACAAACAAGAATGCAAGCTAATAAAAACGTAGTAAAAAAAAGGATTTTATCTTGAGATATTTTTTTTAGTTTCTAACTTTAAAAGTTGAATCATTGTCCTGTAAATACGTGACCTATAGGTCGGTACGGATCAATTTTCTACTTTAGGTATTTCGGTGAAGTTCTGTGTTGTCTCTTTCTTCTCTTTCAACCCGTTCTAGAATGACAAGAACAGAAAATCACCTTGAGGTCTGTTTTAAAACTCCCCTAAATAAAGTGATGTTATTAAACTGTACAAAAGAACATTTTGAAAGTTTTTAAGATTCGGAAGTGAGGTTGAGACGTCGGGTTGAATTGAAAGTGGTTCTCAGTTATAATTCGAGACACTGATAATGTGTTTAAAACGCCCACTTTCCACAGCAGAAGGGAATGACAGTTTGAGACGCTGTATTGTCCAACTCTGGTTGTTAGATTTGCATAATTGCCTGGCAGCCTCTCTGAGTTGACGCTAACCCTTGTATCATCTCTGTTCTCTTCAGATATTATCTCTTTTCAACTTCTAAATATTTTTAAACATTAATCCTAAAACTCCAGTTCTCGGGATGTTTCAGACTTTTCTTCTTTTTTTTTAATTTAGACAACCTAAGAACTTATTCATAATATCTATAGTTATATTAAGCAATAAACATAAGCCAGAAAAAATAACTAAACCTCAAAAAGTAGTCTGCCAATCAGTAAGGCGAATAGCACTTCTCACACAATTCACAGAAATTTATTTTTATTATTTTTTGTTGTAGATTGTATTTTTAATACTATGGTTAAATCAGTTAAAAATACATGTGACCCCGACGTGATTTGAACACGCAACCTTCTGATCTGGAGTCAGACGCGCTACCGTTGCGCCACGGAGTCCTTAGTATCAGTCGGCATAGAACTATATAAAAAAAGATTGAGTAAATAATTACGAAATATAACATTAATTCATAACATATTAAGATTAACAATAGTGTATGTAACTACATATTAAGTAAAATATATTTTATAAATTTCTAAATTAGAAAGGAGAATATTAACTAATCGATTATTGTCATGTTATGGGGCCACGAGATCATTGACACCAAAGCTAGAAAATTATTATAAGCATCGTAGTACGGCAAACCCGCAATGTACATCTACGATGTAAAACCACATCAATGATAAATGAAGGCGTTTCAAATAAAATGTTATTAAGATAATGGTATACCCTTAATCATTCATTATTATCATTTAATATTTAAAATAATAAATTAAAGCCAAATACAATTTTATCTAATAACCTATTTATCATAATAAATAGTAAGCCAATTAGTGGCAAATAACTTCCTCGCGTAATTTGTTCGGGGAATACATATTTTATAATATTTATTTATATTATATTATATTATAATTAAATATATTTATTCTTATTTTGGTACTTCTTTAGATTGTTACTCCCCTGTGTTTTTTAAGAATATAGTTATTTATGCAAGGGGATGTGTAGTCACATGCACTTTAGGACAAAGAAATATCACACTTCTGTTTTTATAAGGGGAGTAACAGTCTTAAGAAGAACACTTATTTTAATAGTTTAGTTTGTGTAACTGTTTTTATAAGGGGAGTAACAGTCTTAAGAAGAACACTTATTTTAATAGTTTAGTTTGTGTAACTGTTTTTATAAGGGGAGTAACAGTCTTAAGAAGAACACTTATTTTAATAGTTTAGTTTGTGTAACTGTTTTTATAAGGGGAGTAACAGTCTTAAGAAGAACACTTATTTTAATAGTTTAGTTTGTGTAACTGTTTTTATAAGGGGAGTAACAGTCTTAAGAAGAGCACTTATTTTCATAGTTTAGTTTGTGTAACTGTTTTTATAAGGGGAGTAACAGTCTTAAGAAGAGCACTTATTTTCATAGTTTAGTTTGTGTAACTGTTTTTAGTTGATTATTGTTAACAAAATGTTTTTCTTTTACTTCCAGGACGTTAAGTAAATTATTTTATTTGATTTATGCCAACTTTACATAAAACGTCGACATTTTACTCTACTTAATTTATCACTTATTATTGTTCGCCGTAGGACTAAAAATGGCCCATAGGCCGAAAGCCGGAGCCAAACTTAAGTTATCATTTGTGGTGACGCAATTGTTTTTGTCTTCCGGAACGATTTAGTCTTATTGTATTATTGATTTCTCAAAAATCCCAATCAAAGACAAAATACTTTTTAATTAATATACATACCTATGAAAATAAGTTCCAGCCAAAGTTAGTGATAAGTAGATAAGAATAATAATAAAGATAAAAGTTGTTACGGTGTAACGCAGGTTTTTATATGAAGTAAAAAAACATTTTTAGGTATATTCAAAAATGGATCTAGGCTTTCCATCGCCCGGGGCAAGAATCCTGTTTACCCCCCCCCCCCCCCCCTACTCTTTTAGTTACGGGTTTCCACAGAATAGAATAGGTAGTTTATATTTTTACAAAGTTTATTGATTCCACTCTTTGTTTCTTAAAATTTTAAACCTGAGTTTTTTTTACTATTTTTTCTCCCATTATTAAATTTTTTAGTGTTATAATATATATATATATATATATATATATATATATATATATATATATATATATATATATATATTCTTTTACGGTAAAGTGGTAAAGTTGCATAGACACGCAGAAAGGGAAAAGGAGGGGTAAATTGCCAAGTTTATTTCTATTTATTTATTTTTTTCTTCTAAAAAAACCACCCTAAAGAAAGGTTTACGGATGTCGATGGCACTTTAAGTATACAAAATAATCCACAACTTTTTCCCCCACAAACCAGATAAAAGTTAGACGGGGTTAGAAAGAAACTACCAACTTTTTTTAAAAAAAAAAAGAAAACTCTTCTTTTTTAAAAGAAAACTTATTTAGAAAAGTTAGAAAGTTTCTTTTTAAAAACTGTTGGTTTGCCCTCGCTTTCTCTTCGTTTTTTTTTGTTTTTTTTTTAAAGAATTTCTCTATAAATGTTTTTTTAAGAAAAGATTAAGTAAATGAAACAAAAAATTAAGGATTTTATTAAACCACTTGGAAAATATAAAATATTAAGTACTAAGCTCAGTTAAAATCCCAATCAGTTGAAAAAAAAAAAAAAAAAACTTATATTTTAAGAGGGTTAACTTAGTTCACAAAAGTTTTGAACAACAAACGGACACAGCACCAAAAAAGTGTTCTCTAATGTCTTAATAGTATATCTAGGAGTTTTTGAATTTCATAAAAAAAAAAAATCATGGTATACACAGGGCCGGATTTAATAATTTTCCGCCCCTAGGCACTATTTTTACGCCCCCCCCCCCCTCTCTCCTTTAAAAAATTACCTACTTACCATTCATTAATGGACAGTTCCTGCGTAAAAGAGGCCAAAAAACTTGATTTTTTTCGTACAGTACCATATTTCGTCAAAGGTTGTTTGTTTAGGTCACACAAAACACCAGGTGAGGGTGCTAATATGCTTACTATAAGTATGTGTACTATGGTGCTAAAGATTGTTACTCTCGTCAGACGAAAATTTTAAAATGTTTTCTGAATAATATTTAGCCTATAATATGATTTATAATTTATATTTACAGTTTTTTTAATTTTACGGTAACCTATTCAAATCTTTTGAAAAAAAAAAACAAACAAGAAAACTGGTGGATTTCTGGTTACATAGCTACTTAGCTTGTTTAATTGTTTCGTGACATTAGAACAGTGGTGTAGGAACGGGGGGGGGGGGCTATCAGGCTTGAGCCCCCCCATCAGATTTGAAGGGGGCTATAAAATTACAAAAAAATTAGTACAAAAAATTAGTACACGGGTTTATGTCTAAAATTGCTTAAAATGCTGTTTTTGAACGTTTATTTTCCAACATTTTCCCGGGGGAGGACCCCCGGACCCCCCTCCTATAGGGGGGGGGGGGGGGGGGGGGTAGAGAGAGGGTAGGTTGTTGTCTGGCACCTTAATTTCTAGAAATCCTGATAAAGAGTGTGTACCCCCCCCCCCCCTTAGGGGCCGAGCCACCCCCGTCAAAAAAATTCCTACGCCACTGCATTAGAACAAAAGATTGTTACAGAGAAGAGAAAAGAATGTAATGGATATTTATTACACTAATAAAAATATCCTTAGCTAAAAAATAGTTATTTATGCACCTAGGGAGTAAAGTAAGCCATTATTCCCTTAGCGAAAAAAGTTGGTTCTTGAAGCGAAGCTGAAGGAACCATGGTCCCTAAATCCCTAGGCGCAGCCGAGGGAATAACTCTGATTAGCTCCCGAGGCGCAGCCGAGGGAAATAGTTATCGCGAGGGGAATAATGGCACTTTACTCACGAGGTACCTACAATATTTTATCTCCAGTAGGAAGAAAATACACATTTTCGTCCATAGCACAGTTTTTATTTATTATTTTAATAAATAACAATAATTATTAGAACTTTTAATAGCAGATATAAGAGATTCAATATTAAAAACAAATAAGAATTGGAATTAAACTCAAATAGAAGGTTATTTAGATGCAGGTTATAATGTTGTAAACAAAGATAAACATGGTCAAAAAAGCGCAGTGCCGCCAACCTGATTTCAACAACTTCATTACATTAGCCATACATTTTCTACTATTTATAAAATAATTAAGTTGCAATCTTTACTTTTTTGCCCTACTTTACTTTTTCGCCCTACTTTTACTTTTTCTCCCTACTTTTTGAGTTCAAGAATGAAAAGACCTGTTTTAGTCCCTCTAAACTAATTCAAAATCATAACTTTTTTTCCCTACTGGAGATAAAAAAATAAACAAATTAACACACAGCACACTTGCCAACATATTTAAACTTACTTTACATTGGTTTTCTTCTTGCTTATAATGCTGAAAACTCGTCTATAATGTCGTCAACAGCCATCTTAGCGATAAGACCCGTGGCCGCTGCCGCCCCCTGGTGCTGCCGCCCCTAGGCATGTGCCTACAGTGCCTAGTGGGAAATCCGGACTGGGTATACATTATTTTTATTTATTAAATTATTTGAATTGAACCACTCAGATCTCAGATTTTTTGGGTGAAAACAATACTTTTCCTATATAACTTCGGGTACGGGGTACCGCGGAACTTTTCCTCACTTCGGAGGCCAATAATGTGGCCCCTTCTGCAGCTTTTTTTTTGCCTCGGTGTATGATCTTTCTGAAAATGTTTGCCAAATTTCGTCAAAATCGGCCTCGTAGTTTAGGCTCCACGCGTCTGTACAGATAACAGATGACAGACAGACATTTTTTTTTTTAAATACCACTTTTTTGGATTCAAGGTTCCTCAAAACGTGTAAATCCATCAAAATCGAATTTTTCCTCTATCACAATACTTTCTCTTTATACGAGAAAGTAAAAAGCTGTAAAGAAAAAGGGAAAAGTTTAATAAAAAAAGATATTGAAGCTATAAATAATAAATAGCCAATTAAAATGCAGCAGTATGGTATTTATAATTTCAACATGAAAGTTGTTAAAAGTTAAAACAATAATTTAAAATAAACTATGCCATTAATTTCAATATTCAAATATAGAATAATAATACGCCAATTATGGCATGGGGAAAAAAAGAACGAAAAGAAAAGAAAGAATAGTAGAAATGACAAATATAATAGCCAATAATTAGCGGAATAATGGCTCTTTTACAATTCCATTTACCATTTTTACTGTCCATATTCCATTTCATTTACTTTAAAAGGTTTGGTTATTTCGTTGCATTTTTAATGATTTTTTTTTTTTATCAAGGTTTTCAAATAAAAATCAAATATGTTATTTTTTTATTATTGTGTTTAACCCCGAGTTATTTATTCAAGTAAAATGAACGTTATTAAAAAAATTAAATACTTTAACGAACTTACAAAGTGTTCTCATTTGTTTAAATCACGTTTTGTCTGTAATATATAATTTATTTTTTGGCAAAAACAAAATTGGCTCTTTTTTTTTTAAATGCAGATGTATTTCAGTTAAAAATAATAACGTTTAAAAGTTGAAGCCATTATTGCTTTATTTAAATGGTTGTTAAAACCCCGAAAAGTTTTAAAATTAGCAAAAAATCAAATTTCAGTTTTGTAAAATTATAATTGTTTAAATTAAAAATATAAAGTGCTATTTCTGGTAGACACAAAAAGGATTTAACAATAATTACAAATACGGATATATGTATATATGTTTACTGGATACCCGTGCTTCGCAACGGAGTGTTATTCAGGGGAGATTCATTGAATTTTACGTAATAAAAAATAAATAAGTAATTATTATGAGCAGGGCCAGATTTAGAGTAAGTGGGCCCCTAGACGGATGATGTGATACGGGCCCCCATCCCCCTGCTTTTAGCATTGACCAAATATTGGGGGTTAATCTAACGGGGTTTGAACATGGGGGGGTTGCTCTATTGTGGTAATTTTATGAAATATGGACTTATTTACAAACTAACTTAATTTACAAATATTTATTTTATAAAAAATAATTATCAAATATTTTTTCTCTCCTGGCTCCCTGAGACTTGTCAAAACAAACAGATATTTTTTTTTTTTTTTTTTTTTTTTTTTTTTTTATGGCAGGGAGTAGGAAGTCATTTACGACCTAACCCACATACGTATTTTACCGTATGTGGAGTGTCGGACTCGCTGGTGTTTGCAATGCAGCCCTCCCGACTAAACCCGTCTCCCTTCCCCCAAAGGCGCGTCAGCCAATTATTCATCGGCCATTGGCGCCGGGACAGTATGTCGGTCCTCCACTATTGCTACCCCACTAAGAATGTTTTAGTGTCTGTAGGGGAGGACCCTTTTCCATCACCCCCCTTAGTCCTCCTGGCTCCTTAGCACCTGTCTAAGGGAGGAGGGTTGCAGTTCATCGATGCCGGTGCCGACCTTTGGTTATTCGACCGGCCGAGACCGACGACCACCCCGCGCCCCCCAAGGCTCCCCAGAAACAGACCTCCCCTCAGATGAGCACCGTTCGACCCGGCTCCCCTGCCTCCGTCAAGTTCACCTTCGCTCCCGGCACCCACCCTCAGGGAGGCGTGTCCCCAAAAAACCCCAAGAGACAACGAAGCAGCCACGTCCCCGACCGGCTGTCAGCAGATGGACTGCCGGGGGGTGCTACATTGTCGACAAGCACCTGTCAAACGGACGAAGGTTAGCTCTCAGCAAAGACTTCTGCACTGTCCTCACCTCCCTGTGCCCAATATTAGCTACAAGGGAACCCATCTACCCCGTGAGCAAATAATAAGCAAGGGGCAGATGGTGATGAGGACGGTCCTAAACTAGCTGAGACGAGAACATTGAACGACTAATCCTAGTATCACAGATAAACCTAATCCTAGTATCACAAGCTTCCTGATCTCGCCTCCCTTGTGAGTGAATCACAAGGAACCCACTCTTCCTGCCGGACGAAAAATATAGCCGGGGAGAGTGGTAGCGAGACCAGTCCTAATCTAATTATTAAACCTAAGATTAAAATTTACCTAAACTAGTATCACAGCTGAATAAATAAATAAGTACTAACCTAATATCACAGGGTGCTAATTCTAAAATTAATCTAATAAATGGTAACTAGTTGAGTTCCTAAGCTAAACCTATTACTAATATCACAAATTATCCGGCCACCGCTTTCCCTCCACTCTGGTATGTAGTGGAAAGAAAACCCGCCTGCCTCCGCGTGGAACAAATAAACGGGACAGGTGGTGACGGAGACCGGTACTAAATCTAGGGTTAAAATTTCCTATAAACTAATTACCTAATCCTAAATTAAAATAAATAAATAAATAATTAAAACAAAGGAATCTGCCTCCCTACTGCCAATAGTGGCCCTTGGGAACCCACCATCACTTCCGGACGAAATATATAGCCGGGGATGGTGGTAGCAGATCCTATCCTAACCTAAAATAAATAAATAATCAAACAGATATTAAGACACATTATAAAACAGTTCAGTATACGAAGCTATGATTTGGGTATATTGTGGAACTAAATAGGAAAGTTTGGATATTTGGCATAATTGTTCATTGATGTTTGTAAATGAATATATTAATGGTCCGGAAATGCCTGAGGAAAGTATGACCAACATTTTAAAAAAATCGGTCCGAGACAACTCAGACAAACTTTCTCATATAGGAGTTTATAATTACTTAGCCCAGTGTTTCCATTTATTAGTTTTCAAATGTACATTTAAATATTATTAAACATTTCATCAAAATTTATCATAAAAATCACTTTTCCTGGGCGGGGAATCGAACCCGGGCCCTCTCCGTCCGCGTTTTAACCTTTTTTCTCAGGAACTAGATTTTTCCCGGGAAAATGGCTTATATCGTTGGATTCGTATTCAAATGGACTACATTTTAGAATTTTTTAATCAAAATCGTCGGAACCGTTTTCGAGAAATATTTTTTTTTCATGATTTTTAAGAGTTTTTGGGGGATATTGCCCCCAAATTTAGAGCTAAAATTAATTTCTCGATTACACCTCGGGGTATGAGATTTGTTTCACCAAAATCTCAGTAGTTTAGGCTCCAGGCGTCTGCACAGACGACAGACAGACGACAGACATTTTTTAAAAACCACTTTTTTGGACTCAGGGGACCTCAAAACGTGTAAATCCATCAAAATCTCAAAATCGAATTTTCGCGCCATCACAATACTTTCTCTTTATATGAGAAAGTAAAAATAGGTCTAATTTTTGTGTTTATTCCAAATATTTATAAAAAGGTTGGGCTGAGAGAAAGTAAGAGCTGCGTTGAATACGGAATATTTAGCTTAGAAAGTAAAACCATTAGAATTCTTGGAAAAATATGTTTTATAAGCTGGTTCTAATAAAAAGAAAAATTAAAGTTGCTGTAAATAATTTACAAAAACGTTGATCGAACTTGATAAGCAATTTCTTTTATTTAACGTCAATTTATACTTAAACGTTTTTAAGCTTCTGAGGTATCAAGAAAATCTTTTGTACCTTTTTTGTAGAAGAAAAGTTTTGAAATAAGTGACCTAAATGATATTTTAGGTAATCTTGGAAATTATTTTCCATGATTAAGGCCATAGCTTCCCCTCAGAACTTTCAGGACTTGATATGTTCAATTTCAAACATCAATTATCTACATCAAACCCATGCCAAATATACAAACTTTCTGATTTAATTCCGCAATGTTTCCTTTGTTAAGTGGACTAAGACAGAATATTTTTACTTTAACACGAAGATTTTTGTCACGTTCTCTATGAATAAGTAGGATTTCCTTCCAATTTCCGAGATCTCTGAAGTTAATGGAAGCTTACAAAAAAAAAAAAAAAAAAAAAAAAAAAAAAAAAATGGTGGTGCGGGCCCTTGTGGTGTGGGTTCCCTGGGCGGCTTAAGAAACGGAATAAACATTTTTTTCACGTTTTTTCAGAGTTTGTGGGGGTAGCGGCGCCAAATTTGGAGCTAATATTAATTTCTCGATTTCGCCTCGGAGTATGATTTTTCGGAACATGTATGCCAAATTTCGTTAGTAGTTAAGGTTCCAGGCGTCTGCACAGACAGACGACAGAGGACGAACACACATTTTTAAAAAATCACTTTTTTTGGACTGAAGGGGACCTCAAAATGTGAAAATCCATCAAAATCGAATTTTCGTGCTATCAACAATACTTCCCCTTTATAATATTATGGGAAAGTAATAAAAAGTGCAACTTTACAAAGTGTTTAACTTTTACCAAGTTCTTTCTTTATGTGAGAATTTAAATAATAAACTAAAAATTGAGCATATTATACGTGAAATTTTACGGTAATTTTGTACTCATTTAATTCTCCCTAGAACTGAAGTAGAGGAAAAACAGTGCTGAAAACTTTTTACAAGTGCTGAAACTCATTGTACCTGAAAATCATTGATGGTGAGAGTTATAGTGGGCGCAGGTTTGGAAGGTGGTGTGGTGCAGTTTGCTTTGAGAAAATCACCAGCCTGGTAATCCTTCGGTGACCTGTCAGTCTGAATTACTGGGCCACTCTCAGGTAAGTCTGAAATTAAACAACATTTGGCATTAGATACAACCTTTCTCGAATACGATTTTAAACAGTTATTGGAATAAAAAGATAATACAGAAAAATAAATTAATTCTTGATACAGTGATTTATTAAGGTGTGAATTCTCTGGTAAGTGACTTGCCCAGTCAAAACATAGGTAAAATGACAGGAGCCGTCTTCTCTGGTGCGTCCCGACCGCCCGACGGTCGTGCGGTGCAGAAGTCACGTCCTCCCATCAGTTGTGGTTTGATTTCCAGCGATCGGGACGTCCCACCTTACTTTTATACTTTCTTATATACTACATTCATATGAAAAAGTACTGTGATTTGGCGAAATGAACAAAGAGGGACAGGCCAAAAACACTAGCACAAATGAATTATTATTTTTGAATTAATTACCTACTTTTCATTTATACGCATTTACTAACTCATTTCGATTTATATTACTACATTCACAAAATGCAGTTAAAGCTTCTGTAGAAATAAATGATAATATATAAAATCTAGGACGATCGAGGTTTATTTTAAAACAAAAATGTTCCTTATCAAATTCGGTTTTAGCGTTACATGGTTATATGGCGATTATATTGACTATATTATGCATTTATCTTCCTAAAACAATTAAAAAACACAATAATATCCAGAATCAATGCCGAAGCTGAAATAAAAGTGACGGTAGACGTTGAAACCGCAGCCGCAGCAGAAGTGACACCCCTACCTCTCGATAGCCGTGCGTTCAGACCTCCGTTTTTTTAAATTTGTCAAAATTGTTCAGATTTCTTACACGAATTAAAGTATCAATTTAGCAAAAGTTACAGAGAACTGACGGTTGAAATTAATCTGGTGCTATCTGAGGTCTACTTTCGACAAACCATCCAAATTTCATAAAAATTAGATGAGTACTTTTAAAGATATTTAGATGTTAGGAAACAACAAAATCTGATATCAAAATATGAAGCAAGATATACATTTTTTTGCCACCTAGATCTTGTCTTTTATAATGTTAAAGTTAAAACCATTTTTAAAAATGTTGTTTCTAGAAAAAATATTTGATATTTCTTTTTAAATAATCATAAACATGATAAAGATTTTTATATTCATAATGTTCTAAGGAAGGATCTGTACTACTTTAAATGATTTATCATAAAAAAGGTTAATAAAGAAAAAAAAACAAGTAATTAACAGTGAAATAATTAAACAATATTTTTAATACCAACAAAATAAAAAATAAAATTGGAAGCTCTCCAAGAGATGGTTTAAGGGAAGCCAATGACACTCTTTAAATCTTTATTTCTTAACTGGGGATTTTTGAGTGGGATCAACTGAAAACAATAAAAACGAAATACCGCTTTTTCCAAGCAGGAGAAGACATAAGACCTGATTGTAAGGTAGATTTACTTCAGATGGATTCATTAAAATAAATTAAACGGTGGATAATGTAGCGTATCTTACAGTGAAAATAAGAGATGAATAAAAAAAGAAAAAAAGTTTTATGATTTTACCTCGGGACAAGTTACACTGTTATTTATGTTAGTTGATTCGAGGTAAATAGAGGTGAAATATTACTTTTAAGGTCGATGGTAATAAAACAACTTGGGGGTAAACTCGACTTGGTAATGAGCGTGAAAAGATAGAGAGAGAGAGAAAAAATTAACAGTTATCCAATTGTTAATTGCAAACAGAAAAAAACGTAACAAAGTGCGGAGTGATTAATTGCATTTCAATAGTCTATTCACTTAAGTTTACTACTATCGATGAGAAATAGAATTAGTAACAGCCAAGTATCAACTTAAGAGGCTATATTCAGTTAAGCGATCAATTTAAAAAAAAAATGTACCAATTAGTGAGGTACATTGCTTTCTTGCGTCATATTTCGTATACTTTAATGATTTTATGCTTTCATAACCTATTACTTTTAAAATTTATTTAATTTTCTCCCCTTTTTTTTCATCTTTAAAAATTTTATTGATTTTTTACACGAATTAAAGTATCAATGAAGCAAAATTTAAAGAGCGCAGACGTTGAAGTTAATCTGGTGCTATCTGCGGGCTACTTTCGACAAACCATCCAAATTTCATAAAAATTAGATGAGTATATTTGAAGATTATAGGTTTAAGGTTAAGGTTGAAAGTTAGTTATGGGCTAATTGGGTTTCAGGACATTGTGGCATTGAGGGCAATGGGATTACTAACCAATTAGCCAAAACGGGTCCTGATTCGACTCTAATTACACCAAAAACCAGTTGTTGGCGTGCCACGTTGTGTAGAGTGAAACATTCCATAAGCACTTTCATGAAGTTAGATATGAACAGAATATGGAACAGTGATTCAGGTATGCGACAATCTAAAATGATGATCCGGGAACCATCTCAGCATCATACCAGATCGCTGCTCTCGTTCAAAAAACAATCCTGTCATCTTTTGACAGGATTTCTTACTGGACACTGTAGACTAAATCGACATCTACATCTGCTTGGCCTAGCTGAAATCTCAGTATGCAGACTGTGCGAGGAAGAGGATGAAACCCCTTCTCATCTTATTAGCAGCTGTCCTGCATTAACACGCCTGAGGTGGAGAATATTTGGTTTTGCCATCCTGCTGATTGAAGAACTAAGGTTACTTCTCCTAAGCAAGGTACTCACTTTCTGTGGGTCTGTCAGCTTGCTTAGAGGATAGAGTACTATACAATGGATTATTATACCGGGTTTGCACCATGGATCCGTACATGAGGACAAAAAGAGAAAGAAATAGGCTAATTATGGCCTATCGCCAAAAATTTCATTAAAATCAGACAAGTAGTTTTTAAGATATGTCGGTTCGCAGGCATTTATTTATTAAATCCTACGGGAAGTTATCAAAATTGCCGTTTTTAGCGCTGCAATCAAATAGCTATGCTTCTTAATACGATCAAAATCTACTAGATGCCAATGCGTTTTATCTTCTTTTTTATAGTGGAACCTCTTTTAGGTTTCTTTTTTGACTTTTTTTTTTTGCTATCAATATATATATATTTTTTTTTTTTCGTATGTTATACGCTCTGTTTCTATTTTAAAAAAGTTAGTTTTTCATTGTCTGCTACTTCGTAAAAAATAGCATATGCTACACGACTATTATTATCTTCTTGCAGCAGCAAAGTGAGGCATTATTGAACTGATTCCATCATGCAGAGAAAATGCAATTTTACTGTTCAGGCAGTAAAATCAGGAAAACTTTTACTACCTAGGTAACAAAATGATTACTGTTATAATGTTGGCAATAATAGATTATATTTTATGTTTATCCTCTAGCTATGGGTTTTATAAAACTTTTATTACCCAATTATTTTTTTTTTTCTCGCTTATATTATAGTTTAATAAATAAACTTTAATAACATTTTATTTTACATTACAAACTGAACCAGAAATAAAAATATCACACCTCTACCCATATTAGTACATAAGATATATGGCCCTAAAGTTTTGTTAATATGTCTCTGATCTACTCATCATAATTCTAAGGCACTTCTAGCAATCCTAAAAACTTGAAATTTGATATATAAGTAGAGTTTAATGTACAAATAGCGTAGCTTAGATGGAAGAGCTCTATACTGGAAATATAGAGACCCGTGGTTCAAATCCCGGCGCTGGAGTGTATTTTTCACTGTCTGTTTCCCGTAGTTAATAATCATTATAATTTGATTTAAATTAAAATTTAACTTTCCGTAGTATGAAAACTACCAAAAACTTAAAAATTGAATTTCGAATTGATTGTACAAGGTACAGGTACTAATTGAGTACTTTATAATTATAAGCGTTAATTCTTGGTTTAGTTCTAATGTCATAAATATTGACTGTCTAAATGTATATGAATATTGAAAGCTTGGATTCGGGACTAGTTATCGATTACGGTAGTGAAAAATCATTCTCCTGCGTAGCTTAGATGGAAGAGCGCTATACTGGAAATATAGAGACCCGTGGTTCAAATCCCGGCGCTGGAGTGTATTTTTCACTGTCTGTTTCCCGTAGTTAATAATAATTATAATTTGATTTAAATTAAAATTTAACTTTCCGTAGTATGAAAACTACCAAAAACTTAAAAATTGAATGTACAAATAAAGGGAATATTACAAAATCCTTTCAAAATTCTTCACCCTTCTCAGGGCCAATAGAAAAATCGACTGTGCAAAATTAACAAACAATTATAACTTGTGCAACTAGCGCTTTGTAGTAGAGATTTTTGAAACTAAAGTATAGTTCTCTCATTAATAGAATTTTATATTAGAATAAGAGTGATTGATCATTATTGACTATTGAGCGCAGAGATTCGTGCGCCAGCCTGTAGCGCAAGGTCGCTTACTAGTGCTTCGGCGGTAGTGGGTTACTAACCAAATGCCCGCAGAAGTATCCTAAATTTAAAATTTAAGGAGTCTCTTTAACAGCTATTCAAGGCACTGCGGTCTGGCGAGGGCAGGACGGTGAGTTTTATTAGATTACACTAAATTACATTTAATCGGATTCATTTCAAAATAATCTATAAAATAAATAAGGAATTAACTAAAAATACACGTTAAATTTAACACAACACTTTTAATCTCAATTATACACATTAGTAACCAAAATTAATTTTTGTTTAGCAACATATAATTAGGAATCTGCAGAGATTTTTTTTTCTGTCCCTTTTTTATCAAAAACTTTATATTATTCCCTTTATCAGGTAATTAATCTTGTCACATTTTAATTAAATAGTACAAGGCAATCAATAGTACTTAAATATATCCATATAAATTGTATTTGAATGAGACATTTAGCTGTTTAATTTACTAATTGGTCAATTTAAACCTTTACTTGGATATTATTCTAATTAATGTCGCCTGATGTTAATCCTACCTAATCATAACAACTGATAGCGTCACCCCCCCCCCCCCCCCCCAGGTGTATATTTAAGGTTCTATTTCAAAGGTTATTTTAGCATCACGATTTCTTAGTTTATTTAACAGTAGGATGTTCAATATTATTAACATCTAAAAAGGGGATAACACTTTAACTTGATTCTTACCTCAAATTAATGCGATCTATATAATATAAAATTATTTTTCATTTCATACATTCCGAAAACTGAATCCGGCCTTATATTTTTTGTGTATGTGTGTCTGTCGCCACCAGTCCGTTTTTATAGGCGTAAAACTGGCTAAACGAAATTGATACATATGTTGCGCATGTTTTTGTAGGCTTGGTTTCATCGAAAAATATTAGAGTAGAATTTGGCTGACCACAAAATGTACATTAAGGGTCAAAACCCACTGACTCGTTAATCAAAATGTATAGGTACTTCTAGATTCTAGACCACCTAGAGACTCGCGGTTTTTTGCGTTTGGTCGGAAATTGGCCCAAAACCACTGGAAAAATCCGAATTGAAAAATATGTTTATCTACCATTGATACGAAATATAAACATTGTATCTCTGTTTAGATGCGTTGAAAGTGATTCTTTACGTACTTATATTCATTGCGCATGCGCGTCTCTTAGTTCTGAAGAATTCCTTTTCTATACCACCCTAGGGCGGTAAAGAAGAAGAATTCTTCAGCTTTACGCACGATTAACGAGTTTGTTTACATTTAACAAGACTAATTTGCTGTTCTTTTATTAAAGTAACTGTTTATATCGAGTTTTTAGTGAAAATCAATGCGTGAATCAAGTGACTTAGACGAAAATGTGGAGAATAATACTCCTCCAGAAATAATTAATTCGGCAAAAAATACAACTAATGAATTAATGCCATATCAAGAGAGAGATACGAACTTACATACAGCAAGTTTATTTTTTTCTGTATTTATTATTTAAATCCAACAATCGTAGATAAATTACGGTATGCAACTCGTGCGAAAACGGCATTTTGCATTGCTCGTGTGATTTACTACCCTCGCTGTCGCTCGGGTGCAAACTCCACACTCGCATGCAAAATGCTACTTTCCGCACTCGACGCGTAATGTACTATTACCCTCCTTAAAAAATTAAGAAAGGCAGACGCAACTTTAAAGTTTTTTGGAAGCTTATTGCAGCTAAACGTTAAGTCGCATCGAAAAGCAGTTTTCACCTGCGGTAACATATTTTAAAAGATCTACAACTTTGGTCCTTTGAGTTTATCTCGTACCTCCATCGGTTCTACTTTAAATAGAGCTAAATTAGATTTTATTTTTTAAATTTTTGACTTTGAGCTCTAATGGCGTCTGCAATTGTTGACCGATTTAATTTCTGATTGGGATGCTTAACCTCACACTAATGTTCTTTAAATTGAGTATTTATTATTTAATTAATTTGTCCTAGAACTAGAGTTATTTAGTATTTACTGGTGCAACTGCTGCATTGAGAGAAGAGACAGGTAATAAAATTAATGCACCAATGGTTGATGATTGTTCAATCACTTCCCAGTCTGGTATTGGTTTATTTACTGCATCCCAAGCCTTGATATAAAAATATCTTAACTGCATTAAATTGTTCAATGACTTTTTGCTATTTAAATCGAGTTTTCAGAACCAATTTCATTAAAATCGGTCTATTGGTTCCAAGCGTCTGCACAGACGACATACAAGACATTTTTTAAAAACCAATTTTTTGGACTTAAAACGTGTAAATCCATCAAAATCTCAAATTCGAAATTTCGCGATTACATCAAGTATATCTTAATACTTCCTCTTTATTTATACTTAGGTATATGAGCAAGTAAAAATCTACCATCAAGTTAAATTAGAAACATTATCTAAGCTTGAAATTACACTACTTTAGATGAGATGAGATTTATTAGGTTAGATACGCTTTCCTTTATTTTTATAATACTTTTCAATGAAGAAGCTAAGCGATTAACTAAAAAGGTTCTTCCTTAAATTTTACTACAACATAAATTGTTAAGGAAGTACTAAAAACACTAAATAAGATTTAAGGTATCGAAAAAAGCAATATCTTATAAAGTACCTATAAAAAAAATACTTAAAAAAGATATATTACAGCAGCTTCCTCTAAAAAAAAAAAAAAAAATAATAATATATTGAATTTCTATCAAAACGCTATAAAAAAAGAACAATTTCGTTATAAATAAACATAACTTAAAACCACTTCTGGTTTTAAAAAGTTAATTATATATTTTTTTATTACCATTTTCAAAGCTAAAATGGAAATGTGTAAAAAACGTTATAATACCATTTTCTTTAAACATTAAAAATTTATTTAACTATAAAATTAAATTAATAATTTATCGATGAACGTTAAAATTGTAATAGAAGCTTGTTTTAAATATTTTATTAAGAAAAAAAAAAATTACAAGGCAGAAAAAACCATGTGAAGGTTCCAGCTAAGTGAAAAACTTTTATTTTGTTTTACAAAACTTATTAATAAGGTAAATATTATAAAAATATACTACGTTTCAATAATGTTTAAATACAGATTGAATACTGGTAGAATACAGTTTTTGGATCCAATGTGTCCATGGAAACCTAGATTTAAAACGGATTAAATACGATACCGATCCCGATACAATCCACTAAATTCTGGGATCGTAACTGGATGAAGTTTCGTGGAAACACCTGAACTCGATCCTGACATGTGCAGAGCTTGGGTGTGAGCTCACCTAGCGTATTTCTGCAGAAACTGTAGTCAAATCTGTCAATTGAATACGGATTTAATACCACTCTTGGAAACTCTAACTTCTTAAATCCCAGATCAGGATTTAATCCTTTTTTTTAACACATTGAAACGTAGTAATAGTCTGTCAATTAGTGTGGCACATAGCTTCCTCGCGTCCTTTTTCACGTATACTTTAATGATGTCAAGCGTCACTATATATCTAATATATTTAATTTTTTCCCCTTCATTTTGCTTCCTTACCGAAGGTAACAAAAGCTATGTCATCGTTCTGAAAAATGAGACATTTTGAGTCTCCAATTTACAAAAAAACAAAAACGGAAAATCCGTCATTGAATCAGAGAACTATTTTGGTCCCGTCCAATTTGCGAACCACCTTATTTTTTCAAATATACCGACCGATTTTGAAAAAAATACATGGCGGAGCTAGAAAAGAGACAAAATTTAAAGTAACTAACTACATAGTTGTACTTAGCTGATTTAAAGCAGAATTAAAAGAACATATTTTATATATCATTGAAGCGAGCGTCTTGCAATAAACATGTATTGAATATTGAGAAAAAAGTTAATTATGGTTAAAGAGGATGATTTTAATACAGTCCTGTTCCCGGCCTACTCAATTTAAAATACTACAAAATATATCATTTAACTACACAAAAACTTCTGCTTCTATCAGGTTGAAATTTTACATGCCTTTTTCAATTGTACTTTAGACGATGTGTATCAAGTATTATTGAAATCGTTACGTTAGAACGTAAGATATCAGTAAAAACTTTGTATTCTCTATTTTAATCGTTTAGGTCCGCTTTAATAAATTTAGTGATCTTTAACACTTCATAGCGGTGTCGGTGTTGGGTTCACTAAAAGAAAAAAGTATTTAAAAAAGTTTTTTTTCTCATTAAATAGATGAAGTTAGAATTTTTTCCGGGCTAAAATATTAATTCTACATTTGAAGCTTACGTTTAAGCGAGCGTTGCGCGCAAACGCTTGGGCGGATTAACGTTGTCCAACAAACTCGTCATGGGCAGTGATACAATAAACATGTGTACCAAATTTCAACTAAATCGGTCATCATTTACTCAAATTATCGTCATCGGTTGATTTTATGACGGTATTATTTTTCGGATTCATTCCCGGGATCCAGACGCTGGCATCATAACGTGCCATAAGGAGCTTCGTTCCAAGAAGAAAAAAAATCACGAAAGTTAAAGACTGGTTTCGTCTACTTTAGCTGGCCAGTATTTTCTGTATAAAAGATAAAAGACTAAATACGGTTCAGTCATAATTAATCCCGATGCAATCATTAGCGTAGAACATGTCTAATCTTTTTGGGAGAACAAATTCAAATCGCTGTTTGGTAGATCGGGATGAAAAATGTCTTCATAAACATGAGAATAACAGAGCACCTGTTGAATTCTTTCCATCAGTCAGTCCAAATGTTTCCTTTTTTCAAACACTTCCATTTCCCCTGTTGTTGTTTTGTACTCTGTATTGTTTTAGGCTCTTTTTTCATGCTTTGTTTAAACTAATCTTTCGAACGACCATTCAGTTCTATACACACACTATTTTTCACAACAGAACAAGCTTCCATTCAAACAGAAGCGAACTGTGTCATCATTTGCAGCGGGAGAATGATGTTTTTTAAACACGGGATAGTGAGGGGGGGGGGGGGGGGGGGGGTGTGCTAGCAACAGGTAGTAACAATAAGCAATTGTGTTTTCAAGTATGACAAAGAGCAACGCTGAATAAAAGGAATGGTTAGGTGAAATTCCCTTGGACATACGTGTTATTTGTGCTGCGTATTGGAACACTTTCATGTATTGACTTTCTTCTAAAGCTATATGTCGCGTCAGAGAGGTTACGTAAAGTGACGAAGGTTGCTGTGACGGCAGGCGCCCTCCACGATTTGTTTGTCAGGTTATCTTTTTTGGCTCATAACAAACCATTGTTTACTAGTGTTCTGTATGCATTTTATAGTTTTTTCCTCTTTTTATTTTATTAAAAGCTATTTTAACCTTATCATATATCAGTACAATCATTAATAAGCCAATAAATGTATACATTTTAGATGATAAAACAAATAATTCTCACAAATAACTCAAATAAGATGTAAAAGATAACTTACTTACAGATTATGTTAAGCCACACAGAAAATGGATTTGTATTGCGGTAAAAAAGACATTTATCTTTTAAGGCTCTATGGTTGCACCCAAATTCAAAGCATTCAGACATTTTTCATTCTTAAATTAATAAAATTGATTAAAAAATTATAATAAAATAAAATAGCACTGATAAAACTCATTTGTATATTCTTTGTTATGAGCCAGGCGCAGCTTAGCCAACGTAACAACACACACTTTTTTACGTATGTGAAGTCACACTTCCCCAGCGTATTTAACCTCTGAATTTCCTTAAGTATCCTCTACAATAGACAACATGCCGAGTACCGGCACACCTTTATGTACTGGCTTTCCTCTAAAGCTATTTTAACCTCTCAATTTCCTTCAGTATCCTCTAAAATAGACAACATGCCGAGTACCGGCACACCTTTATGTACTGGCTTTCCTCTAAAGCTATTGTAACCTCTGAATTTCCTTCAGTAACCTCTAAAATAGACACCATGCCGAGTATCGGCACACCTTAATTTACTGGCTTTCCTCTAAAGCTATTGTAACCACTATTTTGCATTACTAGCATATTATATTATGACTATGATATTTAATTTTAATGCATTTTGGAGCAATTTGCAACGATCAAAAGAATAATAATTAACCCTTAAATGGGCAAGACAAGAAATAATTTAAAAATACACTTTTTTTTCATTGATATGACTAAAGAAACATTTAATTAGGCAAGAAATCAACTTTTCATTATTAATTTTTTCTAAATTCATATTAAATTTAGTTTGTATGTTATAACATACATTGACCTATTTCAGCTCTTCAGGTATGTATGTTTCAACATACATGGACCATTTCTCCTTGTGAGAGGAATGTATGATATGTCATACATTGCCCGATATGTGAACACATTATAAGTATGTTATAACACATTAAAGTCGTTATATAATTGCAAAAACTAGAAAAAAATGTGTTTATTTCTTTTGTTATATCGTTAATATGTTTAAGGAAAAAATAAAATACCAATTTATACTTTAACAACGTTATATTAAAAAAAGGATAATGCTATAATATACTTGACTAATTCACAGTCTTACACATAATATTAAACAATCTTCAAATTATAATTTTAAATAAAGATAAAACTTAAAACATATTTTAATACAGAATAAGTAAACAAATATAAAAAAGGTATAAAAGAAAGAAAAATAAATAATAATAATACATATTTTAAAAAATTGAATGCAATACAAATGTATGCTTGTAAAAACATGAGGTTTAAAAATAGTATACACAGCTAAAATAATTATGTATAAAAATATAAATGTGGAGTAATTATCATTGATAAACGGCACTTCTGTAGGTTGTTACTCCCCTTTTAATAAAACAAAAAGGAGTACCAGTCTAAAGAAGGTGTACGAAATGTTCTTCTTTAGACTATTAGTCCCCTTATAAAAACAGAAATGTGATATTCCTTTGTCCCAAAGTACATTGGACTAAAAATCCCCTTGCCTTAATAGTAAATTAGTCAAAGTAATTTATATTCCAAAAATACTTTGGGGAGTAACATTTAAAAGAAGTGCCTGATAAACTACAATACTTTTTAAAATAATTTGTTTCAATATTTAAATAATCTTCATTCATGATAAACAAATTTTCTTCGTTGTCCGAGAATTCGATATCTGATTATATATTCGGTTTCGGGCATGCCCAGGATTCTTTCAGTTCTCCTGGAAAAGATACCTCGACCCTAAAAATATAATACCACAATTAATGGGTATATAATATAAAAGGAAATATGGTATTAGAATAATTTATATATGTCTGTGTAATATTCACAATTGGACTAATGTTGACAATGGCAGAAGGTTTATTTGTTTGTTTGTATTGTTTGTATTGTTGTTTATTGGTTTATTTGTTTAAATAAATAATGTATTAAATTGCTAATAAATTATGCTAAAATGTCTCCATATGTAGCTAATTCATTAAAAGTAAACTTACATTTTCTTTGCAGTCACAATTTTCATTATTCGTACAGAGGGACATGATCTTGTTTTAAATCTTTTCGTATCCTAAAATAATGGAAAAATAAAGAAATAATATATTTTTCTAACATAAAATTGTTTTAATTATGTATGTTACATCATACATTGCCCTTTAAAAGCAAACTTTATGGGCATATTTAGTTTAGCAGAAATCAGGCAATGTATGTTAGAACATACATGAAGAAAAATAATCGTAGTAAATAAAATATACAAAAAATCAATAACAATTAACCATCACAATTATCAAAAATATATACTCTACAATATCCCCTAGCAAAAAACTTCAAAAATTAGCTTAGAATATGAAAATAAATTATTTACTTACGCTCATTGAGGTTTGAAATGCTTCCTTTGCAAAATGGCAGGTTCGCATGTGACAAGTTTTGAAAACATTTAAAAAAAGTTATCTCAGAATAGCCAATGCTATAAAATAAAAATACCATTTTAAAGCTGAAAGTTCCCTAAATAAAGACATTTCAACTTGCAATGTGTTTAAGTATAGACAAGTTACAAAAAAAAATCCCAAAATTATGTATGCCGTATCATACATTGCCCGTTTAAGGGTTAATATAAAAATGAAATTTTTCAAAACTGGTCTTATTTTCAACGTTTTTTATTTTTTTTTATTTGGTTTCTGTATTCTTTACCTTAGTTGTATCTATGTGCGAAATTTGGGGAAGATTGAATGACGGTAAGTGGTTCAAAATTGGGGTAATAGGTGTGCGATGAAACTTGAAAACCAAATAAATTTGACGCCATTTTTTTTTTTTTTTGGTTTCTGTATTCTTCACCTTAGTTGTATCTATGTGCAAAATTTGGGGAAGATTGAATCACGGAAAGTGGTTTAAAATAGGGGAAACGGAAATGTGCGATGAAACTTACAAAGCAAAGTAATATAAGACCAGTAAAAATCCTTCCTCCCTCCCTTTTTAATTTTACAAGAAGTTAAAGAAAAAAAAATTAACTTTCATAAACTAAACACGTGCGTTTGATTATATGGTTGTTTTTGTTCTCACTATTGCTATTAAGGCCGAGACTAAATATATATATATTACCAAATACGTTTGTAAATGTACAAAACAAGAAAATAGAACATAATAAGAAAAATAAAGAGTAAGAATAAAAGCTAAGAAAAAAATAAAAACGTTATCATTATCAGTAGCTAAAATATATTAAAATTGAAACACATTTGTTGTCTATTAAAAAAAGGAACTTACTCGAACTCACTCGCAATAAAAAAATAATAAACATCTGTGAATGCACTTTTATTGTCACAAGTTGTATTTACTTTTTATCGCGTTACAGCAGATTAAACTATACTTATTCCTAGGATAAATAGCGTCAACTGTTGTCGTTTGTTTTAACGGTTATATCCTATTTTCAAAGTATGTGAGAAGAGAACCAGATGTTTCCTCGGAGTATAGTCATAAAAATTGTCGGTAAAACAATAATTTGTCATTTATAAATTTTACGTAAATTGTTTTTTTAAGTTTTTTAAAAAGCCATTTGAGATAAGTTTAGGTGTGAATTCGGTATATTAATTACCCCATAATAAGTAGATGCAATTGCAAATGCAACGTACTATGCTGTAATAAGTACAACATAATATGTTACTTAATGTTATACATATCAGTGAAATAAGTAAAAATACACAGCCAATTAGTGTGGCACATTGCTTCCTCGCATCCTATCACGTACTTTATTGATTTATATGCTTTTACAGCCCATTATTGACAAATTTATTATCCCCCCCCCCCCTCAGAATTCTGATTTTTTTTTTTTTTTAAATGTAAAAATTGTTTTGATTTTTGACATGAATTTAAGTATAAATTTAGCAATATTTAAAGAGCGCAGAAAGGTAAAATTAATCTAGGGGCATCAATGGGCTACTTTACACAAACCATCCAAATTTCATAAAAATCAAATGAGTACTTCTGAAGATATGAGTAAATTAATGTATGTTTTTGCGTATGTGGAAGAGAAACTAATGGGCGCCGAAGGTTGAAACCTTAATGGGACCAACAATGGGCTAATAATGACCTACCATCCAAATATCATTAGAATTGGTCGAGTAGTTTTTAAGATATGTTGATTCTTTAAAACATTGACATTAACATTTTTTTTTTATTTGATGACTGTTTTAATTAATGGATGGTTGGTGCGGTAATTATAAAAACAATAGTTAGTAACAATAGTTTTATACCATTATGATATGTTTCGACCCTTTACGTTTTCGATATGTTTGTTCGCAATCATTGAGCGACACGCCCGAGAAAAACACGGAACCACACATGTTCCCTGATGTCTGAAACGGATTTCTGTCTTGGAATTTTTGAAATCGGAGACATAAAAAAAATTCACTCTTCAGAACGATCACAGCTTCCATTACCTTCGGTAAGCTCGGAAGCAAAGTTTTTATCTACTCACGGCAGCAAAATTAAGCATTGTTGTACTGTTTTCAATCTGCAAAATGACATTTTTCTTGATTCGTTTGTAACATGTCAAAAAAACACGCAGCAAAATAATAAAGTGTCAACAAAAGTTCAAAGGGTCAGCAATAGTTATTTATGTAACTAGGCAGCAAAATGGAATTTTACTGACGAGTGATTAGATTAGCCTCCGAGCCGAAGGCGAGGACAGGCTATGATAATAAAGGTAACTTACCTATTTGACAATGAATAATGAATGACAATGAATGAAATTTACCTAAAGGCAATGAATAAACGAGGCAGAAATATTTCCTTTGCTGCCTTGTTACGTACAATATTTTATCTACTTGCGGCAGAAAAATGAAGCTGCTAAAATGTTATCTTTATATTATTAATATAACATAATTAATAACTGTGTTATAAATGTGTCATATTAATAAAGATAATAACATATGTATTAACTAAAATTAATGTTCCAATAAGAAACTTTGGAATAATAACCAACAAGTGATAAGCAAACTCAATCTATAACAACAAAATACAAAACACACGTTTATAACATACATAACTTCTGAATGAATAATGCACGCAATATAAAATATTTATTTATATTTTTACTAACAAATTACTAAAAGTATTAACGATATCTTCTACTGCTTAAAAGAAAAGAAGTAACTTGGATAAATCAAGAAAAATAGCTAGTCTAATCTAGAATGTCTTCAATAATAATAATAATATGGATGTTCAATGTTTACATGACGCTGCAGTATAGCCAGTGATTACTATTTTTTTAATTAAAGATCTACTAATCATTGAACTTATTTAACAGAATTAACAAATATAAACAAATTATTTTATAATTAAAACGTTTATTTATTAAATATTACTTATTAAACTATAATATATGATGTTATAAGATAGAGATAATAGCATAAACTGTCATTGCCAATATTATAGAAGTAAAAATTTTACTGCCTAGGCAGTAAAATTTTTCCTGACTTTTACCGCCTAGGCAGTAATATTACATTTCTCTGCCCGAAATCGATTCAATAATGCCTCATTTTGCTGCCGCAAGTAGATAAAATAACTAACAGGCTGTAACATTTTAAGAAAATTTTACAACAAAAAGGTTACTATATCGCAGGTTATCAACACAAATTTTATTATTTTTCACTGATTAGTTTAAAAAAAAATCGCTAAAAACCGCTGTTAATAAAAAAAAGTGGCAAAAATTCGTTTTGCCTTTTTTTTGTTTTCTTTATGACTCAAACTTACGTTTTTTTACAACTTTAATTTCTTTAAATCTTATATATATTAATGTAGAGTGTGTTCCATTTTGCTGCCTAGTAACATAAATAACTATTTCAATGCTCTACTCTCTACACCAGTAAGTAAAACAGAACTGGATAAGGTAAGTTAGTTATTTTAATAGGGCGGGTGAATTATATTTGAATTTTAAAATCTCTGTATGTTACAGAATTACTATCTTTCTATGCCCTTCTCTCTATAAATATTCAAAACTATAATAGAAAATAGTACATCACTCACAAAAGAAATGAGTAGATCTATTTAGACAATTATACCATATGTTGTTAACATATGGTAAGTCTATGTAATTCAAAAACTATGTAATATAGTCTATTTAAAGAAATTTCAAGCTTTTGAAATTATAAAAAAATAGTCAGCAAATTAGTGTGGCACATATCTTCTTATTTCTTATACTTTAATGATTTTATATTTACGCAACATAGTATTGTCAATTTTATTCCATTCATCCTCCCCCCCGACATTTTTATCAATTGTTTTGAAATCATAAATTAAAGTATAAATTTAGAAAAATAAATAAATAGAGCAGACGGTGGAAACGATTCAATAGACTTATTAATGGTTCTATTTTAGTGTTTTTATAATGAAAAACAGTGTAATAATTATATTTTTGTAAAAAAAAAATCCAACTTTTAGTACGGCTTAAGTCTTGCCATAAAATATTGGCAAAAATAGTATATATTATGTTACTAGGCTGTGAAGTGAGTTTTTATTTACCGCGGCAATTACATTTACTGTCGAGCGAAGCGAGACAGTAAATATTGCCAAGGTAAAGAAAAAACACTTCACAGTCGCGTAGCATATGCTATTTTTTCCGAGGTAGCAGACAATGAAAAAACATTAAATATTAATCACTAATCAATATATAATAATAACAAATATTAGTACATACTTAAGACTTAAAAAAAGAAACCTTAAAAAGAGGTTACACTATAAGAAAAGATAAATAAAACGCATTGACATCTAGCGGATTTTTATCGTACTAAAAACATTTCTACAAAGACTGCAGCACTACTAACGGAAGTTTTGACAACTACCCGCCGGAAAATAAAAATCATTTAGTTCCTAGGACGTAAAAGATTTTTTCTTTACAGCTAGGAGTAATGAAACGATTTTTTAAGTCCACGTAATGAAAAAATGGTTTTTAGCTATGTTTTTTAGGCTCTAAAGTTACTATTTCACAGCCTACCACGGAAAACATATTTTTTTGTAATACATGTTTTTTTTTTTTTTTTTTTTTTTTTTTTTTCAAATAAATATTAATATTATTATTATTATCGTTATTATTATTATTGCTATAGATGTATTATATAAATAACACTAAATATTGCATAAATAACATATATACCTGTATATACATTAATATGAAATAAGAAAATTCGCTAAGGATGGTGTATCTAGTTCAAAACAATTTGCTCAAGCAAATAGTTCTATTTCTTACTCTGAAAAGGAAGGAGAAAATTGTCACGTCACTTTTATATTTTCTTGCATCTTTTTCAACTGATAATTTTATTTGGTTCAAAGCAACACAGCAAGAGAAGGTGAGTTTTCATTGCTTTTTTGACTTCTTTGCTGCTCTCTATTAACTTTTTCTCACCTCATGCTTACTCTAGAGAAAGAATAGGTATCGCAATAATTTATCGTTTTCAGCGCAAATGGTAGGGCTTTATTTGTGGCAAATATGATTAGTCAGGTTTCAAGAAGAGTTTAATTTCAAAAGGATGCGACATAGTCTAATTAAAATGAATATCTTCATGTGTTTTCTAAAGTCTGAAGAATAAGATTCTAAGAAAATAAAGGTGAAGATGAGATTACTATTTGTTCAGTCCGCTGAACAAGTCACGTTTTATAAAGAGTGTATATTGAGATAGGTAAACCAGCGCGTCACCAACACGTACTTAGTTATAGACGAACCTGAAACGCTTCCTTTAGGTTTTGCCTTGATCTGCCATCTATAGCCAATAATATGGGGGCATTATTAGCAAGTCTTCGATTAGAATTTTAGAGCACCTGATAAGAAACTGTTACCTTCGTTACTTAGTGTCCATCTGTAATACTTAAATTCATCGATTACAACAAGCACCCAGATTTTTACGATGCAAAAAGTGAGTCTTATATTCGAAACAATAATATATTAGGTAAATTTAATAAATATATGTATAACCTTTTATAAATACACAAAAAGTTTATTTAAAAAAAATAAAACTTGATCAATAGTCCAGGAGATAGCGTGCAAAAAAGTGTCTGACTAACATCAAGCTAGAATTTTGTATACAAGTCAATCATTTAGTGCCTTTTAAGAATATGTGGTCGGCTAAGTTCGTCTGCAGGACATAGCTTGGCAATAGACATTTGAAAAAAACAAACCGGTGGAGAGCGGCCATGTCCTGCCAATTATGATGGACAATGTGATTTTCATGATCCTGAGTACAAAATTAGTTAGTAGACCGAAAATCAAGTTGATGGCAGTTTGTCCCTTGATAGCTTAGTTATTTATATATTACTCCAAATCAAAGTGGTCCCTTATTAAGGGACAGACTAATATCAACTTGATTTTAGATTCACTAACTAATTTTGTACTCGGGATTATGAAAATCACATTGTCCACCATAATTGACGTCTCCATCGGTTTGTTTTTTTCAAACGCCTATTGCCAAGCTATGTCCCGCAGACGAACTTAGCCGACCACATATTCTTAAAAGGCGCTAAAAGATTTATTTAAACACAAAATTCTAGCTTGATGTTAGTCAGACACTTACTTGCATGCTATCTCCTGTACTACAATTTCAAGTTACTGCAACATTTTTATAAAAAACCACTGAGAAATCAATTTTCTACTTTAGATAAAACTTTAGTTCGTTCTTTGAGATTTTCTTTTCTGCAATTTCGTATCTTTATTGCTCTATTTCTCTATTTCTTTTATCCTATTTTGTTCATTATATACTCTCACTTCTATTTGCTTTTTAACACGTGAAGCCCCTCTTTATTTTTTGATACTCTCAATTCACTTTCACTCTCTTCTTAGTTTTTTTTTATCTTTTATACTTCTATCTCTATTATTCTTCAGTGAAAGAAGAAAGTAAATTATATATATATATATATATATATATATATATATATATATATATATATATTTGAGAAAGTTTCTCAGCTTGGCTTTTTAAGTCTAAAGATGCATTACGTCTACCATTCTTTCAAGCTTCCATTGACTTAACACTTTTTTGGACTTAGCTCTAATACCTTTTTTTTCACTAAGTTCAAATAAAAAATAAGAAAAGAAGAAATAGATAATAACATTAACCCTAAAACCTTATCATATAACATGGCTCCATGAACCATAACTTTTCCGCTAAAAAGGTTTTCTTATTATATATATATATATCTTTCTTTTAACTTTGAAGATAAAGTGTCCCCTTTTCATCTGCAGACCAAATCTTTATTCTTTTATTTGTAATAAAGCAAATAAAACTGCTTTTTTTCATGCACATAATAAAAGAAATTGACTTATTCAGAAGACATATGCGTTAACTGAACTATCCCCGGAAGCACTAGAGAACTGATAATAAATCCATTTAACTAGATTTATTTTCCACATTTTTGTGACGTTTTCTTCCTACTTGTATATAAAATTTATATGATTATATTTTATGTTAGTTTTATGTCTGTTTTATAATTCTTAGCTAAATACATAAGGAGAATAAATATCGAAGACTGGAATAGATTAGTTAAATATTAAATATACAGATATAATAGTTATTTATGCCCCTAGGGTGTAAAGTAAGCCATTATTCCCTGAGCTAAAAAGTTGGTTCTTGAGGTGAAGCTGAAGGAACCATGGTCTCTAAATCCCGTGGTGAAGCCGAGGGAATTAGACTCTTTAATTCCCGAGGCGCAGCCGAGGGGGATAATTATCGCGAAGGGAATAATGGCACTTTACTCACGAAGTACATACAATATTTTATCTCCAGTAGGAAGAAAATACACATTTTCGTCCATTGCAAAGTTTTTATTTATTATTTTAATAAATAACAATAGTTATTAGCACTTTAAATAGCAGATCTTAGGAGATTCAATATTAAAAACAAATAAGAATTGGAATTAAACTCAAATAGAAGGTTATTTTGATGCAGGTTATAAACAAAGATAAGCATGGAGGAAAAAGCAGTGTTACCAACCTGATTTCATTACATTACTTATTCATTTTCTACTATTTTTAAAATAATTAAGTTGCAATCTTTACTTTTTTGCCCTACTTTACTTTTTCGCCCTACTTTTACTTTTTCTCCCTACTTTTTGAGTTCAGGGATGAAAAGACTTACTTTAGTCCATCTAAACTAAATCAAAATCATAACTTTTTCTCCCTGCTGGAGATAAATACAGTTTTATTAATAAAGATATCATTTATATGATGGAGTAGTGTTCCAACAGCAACGCCTCACTTCGGAATGATTAATTATTGCTAAGCTAAGGCAACCACATTTATTCCAATAAAAATAAATGTTTGCTTATGGATTTGTTGGTCTCCAAATAGATATAATAACTTACCTGAATTAACTTACTTTTTTTCCTAAATATAAAATTAAGCCTGTTGCCACGTGCCTAAGGGTTCAATTAATATAAAAAAAATTGTATTTAGTTTTATTTAATATTTAAAAAGAAAAGGATGGGCTGGCATTACTTAGAATAAACGTATTTATAACTTTATAAGAAAAAAATCAATGTCAATTTTTCATTTTTTTTTTTTTTTTTTTTTTTTTAGTGTCAATGAAACTAATTGTGATTTTTATTATTCTTTTAGTAAATGGAAAAAAAAGACTGAAGACCACTTTACAATAAATGTTAAAATGTTTCTAATAAAATATTGATCCATGTTTTATTACACCTCTTCAGCCATCTTAAAAACTACTCGTCCGATTTTAATGAAGTTTGGATGATAATAGGTCATAATTAGCCTATTGTTTGTCCCATATACCTAAGTTTCAACCTTCTGCGCCCATTAGTTTCACTTCTCCCCCTTCATGTATAAATACTTAACAACAACAACAAAATGTTTGACGAACAGACTTCGGGATCTTTCAACAAATTATAATTATTTTTTTGACCCACCGAATTTATTTATTTATTTTTTCTTTATTATTAAATCCAAGTGAACTATTCTTTTGTTCAAAATTTTATGGATTAAAGGTTTCTTTGCCTTACTAGATAGTTAGACTAAAGGATATTGTCATTTTTATTTACAGAAGTGTGATATTCCTTTTTCCCAAAGGAATATGTGAACATTCCCCTGTTACGATTGTCAATTAATTTGAACTCAGACGAACTTTCTCATAAACGAGTTCATAATTTCTTAGCCCAGTGTTTTCCATTTATTAGTTTTCGAGTTTTCTTAGGTACATTTAATTATTATTGAATATTATAACAGAATTTATCATAAAAATAACTTCTCCTCGGCGGGGAATCGATCCTGGCCTCTCTCCGTCCAAAGTTTTAAAGCTACTTTCTCAGGAACCAGATTTTTCCCAGGAAAATGCCCTATATCGTTAGATTTGTATTTAAATGGAATACATTTTAGAATTTTTTAATCAAAATCGTCGGAACCGTTTTCAAGAAATATGAAGAGAAAATAGATAAATGTATTGTGCAATGAAATACATATTATATGCATATTTACCTATATATATATATATATATATATATATATATATATATATATATATATATATATATATATATATATATATATATATATATATATATATATATATATGTATTTTTAAATAAAGTTCTTAACAAGTACCTTACATTAATTAATTGAAATAATAAGGATCTTAAATTTTGTTTGATTGTCATAAGATCCATAAAATAATTGCTTCAAAAAAAAAAAAAATAAACCAACAATATTTTCTTCTGTTTATCCCAACTTATATTAATTAATTAAAATACTAATGATCTTAAATTTAGTTAAATTGGATATTTTGTTACCTAATTATTTAGTAAGTACACATACTTGTCATAACATTTGTAAAATCTTTCATTTAAGAAGAAAAAAAAATTAAAATAAACTAATGAATGAAATACATATTATTACATATATGTTTTTTTTTTTTTTTTTTTTTTTTTTTTAATTTAAAAAAAAGTTCTTAACAAGTAGTCCAATTTTATTAAAGAAAATATTTAGTTTGAGCCTTATGTTAATTAATTTAAATAATAAGGATCTTAAATTTAGTTAATTTATTGATTATTTATTAAACATGATTGTCATAAAATCTATAAAATGATTGCTTAAAAAAAAAAATAAATAAATAAACCAACGATATTATATTTTCTTCTGTTCATCCGACCTTATATTAATTAATTAAAATACTAATTATCTTAAATTTAGTTAATTGGATATTTTATTACTTAATTATTTAGTACACGATTGTCATAAGATTTGAAAATTCTTACATCCAAAAAGAGAAAAGATAAAAATAAATTAATTAAAAGATATTAATGGCTAGTGCATTTTCATTATCCATTTAGAATAGGATTAAGTCTAAGAACCATCATCTATATCTATATCATGTACTTGTAGTTAGATTATATTTTTATTATGGTTAAATAAGTTAAAAATACATGTGACCCCGACGTGATTTGAACACGCAACCTTCTGATCTGGAGTCAGACGCGCTACCGTTGCGCCACGGAGTCCATGTGCACTGCAGACAAAGAATTATATTAAAAAAAACGTTCGAGAGTTAATAATTAAGAAATATGTACATGTACGTATGAAATAATATTTCAAACGTAATATTAAGAATACAAATAATACATGTAACAATTAAGTAAAATATATTTCATACATTTATAAATTAGATAGGAGAATAAGAATATATCGATTTTAGTCATGTTATAGAGGCACGAGTTCAGTGACACCAAAGCTAGAATTAAAGAATTAGAGTCTTGTAAACCCGCAATGCACATCTACGATGTAAAACAACATCAATGATAAATGAAGGCGTTTCAAATAAAATGTTATTAAGATAATGGTATACCCTTAATAATTTATTATTTTTAAAATAATAAATTAAAGCCAAATACAGTTTTATCTTATAAACTATTTATCGTAATAAATAGTAAACCAATTAGTGGCACATATCTTCTTTGAGTCAAACTTTGTATACTTAAATGATTTTATAACCCATTATTGTCAAATTTATTTAATTTTCGCCCTTATTGAAATATCAAAATTGCTCTGATTTTTCACATGAATTATCAATTTAGCAAAATTTAAAGAGCGCAGATGGTAGAAATTATTCTGGGGCTATCTGCAGGCTACTTTCGTCAAACCATCAAAAGTCCATAATAACCAGATATTTTCTTTTGAAGATATATGTGTAAATAAATGGGCGATCTTTTAGTTTGGTACCCCCCTACTTCATTGCAAATTTGAGAAGACCTGGGTGGGTAAATGAGTGGGAAATAGTACTGGCTTGTCTACTTGGACAGTTATTACTAGGCCCAAAAAATTTAAACACCCAGGTCATCTTAAATTTCCAATGAAATGGGTCAGTTATTAATAATATATAATGAGTGGATTAAACGTAATTTCACAAAAAATTGTTTCTGATCATCTTTTCTTTCCCCGAAATGGGAATGAAATGACTTCACTTTGTCTAAATAACTACAACGATAAGGGATATTCAGTCTAATGTACATTGGGACAAAGGAATATCACACTTTTATATTCAAAAGTGTGATATTCCTTTGTCTCAATCTCAATGTACATTAGACTAAACATTCCTTTTTCTTAATAGTTATTTAGTCAAAGTGGGTAAGATACGACATATTTACCGGAAGATATGAGTAAGCGATACTAGGTTATTTTCATTCATTTTAATATGTTCAAATTTTAAGAAATAAAATTCCTCAAACAAACTTTCACAAAAATTACAATTCACATTTTAAGTACGTTACCTTTGCATCCATTGGAAAAACTCCCTCTTATCTAATTGTCCATTAAACAGAATTACAAATTTTGACCTTCTTATTGCTCTAAAACTTAACTTATTTTAATTTCGCTTTAGAGAAATCTAATACTTTTTAAAATAAAATTTAATTGTCAATGCCTATTTTGACATAACAGGTCATTCAATTAAAAAAAAAAAAAAATAAATCCCCAAGAAATGATACATAATACTCCCTTTTTCTATGACATTAGAGAGGTGATTCTGACTTTTCCATTTTAATTCCTGCCCTAAATTAATTACTAAGTTCACACATCGTTTTGGAAACGGTTTTGAAAACGATCCGCTAGTTCAAAACGCTGTACGAACGGAGATCGACGGATCGTATCGGGTTAGATCCGCTCCACCAAAAATTCGTGATCGAATCGAGGGATCGAAATTCAAAACACTCGTATGAACAGGTCGTGGAGGGGATCGAGATATCAGGTTATTTTACTCTTTTCCACTTTTTAAGTTCTTGAAGCTTTTAAGTTTTCGTGAGCTTCCGTTTCTTTTTTATAAACTGCAAAAACGTTTTTAAACAAAAGTTAATACTATAAAGAACCTGTAAAAACTTTTAATAACTTGTAAATAAAATGTAAAAATTCGCGGACATATTAGGTAACAAGAAAGAAGGTTTTACTCGTGACGTCACCGTTACGGGATTTCGAAAACAAATATTTCGATCACCTGTATTTTTTGTTGTGTGAACGGGAATCGTTTTGAAAACGAATTGGATCCGAAACGCTTTCAAAACGATGTGTGAACGTAGTAAATTTAATTAAATAATCCTACTAGATTATTCCTTTTTCTTAGGGGGGTACCAAACTAAAAGAGGCGTCCTTATACCCCTCTTTTAGTTTGGTACCCCCCTGCTAGATTATTCCTTTTTCTTAGGGGGGTACCAAACTAAAAGAGGCGTCCCTGTACGCCTCTTTTAGTTTGGTACCCCCCTATTCTTCTGAACATTTCCCTATTAAGATTGTTAATTTTTTATTTATATAAAATACCATTTCAACATGTATAAATAAACGGGGGGTACCAAACTAAAGTGTTGCCACATGGCGCCTATTTTAGTTTGGTACCCCCCTATTGGGGGGGTACCAAACTAAAAGAGTACCTAATTAATTAATTCGAGTAACCTACAATCGAAAATTCATTCAAATTGGACAAGTAGTGTTTAAGATTTTTTGGTTCGTAAAAATTGAACTACCGAAAGACTGAAGGACAGAGAATCAAAATTCTTCTCGGATGTGTGGAAACAAGAATTTTCCCTGACGTTACAATGTAAGCTAAATGTAAACTAGATGTTAATTTATTCATAATTTTATTTCTCAATTAATCTATATTCAAGAGATGTTAACGAGTCCCTTATACTGACCTTTATTAAATATGATTATTTATTCATATTCTATATAAATAAATGTTTGAACATTTGACCTTTTTTTTTTAATCATTAAAAATTGTTTTAATATAAAGGAAAAGTAAATATAGAGTTATAAATCATAAAATTATTATCTCTTGTTCAATTTTTGTATAATTAACTTAAATTAATTAAACTTATTTTTAAATGTTGTTCAATTAATATTTTAACAGCGTTGGCGTTTAAACTTAGCTTTAATAAAAATTGAAAAGTTTAAATTTGATTAGTTTATTGCACATGGAATAATTACATCACTCGTTTTCTCCAGTAATTTTTCTGAGAGTTCGAATCTTTAACATAAAAATAATTTATTGTCTATAATATGTATTTAGTATAATATAGTCCAGTTGTTTAAGGTTTTCTGTTCCAAAAAAATCGGAGCTTCATTTCCTTTTTTTTTCTGAAAAACATATTGAAAATTGGCAACGATATCGTGGTCGCGTTAATAGATATTTAAGGTCAAAGGTCAACAAATTCGGTTTTTTTGCAATATCTCATTTCCTATAGCTCGGAGACAAATTAAGGTTATTATCGAAAAGAAAGATTAATAAATTTACCACAAAAAAGGTCTCATTCATTTTCTTCCTACAACAACGAATAGTTTAGCGAAAAATCTGCTTACACTTGCGTAGTGTTTGATTGTTGCACGACTTTTTACGTATTTTTGCGAATATCTCGCTTACTCTGGCTCGGAGACCAATAGAGGATCAGATCAAATTTGAAGATTGCAAAATTTCACGCAAAAAATTATTACGTTCATTTTTTGCGTACAACGGACCGTTTGCATATTTTTTCTCCAGAAGGGAGAAAAAATATGGAAAGATTTTAATTTTAAATTACGTTATTAAACAAAAAATACATAGGTTTATATTTATTTTTAAAAAAATATAGCTAGGTATAATATTAACAATCTCTAAATAAGTTTAATCACGTTAAAATTAAATTATAGATAATAATTATTTGAATTTCAATGCTAAAATTAAATGGGAGAATCAGCTGGAAGCTGAGTCGTGTATTGAATAGTGTTGACAACTGATGTATTTGGATTAGTTAATCTATATTTAGAAATTATGTTTCCACTTTTAACTTGTTTGTTTCTTTTATTGATGAATCACTATGGCAACCGTTGTGGAGGTTACATGACATGTGTGAAGATGACATTAAAGATTTCGACATTAAACAAAAGTTAGTAAATGAAATGTGAATTAGCACCAAGCTTATTTACTTGTGCTTTATCTAGGGCAACACTGGAGGGAATCATGAGAGTTCATAATTCCCTTATTTTTCATTACTCCCTGTTAAACCCGACCGGGTGCGATGAGTTACTTCCCTCCCTGTAAACTAGGGAGGGAAGTTCCCTTTTTCTCCCCGCTGGAGGTGAAATGTTTATTTTCAAGGTATTTTTTTCTTTATAAATTGAATTACAGTATGATACATTTTAATATGGATCACAATTTGCAAGCAAAATTCTTGAGGTATAATTGTACTATATCAAATTCACAATTTCTATAAGTAAGAGACACCAAGGGTTCCTAATTGCCACGCAAGTTCCTATGTGCCACGCAAGCGTGACACATAGGAACTGTTCCCTTGGTGTCCCTCACTAACACTAATTGTGAATTTAAAATAGTACAATACCTTGGGCATCGTCGGCCCCCTGATGAGTCGGACGCGACGAAACGATGCAGGACATGGCGTAATGCCGAGCCGACCTCTTAATGACGTTATGTCTGATATTGGAACAGTTCCTATGTGTCACGCTTACGTGTCTCTCGCTAACATTAATTGTGTACCTTATTGCACTGTGCAAAATCACGGTATCACATTGCTGATATATTAAATTCATATGTAATTTTATCAAAAGTTATACATTTTTTTATTTCATAAAATAAAAATTGAAACAAGGCAAATGTATTCAATAGAAAGAAATCTATAAAATATTTTTGAAAGAGAAATTAATTTCCTCGTATATTTGCAAACTGTTATCAGGGCGTTTGTCTCTTTTACACTTGGGAAAATGTCAACATAATTACTTTCCTGGTTTGAGAAAGATATACGGCCAGGATAAACCAGATTTTTTTTTTAATCAAAACGTTTAAATTTATTTTATTCCTTCTAACCACAATATTTTTTTCCATTGTGGCAAATTTTTCCTTTCAATTTTATTTCCGTATGATGGATGATTTCCAATTTTCGGTTTGTTTGAAGTTATATTTCGGAAATAGATGTGATTTGAAACGTCGATTTATAACCTATATTTGTGATTTTACATTAATCTTTTTTTAGGGGGGCAATAAGGAAATAAAACTGAGTTTTAAATTTAGGCCACGAGTTAAAAAATCAGAATGAAAATTTGGAAGGAAAAAACAGGTACTATAGATTCTAGTTGTTTGATTGTAATTAAAAAATACAAAATTGTAGATGTGACATTTATAACATCAAAGACATTTTGTAGCATCAAAGCTTTCACTAAAAGTCAGTGTTAAGGACCTCTTTAATTAAATAAAATAAATTGCTTCTACCAAATTTATAAAGAATTTAATCATAGTAAAGGAAACCCAAAGAGCAAAAGGTATTAGTTTTAATGAATAATACATTATATATATATATATATATATATATATATATATATATATATATATATATATATATATATATATATGTATATATATATATATATATATATATATATATATATATATATATATATATATATATATATATATATATATATATATATATATATATATATATATATATATATATACATATGCCAGAATTTGGCAAATATTAGCTGAAAAACTGCAAGATACCGAATTTTTAGGATTCACTTAAAAATTAATTATCATTAAATATATAACATTTTTAAAAAATTTATGTTAATTCAAAATGATCGAAAATTAAAACTTCCAACAAAGCAAAGCTGATGTGAACATTACTGAAACAAAAGATTGGAAAAAGAACATAAGAGATCCAAACCGTCCCAGATCTTTTCTGTCAACTAGCTATATGGCCCTGTGCCGAGGATGTGCATTTCAAGTCACTAGTGTAAAAAAAAACCACAAAAAACAAAACAAAAAAAACAAAAAAAAAAACAACGAGAAAGCAAAAGATTCATACATAGTTTCAACAGTCTAGACATAGTCTAGACTTCTGTTATAACTTCTACATTTCATAAAACAGTTACCAAAATGTATGGTAAACAGGATATATAAAGAAATATATGCAGCGGGTGTCAGTTCACATGACAGTTAGGTTTTAAGATAACTGACAAATATTTTCTAAGAGGATGTCTTAAAGCGGGCGGGGGGGGGGACAACAAAAGGTTGGGATAAATGCGACTAAATATGTCCTAAATATGTTGTTAGTTCAAGAGAGAAATAAGTGATATCTTAACAATGTTTTAGAATTTAGAAGGAACAAAATGTACACCGAAGCAATACTAAAAGAAATACAAAACAAAAATTACACAAATATTCTTTTCAGAAGTAATAGCATACTTTTTATTTGATTTTCTTTTTTCTTTAAATTTTTTATTGCTTCCTAGATTATGTAAGGTTAAGGTAACGGAAGCTATGTGATCGTTCTGAAGAGCAAAATTTTCCAAAAGTTTCAGACAATAAAATCAGATAGGTGTTTTTAAAATGTGTTGGTTCGCAAAATTTGAGTGACACACCGACAGACAGACACGGAACCATAGTTATTTATGTAACTAGGCAGCAAAATGGAAGTTTGCTGACAAGTTTTAGTTCCGAGCCAAAGGCGAGGACTACCTGCTGAGGTGTAACCGAAGCAGGTAATCTTTAACCTTTTAACCGCCATTGTTCCATTTATGGAACATGCACGAGTCAGGAATGTTTCCTTTGCTGCATAGTTACATGCAATATTTTATCTATTAACGGCAGAAAAATTACACTAATTATTATATTCCCTTTTTAATATATAAAAGATTTAAAGAAATTAAATTTGCAAAAAAACGAAAGTTTGAGTCATCAAGAAATCAAAACAAAGGCAAAACAATTCAGGGTTACCACTTTTTTTATTAACAACTGTTTTTTTTATCTCAATTTTTAGTGAATTTTTAAAAATAATCATTGTAAAATAGTAAAATTTGTTTGTCACTATAATTATTTAAGTTATTTTCAAAAAAGATACATATAACTATTTAGCAGAATATTACGCTTAAATATATAAAAATAAACAATGTGGTAGTGTTTATAACCTGCGATGAAGTAACCTTTTTTTAGTAAAATTTTCTTAAAATGTGACAGTCTGTTTGTTATTTTGTTGACACTTTGAACTTTTGCTGACACTTTGATATTTTGCTGACACTTTGTTCAAAAGAATCAAGAAAAATGACATTTTGCAGACTGAAAACAGTACAACAATGCTTAATTTTGCTGCCGTGAGTAGATAAAAATTGTTCCCTGATGTCTGAAACGGATTTCTGTCTTGGAGTTTTTTAAATCGGAGACCTAAACAATTTTTATCTCCAGTAGGGAAAAAAAGTTATGATTTTGAATAAGTTTAGAGGGACTAAAACAGGTCTTTTCATCCCTAACTCAAAAAGTAGGGAGAAAAAGTAAAAGTAGGGCGAAAAAGTAAAGTAGGTCAAAAAAGTAAAGATTGCAACTTAATTATTTTATAAATAGTAGAAAATGTATGGCTAATGTAATGAAGTTGTCGAAATCAGGTTGGCGGCACTGCGCTTTTTTGACCATGTTTCTCTTTGTTTACAACATTATAACCTGCATCTAAATAACCTTCTATTTGAGTTTAATTCCAATTCTAATTTGTTTTTTATATTTACTCTCTTATATCTGCTATTAAAAGTGCTAATAATTATTGTTATTTATTAAAATATTAAATAAAAACTGTGCAATGAACGAAAATGTGAATCTTTTTTCTACTGGAGATAAAATATTGTATGTACCTCGTGAGTAAAGTGCCATTATTCCCCTCGCGATAATTATCTCCCTCGGCTGCGCCTCGGGAGCTAATTAGAGTTATTCCCTCGGCTGCGCCTCGGGAATTAAAAATTCTAATTCCCTCGGCTTCGCCTCGGGATTGAGGGACCATGGTTCCTTCGGCTTCGCCTCAAGAACCAACTTTTTCGCTCAGGGAATAATTACTTTACTCCCTAGGTGCATAAATAACTATTGTTCTTCGGTAAGATCACATAGCTTCCGTTACCTTCGGAAGGAAAATAAAATAAGAAAATATTAAATAATAAGAAGATAGGAAAGGAGGGGCTAAGGATAGTTAATTAGATTATTTTGGTCCAATAAAGCGAACGGAGATCGAACGAACTACAGAGACAGTTATTTATGATCCAGGGTTTAGTATCCGAAATCAAAGCAGAAAGACTGGCTGGGGCTGGATCAAAGAATGGCTTGAGAGATGTCCTAGGAAGCTGGTAATCTGACAGCTAGGTGGCAGGAGAAGACGTGGAAAGCCATGAAAGCGATGAAGGGATGAAGATGTGTGTCGAAGGATTTAAGAAGATCCGAGATTAAGAGAAGATCATCAGTGGCACCGGAGAGTAATTGAAAGATTCTTATAGAAATAGACATTGTCCAGAAGGTAGAAGTAATACTAAATAAAAAAGTTCTAGAAACGACTCCAGTGACTTTTGGAGCACTTCTAGTGGTTATGTTTAAGAAAGTTATATCATTTTCGAACTGATCTGAAAAGGAAGAACAATACAGGGGAATTCCTCCAATTTAACGTTACACTATCTTAGGACTGTTTATAACATCACAAGAGAACAATATCTTTTGAAGTATATTATCTACCCTGAGTAGTTAAAGCTCTGTGTCTAACAGTCTGATCGTGCAGATTCTCTGACGGTCTAAAACAACTTTAGAATTTCAGATTGATTCTAATCGAGAAGGAAGCTTTCCTAGCGAGAGGTTCCTTAACTTTGCCAGACATTTAACCCCATCCTGAGATTTTACGGTAAATGAGACTATTTCCTTCCACCCTTAACGAGATTCCTCTGATATCCTAATCCAACTAATTGGAATTATTCTTGGCAAAGGATCTTACTCGACGTAAATCCCTTGAGACTTGATAATCAAAACGGTCCCAATCAAAAGCACGATGTAATTTGAATCAAAATTACACTTACAATAAATTTCTATAATAATTATAAATAAATAGTCACAGTATATATATAAATATTTCAATAATATTGCTTTGAGCTTTGAACTAGTACAACAGAAAACAAGTTAATTATTATGTAATAGTAATTCAAGACGGTGTATTGGCTAATTCATATTGTACGTGAAGAGAAATTTCCTAAAGGATGGTTAAAGGTGGTTATAGGTGGTTTGAGCTGGTTTATGTAGTAAGAGGTGGTTTGAGGTGGTTAGAAGTGGTTAGAGGTGGTTAGAAGTGGTTAGAGGTGGTTTGAGGATGGTTAGAGGTATCTCTAAATTTCGGCCTGGCACCTATAATATGAATTTACCAGAGTATTAATTAATATAAAAGTGGTGTAGTTCACTAACCAAAGAAAGTCTTCACACAAAATAAATTATATTTGAAACAATTTGACCGGTTTTGGCTGTTTTTAGCCTTCTTCAGATAATCTGACGGTCATCAAGTGACTTTAAAAGTACTTTTATGTCTTGCTAATGGGTAGTTGAAGAAGTACTGGATGGGGAGGACAAACCACTTGTTCTAACCTAGCAATTAGGAATAATTTAGGACCAATTTACCAACCAAATGGTAGAAATTCCCTGCCACTTCACACAGCATACCACTGTACATTGCAGTGTAATGTACTTCCGAAGCTAGTGCTAAGCATAAGTGTAAGTGAGCTATCTAAATCATAGAGTCAAGGCGTGGGGTCATAAGCATGAGCAATGACCATACATCGCTCTTGACTCATAGATTAATATCAGAGAACAACAACAGAGAACCGCTTAAGAGGTTCCCATTGTTACTCCCTTTATTAATACATGGAAATCAGAAAACTATGGCGCGGGATCGATACCGGAACTTTGAGTCACCCCCGATTCACTAATAGCCGAGCTGACGGGAAAGGCATCTTTAGCCTCACGGCCACTATTACTAATAGGTAAATTTTCATCCATGTGATAAACATTAATTTAAACTTAGCACATTACAAATTTTGGTACTTTTTTAGGGTTTTGTAGATACTTCTCAAAACCCTTATACCGAGGGTGATGTGTCCGTCCGTCCGTCGCTCTTTGGTTCATAGGGCCCGAACCGTTAAACCTAAAGTGATGAAATTTGAAACACTGGAGCAACTTTTTGACCCAACCACAGGAAAAATACACAGAAGTTAAAAATGTAATATGCGCATGCGCAATTCGCAAAAATGTGGTAAACTCAAAAATTTATATTTTTTTTAATATTCGAGTGGGGTATCAAATGAAAGCTGCTGAAGAGTAGGACGCATATATATTTATGCTTTTTTAAATTTTGCATTCCTTGTTGGGAAAAAAAACCAAATTTACCCAAAAAAATCCCCCCCCAACCACTATATAACGGCTGGTACTAAAATTTTGAAATAATTCATGCTAATTCCTTATTGTGGGGCGATGATATTTCCGGGAGTTCATGTCTAGTTTTTAAAAATTACCAATTTTGTGCACCAAAATTTGAAGTGCGCCCAAAATTTTATTTTTTTAAAATTTTGAGTGGGGTATCAAATGAAAGATGCTGAAGAGTAGGATACAAGTATATATTTGCTTTTTTAAATTTTTCATTCTTTATTGGTTTTATAAGTCAAAATATACCCCCCGAAAAATCCCCCCCCCCAAACATTATATAACGGCTGGTCCTAAAATTTCAAAATAATTCATGGCCATACCTTATGGTGGAGCGATAAATATGTTCTGAAAAAATGTAATTTATCTAGTCGTTATTACTGATGAAAAACATTGTGACCCCCCCGGGGGATCGAACCCGGACCCTTGAGATCGAAGAAAAAAAAAAATCATTATTTCATAACGGGTATTCTTAATCATCTACAAAACCCTAAAAAGTACTTGGACGCAAGTACTTCCCTTTGATTTTTTATTTTAGCAACTCCCTTGGTTCTTAACAATAATCTTCCCGTCAAAAGTTTCAATGGTTTGTGTGTTTGCCTCCCCAAGACATTGAGACACCTGGGGCAATTTTATTACGCTATTTTAAGATTGAGTCTTATCATGTGGATAAGACAGAATCTTTACCAAAATGTGAAGGACAATGAGTTTTCTTAGCGTATATTTAATATTCCTTTGTCTTAATAGTTGATTAGACTAAAGGCCCCCATACACAGTCAAAATGATTGCGCAAACATTTTGACCGTGTATGGGGCTGTTTGATGTTTGCGCAAACATCATGTTTGACGTGTATGGCCTAATAAATTTACCCATCAGGTTTGCGCAAACATGATGTTTGACGTGTATGGCCTAAATTTGCCCATCAGGTTTGCGCAAACATGATGTTTGACGTGTATGGCCTAAATTTGCCCATCAGGTTTGCGCAAACACTATGTTTGCACAAATTTTTGATCGTGTAAAGGGGCCTTAAGGGATATTATCACATATATCAGATTTATATACGCAAGTGTGACATTTCTTTGTCCCAAGGTACATTGTACTAAATATCTCTTTGTCTTAATAGTAATTTAGACTTATATTATTATATTGAGGAATATATTATACTACTCTATTGTCCCTTTGTCTGAATAACTATTAAAACGAAGGGATCTAGGGCGGGGAGGGGAAGGGAGGTGCTTAAGTAAAAAAGTGCCAATTTTAATTAAAACCATATCAAATGTAATCTTCATACAAAAAAAAAATAAAAAGGTAAAGTTAAAGGACACAAAATTTAATTCTTTACGAGGTTAGTTTACAATTGTGTGGTCTTAAATTATTTTTTCGGGTTAAGAGCAAAAACATTAAAAAAAAAGTTGTTACTGAATAAGTGTGTGGGATTAAGGCACTTATAAATGGGATTAAATGTTAGGGGAAAGAGGGCAGCTAAAACGTCAAAAGATCAGGGCCCTAATGAAAGGTAATTCTACGTTTGAAAAGAGGATAAGGGAAAAACCTAGAAAAAAATATTTTTTTGTAGGTTTTGGGCGAAAGGTGCAAAGAAAAACCTTTTCAGTGATAACTTGATTAAATATAGTGTTCGAGGGTGGATTTTTTTTTTTAATTTAACTTATTTTTTTACATTTTGTTGTAGGTAGTTAGAGTTTTTTTTTTTTATTTTAGTCAGTTGGTTATATATGTTGAGGTTAGAGATTGGCTGTATAAAAGAAAGATAATGACAATAGAACAAGAGAAAATGAACAAAAAAAAAAAAAAATTGGGGTTGAAGAAAAAAAATAGTAGCGTAACAGAGGAAGACTAGGGGTTTTTACAACTCTACTATTTTGATAAAAGAGAACAAAAAAACCCATGAAAAAGATACGAGAGAGAAAGGGATGAAGAAGTAAAATGAGCTGAAAAGTGACGAACGACATCCAAACACTGACGAACAATAGAAAATACTAAACCGGCAAGGGAAATACTGGGTCGGAAAAAACCTTTGACATTAAGAGACGGGGAAAACTTAAAATGACAGCACAAAGGTAATATGTATGGTCTGATAACTAAATATCAAACTACCCGTTTTATTCTCTTTAAACCGTTTTATTACCTTGACTGAAATTAATTATTGAGTAAGAATGGATAATTACCGAAACAATTTCACGTAAAATGGGCACACGTTTTACCTAGATATTTCATTTCCTTCTAAAATAGGGGTGCGTAGTATAGGCGAGTGAAAACAATTAACTACTGATTTATTTAACTTTAATTTTTGCTATTATAAGTCGTTAATTGAAAAATAACCATAACACTACTACTCGCTACACCTACATAGGGTTTTTAAGATATGGGATAAAAACCATTAAAAGTAGATAAGCGCAGAAATAGAGGTTTTAAGATATACGATTAAAAAAATTGAATCAAAGAAGGAATAGAGGTTTTAAGATATACGATTAAAAAAATTAAAAGTGAATAAGAGAAGGAATAGAAGTTTTAAGATATACAATTAAAAAAATTAAAAGTGAATAAGAGAAGGAATAGAAGTTTTAAGATATACAATTAAAAAAATTAAAAGTGAATAAGAGCAGGAATAGAGGTTTTAAGATATACGATTACAAAAAATTAAATGTGAATAAGAGCAGGAATAGAAGTTTTAAGATATACAATTAAAAAAATTAAAAGTGAATAAGAGAAGGAATAGAGGTTTTAAGATATACGATTACAAAAAATTAAATGTGAATAAGAGCAGGAATAGAAGTTTTAAGATATACAATTAAAAAAATTAAAAGTGAATAAGAGCAGGAATAGAGGTTTTAAGATATACGATTACAAAAAATTAAATGTGAATAAGAGCAGGAATAGAAGTTTTAAGATATACAATTAAAAAAATTAAAAGTGAATAAGAGAAGGAATAGAGGTTTTAAGATATACGATTACAAAAAATTAAATGTGAATAAGAGCAGGAATAGAAGTTTTAAGATATACAATTAAAAAAATTAAAAGTGAATAAGAGCAGGAATAGAGGTTTTAAGATATACGATTAAAAGTGAATAACCGCAGGAATAGAGGGGTTTTAAGATATACGATTAAAAGTGAATAACCACAGGAATAGAGGTTTTAAGATATACGATTAAAAGTGAATAACCGCAGGAATAGAGGGGTTTTAAGATATACGATTAAAAGTGAATAACCGCAGGAATAGAGGGGTTTTAAGATATACGATTAAAAGTGAATAACCACAGGAATAGAGGTTTTTTAAGATATACGATTAAAAGTGAATAACCACAGGAATAGAGGGGTTTTAAGATATACGATTAAAAGTGAATAACCGCAGGAATAGAGGGGTTTTAAGATATACGATTAAAAGTGAATAACCACAGGAATAGAGGTTTTAAGATATACGATTAAAAGTGAATAACCACAGGAATAGAGGTTTTAAGATATACGATTAAAAGTGAATAACCACAGGAATAGAGGTTTTAAGATATACGATTAAAAGTGAATAACCGCAGGAATAGAGGTTTTAAGATATACGATTAAAAGTGAATAACCACAGGAATAGAGGTTTTAAGATATACGATTAAAAGTGAATAACCGCAGGAATAGAGGTTTTTAAGTAATACGATAATAAAATATAAATGGATAACCTCAGGAGGTTATCCATTTACCTCAGGAATAGAGGATAATTAACATTAGAGGATTTAAGATATACGATAAAAAAAAATAGACTGCCTAGTGTGGCACATAGCTTCATCGCATCCAAGTACGTACTTTATTGATTTTATGTTTTTACAAGCCATTATTGTCTAATTTATTGAATTGTTTTTTTTTTTTTTTTAATATCAAAATTGTTTTGATTTATTTTTACATGAATTAATCGATTTAAGCATAAGTTTAAGACCGCAGACGGTTGAATGAAATTAATCTAATGCTATCTGCGGGCTACTTTTGACAAACCATCCAAAAATGTTGGTGTGCATGTTGAAGAGAAACAAATTGGCGCAGAAGGTTTAAACATATATGGGACCAACAATGAGCTAATTATGACCTACCGTACAAATTTCATTAAAATCGGACGTGTAGTTTTTAAGATATGTTGGTACGCAAAAATTGAACGACGGACAGACACGGAACCAAAAATGTTCCCTGATGCCTGAAACGAAGTTCTGTCTTAGAATTTTTGAAATTGGAGACATAAAAATTGTTCGTCTTTCTGAACGGATCACGTAGCTTCCGTTACCTTCTGTAAGCTCGGAAGCAAAATAAAAATGCATAAGCGCAGGAATAGAGGTTTTAAGATAAACGATAAAAAAAAATAACGCGCAGTTTTACGTTGAACATTTTGAAGTTATTAGAAAGACCAACTTCTTTAATGACAAATTTTATTTCCGTCTATTTCATTATTTAAATAGAACCTTCTAGTTGTAGACTTTATTCTTTGAGACAACAAAAATTTTGAATATAAAATGAAGATACAATTTTTTTTAGGGGGTTAATTTTTCGTCTTTCGCATTTAATGCTTAAAAACAGTAAAATTTCAGATGCCCAGAGTGATAATAATTACGGAAAAAAGGTTTTTTTTAAAAAAAAAAAACTTTCCTTGCTACAAAAGGTTAACTAGATGTACTTTTTTGTATCTTTTCCTAAAAAAAAGGATGAAGCTCATTTGCTTGTAAGGATTTTTTTATTTTTTATTCTTTACCTTTTAGAAAAGAACTTCAGCTAGATACTTTAGGCAAAATCTAACGGCAAATCAAAGGTTCTGAATCTTAATATAGCATATATAAATTCTTAAAAGAATGTTTCGTTCATTTAAAAAAACAATCGTCAATTCTTTCGTATTTAAACAATATATACAAAATGAAATCACATCGCATCCAGTCGCTTGTTACATTTCTGTGTATCGGAGGTAAAGGGCACTATGAGCCAAATTGTAAATTTTTCGGGAGAGCTATTTTAATGATGTATGGCGCAAGGCCATACTGATAAGACTAGTAGCTCTCTCACTCTACTAAGTGGAGTGGATATAGGGCACTATCTGGACATAGTGCTAACTTATTCTTAATTCTCTGGAGGTAAACAGCTACGTGTCCAAATAGTGCTCTTTACCTCCCCAGCATGTTGGTTCATAGTGCCTTTTCCAACTGGCTAAATCCGTGAGTTTTAGCACATAGTGCCTTGTACCTCTAAAAAAGGGGGAAAAATGAATAGGAAACTGTTAAAACCTCAATTTCGTAAAATATGGAGACAGTGCCCTTTACCTCCCATACACAGATTTGTAAAATAAAGTTTAATAATCGGGTACGGGATACCTGGAAACTTTTCCTCACTTCGGAGGCCAAACCCAATGCTGTTTCCTCCTGCTGCCTCGCATTGGGCGTGGTGCAAAGTCCACACTCGCATGCAAAATGTTACTTTCCGCACTAGAAGCGTAATGTACTATCTTTTCTTTTTAGTGCATCCTTCATAAAAACGAGTAGTTTTTAGGGTCCGCAGGCAAAACCAACGACCCTTATATTTTCCTGCGTGTGTCTGTCCGTCCGTCCGGTCGCCTGCTCTTACGGCTACACCTTTCGTCCGATCACTTTGAAATTTGGCATATATGTGTCTTGTATCTACCCACATATTTTAAAAATATTGCGACTTAAAAAAAATATTTTTCAAAAACATTAGAGTAAAAAAACTTAAGGGTTACATTTTTTTTTTTTTTTTTCGACACCGTGAGTATCATATGAAAGGACGCGCCGAGCTGATTACAAAAATATATAATTCTTTGGTTATAACTTTGATAGGGCGAGCGTAGGCAAGTTTGAAGTGGGTGTGAAACGTGTCCCCCCTCCCCTTCTATCTCGCTAATGTGAAGTGCAAAAAATCTGAAAAAATTCCTGAATATTCTTCGACCAAAAGTGAAGATACCACTTTTTGGAAATTTCGAAAAAAATATTATTTTATTTTTTATTGACAAAATAAGTTTTTTTATAACTATGGTCTTTTCGATGTATTTATATGGTTGTAGTCCGGTTCAGTGGCAAAAAAAATACTTTATCAGAAGTTTGTTTATGTGTTTTGAGAATATCAGACCCATAGGATAGTTCAAAGTAAGCTTTTTAGCATTTTAAAAAACACTATCAATAGGGTACTACTTAAACAATACAGTGTGGCCTACGGACCCTCACTGTGTGCTGACTAGCACACACATGACCTGTTTATTTTTTTTTTAAATATAATATTATTTAAGAAGCGTTATCATCTGTTAAATGTAAGAAGATGCAAATTTACATATTGTACCCTGAGTGCAATACTGTCGTAAGTAAAAAATAAGTTTAAATTATATTTCGGTACTTTTTCTGTCCCAACTCAAAGGCATGTGTGGGATCACTGCTTTTTATCACAAGACTAACTGTTTTTCTTTATTCTCTGATAAAAATAATCGTCGTAACTCATGTTTGTTTAAAATTCTCAGTGTATTGTGTCACAACTTTACTTATTACTGTTTTGATCTGAAACAATGTGGAATAACATGCAATAATGTAGTAACTTTGACTTACAACAGTTTTAATAGTTAAGACTTATTTAGTTTAAGTTTTAAGTAACGATCGTCAAAAACGATTTGTACTTCATTCAAGCTAGGCAGTGTTTGCAAAGTTATACTCTGACAAATCTATGTTCCCCGACAAATCCTCTACATCCCTTTGTTCCAATGATAATTCTCCCTCGAATATTCCCTTGCATCAACAATGATTTGAGAGTTGCACTTGATAATGAACCCCGAGCTTGTTGTCTGCAATTGACGATAATACCTCTTGTTCACTCTAAGCCTACTAACATCTGCAGTGGGCAATTCCTTCAACCACTCTTGTCTACCGACCTCTTGTTTGGTCTTTTGATGGAGTATGTGATTCCTGCTTTCAATGACAAACGTTTAATCCCGTTCAAACTGCGGAATGAATAGATGCAAGAGGGTGCTTTAACACATGACTTGTGTCTACGGTGCAGTTCACTGTGAATGTCAAGGGTTTCTGACTTAGTCTTGTGAAGCTCACATTGTCTCTTCATGATAAAGAGGCTGGCCTATTGATGCCATCTGCTCTTTCACATTATCAAATCAATCAAGAAAGCTGTTTAAAAGACTAATTTTTAGGGTTTCGTTGGTAAAATCAAAAAAAAGAAACCCTTATAGTTTCGTTCCTGTGTCTGTCTGTCACTCTGTACGGTTCCAATAAATTTCGAATAAGAAGAGATAAAAACATGAAACTTTCCAGTATTAAAGATCGTTTTGACGCGCACACAGGAAAAATATAGCGAACTCAAAATTATCAGCTGTTCAAATCCAAAATGGTGGATAATTCACGTCACGAGAAAAAAATATTTTTTTAAAATTTTAAGTGGTGTATCAAATAAAAAGTATTGAAGAGTAGATTACAAAAAATATATAACACTTGTAGAAAGTGTTTAATTTTTCATGCCATTTTGTCAAAAAAACATCCAAATTTGGCGTCCCCTCCCCCTTTATACTAATTTCTTGTTCACAATACCAACGAAACCCTTTTTACGTGAGACTTCACGCCCAACCAATTTATTATACAGATTGTTAATCTCAAATGAGTTTGACTTCCATTAAACTCCTGAATCCCCAGAAAACAAAAATAGTTAATTTTTTTCTGTTTATTTTACAGCCTATGATATATCATGATATATGTATATAATATATCAACTCATTATAGTAGTCTTACAATTAGAATTGATTCTGACAGAACGGTAAATCGAAAAGACAGCCAATGAGCAGGGCCACCCTAACCATAGGGCTAAATGGGCTATAGCCCTGGGGCGCAAGCCTTTAGGGGGCGGCAATTTTTATTAGGGTAAAATTACGTTTCCGGTTATAAAAATTTTAAAGATGGTTTGAAGAAAATATACGAAGATAATTTTCAAGAGTTTAAGCTAAGGGGCTGTTAAATAAGTTCAACTTATTTAAAACTGCTATTATGGTAGCATTTTGGAGCGAAATATTAGAAATAATAGATAAAACAAATATATCACTTCACAAAAAAATAACACAATTGTACAGTCCAAACGAAATACTGAATCAAACCTCCAAATCTGAAGGTATAAAATTTTCCGGATGTGATGAGTACAAACGAATACACAAAAGAAAAAAAAACAGTAGGACGAAAATTCACCAGAAGATAAATTTAATGTCAATAAATAAATCCATATTTGACTATTATTGATAAACTTCTAGCAGAAGTACAAAAGAGAAGGTGTGTCTATCTACAGATTGCAGTGCCGAAAGATCTTTTTCAGTACTGAAAATAACAAACAATTATTTACGGTCTTCTTTGGGACAGAGCAAATTAAATGATTTAAGTATTTTATCCATAGAGAGTGACTTGTGCGGTTATGCGTTATATTATAATTTAAATACGTGGGATATTATTAGTCAATTTGCAAAAGATAAAACTAGGAAAATAAATATATAAGTTACTTCTGCTTTTAGAAGAGGGGCGCATTATTTGTAGTAGCCCATGGGCGCCCAATATCTTAGGACGGCTCTGCCAATGAGAGCTTGAGATTTTGACTACTAGAAGCTCAGATGACACAATCTCGACCTCTCATTGGATCTCTACTCTTGAATTTTAGCTCCAAATTTGGGAGCGCTACCCTCTAAAAACTCCGAAAAACATGAAAAAATACATAAAAATTCATGAAAAACATCAAAATTCTCGAAAACGGTTCCAACGATTTTGATTAAAAAATTCTAAAATGCAGTCCATTTTAATAAGAATCTAACAATAAAAGCCTTTTCGTGCAAAATTTAGTTCCTGAGAAAATAGCTTTAAACGCGGATGGACAGAAGCCGGGTTCAATTCCCCGTCGAGGAGAAGTTATTTTTATGGTATGTTTTGTTAAAATGTTCAATAAAGATTAAATGTACCTAGGAAAAACTCGAAAACTAATGAGTGGAAAAGCATTGGGCCAAGAAATTATGAACTCGTATACGAGAAAGTTCGTCTGAATTGTGTCGGACCGATTTTTTTTTATCTAAATAGCTCAAACGCGCGTAAAAAACGCATGCTATGTGCCACCTTTTTTACGCATCTGCACGGTGTTATAATCAGTGTGTCATTATATTACTACTACCACTCCCCATTATTTTACTGCTACCACTCAAAAATATATTACTGCTGCTACTAAACATTATTTTAAGGTTACCACTTAACATTATTTAACTGCAAATATATACATAATTATTTTACTGCTACCACTCAACATTAGTTTACTGCTGCCTTTTATCATAATTTTACTTTTTTTTTATACTAAGAAATAATTTTCGTACAAAGAGCATGCGAAGCCAAGTAAAGTATTATTATATTTGTTTATAATAGATGATTCGTTTATAATCAGTCTAATTCAGATTTGGTTACATTTCGCATCATGATTATTATTATTATTAGCTACGTTTACATGGTATATTGAAAACGATCTGAATACGGTAACTTTCCATGGCACCATATTAATATAAGTAGTTCATTTCAAGGTCAAAACACCAAAATTTAGAACTGTATCGTATTGAACACACCTTCAGTTTCATTTAAACACCTGACTGTATTGAGATCGTATTCAGGCATGCGCAGTTTTAAGTTTTTCCTCTGGGTAACCTGACATATCGACCGTACAAAGATAACCTTCTATCAAAAGCCATCATAATTATTACGTCAAAATCAGCTGTTTTCTAATAACGTCAGAACTGTATCCAAATATTTTTTAATACTTTACTCAATATGGTCGTGTGAACAGAAATTAGTTGAAAACAGTAATCGAATTAAGATTGTTTTCAATACACCATATAAACGGAACTATTATATATGAAATGATCAATCTGAAAATTAAGTTTATTTTCGCAGATAAAATTTAATTAGATAAATAATTAAGTTAATATAAGTATCACTTTCGTTTGAGCAAAAAAATGTATCAATAGATCGTATTTTAGGATACTATACAACTAATTAGAAATTGTATCTTAAATGTTGGTAGAACTGGCTCGGAATAATTTGAAAGCAGGAATTTGATGTTCCAAATTATATTACTAACTGTTTCCGAGAGAAGGCAATCAAGGCAGCAGCAACTTGAATTTAAACAGTTTAGAGAACAGACTTAATTTTCAGAAGAGAATTCTCTTTAATAATTATATTTGTGTGAATTTTAATTAAGGTTTAAGGAAATTTAGATGCACATTTCAGAAGAAGAATACCGAACAAGATGTTTCCTTGTAAAATAATAGTTAAATTAAAACTAAATGTATACTGAATGGAAAAAAATAGTAATAATAAATTTAATATCAAAAATGAAATAGATAATTTGAATGTGTATATTACTTCTATGATACTAATAATTAGTTCAATGTAATTACAGAGAAAACGTTTACAACAAACTTTAAGAATTTAATTAAGTTAAAACTGGCTTTTAACCATGCTTCGTAGTAATTAGTAGCTATAAGCGTAAATTAAGAGAACAAAAGGTAACATGAGTGTACTCGAGGGTGTTGCTAGTGCAGAATATTAACCGGACGTTTATACGAGGCAGACAATTTATGAGTCTTTCGATCCACTATGAGGTAGTGGAATAAGAAAGTACTTCAAGATACGCCGCCGCCGGGTGAAAAGAGAAGCCAAGACTAAGAAAACATGTTTAAAGGATGTGGAAGAGGATTTGAGGAGCATTGCAAGATACGCCGAATCGAATGGAAGAGAAGGAAGCGAAGACTAAGAAAAATATGGATATGAAAGAGGATTTGAGGAGAATTGCAAGATACACAGGGTGAAAAAGAAGGAAGCGAGACTGGTGGGTACAGACTATTCTGACGTTACATGGGCCCACGTCATAATGCGTGTGATATAAAAAAGTAACACAGGGTTTTGTGAGTCTATGTTCACATTGTTCTGACGTGACGTGGGAACGCGAGATATGATGCTATCTGACGCCACATGCCTTATGACGCGTGGGAGGGATATCTAAACTTCCAGATATTTCTTCAGTCGTGGGAAGGCATCAGAAGAGTCAGGTGCTATATTTTACTGCTCTCTGAACATTCTTTACATACCGTTTTTTAGTGATTTTTTTTTGAAGATGGAAGAAGACATGTAAATTGAATATGTTCGGGCGAATCCGGTGTTATACGACCCTACACACCGGGAATATAGAAATCAAAATTCACGAAAGGAGGCTCCTTCTATAAGCTGTGGCATTAAATTATAAAACTCCCCGAATTCTTCTCGCTCTGCATGGATTGGATGTATCCATTCTCTAGAAGAAGAAATGGCTGCAGTACACAGAGCAGCCATTTCTTCTTCTTCTTCATCCAGCATGTCAAAAACATGGAGAACATTCATGGTAGAAGGCTCAAAACCAACTGAAGGGAGAAGCAACAAGTGCGAAGTGTGTTTTCATGTGTCTGACGTCAGAACAATGTGAACACAGCCTCATGTCTGACGTGGTCATATGTTATCTGTACTTAGCTTAAGAAAAAGATGGATGTGAAAGAGGATTTAAAGAAAATTGTAAGATATGCCGAGTAGAAGAGGAGGAAACGAAGATTAGAAAAAGATGGATGTGAAAGAGGATTTAAAGAAAATTGTAAGATATGCCGAGTAGAAGAGGAGGAAACGAAGATTAGAAAAAGATGGATGTGAAAGAGGATTTAAAGAAAATTGTAAGATATGCCGAGTAGAAGAGGAGGAAACGAAGATTAGAAAAAGATGGATGTGAAAGAGGATTTAAAGAAAATTGTAAGATATGCCGAGTAGAAGAGGAGGAAACGAAGATTAGAAAAAGATGGATGTGAAAGAGGATTTAAAGAAAATTGTAAGATACGCCGAGTAGAAGAGGAGGAAACGAAGATTAGAAAAAGATGGATGTGAAAGAGGATTTAAAGAAAATTGTAAGATACGCCGGGGGAAAAGAAGGAAGCGAGACTAAGAAAAGATGAATGTGGAGGATGTGGGATGTGGAAGAGGATTTGAGGAGAATTGGGGTCCAGGGCTGGAAACGTAGAGCCTTTTGTAGAGTCTTATTGTAGATTTCTTAGGAAGAAGACCAGCGTTATCTAGTAAGTAAAAATGACGTGGTGCCAATACCTCATTATTGCACTAAATAAAAAAGAAGTAATAATACTTATGACCGAGAAGTAAAAACCAAAGAGTAGGCTTCATACCAGATTAAACGGATACAGTTTTAAAATGTATGTAACCTAGTTCTAGCTCGGTAAAACTATTAAAATCGATATTTTTATTTTAAAAAAATGATTGCTTAGTTTCAACGCTTAACTTTTAAATTGATTTAGGATTAATATTAAACAAGTAAGTCGCGCTCCACGTAAGTACGTGAAGCTATAATCACCGGTTTCTATACGATTAAGTTAAAATTATTAAGTGTATAATGTTAATAGTTGCATATTCTTTTTCTACACTTCAAGACCTTTAAATTGATGTATAACATGTCATGGTGACTAAAAAATTTCTTTTAGTCGCCCACCATATTGGCCGCCATCTTGAAAATATTAAGTGTGAAAACTCCAAAAAGTGTATATTTGTCACAAATTTTGAGATGCGTTTGTGTGCCGAATTTCATGTTCCAAGCTATAGTAGTTTATGAATTGAAACATGCCAACAGACAGACGCCAACGGACAGACAGACAGAACTGTTATATAAGGTTTCTTTTCGTACTTCTTACAGAACCCTAAAACTTAGCTTCTTATTGATATACATGTATTAAGTATTTAAAAAGTTTATTGATTGTACATCAGAGAATGATCAAAGTTCGTCTGGATTAACCGGATGTCCGGACTAACGAGGTCTGGATTAGCAAATCTCAACTCTAAATAGCTGTTAGCTCACCCAAGACTGTGAGGTCTCCAGATATAGATGTAGTTTCAGGAATAGGAGTGTCTGTAGTTACTTCGCAAGATACTTTGCCAGATAAGCCGAGGCCAAGTCTTTCCAGCACTACTTGATTCCCGTTCGACAGAGTCAACTGAAATCAAACAAATAATAAATAAGCATTAGTAAAAGTAATCATATGATTACTCAAAGGCATCAATATGATTTCAAGTAAATGGAATACACCTGAGCAGTGAGGCTCAGCAGTAGTTTGTCTGTTTACAATTTTATTTACAATTAATATTTGTAGATAACAGAATTACATCTGTTTTATTTGTTCACAAAACAGCTGTTTATTTTTATTTTTCTTAAAGTTTTGTTTTCCTAAAGTTTATAAATTTAATAAAAACTAAATAAAACGGAACAAAATCATTTTGTTTAAATAGACAAATTTACCAAGGATTGTTACGAGGTATTTATTATGTTAAATTATTTATATTATATAAAAATAACGGTAGAATTATGATTTACCAATTTTTTAAATTTGTATACAAAAATGTTTGAATGTTATAGCCTGAAGAAGCTTTAAGTAAGGGCGAAATGTTGCTCATTTTTAAAAGAAAGGAGAAGGAAAAAAGTATATATTATATTTTTAATACCTTAAAAGGCCTAAGGAGAATATATCTTATATCTCAAAAAAAATAAATATATTTTTATTGTTGAATGTGGTTTGATTATTTTTAAAAAAATCATATTCTTTTATTTGCAGGAAGAGCGACTTTTGAGCCACTCTAAGTTAATCTTAATTATTAATTTTATTGTGCGGAGATTGTGGGTCTTAAGGGATGTATGTATTAATAAAGAAAAATCTCTTTCATGTTGTCCAATTTAGCTATATTTCGACTCCCATTTGAGTCATTTTCAAGCATCTAATTAATTTTATTACAAGCGGTGTTTCTTATTAATTATTATTTTTTTACTTCTCAGAGTACATGAAGAGTAGAAAAGTCCTGCGGGGCATCTAGAATATACTTAAAAATTAAATTAATGAAATTTATAATTTTTTGTCAAGAAAAAACTGCCAATTAGTGTGGCACATAGCTTCCTTACATCCTATCACGTATATTATTAATTTTAAGCTTTTACGAACCATTATTATCTAATTTATTTAATTGTTTCCCCCATTTATTTAATTTGAATTTAATATATGATTTATATATTATTTATTTATATGAATTTAAGTACCAATATAGTAATATTTTAAGAGGGCAGGCGGTTGAAATTAATCTGGTGCTATGTGCAGGCTATACTTTTGACAAGACAATCAAATTTCATAAAAATCAGGTAACTACTTTTAAAGATATAAATGTATGTTTGTGCGCATGTGGAAGAGAAAAAAATGGGCGCAGAATATTTAAACTTAAATGAAACCAACAATAGGCTAATTATGACCTATCATCCAAATTTCATTAAAATCAGAGGAATAGTTTTTAAGATATGCTAGTTCGCAAAATTTAAGCGACAGACCGACAGATTGACGTACTGACATGGAATACTATAATTATAAGGTTTATATAGCTGATGAAGCAAAACTCTAACCCCGAACCATCCATTACATAATAAGTATATAAGGTTTGTTCCAACCCTAGTATTTGTACCGTCCTTTGTATCGTCCCGCGGATCGTTTGCCAATAATTTAGGACAGATTTTAAAGCATGCGCTAACATTGTACTGTAATAAAATCATGTCAGGTTGGAACGGGTTTAGGACTATAATTCGCACCGTAGTAAAAACACTCAAGGAAACCTAACAGTTAAAGAACCTTCCTGTTGACGATTGACATAACTGCGCATGTCATACAAACCAGTATTTGGTACTGAAAGAGGATTGTTTGGACCGTACAGTAAACGGTTCGCAAACAAACCCTGCGCGGGTTGGAAAAGTTTGGAGGACGGTACGAAACACTGTCACAAGTCGGGTTGGAACAGTTTGGAGGACGGTACGAAACACTGTCACAAGTCGGGTTGGAACAGTTTGGAGGACGGTACGAAACACTGTCACAAGTCGGGTTGGAACAGTTTGGAGGACGGTACGAAACACTGTCACAAGTCGGGTTGGAACAGTTTGGAGGACGGTACGAAACACTGTCACAAGTCGGGTTGGAACAGTTTGGAGGACGGTACGAAACACTGTCACAAGTCGGGTTGGAACAGTTTGGAGGACGGTACGAAACACTGTCACAAGTCGGGTTGGAACAGTTTGGAGGACGGTACGAAACACTGTCACAAGTCGGGTTGGAACAGTTTGGAGGACGGTACGAAACACTGTCACAAGTCGGGTTGGAACAGTTTGGAGGACGGTACGAAACACTGTCACAAGTCGGGTTGGAACAGTTTGGAGGACGGTACGAAACACTGTCACAAGTCGGGTTGGAACAGTTTGGAGGACGGTACGAAACATTGTCACAAGTCGGGTTGGAACAGTTTGGAGGACGGTACGAAACATTGTCACAAGTCGGGTTGGAAAAGTTTGGAGGACGGTACGAAACACTGTCACAAGTCGGGTTGGAACAGTTTGGAGGACGGTACGAAACACTGTCACAAGTCGGGTTGGAACAGTTTGGAGGACGGTACGAAACACTGTCACAAGTCGGGTTGGAACAGTTTGGAGGACGGTACGAAACACTGTCACAAGTCGGGTTGGAACAGTTTGGAGGACGGTACGAAACACTGTCACAAGTCGGGTTGGAAAAGTTTGGAGGACGGTACGAAACACTGTCACAAGTCGGGTTGGAAAAGTTTGGAGGACGGTACGAAACACTGTCACAAGTCGGGTTGGAACGGCTTTTATCCATTGCGCATGCCCGTGACGATCCCGCTGACGGTACACTGCTTGGATGAACAAACCTATTCTTGTAAAACACCTTTGGTGAGACTGGGAGTTCAATGGGCTGTTTCACCACTGTTGCGTCTCTGAGTTAATTAGTTAATTAATAGAAAAACATTGTTGTTTGATGAAAAATTAAAATTAAATTCCATTTCTGTAAGAACATGCATGTTTAAAGTTTTGAATAATCAAGTTTAAATAAAGATATCAATATAAGGATTTAACGAAGACATGGTCGCCTGTTAGCTTAACGCCAATACATATATCCTTAATCCTCTATTTATAAAAAAACAAAATACAATGTAGTGATAATCAATACTTCAGACTAAACAATATATATATATATATATATATATATATATATATATATATATATATATATATATATATATATATATATAATAAAATATAAATAAAAAATCATCCGAAAATAAACTTATTTTCCTAAAGCGTTTACAATTACGAAAATGGGCTCTGTGAAATGTATATTTTAGTGGAAAAACATATTTTTTAGGATCCGCAGGCAAAACCAAGGACCCTTATATTTTCCTGCGTATGTCTGTCCGTCCGTCCTGTCGCCTGCTCTCACGGCTACACTTTTCGCCCGATCACTTTGAAATGTGGCATGTATGTGTAAAAATATAGCGACTTAAAAAAAAAAAATTTCAAAAAAATTAGGGTAAAAAAACTTAAGGGTTAATTATTTTTTTTTTTTTTTCGCCACCGTGAGGGGTATCATATGAAAGGATGCGTCGAGCTGATTACAAAAATATATAATTCTTTGGTTATAACTTTGATAGGGCGAGCGTAGACGAGTTTGAAGTGGGTGTGAAACGTGTCCCCCCCCCCCTCTATCTCGCTTATGTTAAGTGAAAAAAATCTGAAAAAATTCCTGAACATTCTTCGACCAAAAGTAAATATACCACTTTTTGGAAATTTCGAAAAAAATATGTTTTTGTTTTATTGACAAAATACGTTTTCTTATAACTTTGGTCTTTTCGATGTATTTATATGGTTGTAGTCCGGTTCTGTGGCAAAAAAAATACTTTATCATAAGTGTTTTTATGGGTTTTGAGAATATCAGACCCATAGGATAGTTCAAAGTAAGCTTTTTAACATTTTAAAAAACACCATCAATAGGGTACTACTTAAACTATACAGTGTGGCCTACGGACCCTCGCTGTGTGCTGACTAGCACACACTTGACCTGTTTATTATATTATTACGATTTACTCTGGAGCTAAAACCTCTTTCAATTCCCCCCTCCCCCGACTAATCTGAGAACCGGGGAGGGAGAATGAAGTATAGGGTATAGTGTACTACATTGATTAAAATGTGATTAACCAACACTGTTATAACTGTGTGGGATTATGTAATAGAATATCTAATCCCTAAAACTTTAATTTCCAAGATAGCTGCTGGGATTATATAGATATTATTGATTTAATAGAATATCTAATCCCTAAAACTTTAATTTCCAAGATAGCTGCTGGGATTATATAGATATTATTGATTTAATAGAATATCTAATCCCTAAAACTTTAATTTCCAAGCTAGCTGCTGGGATTATATAGATATTATTGATTTAATAGAATATCTAATCCCTAAAACTTTAATTTCCAAGCTAGCTGCTGGGATTATATAGATATTATTGATTTAATAGAATATCTAATCCCTAAAACTTTAATTTCCAAGCTAGCTGCTGGGATTATATAGATATTATTGATTTAATAGAATATCTAATCCCTAAAACTTTAATTTCCAAGCTACCTCCTAATATTATATAAATATTATTGATTTAATAGAATATCTAATTACTAATACTTTAATTTCCAAGCTACCTCCTAATATTATATAAATATTATTGATTTAATAGAATATATAATCCCTAAAACTTTAATTTCCAAGCTAGCTGCTGGGATTATGTAGATATAATTATTAATTTAATAGAATATCTAATTACTAATACTTTAATTTCCAAGCTAGCTGCTGGGATTATGTAGATATAATTATTAATTTAATAGAATATCTAATTACTAATACTTTAATTTCCAAGCTAGCTGCAGGGATTATATACATATTATTGATTTAATAGAATATCTAATCCCTAAAACTTTAATTTCCAAGCTAACTGCTGGGATTATATAGATATTATTGATTTAATAGAATATCTAATCCCTAAAACTTTAATTTCCAAGCTAACTGCTGGGATTATATAGATATTATTGATTTAATAGAATATCTAATCCCTAAAACTTTAATTTCCAAGCTAACTGCTGGGATTATATAGATATTATTGATTTAATAGAATATCTAATCCCTAAAACTTTAATTTCCAAGCTAACTGCTGGGATTATATAGATATTATTGATTTAATAGAATATCTAATCCCTAATACTGTAATTTCCAAGCTAACTGCTGGGATTATATAGATATTATTGATTTAATAGAATATCTAATCCCTAATACTTTAATTTCCAAGCTAACTGCCAGAACAACGAATAATAAAACCATTGAGTTATTGGAAACTACCGAGTAGGTGATAATGTCGTTCTGTACTCGCAAATAAGGCCGACCATATTTTTTTTTAGTAAACGAGCAATCAAAGAAGCAATGTCAAACAGTTTATTTGTCAAGCCCAACCGACCCATAGGCCCCTATAGTCCGAGTAAATATAACTGGAAGAACTCCCCTAACTCCCTCGTATCTACACTTCTACAGCATAGACCATCTCCAAGTCAAATAGCAAGGCCCTCGTAGAGTGCAAAGTCCTAGAATGGGATCAGGGGTCCTCTCTTACCAAGTGGAATCGATTTTGAAATTGGTTTACGAGTGGCCAGCTGCCATCTGAAGGGAAGAATTTTCGAACAAAGAAATAAGCAATGTTCTGTCTCTTGTTATAACACCATGTACCCTTGATAGGAAAAAATAAATATTGATTTGACACTTCAAACTTAAAAAAAAGGGACTCAACGTCAAAATAAAACTTAACATCTCACACTATACAGTGGACAAAAGACCAGCGTTCCACAAGTAAAAAAAAATACGTATGGTGCAGCGGCGCACCAGGTAGGAATGAAGTTCCATTCGCTTTACACCAAATATAAACTAGGCATCAAACTAGAAGCGAGCGTATAATAATAAATATGTATTGAAAATTGAAAAAATAGATAATCATGAATCATGATGAGTTGATAGATAATGGGTAGTAGTCATAATAGCAGTAGTACAGCGGCTAGTAGTAAGGGAACCATTCTGCATTCTTACTATTCCTCTAACCACACATCTCCTTTTCAATTATTATAAAATGTATCACTTTGCTACAAAAAAAATACTGCATGTATCAAATTTTGCATGCCTGTTTCAATTGTGCATTAGATGGTGTATATGAAGTTTTATTAAAATTGTTACGTTAGAACGTAAGATATCGGTAAAAATGTTGTTTTCTCTATCATAAACGTTTAGGTCCTCTTTAATAGTTTTAGCGATCTTTATTAATTCATAGCGGTGTCGCTGTTGGTTTTACTAAAAAATGTTATTTGAAAAAAATGTTCGTCTCATCGAATAGGTGATGATATAATTTTTTCCCGTCCTGAAATTCCAATTTTAAATTTGAAGCTCACGTTTACGCGAGCATTGCGCGCGAACTCTTGGACGGATCACGCTGTCCAACGAACTTAACCTGAGTATTAGTAAAAGAAAGATGTATACCAAATTTCAACTAAATCGGTCAACTTTTACTTAAGTTATCGTCGGACACGTAAACGTTACACACAGACAGACAGACAGACAGACAGACAAGATGCATATTTCGTTGAATGTAAGAAGCTCGCTTACGCTCGCTTCAATAATGATATATTAATAAGATAGTAACACATTAACTAAATTGATTTTTTTATTAAAACAAAAAATTAAAAAGGTTTAATATATAGAACTAATTTTTAAAAAACATTTTTATGTTTGCTTAAACAATCAAAATTAATGCACAGTAGAAATATAACATTTAAATCTTATCTATTTATATGTATTTAATTCCTTTTAAAAAAGTATATTTTTATAAACTTCATTTAAAATTCTTATGTTTGCTTAAGAAATCAAATTTAATTAGGTATATAACAGAAGAAATATATTATTTAAATTCTTATCTATATAAATACATATTATGTACTTCATTTAAAAATAACATACTGTTATGTAAATACTATTACCACTTAGATTTCTCATCAAAATGTTCTCCAAAATAAATAAAAATTTTCAGAGCAAAGTAAGCGAAAAATAAATCAAATATTCATAAGAATAACGACTAACTTGTTACTGAAGTATGAATAATACAGAATTGCTGACATCTGCAATTAGATACGGATTTTTAATTAACCCAACTCTTTCCATTAATTAATGTTTCAGAATTCGGGAGAGGGGGGGGGGGGGTATACAAACCACTTAAACAACTAAAGTCTGCCATGAATACTGATGACCATTCAACTAAAACATTTATGCCAAAGAAAAAAGAAATTAATTATCTAAATGAATGAAAGAAAAAAAATTAAAAAATGCAAAAAAGCTATTTTTGGCAAATTTAAAATGCACAATTTTCTAGCTTATTTATGTTAATAAAAGATGTGTGATCATTTTGAAAACGTAAATTTTTAAAATGACTCAAAATTTAAGATTTCCTTGACACCAAAAATCGTCCGACGTTATAGAACATTTTTGGAGTTTTAGATATGATGAATTCACACGTTTTGAGTTCCCCTGAGTCTAATAAAGTGGTTTTTAAAAAATGTCTGTCCGTGCAGACGTTTGGAGTCCTAAACTACAAGGCTGATTGTGACGAAATTTGGCATACATGTTCAGAAAAATCATACCCCGAGGCGAAATCAAGAAATAATTTACCTTCAAATTTGGGGGCCCTAACCCCCCCAAAACTCAGAAAAACGTGAGAAACATTATTTCTCGAAAATGGTTCTGACTATTATGATTAAAAAATTCTGAAATGTAGTCTATTTAAATAAAATTCTAACGATGTAAGGTGCTTTCCCAGGAAAAATCTAGTTCCTGAGAAAATAGCTTTAAACACGGAGGGAGAAAGGCCGGGTTCGATTCCCCGCAGAGAAGTTATTTTTATGATAAATTTTAATAAAATGTCCAATAATAATTAAATGTATCTACGAAAACTAATAAATGGAAAACAATGGGCTACTAAGTAATTATGAACTCGTATATGAGAAAGTTTGTATGAGTTGTCTCAGTCCGATTTGGTTTTCAATCTGACCACATTTTCAGTCTGTATTTTTGTCTATGCGTCTGCACAGATGAAAGACAAGACATTATTTAAAAATCACTTGTTTGGACTCAGGGGACCTCAAAACGTGAAAATCCATAAAATTTAAAAACCTAATCTTCGCGCCATCACAATGCTTTCTCTCTATATGAGAAAGTAAATATTATTTTACTCTTTTTAAAGATTTAATTATCCAATAATTCCAATAGAAATTTCAACTAAATAAATTAATTAATTAATGACTGATAATTGCATTGTCATCGGAATTACATAATCCTTGCAAGTTTCAGCTTTCTTGGTAGACGAGAAGTAGATCAAATTAAGGTTACAAGATTTGTAGGTAAATGAAGTTAAATAAAAACAAAACTGTAAATTAATTTACTAATAATTAATATAAAAATGCCATTTTTCAAAACTGGTCTTATTTTCAATTTTTTTTTTTTTTTTTTTTTTTTTTGGTTTCTGTATTCTTCACCTTAGTTTTATCTATGTGCAAAATTTGGGGAAGATTTAATGATGGTAAGTGGTTCAAAATTGAGGTAATAGGTGTGCGATGAAACTTAAAAAGCAAATAAATTTGACGCCATTTTTTTTTTTTTTTTTTTTTTTTTTTGGTTTCTGTATTCTTCACCTTAGTTGTATATATGTGCAAAATTTGAGGAAGATAGAATCACGGAAAGTGGTTCAAAATTGGGGAAACGGAAATGTGCGATGAAACTTACAAAGCAAAGTAATATAAGACCAGTAAAAATAAAATGTATCCGTTTCATCGCGATAAGAAGTTTTGAATATTCTGAGTACTTTTAGAATAAAGTAATTGAATATGCACATTTCTAAAAGGAAATATAGAATATCAATGTCCATGATTGCCAACTGTAAAAAAGGGAATAGGGAAAACTAGAATTTTACATAGAAAACAGAAATTATTTCCAAGTAAAATATTCAACGGAAGGGGGTATGTTTGGCAAACGAAACCCTTATTTCTGTCTGTTATAGAAGATATTAATATGCATTCTATATTGGCAATGAAGTGATAAAACTATCTTATCAGTATGTGATACCATTTTCATACATAAGGATCATACTATAAATACAAAGTGAAGGGGGGGGGGGGAGTTACTAAGTAACATTTACATAATTAGAGTTAGTTGTTAGTTTTAAGTTTAAACTTGACTTGATAAGTCCTTTGGAGTATAGAGAAGGTGGTTTTTGGGTGTATATTGGAATCACGCGAACCTCTGCCAAGTCTAGCCTCTCTAGAGTATTGAATGCAATCAGAATCAAAGCAAGGAGTGGGAGGGGTTGCAGAATATAGAAGGACTTCGCCTGTCCAAAAGTCGTAAACTAGAAGCTTTGATTTCTCATCAAAGCGATACAACACATAAGTGCTTCACGAAGTTTCAACTGAATCGCTAGTTAAACAACGACAACATTTTGAATATTCCGATCCACAACCACAACGACAACAGTCGTGTTTCCAGAAGCTAATCAATGAAGATTAAATGGGTTTTTAATGGCTGTTAGACAAGTAGTTAGAACCCATCAATTTAACCATCTAAATTTAAAATGGCACATTATATATACATATATATATATATACACAATTTGTGTTAGTGAGAGACACCAAGGGATGTGCCACGCAAGCGTCACACATAGGAACTGTTCCAACATTAGACTATACGTCACAAAGCTGTTGGCTCGGCATTACGCCATGTCCTGCATCGTTTCGTCGCGTCCGAATCATCAGGGGCCCGACGATGCCCACCCAACTCTGGACCTATACTAAATCAAGAAGATCAGATATAGGGCTTTACCAGAGACGAGCGTGCTCTCTCACCGCCATTCTTGCTTGGCTGGCAAAACAAATCAGCAATGTAATACCGTGTTTTTGCACAATGCAATAAGGTACACAATTTGTGTTAGTGAGAGACACCAAGGGATGTGCCACGCAAGCGTCACACATAGGAACTGTTCCAACATTAGACTATACGTCACAAAGCTGTTGGCTCGGCATTACGCCATGTCCTGCATCGTTTCGTCGCGTCCGACTCATCAGGGGCCCGACGATGCCCACCCAACTCTGGACCTATACTAGTAGTAGTAGTAGTTACCTAGTACTTCCTACTAGACGGGTAGGACGAACCACTTGTTCGAACCTCGCAATCAGGCCTACAGTGGACCCATTTTACTTCCCCGTGGTGGAGAGTTCCAGCTACTTCACACATCATACATTTGTACATTGTACCGCCGAAGCGAGTATGATGTGGTCATTAGTAAGCTATATGAGCGTGCTTCAAAGTGTGGGGGAAGAGGACCCCTCAGGAGGTCCCCTCGCCCTACTCCGATCTCGAACCATAGATACAGATCACATCTCATGACACGGATCGAACCCACTAGACATCGTGGGGGAAGAGAACCCCTCAAGGGGTGTCCCTCGCCCTACTCCGTCCGCGATTCATAGATGCATTCAGTGTATCACGGCCCGGGATCGAACCCACGACCTCGAGTTGCCTCGACTCAGTGATAGCTGAGCGTTGTCTTTACGACCTCGGCCACCCTGGCTCCCTGTACACCCCTGGCTCCCTGTACACCCCTGGCTCCCTGTACACCCCTGGCTCCCTGTACACCCCTGGCTCCCTGTACACCCTGGACCTATACTAAATCAAGAAGATCAGATATAGGGGGGGGGGCCCGACGATGCCCACCTAACTCTGGACCTATACTAAATCAAGAAGATCAGATATAGGGCTTTACCAGAGACGAGCGTGCTCTCTCGATGACGTAAGTCTGATGTTGGAACAGTTCCTATGTGTGACGCTTGCGTGGCACATCCCTTGGTGTCTCTCACTAACACAAATTGTGTACCTTATTGCAGTGTGCAAAAACACGGTATTACATTGCTGATTTGTTTTGCCAGCCAAGCAAGAATGGCGGTGTGAGAGCACGCTCGTCTCTGGTAAAGCCCTATATCTGATCTTCTTGATTTAGTATAGGTCCAGAGTTGGGTGGGCATCGTCGGGCCCCTGATGAGTCGGACGCGACGAAACGATGCAGGACATGGCGTAATGCCGAGCCAACAGCTTTGTGACGTATAGTCTAATGTTGGAACAGTTCCTATGTGTGACGCTTGCGTGGCACATCCCTTGGTGTCTCTCACTAACACAAATTGTGTACCTTATTGCAGTGTGCAAAAACACGGTATTACATTGCTGATATATATATATATATATATATATATATATATATATATATATATATATATATATATATATATATAAATATATATATACATATACATACATATTTATATATATACACACATATATATATATATATATATATATATATATATATATATATATATATATATATATATATATATATATATATATATATATATATATATATATATATATATATATATATATATATATATATATATATATACTCATTTTAGTTTTAAAAATAAAACATAATTTTATTTTCTTCTCTCTCTGTCAAAAAAAAGTAATTACTTTAATTAAAAACTGGGTTACTGACATGCGATTAATATTGATAAACACAAACAAAGAAACTGGTAATAATTAAAAGTGCTATAAACTCTATTTAAATATTGCCAACCGTGTAAAATTAAAAATAAATACAGCATATAACTTAAGTTTTGTGTAATTACGTCACTTAATTTTGAGTCCATATTAATCATTTTAAAGATATTTTGAATACGTAAAGTAATTACAATTACAAAAGAGTTATTTCATTTATAATTTAAATATTGCATGCATGAAAAAATTTACGTAAAATCATTTCCTTTTTTTGTATTTAGTTGTTATTTTAATTACTTACACTACTATTCTTACGAGCCGTTAAGCCCGTGGAAACAGGCTTAATTTTATACTTAGAAAAAGAAAGTGAAATTTAAAAAATTAATTTACTTATTTATTTAGATAAGTTAGTATATCTGTTTGAATACCAACAAATCAAAACTAACATTTGATGACGTTGCCTTATTCAGTTCCTCATGGAGAACCGACACAATAATAAATAGATTAAATAAAGCCCTGATAAAACTACGCAACTATTTCTTACATTGGCGATTAAAACCCAATATTGATAAATTCGAAGCAATATAATTTTCAAAAAGGCGCCCTTTAATTCCTGCAAATCTCATAGTCAATGGGCTAGTTCTACCTTGGTGTAACTCTGTCAAGTACTTAGGGGTCCATCTTGATAGAAAGCTAAACTTTACTTCACACATAAACCAAACTGTAGATAAATGTAAAAAACAAATTAAAGTACTTTTTCAAATATTTTCTAGAGATTCAAAGCTTTTAATTAAAAATAAATTAATTATATATAAAGTTAAGGCCGTAAGGCCGATATTAGTATACGCTAGTGCTTCGTGGAGTTTCTCTTCAAAACAATTTATTCCCCCCCCCCCTCATTAGACTAGATGGCAGACAGACATTTATAAAATATCATTTTTGGACTCAGATGCGTACAATTAGAAAACCAAAAAGTTGGTAGTAAAGATATCACAAAACCAAAATAATAGTACATTACACGTCTAGTGCGGAAAGTAGCATTTTGCATGCGAGTGTGGAGTTTGCACCCGAGCGACAGCGAGGGTAGTAAAACTACAGGAGCAAAGCAAAATGCAGTTTTCGCACGAGTTGCGTACCGCACTTTATTGTTGGACTAGCTTTCACCCCGCGCTCCGGGCTATGTTGCCTATTGTCATGTAGGCCTCGCAATTAAATGAAATGCCTAAATTGTTTTCTATCCAAGCCTTGTAGGAATAAAATCAGGACTATATTAAACATCATTCATTCCCTTACTAAGAAAATAATTTCCTCCAAATCGTAGTTAAGAGTCTATCTATATATTTAAAGCCAAGAGAAACTATGTATATTATTGATAAAAATACTAAAAAAGGTATAATAAATAAGAAAATAAATGTCGTAAAAACCTATTAGACTCTGAAGTCATTGAACAATCGATGATGGTGCATTGATTTAATTACCAGTCTCTTCTCTCAATACGGTAGTTGTACCAGTAAATATTTAATAACTCTAGTTCTGGAAAAAAAAAATTAAATAATAAATACTCGATTTATAGAGCAATAGTGAAAGGTTTAAGAACCCCAATCAGAAATTAAATCGGTCAACAATCGCGGACGCCATAAGAGCTCAAAGTCATTTTTTTATTTATTTATTTTTTTTTTTTTTTACAAAAAATCAAATTTAGCTCTATTTAAGGTAGAACCGATAAAGGTAAGACAAAAAGTCGAATCGAAGTCGTAGGGGTCGAGGTAAAGAGAATGGAGTGGGTGAAGGTAGAAAAGTGGGAAGGGGTGGGGATGGAAAGGGCTATACCGCTAAGACTCTACTACTCTTCTTAGTATAGATAGACTGTGATGTGACATTAGCCTTGATGCGCTCCCCCAATATGGCTTTCCAATACGGCTTTTCAATGCTCTTCCCAATATGGCTGCTGCACCAGTAAATATTTAATAACTTTGGTTCTACTCAATATTTTTTGATGAAACCAAGCCTACAAATTGCGCAAAATGTTTGCGCACACCCCTGAAAAAAAATTAATCGATTTCATTTAGCCAGTTTTGCGCCTATAAAGTCTGACTGGGGCGACAGACATACATACATCCCACATACAAAAAAAAAGTTAAGGCTGGATTCGGTTTTCAGAATGTATAAAATGAAAAAGTATCCAAACATTTTTCAATTCTGACCAATGTACAGACAAAACTTTACTTTTATATATATAGATAAATTATAAATACATAAAAAAATATTTAATAAACTCCCTGTATGCAAGTTCGTATTTCTCTTTTGATAAAGATGACATTAATTTATTAGTTGTATTTTTAGCCGAATTAATTATTTCGGGAGGAGTATTATTCTCCTCATTTTCGTCATAATCACTTAAACCTCTCAATGTTTTTCACTAAAAACTCGATATAAACAGTTGCTTTAATTAAACAAACAGCAAATTAGTTTAGTTAAATGTAAACAAACTCGCTAATCGTGCGTTAAGGTGAAGAAATCTTCTTTTTTACCGCACTAGGACGGAAAAAAGAAATTATGAAACACGCATGCGCAATGAATACAAGTACGTAAAGAATCACTTTCTACGCATCTAAACAGAGATACAATGTTTATATTTATTATCAAGTGTGGATAAAGTATAAAAGGCACAGCTTATATTATAGATACTTAGTAAGTATAATAAAATATAGTAACAAAAATACCTTTTAACTTTTAACAATCTTTATTATTTAATATAATAATCTTTAATACAAAAACAAGGTTCCCTTGATTTAAACCCTATTTCTGTGGAGCCTTAAGGAAAAAACTAAAATAAAAGTTAAAATATTACACACAAAAAAAATTAGAAAAACAAAGATATCCAAGAGAGAAAATTGCATAGTTTGAAACCTCCATTAAAGCCACGAACATTTTAAAATTACATGTTTGTTCTGAATATTATAACAAGGGCAAACATGCCCTTAAAGTATATTAGACTCGACATCAAAGGGATAATTATTAAAAAATAAAAACTCCACTATTTATATCAGCATATTGTAATTAAACAAGAAAAGTAAAAAATACATTACTTCATACATGCAAGGATATATATATATATATATATATATATATATATATATATATATATATATATATATATATATATATATATATATATATATATATTGTTAGCGCGCCAAGGTTGCCAGGAATTGGCACACCGATTGTCGACACTATGAGTATGAGCAAATGCCAGTGGTAGCTCTGACAAAAAGGAATATAAATAAAAAAAAATAGTAACAAAACTACTTTGAACTTTGTGTTTAATTTTAGAAGTAAATATAAGTATATATAAAGTTTCACCAAAAGAAAAAAAAGGGTTAGTACTAAAACTATGGTTAGTAAAAAGAAATAATAGTTACAGAAAAGATGTTTTTTCGGAGTAAGGTGAATTAGGTTGTGTAGAGACGAGCGGTAAAGTTGTAGTTGATTAGAAGAGAAGATATATTTAAGAAAACCCGTCGCACTCAGGAGTAGGAAGTATTGACAGGATAGTACAGTAGTGTACACTATACAGTCAGCGGCACACTAGGTCAGTCAGTTGGACTTAACTTAAGACTATGACACTGAACATCACAGAACGGGGCGCCGGGCCGGTACAGTAGGTACACAGTACGTCAAAGGTTCGATAAGCTTGACAGTAGGTCGTAACACTGAACAAAACACTTTAACGTAGGCAGGCTAAAATAAGCTGTGAACCCGTCAGTGGTTCGAGAGAGACTAAAAGTTGAATTCCCTTAGTAGAAGGTAAAGGAATAAAAAAAGGAGGTGAATATAATTAATAACGGAAGTGCAGCAGTGGAAAGAAGTAGAGAAGGTAGAGTTAATTGGATTATTAATGTAAGAATCTTAAAATCAGCCTATAGATAATTGAATTTAACGTTTTAAGAAAAGAGAAGAAAGTGATTTTACCAAAGCAGTTCTATATTAAGTAAATAATTAAATTAGTTCAAAGTAAAAAAATAATTATAAAATACTGAGAAAAGAAATAAAAACCTAACAACTAAATGGCCGTAACATATCCGCCCACTAAATTTACTTCGAGGTTAGAAAAAGTGAAGCGAAGAAGTACATTTTTGGAAAATTTAAGTAAGATAGGCTCATTTAGTTCGAGCACAAGTTTAGTTAGAGCTTTCACAAGGTCTTTAATAATGGAGAACATTATGGTGACAACTCCTGCTATTCCATTCCAATCCTGGTCTGGAAAAAGTTTAGAGATTCTGAGCGAAGGCCACTGCAGAGGAGTTCTTGAAAGAATTGTCACAATGACCAAGTCTCCAACTTGAGAGTTTACAGGAGTGGTCAAGTTACTATCTTGTTGGAGAGTATTTATATATACTGAACACCAACTCTGCCAGCAGTATCCAATAAGCTTTATGATCCGATTCATTGGATTATCCAAAAAATGTTCGTAGTAATCAAGATCATCATGAGCTGACATAAGGCACAAAGTTCTTGAGTTGAAAAGAGCCTCTGCAACTAGTTTTTGCATAGCCAGTTGTTGATTGACCTTCCATCTTTGCTTGATCTTGAAGGGAATAGTATTCCAATGAAGGCCTAACTTCCACAGATTTATATTTAGTTGCTTCATAAAACTTATATTAGGAGCAAAGTAACAGAGAGGATCGTAAATGCTGTCTGTACATGAAAGTAATTTAGTTTTGGTGAAGAATAGATTCGATGAAGGTGGTACTTGGTAAGTGAAAATGTCAATCTTCAGATTCAACTTTAGCTTTAAGATACTGTAGGAATAATCTTCTTTAAATAAATAAGGTTCTTCTTTATGTTTATCTTCAATCTTTAATAATCTTCGAGTTAGTATTTTTCGAGCATTGGCAGAGTCAAGTTCTGACTTTTTAAAAGGCAAGGACAATCCGTACCTGCCACTCTTAAGTATAAAATGAGTATTTTGAACGTGTTGCTCATGAAAGTTGTCTTTTGGAAAACATACTATCCTTTGAGACTTTTCTTTAAATTTCTCAAATCGTCTAAATTTAGAAATTATATTCTTTGCATTAGTAGCAACAAAGAAACAAGTAGGAGACAGCTCAGTAGGAGCTCTGTCATAACTTCCAATTATCACATTTCCAAATATAGTCGGAAGCAACTTAGGTTTAGCCTTTTCAATTTGGATTGGAGCACCACAGACTATGTCAGGATAGACATCAGCACCTAGTAGTATATCAATAGAACTAGGAGTTCCAAAGCTAGGGTCAGCTAGAGTGTAAGAATTATAAATAGTTACAATATCTTGAGGTATAGGTTTACAGGGTAGCAAAGAAGTAATATTTTTCACCACAACAGCATCAAAAGAAATAGAAGAGGTTTCTCCCAGTGGATGTATAGAGCAAGATGATAATCCCCTAATTTCTTTAAAAGGTGTTTGACCGATTCCAGAAATTTGTTTTCGAAATGGTTTTATTGGTAGTTTGAGGCTGTCGATACATGATTGAGTTATAAAGGAGTAGTGACTTCCTGAGTCTAGCACAACACGGACAGTCAACTTGTTACCACTGCGATCTTGAGCTTCAGCCAAAGCTGTTCCAAGAATTACATCTCTTTCCGGAACGATTCCAGTCAAGACCGGAACTTCATCAGAATCAATAGTAGTTGTTGGTGCAGGAGTAGATTTCTCAAGATGGAGAAGACTATGATGATTTCCTGAACAAATATAACAAACACCATTCGACTTGCAGGTAGCTAAGTGGTGGTTTGAATATAAACAGTTGGTACAACCTTGCCAATCCTTTAACATTTGATGTCTAACTTCAACCAAAGCACTTTTGAATTTAGGACATCTTGTTAGTAGATGGTTTTGTTTACAAACATAGCACTGACTAGGTTTGTTATAAAACTCCTTTATCTTATTTGATGAAGGTTTAGAAGAGTCTATAGTATTTGACTGATTATTAGTAATTTCGTTATCATTATGAACAAAAAATGAAGATTTTTCGAACTTGGAAGATTTCTTAGGTAGACTTAAAGATCTATCAGTAAGAGATCTTTTATCTTGGTCAAAAGATAATTCATAAACTTGAATTCGACCTCTAATAAAGTTTATAAGCGAATCAAAAGTAGGGTAATCCGCTAAAACATTGTCTTGTTCAAAAGCTTCACGTGTTTTGGAGTCAAGGCAACGTATCGCTAACTGAAATAATATAAATTCCAATGGATCGGGTATGTTCAACAATTTAAAAGCAGAAACATTGTCTAGCATACAAGTTAAAAATTGTTTAAGAGAAGCCGCAGTAGGTTTTCCTGGTGTAGGACTAAAATATAAAATTTCATTTATATAAGTATTAGCAAGCAGTCTTTTGTTCTCGTAAGTATCTTTTAAAGTTAACCAAGCGACCTCATAATTAGAATCCAACAATGGTAGATTTTTAATAGTAGATAGGGCAGAATCCTTGAGGGAAGTTCTCAAGAAATGGAATTTTTCAATGTTAGACAGAGAATCATCTAAGTGCACTAACGAATTAAAAGTGTCTCGAAAGACAGGCCACTCTTTTAATTGGCCCGAAAATTCCGGAAGTCTAATCTTAGGTAGATGAGCCCTAGTAGTTCTGGATTCATTGAAATTAGTCCGTTGAGTAGGTGAAGTACTAGGTTCAACTGGCGTAGAATATATTTCAAAAGATGCATTTGCACTATAATAATCCATATGGATTTTATTAGAATATTCTTTTTCCTTAGTAGTGGGAAAGAGAGATTCTTTTTTTGCTCTTATATAGAGCTCTTCAAGTTCCTCCCAAGTTGATTGGTATTTCTGAAACCATGTTTTTAATTCACGAAACATGCCTCGAAATAGGGGTAATTTAGTAATATCCCTCACAGCTTCATTACCATGTTGAGCAATTAATGTAATATTTGAACCTGAGTTCTGAAGTTTACGCTTTAGAAAAAGAACCTTTTCTGTAAAGGACGAATCAGTACTAGATTTTGAAGTTTCCTGAGTAGGAGTAGGAGGTTTACTTGATGGTATTTCCTTAGCAGGATCTTTAACAGGAACTTTATCTTTCTCCATAGTATAGAGCTTATATCAGAATTATAGTAAAAAGTAGAAATTGTGCGCTCGCATAAAAGAAAATTATAAAGTAAATGATAAAATAAATGAAATAGTAAAAGTGACAACGAAATAGTGGGCAGTATGTTTACGACCATGTACACCATAAAAAATAATAAAGTAAGATTGACGTAAAAGTACTATACCTCTATAGCCTGAGCAAATTTGATTCTACACTCATTAGCAAATAGTTTAACCAAAGTATACATAAAGTAAAAAAAAAGTATTAATCACAAAGTTCAAAGTGGAAAATTAAAATTAACAAAATAATATAAAATTACAAGTAGCAGAAAAAAATAAAAATTAAAAAGTTAACCAGAAATACACAGCCGGAAACCCAAGAGGACCAAAATGCATATCCGGCCACCCAAAGGACCAAAATGTTAGCGCGCCAAGGTTGCCAGGAATTGGCACACCGATTGTCGACACTATGAGTATGAGCAAATGCCAGTGGTAGCTCTGACAAAAAGGAATATAAATAAAAAAAAATAGTAACAAAACTACTTTGAACTTTGTGTTTAATTTTAGAAGTAAATATAAGTATATATAAAGTTTCACCAAAAGAAAAAAAAGGGTTAGTACTAAAACTATGGTTAGTAAAAAGAAATAATAGTTACAGAAAAGATGTTTTTTCGGAGTAAGGTGAATTAGGTTGTGTAGAGACGAGCGGTAAAGTTGTAGTTGATTAGAAGAGAAGATATATTTAAGAAAACCCGTCGCACTCAGGAGTAGGAAGTATTGACAGGATAGTACAGTAGTGTACACTATACAGTCAGCGGCACACTAGGTCAGTCAGTTGGACTTAACTTAAGACTATGACACTGAACATCACAGAACGGGGCGCCGGGCCGGTACAGTAGGTACACAGTACGTCAAAGGTTCGATAAGCTTGACAGTAGGTCGTAACACTGAACAAAACACTTTAACGTAGGCAGGCTAAAATAAGCTGTGAACCCGTCAGTGGTTCGAGAGAGACTAAAAGTTGAATTCCCTTAGTAGAAGGTAAAGGAATAAAAAAAGGAGGTGAATATAATTAATAACGGAAGTGCAGCAGTGGAAAGAAGTAGAGAAGGTAGAGTTAATTGGATTATTAATGTAAGAATCTTAAAATCAGCCTATAGATAATTGAATTTAACGTTTTAAGAAAAGAGAAGAAAGTGATTTTACCAAAGCAGTTCTATATTAAGTAAATAATTAAATTAGTTCAAAGTAAAAAAATAATTATAAAATACTGAGAAAAGAAATAAAAACCTAACAACTAAATGGCCGTAACATATATATATATATATATAGACATATACTTGTTTTAAAAATAAATAATATCACTTTAAATATATATATATATATATATATATATATATATATATATATATATATATATATATATATATATATATATATATATGTATGTATATATTCAAATATTTAAAGTGATTTTATTTATATTTAAAACAAGTATATGTCAAAGGGTAATAAAGTTTACAATAATTTTAAAAAGGGGATTATGCAAAACTGTTACATAATTTTATAATTACTAATTAGTATACGAATAAATATGTGTTCTTATATTATTAAAAGAATCAACTTATATTATTTAATTTAATGATAATGTAAGCAAATTAAATTATTTAATTAGTTAAACTTTAACATTTATATTCTAAAACAAATGTTGCCACTTTACTTTCTTATGTAAGTAGTGTATATAAACAGAAAGTATTATGATGGCACGAACATTCAATTCTGAGATTTTCATGGATTTACACGTTTTGAGGCCCCCTGAGTCCAATAAAGTGATTTTTAAAAAAGTCTGTCGTCTGTGAAGACATATCGTGGTTAATTAATAAATAAATTCTAAAAAGTAGTACGTTTAATCAAACGCTACAAGTCGTTTTCCTGGAAAAAATCTAGTTCCTGAGGAAATAGCTTTAAACGAGAACAGTGAGAGGCCGGGTTCGATTCTCTGCCTGAGAGAAGTTATGTTTATGAATAATCAACTGTATCTACGAAAATTTGAAACAACTAGTAAATACTAGACTACAATTTTATGTTCTCCTATATGAGAAAGTTAGTCTGAGTTGTCAGCGAACGATTTTTAAAGTGAAACTTCTTCAGGCGCGGTAAAGTAAATTGGCTTGTATGAAACGAAATTGCATGTAACCAAGTTTGTGATTCGAGACTCGTTTAAATGAAAGATTTTTTACAGGTAAATCAACTGCCTGCTTAAGTAAGCAGTTGATTTACCTGTAAAAAATGTTGCGCTCGGACGAGTCTCGATCCACCAACCTCTGATTCAGCAGGCATAAGTGCTAACCATTGCACCACGGAGGTAGATGATTATTCAATACACAGAATTAGTATATAAGTGTTATAATTATATACATTATAATAATATAGTAAATATAAATATTGTTGTTTTCATGTTTTCTCTTCATTATTCACTAAAATGTAATGCAAATATTTTATTTTTTAATTAAATTCCACATAATCATTTCTTAATCCTGAAATAATAAAATGGTCAACAACAGCAAAGAGAGCAAAGCATAAAATCAACTGTTTCTAGAACTTAACTTTCACTTCTAATACGTGAGAGTCTCGCACTTTTTATTTTTTAATTTTATGATCAATTAACTTTATAATCCAGGAGATAGCGTGCAAAAAAATGTCTGACTAACATCAAGCTAGAATTTTGTAAACAAGTCAATCTTTTAGCGCCTTTTAAGAATATGTGGTCGGCTAAGTTCGTCTGCGGGACATACCTTGGCAATAGGCATTTGAAAGAAACAAACCGGTGGAGAGCGGCCATGTCTCACCAATTATGGTGGACAATGTGATTTTCATGATCCTGAGTACAGAATTAGTTAGTAGACCAAAAATCAAGTCGATGTTATTTTCAAACTTGATAGGTTAGTTATTCAAATATTACTAAAAATCAACGTGGTCACCTTTCTAGGGACAAACTAACATCAACTTGAATTTCGGTCTACTAACTGATTCTGTCCACCATAATTGGTGAGATATGGCTGCTCTCCACCGGCTTATTTTTTTCAAACGCCTACTGCCAAGCTATGTCCCGCAGACGAACTTAGCCGACCACATATTCTTAAAAGGCGCTAAAAGATTGACTTGTATACAATATTCTAGCTTGATGTTAATCAGACACTTTTTTGCACACTATCTCCTCGACTATTAGTGATATAGACTACAAAATCAATGTTATAGATGATTAAAAACAAAAAGAGAAATAAGTTATAAATCAATATGAAATAAGAAAAGACACAAATAAATGAACAAACTATTCAAATTTATAAAAAAAGGTTTTTAAAGTTAGAAAGGCCAACATTTTGTAAAAATAGAAGACTAAAAATTAAAAATAGATCTTTATCATCTAGTACGATAGATTAACTCTCCTGTAACAAGATGTATTGAGTAGACTTAATGCATCGAGACAATTCCATCCAGGATACAATAAACCACTGCTAATAAAATCAAGACTAATACATAGATGATTCTAAAAGGTTGAGCAAAAAGTTATTCTTTTGGGTTTAAAAATCGGTTTAATGTGGGAAATCCAATCTACCTTGATGTCTGAAACAAATTTTGGTTGAAAAAAATTTCAAATTTTGAATCTTTAAAACATTTCGTTATTTGGAATGATTACAATAATTCTGTCACGTTCGATAAGCTAAGAAGCAAAAGAATTCTTTTATCTTGTAAATTGTATTTTCAATTCACCAAACAAACTCACTGATTTTCATACGATGGAAATAAATCGACTTTATTTTACTACGTTTTTATTAGCTTGCTTTCTTGTTTGTTTGTTTGTCCAGTACAAATCTTGTAATTGATTTTTAATTAACTTCCCGAGTAGCTAAACATTTGAAACTTTTAGAATAGCTCAGAACACGATGACAATGCATTATTTTAATACTTTTAGCCATCTTTCAGCAGAATTTAATTAGTTTTCAGCAAATTTTGCTGTATGGAAAGTTAGTTCGAAAAAAATCCGTAAGTTATTTTATTTGTTTTGACATATAACACATTTACAATCTTCATTTTGACGGGTTTTGAAAAATTTGATTTTTTATTAAGAGGTAAACATTGGTTGACAGCGAAAAGCAAACAAAGAAATAAATTAATTGACGTGTGACACCCAGGATTGTTTACACTTGTGTTTTAGGTATAGGTGTAATTGTTCTGCATCTGTACTTACGGGCATATCAATCACACGGTTTAGATTTGGTGTTGGTGAGATCCGTTGTACAAAGATTTGTCCTTTTATAGGTTTAAGATCAGCTCTCTAGATGGTTGTCATTATTATTTGAAGTAAATAAATAAGGAACTATGCATTTTTTTTTTTTTTTTTCACTAACATTATATACATACATACATTATATGTATAACAATGACTATTGTTATATGATTCAAAAGAAAATTTAAAAACGTAGTATATAAAAAGTTCTTTTTATCTTGTAATTATTCACTTAATGTGACAATAATCTCTCTGTATAATGTAAGTTGGTTTTAAAGCTCAAACAATTCTCTCATATGTTTAACCAAACGTTTAAAGCCTCGTCTAGTCTCGGTCTCTGCGCATGCTTAGACTAAAGCGCGCATGCGCACTTTAGTCTGGGCATGCGCAAAGACCAATGCTCTCCTCGTTTCCTCTGTTAGGCAGTCTGGTTGAGGCTTTAAACGTTACAGCTCTTGTTTTCGTGTTATTCTAAAGCTAAAGAGGTAAGCAAAGCTTGAAACAATATCAAACCACCGTGATGTTTGGTCTCCTTGCCCTCCTAACCTAGATAAATAGCTTTGGATGGTAAGTTTCTATTCTCCATAGGTAAGGGTTTATACACCTCTATTTATACATTTAAATTTGTCCCTTGCTGAATCTATTCCCACCCAAGCCATCTAATCCTCGACTAGGGACCCTCTTGGTTCGTAAACATTATAATCCTCCGGAATTATTCCTTGCTTCGTTCTATATACACCCAAGAAGGACTTTTCTTCAATCCTTTCATTTAATAGCATGAATATGTTTTAGCGATGGGGAACAGATAAATTTTCGTCACGCAAAAAAATGACATTACTTTAAAGAAGTTAGAAAATAACAGTAGGTTGAGCAGTTTTCATATTTAGTACTATATTTTTCCATTACATGCGCTGAATTAAATATTTTAAATATAGTAGGTACCAGGAAGTTAAAATCTCACAAGAAGTTGCTTAGTTTTTACTTTTAGTACTACATTTCGCCACTAAAGGTCGACCAAGAAGTTATGGCAGCACCAGTGTTGTTGTTTTCGTGACACGAATATTCATTTTATAATAAACCAAGCCCTTAATTAACCAGCTTAATTTTACATTTAGAAAAAAATAAAATTAATTGAATTAATTTAGATATCTATTTAAATAAGTTATAATTATCTATTTGAAGACCAACAAATCAAAACAAAACATTCATATTTATTAGAATTAATATGGTTGCCTTAGCTTAGCAATAACAAATCATCTCGAGGAGAGTCGTCGGGAACTTACTTGATTATATAAATGACAGACCACTGACAAAATACTATTTTATTTTGTAGAACTATATTTCGCCACCTGGAGTGAACACAAAAACATATCCTTGATTGAATGTCTCCATGAAGTGGAGAAATATTTTGGTTTTTTCCTATATTCTTTGCCACGTACAACTCAGACCAATAGAAAGAAGAAAGAAAGAAAGAAAAGACATTTATTGATAATAAATATTTACAAGGTTATTGCTGTTTTTTTTTTTCATGCAAATGTCAGTACCCCACTGCTGTACAGCTTCGGGGGGTGAGCTCGTTTACATTTAACTTCTTTTACACTGCTCTACTTACAAAAATCAGATTTGATACATCCTTTAGTTATTCTATTCTATATATTATATTATTTAATTTATACATCAGCAAGTTATTAATCAATTTATATCGAGATTTTAAGCATTATTTCATTTTATTTTTTAACATTAGTTTATTTGAATTTTCATGTAAACGTACATACACATACACACCCATACATACATACACTTACAAATAAACCCATACATACACAAATCTATAATTTTTTTTTGTTTTGTTTAACTATTAGTAGTGGAGGTAATAAGGCTGATTTGGCTGGTTTTACTTGAATTCAGTTTCTATTAGTGTCCTGTAGTGCCAGGCTTCTTTACTAAAAGATACCAAACAAGTCCAATTTTCCCGCTTTCTCAGTAGCTCTATGAATTTGCCATAGTTTAACTCATTTTCTCCGAGTTTTCTTTTTCTTATGTACCCCAGCACTGGACATTGTGCTATAAAATGGTACACATCATCCTTTGCGGCTTGGTTGCATATTGGGCAAACAGCGAGTTTCCATGCTTTGTTATTAAGCCCTAACACTCCACTTCTGATCTTGAATATCCACCGCATTTCTATCAGCGAAAAGTCGTCTCCGAAATATCCTGCTCCCTTTTGTCTTCTTAGTTCTGGCACTAACTCCTTATAATGTTCGCAGTACGTTGAACTCCCTGCTGCCTCCAGCTGCTGAAGCTCTCTTTCCTCTTTAATGGACTTGATAAGAGCATCCCATTCTTTTTCCCACTTCGACGCATTTTCCCATCCCTGACTAAAATTAGCTTTATGCTCCATGAAAAGCTTCCTCCATTCCTGGTACCAACCTGAATTGCTTCTTATCGTTTCCATCGCTAAAAAACGAGGTAATCGGCCTTCTTCCATTTTCACAGTTTTAAGTATATATTTGTAGTGTATTCTGAGCGTCGTGAGATACAACGGATCCATGCCAGTTTCAAGTTCTAAAAAGAACGTTGCTGTTTGCAGAGGCACTGCCAATAGCTTTTTAAAAAAAAATCTCTGGCATCTCTCCAAATCATCAAACTTATAGAGGCCCCATATCTCACAACCGTAAGTAATAATTGCTTGCGTGACTGCTTGGAATATCCTTAGTTTAGCCGACAGTGCAATATCAGGGTTGCCAAATAATTTAGCCCAAGTAATGCATAAACCTGACTTCCCCGTTCTGCACCTCCCGTTTACGTGAGTTTTATATGACAAGCTGGAAGTAAGAGTCACCCCTAAGTATTTATAGTCCTTTACTTTTTCCAATGGCTCACCGTTGAACTTCCAGTTATAAGCCTTCAGTTCAGCCAATATTCTCCTGTAAATATTATATGTTGTCAATCAAACATATTTTTACGCGCTATTATCTCGTAAATTATATTTATTTCTTGGAAAGTAGCTCTACAAGAAAATTCTGTCATTGGAATTTTAAATTGCTACCTTTACATAATAGACTGAATCGTTTTAGGGGAAAAAATCATAATGGTCGCTCTAATAATTATTGAAGGTTAACGTTACCAAATTTAGCTCTACATTGATACCTTAATTACGCCTTGAGGAATTCCATATTATGTATAGTATAGTATATTAAAAGTAACATTATATTGAAGTTCTAGGTCTTTCGGTGGTGACGTAAAGGGTGTACGTCCCGACGTTTTGCTCCTAATACTAGAAGCAACTTCAGGGGTGTTCATGGTGTCCTTAGTTTGACAGGTGTAAACGGCAACCATTAAACTAAAGACACCATGAATACCCCTGAAGATGCTTGTACCAGACTCAGGAGCGAAACGTCGGGACGTACACCCTACGAGACGCCATTAGTAGCCTCCAAGCATATGCACAAAGATAAACTTTGATTTCCTCCAGTAGCAGCGCTACTAGCGACCGTAATATGACGGTGAGGGGCATCACTAAAACTTAACCGTATTAACGAAGCGGTCAATGTCTCGTAAAATTGTGACACCACTGACACCTCATCAGTATGAGTATGAGAACCTTAATTACGGTGACGAACAGTTTAAGTTTAATTACAATGCAGTGGAAAGTTTGTTTGCACCTTGCACTTACCAACGTAAACATGACTTAGTTTGCCTAAGTCATGTTGGTAATGACTAAAAATAAGTCATGTGCAGTAGCGAAGAGGACTAATTGTTCTTAGATTTTGCTAAGAATTATGATATTTTGTTCAAAGTGAAGAGGGAAAACTTTTATTAAATGACGTTCCTTATTGTTTTCTGATTACTTTTTGTCTTCCAAAACTATTATTAACGCCAAGAAAAGGTCGTCCATTCTTCAATTTAATTTTACCCTCTTTTATTAAACGTCACTTATAGTACTTATTGAACGTCCAAATCTAAAATTTGATCCACTTCCCGACAATCTAGAAAGCTGATAATTGATAATAAGCTGAAGCTTGCTGAGATGTATTTTCTAGATGACAACGAAAGTTGTAATTATTGAAAATCTATAGCAGACTGTCATCAAACAATTAAAAAAAAAAAAAAAATAATTTGTTCGATATCTGTTCTATACGACCCAGACTGTAGCTCACTGTAGCTTTAGACTGTAGCTCACTGTAGCTTTAGACTGTAGCTCACTGTAGCTTTAGACTGTAGCTCACTGTAGTTTTAGACTGTGGCTCACATGACGCCACTCACGGTTATAATAAGATCTCTACACATTATGACGCCGCTACCGGAGGAAATCAAATCTGCAGGCATTATTTGAAAACCCCTTTCCCTTAGTTTTGACATTTTTATGTTTAGGCTGTGCTACATAACTCGAAAAGCATTACTAAAAATCGTTACCCGGTGTATCAAGGAGTTAGAAAGGTATAGGAGGTGTGCAGAGTCTGTCTCCAGCTGTTGGGCGGGCCTCCCTCCACCGCACGTCATAGGGCCGAAGAAAATCGAAAAGATTTATACGTGTGACAGGGAGTTAGGAAAGTACAGGAGGTTGACATCAACTCTCAGCCCTCTCGGCCTAAAGAAATAAAAAGTATGAAGGCGGGCCGGTGCCTTTGAATTTAGTCGTTTGTAATCAAGCCGCGGCCGTGCCGGTGTGGAGATAAGAATAAAAATTATCTTTCATCTACTTTTATCAATTACTTAAATAAATTACCGATTATATTTCATTATATGTCGGTAGTTTACGCGGAGCGAAAACATGAAAATGCCTCACTGTCTTGCGGACACCTATGCAAGAAGTATTGTAATTACCTATTGCGGCTGTTAATGGAGAATTTTATCATGGATATATTTTAGCCCTGAAGGGCAGAAGAAAATACCGTCACGCAAAAAAACGACATGAAAAAAATCCATCGGCTAAATCCATTTAAATTTCTACTTTATTTATGATTTTGTCAAATTAAATTCTGTGTTAATGACAGTTTTAGTGTGAAACAATATGAATAAATTTTAATTTAATTTGTATATAAGAATGAAAACTAACTTTCACCTTAATCATTTTGATTTGTTGTCTATATTTGCTTCGGTACAAATTACAAACAATTTATGTGTAATAATTAAATTTAAATGAAAAAAAGTTTTATTTTTACTGAAATAATAACTGCTGGTAACCAACGTACACGTGGCATAATGCCATAATTTTTCTGATTATTTTATATATGCTCGTTAGTTAAACCTATTTTATATTGTTCGTTTTGACTAATTTTCACTCACGGTTATAATAAGATCTCTACACATTATGACGCCACTCACGGTTATAATAAGATCTCTACACATTATGACGCCACTCACGGTTATAATAAGATCTCTACACATTATGACGCCACTCACGGTTATAATAAGATCTCTAGACATTATGACGCCACTCACGGTTATAATAAGATCTCCACACATTATGACGCCACTCACGGTTATAATAAGATCTCTAGACATTATGACGCCACTCACGGTTATAATAAGATCTCTACACATTATGACGCCACTCACGGTTATAATAAGATCTCTAGACATTATGACGCCACTCACGGTTATAATAAGATCTCTACACATTATGACGCCACTCACGGTTATAGTTTTATTTTTACTGAAATAATAACTGCTGGTAACCAACGTACACGTGGCATAATGCCATAATTTTTCTGATTATTTAATATATGCTCGTTAGTTAAACCTATTTTATATTGTTCGTTTTGACTAATTTTCACTCACGGTTATAATAAGATCTCTACACATTATGACGCCACTCACGGTTATAATAAGATCTCTACACATTATGACGCCACTCACGGTTATAATAAGATCTCTACACATTATGACGCCACTCACGGTTATAATAAGATCTCTAGACATTATGACGCCACTCACGGTTATAATAAGATCTCTACACATTATGACGCCACTCACGGTTATAATAAGATCTCTAGACATTATGACGCCACTCACGGTTATAATAAGATCTCTACACATTATGACGCCACTCACGGTTATAATAAGATCTCTAGACATTATGACGCCACTCACGGTTATAATAAGATCTCTACACATTATGACGCCACTCACGGTTATAATAAGATCTCTAGACATTATGACGCCACTCACGGTTATAATAAGATCTCTACACATTATGACGCCACTCACGGTTATAGTTTTATTTTTACTGAAATAATAACTGCTGGTAACCAACGTACACGTGGCATAATGCCATAATTTTTCTGATTATTTAATATATGCTCGTTAGTTAAACCTATTTTATATTGTTTGTTTTGACTAATTTTCCTTGTATAAGGTGGTCCTTTGGGTACATTGTTCAGTCACACACACACATACATATATATATATATATATATATATATATATATATATATATATATATATATATATATATATATATATATATATATATATATATATTAATATCTCTTTAATTTAGGTACTCATATAAGGTTTAAACCCATGAGCCTAACAATGAATCAAGTATTAAGTTAAATAAAAGTGAAAATGTGTAACTTAAGAAAAGCACGTAAGAAAGAAAAATACGAGTCTTATAACGTGAGTAATACGTAAGATAAAATTCTAAAGAAAGTGAAAGTCTCAGACTAAGTAGATTCAGAGATGATTTTGAAGTTGAATCGTCGGTACTTCGTATACATCAAGTCAACTAAGTACCTGCCTTATTATGTGAAGTTAATTAAACGATGTAATCTAACACTCTTCCCATCCTCTTGCTTAAAGCATGCTCACACCAAGACAGTAACACGGCAAGGATTAATTATCATTACTTATTATAAAGACACTGTTCTTTCTTAATGAATGTTTAATGCAGACTCAAGCGTGAAATGTAAGTCTCAGGTGTGCCAAGATAATTAAAAAGTATATTTAACTTCCTGTACTATATCAGTCTTTTCATTTTATTTATAAATGTGACTTAAAAATATTTTAAGTAAATGTGATTAATTTGGTAAACTGTATGTTCTTAAAAGTTCTACCCCTAAGGAGTTATTATCATTTCATTCATACATAATTTAAGTTATATCTTATTTATTTAAGTGTTTACTTTCTAAAACCTTTCACTGAATAAAGACAGCTATGATAAAAACAATTAAAATTAAAGGAGGTGACAAAACTTACACTAAAGAGAAAGATGTACTTATAAGGCCCAATGCACACAGAAGAGACGAGAGGTGGAGGCGCGGCGCGGGCGAGGTGCAGGCGCGGCGTGAATCAAGCCTCCTCCATGTAAACATATGGCCCAATGCACACAGAAGAGGCGAGAGGTGGAGGCGCGGCGCGGCGTGAATCAAGCCTCCTCCATGTAAACATTTGGCCCAATGCACACAGAAGAGGCGAGAGGCGGAGACGCGATGAGCGCCGCTTGCTCGCCTCCTCCACGCCTCTTCACTCATTTTGAAGAAGCGAGCCTCCTGTGTGCCACCAGCATCGTTTCTACATAATTCAGTTTTACCACATAGTTAGTTTTTTACTGTGTCGTGTTTTTAGTGTTTGGACACATTTTCAGCTCTCTCAATACGTTGAACGTTCCTCTTTTGCTGTTTTTTAACCACAAAGGGTGAACCCAAAACTTTCTTTGGCTATTCAAGTTTATTAGATTGATAAGAGCTAACATGTCCTCGTCACTTTCATCGTCCGTTGAATTCATGTTAAATAAACGAATATGTATTATGTAGCTTACAACGCTCTTTAGTCACGACTGGCTACACCACGGCCCGCCCGCGCCGCGCCTCCGCCTCGCCTGTTCTGTGTGCATTGGACCGTTTTTATTCGCCTCTTCCACGCCGCGCCTGCACCTCGCCCGCGCCGCGCCTCCGCCTCTCGCCTGTTCTGTGTGCATTGGACCGTTTTTATTCGCCTCTTCCACGCCGCGCCTGCACCTCGCCCGCGCCTCCGCCTCGCCTCTTCTGTGTGCATTGGGCCTAAGACGACAAGTTGATGATTTCTTGATGATGATGATTCGCCTGATAATTTCCTTTGTTTCAAGGAACAAGACTGCTGAACTGGGCTGCTGTGTGCTGGAATCACAATTCGGTAATTTTTGAAATTGTAGCTCGGGTGTATAAGAATAAACATTGAACGATTGCAGAATTGAAAGAGGAAATCTGGAAAAGCTCGCAGAAATTGATGTGGTCATCTGCAGATGAGTCATCACTAACTTCCTTGAACGTGTAAACGCCTGTCGCCGAGGTCATGGTGCCCATATGCCTTATGTAGTATTTCATTCGTAAATGGGAGGATATCAGCTTTTACTCGGTGCAAAATTTTTTTCCATATTTATGAAACACCCTATATAGTAGACAAGTGATAAGAAACCATCAGAAAAAATCGGGTACGGGGTATCTCGGAACTTTTCCTCACTTCAGAGGCCACTAAAGTGGCCTCTCCTGCTGCTTCGCAGCAGGAGGAAGCAGCATTGGACGTGGTCAGTACTTGGATGGGTGGCCGTTCTGAACAAACTGATTTATTATCATTCTTCAAAAACCTTATATTTAATACTTATATTTTATTTAATTATTTGAAGTTTGGCGGTATTTTGACAGATGTAAACAAACTTGTCATCAAAATTATCGCACTAATAAATAATTACATTCGCTTATAACTTTTAAACTAATAAATGGAATTTCATCGGGGTTTTTTATATTTTTTCCTTAATTTTTTCCGGTTCCAACGATATGCTATACGTCAAAAACCTATTTATACTTTCGGTATTATTAAGTTTAAAAATTCATAAATTGATAACTTCAAAATGGCGGCCAATATCAAAATGACATTTTGTGGGCTTGTTTGTTGTACAGAGAGGTACATTCGTACAACTCGATCAGAACCATTTTCGATTTATTACGATTTTTTTAAAATTTTTGCTGACCCAGCAAAGTGGGTTAAAGATGGCGGAAAAAGTTGATTTTCCGGGCGGCACCACTACAGGTAAGGACTGATTTTTCTGCCAAGTTTCAACACTCTAGGTTAAATACATTGGGCGCTACGATGATAACACACATACACACACACATACATACGTCATGCTGAAAACCACTCAGGAGGTCTTAAAAACACCTAAAACGGATAATTCCGTTGAAATCTCGAAAAAAAAAAAAATTGGTGAAAACAATACTTTTCCTACTATTAGTAGTGAGGAAAAGTAAAAAGAGTCAAAATTACAAAACTCTAATTTAAGGGGGGGGGGGGAAATCAGAAACATTTTTCATTCTCGCTATTTGTCGTCCAACTTATATCATGCAACCACTTTGCAAAAGGGAAGGGAAGGTCGGTCACACGCAACTAGTTGAAATCTTATTGCAAATGAGTCCAGTTTCGGTCGTACAGGAAGTGGTATCTTTTTATTTTATTTTTATTTTTTTTTCCGGGGGACTTTTTTATAAAAAAAAAGCCCTTATAGTCCGCCACCGACAGTGGACAGGAAGTATCACTTAACAGTTGCGTGCGCAACTAGTATGAGACTCACGTTGCAATTCCTTAATGAACCTTGGTCGAGAAGCCGAAAGCTAGTTTTGAAAATTAAATATTCATTTTGAGGAGACGCTTCTCGTTTTAATTATTCTATCGACATCATCTGTACTTGAGCTCTTATTCTTCTCAGTACAAACTTTGCCCTCGTAACTTTCTTCTTTTTCCTGTGTTTTATCACCTAATGTGTTCCTCTCTATACTGGAAGCGTTGCATTGCAAATATTCTGACTAGTACTACTGGCGAATTCCCCTTTGAGAGACTCAAGTGATGGGAAGACAAACACGGCTGGATATATAATGTACACAAAGGATATTTAAAGCCGACGCATCTACCCTGGGAGAGAAGTAGAGATGAGAGATGGCAGTCCAGGGCCCTGGCTCGGATGGTCTGTACTTGGTGTTGAATATTGAGGTTTGTTCAGTGGAAACGCTTGGGGATGTTACAGTAAGACTGAAGAAAAACTTCTACCGGCTTTAATAGTACATTACGCGTCGAGTGCGGAAAGTAGCATTTTGCATGCGAGTGTGGAATTTGCACCACGCCCAATGCGAGGCAGCAGGAGAAACAGCATAAAGATAAAGATCTTATCTACCGAAGCGACCGAGCGATCTTACCGAGCGACAGCGAGGGTAGTAAAACCACACGAGCAAAATGCCGTTTTCGCACGAGTTGCGTACCGTACTATATCTACGATTGTTAGATTTAAATAATAAATACATAAAAAAAATAAACTTGCTGTATGTAAGTTCGTTTATCTCCAGTAGGGACGAAATGTAACTTTTCAGGCCTAACTTATAGGTAATAATGTTGGTCTTTTTATCCCTGTTCTTAAAAACGGGGAAATAATGTGAAAACAGGGAAATAATGTAAAAACGGGATTATAATCCACGTTCGCCAACCTAATTATTTTGTAAATAGTAGAGAATGAAGAGCAAATGTAGTGAATTGGTTGAAATCAGGTTGGCACCACTGCTTTTAAACTCCCAGCTGTATTGCGAGTCATTCTACGATGTTTTGTTTACTTTTGCTTAGCTTTCGTTGAACTTTATTTTATCTTTTACTTTAAAAGTGATTATTAATTGTTTTAAACCATTTAAATAATTTATATTATTTAATTTCTGTATTAAATTCGTTTATTAAAGAAATACAAATGTTTTCTTTGTTGAATAAATCTTTTATAGCGCTTTTTCTGGAGATAAAATTTTGTATGTACCTCGAGAATAATGCATTAATTATTCCCTTGTTATAATTATCTCCCTCGGCTACGCCTCGGGAGCTAATTAGCATTAATCCCTCGGCTTCGCCTCGGGAATTAAGATACCTAATACCCTCGGTGCGCCTCGGGATTTAGTTGCCTTGATTACTTCGGCTTTGCCTCAGCAATCAACTCTGTCACGCGGGAAATAATATCTTACATTATTCCCTAGGTGCATAAATAACTAATCAATCTCTTGATAAAGATGGCATTAATTCTTGAGTTGTATTTTTTGCCGAATTAATTATTTCTGGAGGAGTATTATTCTCCAAATTTTTGTCAAAGTCACTTAACTCACTCATTGTTTTTCACTAAAAACTCGATTTAAACAGTTACTTTAATAAAATAACAGCAAATTAGTTTTGTTAAATGTAAACAAACTCGCTAATCGTGCGTAAAGCTGATAAGTTCCTCTTCTTTACCGCCCTAGGGTGGTAAAGAAGAGGAATTCTTCAGAACTATGAGACGCGCATACGCAATGAATACAAGTTCGTAAAGAATCACTTTCTACGCATCTAAACAGAGACACAATGTGTATATTTCGTATCAATCGTGGATAATAGTTATTTATGTAACTCTAGGCAGCAAAATAGAATTTTACTGACGAGTGATTAGATTAGCCTCCGAGCCGAAGGCGAGGACAGGCTATGATAATTAACTGCCGAGGCAGGTAATTTACCTATTTGACTGCCTCGGCTTCGCCTCGGCAGGCAATGGATAAACGAGGCAGAAATGTTTCCTTTGCTGCCTTGTTGCATACAATATTTTATCTACTTGCGGCAGAAAAATGAAGCTGCGAAAATGTTATCTTTATTAATATAACATAGTTAATAACTATGTGTCATATTAATAAAGATAATAACCTATTTATTAACTAAAATTAATGTTCAAATAAGAAACTTGGGAATAATAACAATAAGTGAAAAGCAAACTCAATCTATAACAACAAAATACAAAACACACGTTTATAACACACACATAACTTCTGAATGAATAATGCACGTAATATAAAATATTTATTTATATTTTTTCTCAAAAATTAATAAAAGTGTTAAAGATATCTTCTATTGCTTAAAAGAAAAGAAGTAACTAGGATACATCAAGAAAAGTAGCTAGTCTAATATAGAATGACTTCAATAATAAAAATAATATGGTTGTTCAATGTTTACATGACGCTACAGTATAGTCAGTGACTATACTATTTTTTTTAATTAAAGATCTGCTAATCATTGAACTTATTTAACAGAATTAACAAATATAAACAAATTATTTTTTTATTAAAACGTTTATTTATTAAATATTACTTATTTAACTATAATATATAATGTTATAAGATAGAGATCATAGTATAAAATGTTCTTGCCGAAATAAGAGGTTATGACACGCAGTGGTAAACACTGTTACTTTCTCTGCCTAGGCAGGGAAATATTTCCCTGCCTAGGCAGAGAAAGTATTTTCCTGACTGATTTAACTACTTCCCTGCCTGTTTATAATATTTTAATGACAAATCAGGGAAATAGTACTTTCCAGCCTAAAAACAGTTAAGTAATGTTTAATTTTGCTGTCTTAACTTCTATTCTATTAAACTAAAACGCTAAAAGAACTTTTAAGAGGATCAAAGTCAACAATGTCTGTAATCTTATTTGACAGGGGAGGGTGAGACGCTGTCTCAGTGTTTCTTGGAGCTAATGAACCAGGATCGCTTTGTACAAGGGGATTAATATCCTGGGTCCTTGAATCTATAAGCTTATTTGTCACAGTCACCCTTTATTGGAAGCTCGAATACCACACAAACTTATATACATATATATATATATATATATATATATATATATATATATATATATATATATATATATATATATATATATATATATATATATATATATATATATATATATATAATAGAAATCCGTTTCAGGGTCAGGGGAAAAATTTGGTTAAAAACAAATTGGTTCATTTCGGTGAACAGAATTATAAGATAATTTTGTTGAAATTTAATTTTAATGAAATTTGTAAGGTAGGTTATTAATGAGCTATTTATTAATAGCTCATTGTTGGTACCATATAAGTTTCAACTATCTGCGCCCAAATGTTTCTCTTCCACATGCGCACAAACATACATTTATGTAGACCCATATCTTCAAAAGTACTTATCTGATTTTTATGAAATTTGGATGGTTTGTCAAAAGTAGCCCACAGATAGCCCCAGATTAATTTCAACCGTATTCGCTCTTTATATTTTGCTTAATTGATACTTTAATTCATGTAAAAAAAAATACGTGTGGTGTCGCGGGACACCCGGTAGGAACGAAGTTCCTCACATTTTTCATTAAATATAAATTATAAAATCACAGTGTAAGTACGTATACATTGCTAACTACATATACATGGCCGAGTTAGAAAAGAGACAAAATTAAAAGTAACGAACTGTTTGTACCTAGCAGAGTTAAGGCAAAATTAAAAGAAAATCATTATTTGTATAATTAAAGCAAGCGTCTTACTATAAATATATATTGAATATAAGAAAAAAGTTGATCATGATGAGTTTATAGTGGAAGAGTATGTTTGTTAAAGGAGTTTGGATTGAAATAGGACTGTTTTCTACCTACCCGGCCAATTAATTTAAAATATAATAAAATATATCTCTTCCCTACTCTACAGCTTCTGCTTGTATCAGGGTAAAATTTTACATGATTATATTTTATTTATTTACAAAACAAAGTGACATTTTTGACATATTATATAATAAAAATATTCAAAACAAGTCAAGTAACAGGCTTCCTTAATAACACTTTTTCCCGTCATTTGAAGCTTACGTTTACGCGAGTGTTGCGCGTGAACGCTTGGGCGGATAACGTTTTCCGACGAACTGAAGTCTAGGCATTGGTAAAATGAACATGTGTACCAAATTTCATCTAACTCGGTGATCTTTTACTCAAGTTATCGTCATCTGTATATTTCGTGACGGATATTGCGTGACGGTGATTTTGGTCGTTTTTTTTCGGATTCACTCCCGGGCTTCAGAACGTGCCATAAGGAACTTCGTTCCAAAAATTAAAACAATTTTTCCACAAAGGGGAAAAATTAAATTAATTTTAACGATAGGTTATAATCATTTTTTAATAATCGGTTGTAAGAGCATAAATGGTGGAGCCAAAAGTACATTAGCAATTTTATTATTACTATGTTTATCTACGACCTATACACGTGCCCGGGGCAGTCGCATCCGAGTCTTGCTAGAGTGAACTCCAGGCCCGCCTCCCGCCTCGTATTTCGAACAGCTCGTAAAATAAGCTATCGCTTTTCCTTGACCCCGCATTTCCTTCCTACCTTCCCTTTTTTACCCGCTACCTACAACAGGATAACCATCACATATTCAGGGAGTATATATTATCAAGTTTTTTAGGGTCCGTAGGCAAAACCAAGGACCCTTATATTTTCCTGCGTGTGTCTGTACGTCCGTCCTGTCACCTGCTCTCACGGCTACACCTTTCGTCCAATCACTTTGAAATTTGGCATGTATGTGTCTTGTACCTACCCACATATATTATAAATATAGCCTACTTAAAAAAAATATTTTTCAAAAAAATTAGGGTAAAAAAACTTAAGGGTTAAATTTTTTTTTTTTTCTTTTTTTCGACACTGTGAGGGGTATCATATAAAAGGGTACGTCGAGCTGATTACAAAAATATATAATTCTTATTTTATAACTTTGATAGGGCGAGCGTAGGCAAGTTTGAAGTGGGTGTGAAACGTGCCCCCCCCCCCCCTCTATCTCGCTTATGTGAAGTGCAAAAAATCTGAAAAAATGCCTGAACATTCTTCGACTAAAAGTAAAGATACAACTTTTTGGAAATTTCGAAAAAAATATTATTTTATTTTTTATTGACAAAATACGTTTTTTTTATAACTATGGTCTTTTCGGTGTGTTTATATGGTTGTAGTCCGGTTCAGTGGCAAACAAATACTTTATCAGAAGTTTGTTCATGTGTTTTGAGAATATCAGACCCATAGGATAGTTCAAAGTAAGCTTTTTAGCATTTTAAAAGACACCATCAATAGGGTACTACGTAAACTATACAGGGTTGCCTACGGACCCTCGCTGTGTGCTGACTAGCACACGCTTGACCTGTTTATTTCTATATTTTTTAGTTACTTCTAACTGCGCACTAGCACAGCCATTTAAACCTCAAGGAACAGTCCGCTTTAGGTCTGAAATTAGCTCTTCTGGTCCTTCCAATAAAATCAATAAAGTTTTCAAAATAAGACACGAGGAAGCTATGTGCGTAACTTTCATCAAAACTCGAAAGATAATTTAACAACATACAAAACTACAACTAAAACTTCAAAAATTTCAACTGTAAAGAATTTATATTTGTTTACCAAACAATAAATTTCTATCTCTATCATTCTATCAGTTATCAGTTAATTTATAGTTTCTATTAGATTTACTAAATCTTTTGTGTATCTACTCCATAAATAAATATACTTCACCTCAATGTAAACAATATTACAAAAGCATATTGTTAGTTTAGGTTATTAATAAGTCCATAAATTTAACCTCCTCTCAGAGAATTATTTTTGTTAAAAAATTAAAACGAAAAAAAAAAAACTTTAAAAAAAAAAAAAATACGAAGAAAAGAATGAAAATAACAAACACACGAAGTCTTTTGATCCAAAACAAACTTTTAGTCATTGTGTATAAAAAGGTCTTAGGGTCTACCTTCCACCCTATATTTTTTTTTGAAAGCCTGTATTTCCACAGAATAAAAACAACTATTTTATGTTTGTATTGGACGACAAAAAAAAAACAAAAAAAAAACAAGGCTTGTGAGATGGAAGTTTTTTAGCTTGTTTCTCTGTGCCAAAATCCCAGGCAATCCCCTAGATCTACTGCCCACATAGAGAGTAGCCCCCTTAAACCTGGCCCACAACCTACCCGAGCTAAATCAGTCTTATGAGCCGTATTTTTTCATTCACACAACCCGCTGGCTTTCACCTTCTAAGGAAAGTGGAAGAAAAATGAAATCCTATATCTCTACTATAATGATTTCTTTTTTTCTTCCTTTATTTTTTATTTATGTTTCTTTTCTTTAATCGGCATATATTTTTTTCCCTTTATAAACATCTTAAGCTCTCTTTTTACTCCTACATCCATTATTTATCCTTAACATAAACACTGAGCCAATAAATTCTTATTTATTTTTTTTTATTGGCCTTTAAATTAATTGGGAATTGTTGTTAAATGGACTTAATCACGACTGATCTAATAGAGCCAGAGATAATCTTAAACGATTCAAGGAAATTCCCTTCTCTACGTGAAAGTGATAAATTATAAGAATTCTTAATTTTATGTTAGTATAAAATTGGAGAATCAGGAATGAAAAAAAATTAAGTGTACAATATTTATTTATGTAACCAAACACCAAAATAGAATTTTACTTAGGAGTGATTACTTATAGTCCACAGGCCACCATAAGAAGTGAGTCGCTGATTGATAAAGTTTTCTTACCTTATGGAATCGCTTATTTATGCCGTGTCCACCGATGAATTGGGTATATGGCAACTGGGTGCTGGGCCATTTCTTTTTTGTTGACATGCTAAACTTGCCCTTCTGCGGGAACATTGAAAAGAGATAGATAAAGTTTAGATTTTCATAGGATCGTTTTATTAAATTATTTAAAAAACAGTGGTACACGTGGCCACCGCCCCAAACATATCGCTCTGCGGGGACGTTGAAAAGAAAACGGCCCACTCGTATCGGTGGCCACGTGTACCACTGTTTTTGAAATAATTTAATTAAAAGATCCTGTGAGAATCAAAACTTTATCTATCTCTTTTCAATGTTCCCGCAGAAGGGCAAGTTTGGCATGTCAATAAAAAATAAATGGCCCAGCCCCCAGTTGCCATATACCCAATTTATCGGTGGACACGGCATAAATAAGCGATTCCATAAGGTAAGAAAACTTTATCAATCAGCGACTCACTTCTTATGGTGGCCTGGGGACTATTAGTTAGTAATTAAGTTTTATCTACAGGCGGAAGAAAAATTAAACTGCTGAAAAGATAGTATTTTAATCTTTAATTATTAACTATGTTATATTAATAAGATAACAAATAACATAGAACTAATAGTTATTTATGCACCTAGGGAGTAAAGTAAGCCATTATTCCCTGAACGAAAAAGTTGGTTCTTGAGGTGAAGCCGAAGCATGATCCCTAAATCCCGAGGCGAAGCCGAGGGAATAACGCTAATTATCTCCCAAGGCGCAGCCGAGGGAGATAATTATCGCGAGGGGAATAATGGCACTTTACTCACGAGGTACATACAATATTTTATTTCCAGTAGGGAGAAAACACATCTTAATCCATTGCACAGTTTTTAGTTATTATTTTAATAAATAACAATAATTATTAGAACTTTTAATAGCAGATATAAGAGATTCAATATTAAAAACAAATAAGAATTGCAATTAAACTCAAATTGGAAGTTATTTAAGAGGCAGGTTTAAACAATGATAAACAAGGTCGAAAAAGCAGTGTCACCAACCTGATTTCAACAACTTCACTACATTAGCCATTCATTCTCTACTATTTATAAAATAATTAAGTTGGCAATACTTCTTTTTCTCCCTGGTTTTACTTTTTCTCCCTACTTTTAAACTAATCCAAAATCATAATTTTTTCTCCCTACTGGAGATAAAAACTATTTTTTTCCTAACAAATTACTAAAACTATTAAAGATATTTTGCAATTATTTTATTAAATTAAGAACAGAAGTAGTTATGATAAATCAAGAAAAGCAGCTGGTCTAATCCAGAGTGAATTAAAAAATAATATTTTTGCATATATGTTAGTTACTGCTCTTTCAGTTTTTTTTTACTTGAAGATCTACAAATCACTGATAACTTATTTAACAGGATTAACAAATATAAACAATTTATTGTATAAATAAAAAGTTAATTTCTTAAAGATTGCAATAATTAAATTAAAAATCAATGAAGAAGAAATGAATATGCTGGTCTTGAAAGAAAAACTTCGGGACAATTAAGAACCATAAATCATTTGTCATTTACCAAAAGAAAATATAAAACTATATTATGACACTGCACAAGTCTTCAGACCAGTTATGCATTTGTTTTCTTATTAATTATTTTTTTAACAAACAAAAGACGACAATTTATTCAATTAAACAGGTCTAATTTGTTTAAAAAACTTTATTTTTCATATTTTACGATTTTGGTAGTATTCATACTATGGAAAGATTAAGTTTTTAATTTAAATCACATTATAATCATTATTAACTACGGGAAACAGACAGAGAAAAATACATAAATAAATATAAATATATATATAGAGGCCTGTGGTTCAAATCCCAGCGCTGGAGTGTATTTTTCTCTGTCTGTTTCCCGTAGTTAATAATGATTATAATGTGATTTAAATTAAAAACTTAATCTTTCCATAGTATGAATACTACCAAAATCGTAAAATATGAATTTCTAATTGATTGTACTAGGTACAGGTACTAATTGGGTACTTTATAATTATAAGCGTTATTTCTCGGTCTAGTTCTATGTCATTAATGTTGACTTCTCAGATTTGTGGAAAATTGAAAGCTTAAATTCGGGACAAGGTATCATTAACGTCAGAGGAAATCATTCTCCTGCGTAGCTTAGTTGGTAGAGCGCTATACCGGAAATATAGAGGCCTGTGGTTCAAATCCCAGCGCTGGAGTGTATTTTTCTCTGTCTGTTTCCCGTAGTTAATAATGATTATAATGTGATTTAAATTAAAAACTTTATTTTTTAATTTAAATCAAATTATAATTATTATTATCTACGGGAAACAGACAGAGAAATATACACTCCAGCGCCGGGATTTGAACCACGGGCCTCTATACTGGAAATATAGAGGCCCGTGGTTCAAATCCCGGCGCTGGAGTGTATTTTTTCTCTGTCTGTTTCCCGTAGTTAATAATAATTATAATTTAATTTAAATTAAAATTCAATCTTTCCGTAGTATGAATACTACCAAACTCGTAAAATATTTATTTTTTAAGACTTTATACAATAATAAACTTATATAAACTTCACAACAAGACTCAATGGTATACTATGTTCGCATAAGTGTCTAAATACACATACAGAAAAACAACAAAAAGAAAACAAGAAAAAAAAAAACAACAGAAAAATAATTGCTTCAAGGACTTTATGAGTGCATTTAGTTCCTTATAAGAATTCCTAGAATATAACAAGCCATTTTACTAAAACATTACGACCTCAGTCAAATTAACACTTATTTTGTATTTTTCATTCTACAAAAAATGTAACATTTTTAGAACGCTTTGTTTTAAAATCTTACTCTTCCCCTTAAGGCGATTAAACCTTAAGATTAAGACCACTTAAGAGGGTTCATTGAACAAATCCAGTTAAAGGAGAGGAGGGTGTTTCGCCCCTACACTACTTACCTCTTAAATGTTCTAATAGGCTAAATTGAAAGTTTCCAGTTTGTTTGGGGTTAGTTTCGTAAACTCCTCTAAACTGTAAATTCTCACAACCGAAAGGATTAGAATCTGAGGCGTGATAGAATAGCACAACATTTTAGTAAAGTGAGAGTCATACTCTTCTTGAAACAAAAGATAAGTAAAACATAAGATTAAGCCTGATTACTAATGGTGAGTTTCAATGTAAACATAATAGTCCAGGTGATAGCGTGCAAAAAAGTGTCGGACTAACATCAAGCTAGAATTTTGTATACAAGTAAATCTTTTAGCGACTTTTAAAAATATGTAGTTGGCTAAGTTCGTCTGCGGGACATAGCTTGGCAATAGGCATTTGAAAGAAACAAACCAATGGAGAGCGGCAATGTTTCGCCCATTTTGGTGGACACTGTGATTTTCATGATCTTGAGTACGAACTTAGTTAGCAAATCAATAATAAAGTTGATGCTAGTTTGACAATTGACCTATTAAGTGACAAACTACCATCAACTTGATTTTCGGTCTACTAACTATGTTCCTACTCAGGACCATGAAAATCACTGTGTCCACCAAAAAGAGCGGGAAATGGCCGCTCTCCGACAGTTTGCTTTTTCCAAATGGCACTTCTTTAGATTATTACTCCCCTTATAAAGAAAAAAAGGGGAGTAACAATCTAAAGAAGTTGTATGGAATGTTCTTCTTTAGACTGTTACTCCCCTTATATGAACAGAAGTGTGATATTCCTTTGTCCCAAAGTACATTGGACTAAATAACTTTTTGTCATAATAGTTATTAAGTTAATTTCATTTATATTCTAAAAACACATAGGGGAGTAACAATCTAAAGCTTCCGCAAATACCTATTGCCAAGCTATGCCCCGCAGACTAAATTAGCTGATCGTATATTCTTATAAAAGGCACTAAAAGATTAACTTGTACAAAAACTTCTAAATTGGTGTTAGTCAGACACTTTTTTGCACGCTATCTCCTGGACTATATGGTTGAAAAGAAAATCATTTTCTCAATTTCATCGAAAAACATTAAATCATGAATATGTTTTTTGCCAAAGTGGAGAAAACCAGTATAAATTTGTCTAATTGATATAGTAGATGGATGGTAAGGTGTGAAATTATGAAACATTAATCCATTTGGTCCGCTAGGAGCTCTGATATAATTTTATATAAAATTTAGAACTCCTATCCGCGAAATATAGTACTATAATGAATACAAGTGAAAACTAACTACTTGTACTATGTATAAATTAAAACCTATCGACCTCCTGACAAATCCTAACTTCCTGGCTCGATATTTATAAGCGTCAAATTTTTCAACAACTGATCCTGTGAAGCCAAAACAATGATTTTAATCACATAATGGAAATCAAAATAAGGACATGTTTGGTGACAAAGTTGGAAATAATGTTAAGAAGGGTGATGTCTCGCCGTGGTATTCCTTTCAGACTATGTATTTATTCTGCTTTATATACCCGATAAAATAACAAAAAGGTTGAGGGGTATTGGTTTTCCTTGGGACAGGACAAGATAGATGGAACAATCTCTCGACACAAGATGGCTTCTAGAATTCAACCGAGGCCTATCTTATACTTCTTAAAGATTGACTGCTTTAGATTTAGTAAATCACAGATCACTGAAAAGCAAAATAACTCGAATACTTTCCCTCCTTTCAAATAAAAACTCTTTTTACTTAAATATCAAGTAAAAACAACTTGATTTATAAATTAAATTACATTTAATTATTATTTAACATTTCATCTAAAAACGTATCATAATATAAGCTTTAATCTTCTTTTTGCCCATTTGTTTCTCTTCAACATGCTCACTTCTTTTTGCCCATTTGTTTCTCTTCAACATGCTCACTTCTTTTTGCCCATTTGTTTCTCTTCAACATGCGCACTTCTTTTTGCCCATTTGTTTCTCTTCAACATGCGCACTTCTTTTTGCCCATTTGTTTCTCTTCAACATGCGCACTTCTTTTTGCCCATTTGTTTCTCTTCAACATGCGCACTTCTTTTTGCCCATTTGTTTCTCTTCAACATGCGCACTTCTTTTTGCCCATTTGTTTCTCTTCAACATGCGCACAAACATAAATTTATTTATTTTGACGAAAGAGGACTTAATTTCTAAGCTCTTAAACTTTTGCTAAATTGATAATTCATGTAAAAAAAACAGAGAAATTTTGACATTAAAATAAACAGGTCAAGTGTGTGCTGGTCAGCACACAGCGAGGGTCCGTTGGCCACACTGTATAGTTTAAGTAGTACCCTATTGATGGTGTTATTTAAAATGCTAAAAAGCTTTCTTTGAACTATCCTATGGGTCTGATATATCCAAAACACAAAAACAAACTTCTGATAAAGTATTTTTGTGGCAGTGAACCGGACTATATACATATAAATACATCGAAATGATCATAATTGAAGCGATCGTAAGCGAGCTTCTTACATTCAACAAACTATGCATCTTGTCTGTCTGTCTGTCTCTCTGTCAGTAACGTTTACGAGTCCGACGATAACTTGAGTACAAGTTGACCGATTTAGTCAAAATTTGGTATACATGTTCCTCTTACTAATACTCAGGCTAAGTTTGTTGGACAGCGTGATCCGTCCAAAAGTTCGCGCTCAACGCTCGCGTAAACGAGAGGTTCAAAAATTAAATTGGAATTTCAGGACGGGAAAAGATTCTATCCTCATTCATTGGATGAGACAAACATTTTTTACAAATAACATTTTTTAGTAAAACCAACAGCGACACCGCTATGAATTAATAAAGATCGCTAAAACTATTAAAGCGGATCTAAACGTTTATAATAGAGAAAATAACCTTTTTACCGATAACTTACGTTTTAACGTAACGATTTTAATGAAACTTCATATACACCATCTAATGCACAATTGAAACAGGCATGCAAAATTTCAATTTGATACATGCAGTAGTTTTTTATAATAATTTTTTAGCAAAGAGATACATTTTATAATAATTGAAAAGGAGATGTGTGGTTTGAGGAATAGTAAGAATGTGGGGTGGTTCCCTTACTACTAGCCGCTGTACTACAACTATACCCATTATCTATCAACTCATCATGATTCATTCATCTAAAAGTATTTTGTCAAAAAAAAAGAAAAAAAAAATGTTTCTCAAAATTTCCAAAAAGTGGTATCTTTACTTTTGGTCGAAGAATGTTCATAGGAATTTTTAAGATTTTTTGAACTTTACATAAGGGATATAGAAGGGGGGGGGGATTTTCACACGAACTTCAAACTCACCTACGCTCGCCCTATACAAAGCTTAAAGCAAAACATAATATATTTTTGTAATAAGCTTGACGTACACTTTCATATGATACCACCACGGTCTCCAAAAAAAAAAAAAAAATTAAAAATTTTACCCCTTAAGTTTTTCTACCCTTAATTTTTTTACAAATAATATTTTTTAAGTGGCTGAATTTTTAAAATGTGTGGGTAGGTACTATACACATACATGCCAAATTTCAAAGTAATCGGACAAAAGTTGTAACCGTGAGAGCAGGCGACAGACAGACGGACAGACAGACACACGCAAGAAAATATAAGAGTCCTTTGTTTTGCCAACGGACCCTAAAAACGGGTGGAAACAATTCAAATTCGACAATAATAGTTTGTAAAAGCATAAAATAGTTTGTAAAAGCATAAAATAGTTTGTAAAAGCATAAAATAGTTTGTAAAAGCATAAAGTAGTTTGTAAAAGCATAAAATAGTTTGTAAAAGCATAAAATCAATAAAGTTACGTGAAAGGATACAAGGAAACTATGTGCCACTCTAATTGGCAGTCTATTTTATACAAATACAATGAGGAAAAAGAAACAAGTATTTTATCAAATAAAGTAAAGTTACGTCCCCTCTAAAAAAAATTATTATTCCATAATTATTTCTCAATATTTTCACAAATTAGTTTTCAGATTTTTTAAAAACATTTTCTCTCTTTCTTTTATTCTAAAAATACCTTTATATTTTTAATTCTATATTTATACATATTTTGAAAAAGGAAAACAATTTCATCATTATATTTTGCAAAAAATAAAGAAGTAAAGAGTATAAGTATTCAATTTATTATATATTTTTTATTTTAAATAAAGTAAAAATAATTAATTGTTTTAAATAATTCAGTTCGAAGTATAAAATTCATATTTCAAAAATACTCTAGAAAAATATCTATTCTAGCTAGCTCTTAAAAAAAAAGAATTATATTTGAAACTAAAAAAAGTAAAAGATGAAAACAAATATTTACTGAAGTCTAACCTTTGGAAAAATAAAATAAAATTTTCCTTCAGGCGTGACAAATCTAAAATGTCGAGAAAATCTATATTTAAATTAATATTTATTCTTTTACTGTAAATATTACTTTATTTACTGTTATTTTATATATATACATATATATATATATATATATATATATATATATATATATATATATATATATATATTGTGGCGATTTTTGTGCCCAAAATCTGAGATCAATTTGTTTTTGTATATATATATATATATATATATATATATATATATATATATATATATATATATATACAAAAACAAATTGATCTCAGATTTTGGGCACAAAAATCGCCACAATGTTACAATCCCAACGAAACATAGTGACGGCGTCGTGAACATAGTCCGACGTTGGGATTGTAACATAGTGACGATTTTTGTGACCGAAACCTGAGATTAGTTTGAATAAAAAGAAACTGTCTCTCCACGGAAGAAAATACTTGTTTAATTATCAAAGATTGTTATTTATTGAGATTAGTTTGTTTCTATTTATATTTACGGTCGAGAATTTATTTATTATTAAATAAAAGATTAGATATGGTATATACATTATAATGCATTCTAGTTTATCGAAGAAATATTATTTCAAAATACCAGCGGAATCAGAGGGAAGCCCTTTCGTACCGAACATTATATCGTTCCTGAAATTTGGAAAATAATTTTCACTTGAACTTGAACTTAAGTACAAAAGAAAAAAAAGTTAAATAGAGAATTAAAGTCCTGTTTAAAAAAAAAAAAAAAATCAAATCACTATAAAATAGATAAATATATAAATTCTTTATTACATTGCCAATAATTTTCATCGGATATAACATGTCAGTAATAAGTAGTATTATAATAGGTTTGTTTCAACCTCACCTCAAACTAGTTTCAAACTGTACGACGCATGTGCATTAGCCAAAAACGTTCAAATGTGGTCCGATGTGCATGCGTCGGACAGTTCCAAACCTACTTGTTATTAAAACTAACTTGTAGTTAGTGTGGGGGGGGGGGCTTAATATTTTTTGTAGTTGTTACGGTCAAAAGCCCTTGCAGTTTAATACATAATTTTACTTGGTACAAAAAAAGAAAAAGTTCTATTCTTTTGGTAAAACCAATAAAAAATTGAATAAAACCGATACTTGAAAGAAAATAAAAACTATAAGAAAATAAATGTATTACAAAAGAATATAGAAAGTTAGTAAATTAAATAAGAAAATAAATTTTATATAATTATTACAAAAGAATATAGAAAGGTAGTAAGTTATTTACAAAAAATAATAAACAAATAACTAGTTCCTCAAATACACACTTAAAATTTATTTTTATTGTTTTCTTCTCAGTACTAAAAATTACAAAAACAATTAAGTTACTAATAATAGTATTGGAAATAAATAAATTAGTAACAGGAAAGTAAAAAGAAGGAAAAAAATATTCAAATTTAAAAATAAATTTTGTTGCAAATAAAAAAGAATTTCCTCTTATTCCTTGTTATCTTAGCCATCAGAAAAATAATAAACTTTGTTGATAAGTACTAATCAACTAAAGCTTTAATTATTTTTAATAATAGTTAAAAAGTTAAAAGAAATTTTCAAAAAATGAGGAAAATACTTTTATAGAGGAAAAAAGAGCAAGAGAAAGGGTTGAAAATCGCAGACTCGTCAACATTTCCCTTAAGAGAGGAAAATTCAAAACGTAAAGTTTTTAGTACGAGTCTAGATGAGGATGCCCCCTTCGACCCCCCCCCCCCCCCATCAACGGAAAAACTCCTCAAAGAGTTAGATTGACTAAGTTTTGATAATGTTAGAAAAGGATCATTATTCTATGGCAGGCGATTTCACGAGTAGGCAGCTCTTGATCAAATCTCAGTTTTCCGGTGAAGAAAACTCTTAACTCTTGAGTCAAATTAATGTGAATAAATAGGAAGAGAGACTCGGAAAAGTTGTTCAATAATGAAATTAAAGTTTTTATATGACGCTTTTCAACGGGATTTCCTTTTAGGAAATTCCATCCCAATGAAAACTATGAGATAAATGAGAATCGGTTTCGGAGTAAAAAATAATCTGGCCATTACCCGGGCACACAACTTCTTCGTGTCCTATCGCGAATTCTTTAATGATGTTATACTTTTACAACCCATTATCGTTTAATTTATTTTATCTCCAGTAGGGAGAAAAAGTTATGATTTTGAATTAGTTTAGATGGACTAAAGTAAGTCTTTTCATCCCTGAACTCAAAAAGTAGGGAGAAAAAGTAAAAATAGGACGAAAAAGTAAAGTAGAGCCAAAAAGTAAAAATTGCAACTTAATTATTTTATAAATAGTAGAAAATGAATGGTTAATGTAATGAAGTTGTTGAAATCAGGTTGGCGACACTGCTTTTTCGACCATGTTTATCTTTGTTTATAACCTGTATCTAAATAACCTTCAATTTGAGTTTAATCCAATTCTTATTTGTTTTTAATATTTATCTCTTATATCTGCTATTAAAAGTGCTAATAATTATTGTTATTTATTAAAATAATAAATAAAAACTGTGCAATGGACGAAAATGTGTTTTCTCCCTACTGGAGATAAAATATTTGATGTAAAGTGCCATTATTCCCCTCGCGATAAATTAATTAGCTATTCCTAATAATAATTAATTGATTGATAATTAATTAATTGTTTCCTAATAATTAATTAGCGATTTCTCGCGATAAACTAATTAGCGTTATTCCCTCGGCTTCGCCTCGGGATTTAGGGAGCATGGTTCTTTCGGCTACGCCTCAAGAACCAACTTTTTCGCTCAGGGAATAGTGGCTTACTCTACTCCCTAGGTGCATAAATAACTACTTATTAGTTTCCTCTTCCCATTGAGAGGATAACAGCTTTCTAGAGAGGAACTCTTCTCTCTGTGGTTTATAAATGGGGCATCTCAAAAATATGAGTTCTATGGTCTCCCTTTCCATCCTGTAACAGACTGTGCAAAGTTCATCGGTTTTGATTAGATACAAAATTCCTCTTATTGTTATTTTAATTGTGTCCTGTCCACTTGTCCGTAGTTGTGCTAATATTTTCTGTTGGTTGTACGTAATTTTGCAGTCTAGTGTCAAGTAGTTCACATCTTGATGGTGAAATGTATTTAATATTTTGTAAAGTCAGTAGGATGAATTGTTAATTCTGTCTAGGTCTGTCTAATTAAGATATAGGTAGTACGTCCCGACTAAATAGTTAATCTTACTACGATTTATAGTTGTATCAAAGATAGTATTAGTCTGTTCGTCTATTGAATTCAAAATCAATTTTATCTACGATTGATACGAAATATAAACATTGTATCTCTGTTTAGATGCGTAGAAAGTGATTCTTTACGTACTTGTATTCATAGAGCATGCGCGTCTCATAGATCTGAAGAATTCCTCTTCTTTACCACCCTAGGGCGGTAAAGAAGAGTAATTCTTCAGCTTTACGCACGATTAGCGAGTTTGTTTACATTTAACAAAACTAATTTGCTGTTCTTTTATTAAAGTAACTGTTTATATCGAGTTTTTAGTGAAAAACAATGAGTGAATCAAGTGACTTTGACGAAAATGTGGAGAATAATACTCCTCCAGAAATAATTAATTCGGCAAAAAATAGAACTCAAGAATTAATGTCATCTTTATCAAGAGAGAGATACGAACTTACGTACAGGAAGTTTATTTTTTTCTGCGTATTTATTATTTAAATCTAACAATCGTAGATAAAGTACGGTACGCAACTCGTGCGAAAACGGCATTTTGCATATTGCTCGTGTGGTTTTACTACCCTCGCTGTCACTCGGGTGCAAACTCCACACTCGCATGCAAAATGCTACTTTCCGCACTAGACGCGTAATGTACTGCTTGGCTAATCCAATTGTATTTGATTAAAAGTTCGAATAATAACTTACTTAACTTCGAGTTGAAGCTATCTATATGCCCGTAATTCTACATCATTTGATTATTTCAATAAAAGCCGCGTCTCTAAATGTTCAATCGTAAAATATAATTTAAAATGTTATCGTAAAGATAATTTTATTTAAAGTGAATAGAAAATGAACAATAGAGAGATGTACACAATTAGAATGAATGCGAGGTCTTGACATGCTGAACACGTAGCCCAACCTAGAGAACCAACGAGACCTAAATTAGACGCTCAGGGGAGCTATATAATGAAGGTTTTGAATGTTATGAAGCCCCAAGCTCCTGGATACTAAGCAAATATACCAACAGAAATAACATAATACCACCCCCACGGGAGCATCTACCTCCATACATATCATCTATCATACATAACATTTAGTTTAACCAGAATAAATACAATTTATAAATTTAAAAAAAAACTTTAAAAAGCAACTATAATAGTTCATTTATACTTCGTTTAAAATATACAATGTGAATCGTTAAAAAAGAAAAAAAAAAAAAAAAAAAAAAAAAAAAAAATTCTCTCATTTTTTATTTCAAATATTCATTTAAGAATAAAAAAATTTAAAACTTACATCACAATGAAGCTTTGGTTTTTGACTATTTTTTATTAGCTTGCTTTCTTGTTTGTTTGTTTGTCCGGTACAAATCTGGCAATCGATTTCTAACTAACTTCCCGAATAGCTAGACATTTGAAACTTAGCATAGCTCAGAACACGATGACAATGCATTATTTTAATACATTTAGCCATCTTTCAGCAGAATTTAATTGGTTTTCAGCAAATTTTGCTGTACGGAAAGTTAGTTCGGAAAAAATCCGCAAGTTATTTTATTTGTTTTGACATATCCCTTAGTATTTGCAATCTTCATTTTGACGGGTCTCAAATATGCGATAGATAAACATTGAATGACAGCAAAACAGGAAATATCGATTATATTATTTATACTATTTCAAATATATCGATGGCACGCGGCACGCTTTAGGTTTGGTGTTGGGGAGATCCGTTGTACAAAGATTTGTCCTTTTATAGGTTTAAGATCAGCTCTCTAGATGGTTGTCATTTATGTGAAGTAAATAAATTCGGAACTATTTTTTTTTTTTTTTTCACCAACATTATATATATTATATAACAATAACAATTATATTATCAACATTTCATACGATTCAACAGAAAATTAAAAACTTAGTGTGTAAAAAGTTCTTTTTATCTTGAAATTTTTAATATAATGTAATTTTTACCTTGAGTGAATAAAATATTAATTAATGGTCCGAGAGACTTTTGCATTTTAAAACTGTGGTAATGGAAAATGTTTAATTTATGTATTCTTCGTAAAAAAAAACAACGTAAGCTTGATCGATCCCATGAAATATATATTAGATCGTCTATGGAGGTCATCTGCCGGCCACACACGTGTAGTTTTAACTGACAGTTTGAACTGCTCAGTTGAAACTGCTCGTGTGTGGGTATTTTAGTCTCAGTTCAACTCAACTGTACAGTTAAACTGAGATGAATGAAATTTCAATTTTTTTAACTGAGAGGTTCAACTGATTGCTGCGTGTGTGGGGGTTTAACTGTACAGTTCTCAGTTTAATTTGTGATATCTTATGGTTCTCCGTTTAATTCTTTTAATAAGCTGATGTCCGAAGATTGACTTCGCCTTTGTAACCACTTTTTGCTCAACTGTATACGCTTTTTCAATTTTTTACTTTTTTGTAAAATTAAAAAAAGTAAACCGAGAGAAGTGAAATCGTTCTGCGCCTTCGAATCTATTTTTAAGAACTGAGGGATTGAACTGTACGTGCGTGTGCTTCTACAGTGTACTGTTTCAACTATTCAGTTCAAACTGTGTGACCGGCCTTAAAAGAATAACATAAATTGTCACTCTATGTATAAAAAAAAACTTTTAAAACATTTATTTCTATAAAACGTAAGCACATTTATTTCTATAAAATGTAAGTACATTTATTTCTATAAAATGAAAGTTCATTTATTTCTATAAAATGTAAGTATGTACATTTATTTCTATAAAATGTAAGTATGTACAATGTACATTTATTTTTATAAAATGTAAGTAAGTACATTTATTTCTATAAAATGAAAGTTCATTCATTTCTATAAAATGTAAGTATGTACATTTATTTCTATAAAATGTAAGTATGTACATTTATTTCTATAAAATTAAAGTTCATTTATTTCTATAAAATGTAAGTATGTACATTTATTTCTATAAAATGTAAGTATGTACATTTATTTCTATAAAATGTAAGTATGTACATTTATTTTTATAAAATGTAAGTAAGTACATTTATTTCTATAAAATGAAAGTACATTTATTTCTATAAAACGTAAGCACATTTATTTCTATAAAATGTAAGTACATTTATTTCTATAAAATGTAAGTATGTACATTTATTTCTATAAAATTAAAGTTCATTTATTTCTATAAAATGAAAGTTCATTTATTTCTATAAAATGAAAGTTAATTTATTTCTATAAAATTAAAGTTCATTTATTTCTATAAAATGAAAGTTAATTTCTATAAAATTAAAGTTAATTTATTTCTATAAAATGAAAGTTAATTTATTTCTATAAAATGAAAGTTAATTTATTTCTATAAAATGAAAGTTAATTTATTTCTATAAAATTAAAGTTAATTTATTTCTATAAAATGAAAGTTAATTTATTTCTATAAAATGAAAGTTAATTTATTTCTATAAAATGAAAGTTAATTTATATCTATAAAATGTAAGTACATTGAGTTTGCCATTAAGCACAACTTTGTTGTATTAGAGTAAAGTGTGTTTTTTCTTTTTATTTGGCAGGCCTGCCTTGTCAATAAGCCCAGACACCAATTGGCAATATTATAACTAATACCAATAACATTGTTGAAATACATAAGGAGATAAAAAAAAAACGGTCCGAGACAACTCAGACAAACTTTCTAATATACGTGTTCATAAGCTTGTGTTTCCATGTATTAGTTTTTGTAGGAGCATTTAATTATTATTGAACATTTTGTCAAAATTTATCATAAAAATTAATAGGAAAACAATATTTTTAAAAACAAGCTTTTATGCTAACCATGCATTGTCGATGTTTTTGCAAAATTTCAATTCAATAAGTTGAGGATAACTGCTTTAAAATTCAGTTTCAAGATTTGACCCGAACATACAATTCAAACATAGCAAGTTAAATAAAAGCTTGTAAAAATAACTTCTCTTCAGCGGGAAATCGAACCTCATATTAAAGATAAAATTAGGTGAATTTTTAGTACCAGGTTTTTCAGACAAAATATTTCAGTTAATGGATTATAGAACATTTTTTTGTTTTTTGTTTTTATAATTAATTTTCATTTCAGGTTATCAAAATACAAATATTTTCAGAACTTCCAATAAAGAAAAATTAAATCTCTAAAATATTTACCTTCTGGAAACAAAAATATTAACATTTACCTTCCAAAGTTGATATTTTTAGGAAACATTTTTTTTCGAAATTGGCTCATATTTTAAATTCTAATAATAATTTTACCGGGAATAAAACTTTCTCAAGCTTACTTTTCCCGCCTTAATTAATCTTATCTCCCAGAAAATCCTTATCAATAATAACCCTTCAGATTTTATTAATAAAAATTTCTTAAAAAGGAAAACGCCGGTCAGAATTATACTACTTTCTTAATTTATTCGGTAAAATAAACAATTTATTATTAAGTAGAACCTTCAAAGGATTTTTTTAGAAGGAAAGAAAGTGCTTCTATATATAATTTAATATTAGTTATTAAACGAATCAATTTTTACATAAAAGAAAAAAATAAAAATGTTTTCTTCAGAAGTATCAATTTATAAACTCCGAAGCAAAATACAGTTTAATAATATGGTAATTATTTTAAAATATATTAAAATTATTCTGTTAAAATCAATAAAAAATAAGTACTGTATAATAGACTACTCAAAACATTATGAATACAATTTATTATTACTTACTTCAAAATAAATAAAAATAGACTGCCAATTAGTGTGGCACATAGCTTCCTCGCATCCTATCATGTACTTTATTGTTATATTAACATTAAAATTATAGTTATATTACTTTATTGTTATATTGTTTATTGTTTAAAAACTATTAATAGTTCTAGCGATCTTTAACACTTCATAGCGGTGTCTCTGTTGGTTTTACTAAAAAATTGTATTTGAAAAAAATGTTTGTCTCATTGAATAGATAAAGATAGATTTTTTTCCCGACATAAAATTCCAATTTTAAATTTAAAGTTCACGATTACGTGAGCAGTGCTCATGAACGCTTGGACGGATAACGTTGTCCAACGAACTCGTCCTCGGCATTGGTAAAATGAACATGTCTACCAAATTTCATCAAATTCGGTTGACATTTACTCAAGTTATCGTCACACGTTTCATAATTCGCGGACACACAGACCGACAGACAGACAGACAGACAACACGAGACCAAAAATGTTCCCTGATGTCTGAAACGGATTTCTGTCTTGGAATTTTTAAAATCGGAGACATAAAAGTTTTTCGTTCACAAAAGTGAACACAATTCTTCCGTTACCTTCGGTAAGCTCGGAAGCAAAAGTAAAAGATTTTTTAACTAGTGAATATAACAAATTTAATTAGAATAAACCGGTCAAGTGTGTGCTAGTCAGCACACAGCGAGGGTCCGTAGGCCACACTATATAGTGTTTAACTGTAAAGTTTCTAAACAGTGTTTTTTTAAAATGCTAAAAAGCTTACTTTGAACCATTTTAAGGGTCTGATATTCTCAAAACACACTCTGATAAAGTATTTTTTTGCCACTGAACCGGACTACAACCATATAAATTCATCGAAAAGACCATAAAAAATAAAATGATATTTTTTTCGAAATTTCCAAAAAGTGGTATCTTTACTTTTAGTCGAAGAATGTTCAGGATTTTTTTCACTTCACATAAGCAAGATAGAGGGGGGGGGGGGGGGGGACACGTTTCAAACCCGCTTCAAACTCGCCTACGCTCGCCCTATCAAAGTTATAACCAAAGAATTATATATTTTTGTAATCAGCTCTACGTACCCTTTCATATGATACCCCTCACGGTGTCGAAAAAAAATTTAACCCTTTAGTTTTTTTACCCTAATTTTTTTGAAAAATATTTTTTTTTAAGTCGCTATATTTTTAAAATATGTTGGCAGGTACAAGACACATACATGCCAAATTTCAAAGTGATCGGACGAAAGGTGTAGCCGTGAAAGCAAGCGAGAGGACGGACGGACAGACACACGCAGGAAAATATAAAAGGGTCCTTGGTTTTGCCTAAGGACCCTAAAAATGTTGAAAATATAGTCTCCTCACGTAATAGTACATTACGCGTCGAGTGCGGAAAGTAGCATTTTGCATGCGACTGTAGAGTTTGCACCCGAGCGACAGCGAGGGTGGTAAAACCACACGAGCAATGCAAAATTCCGTTTTCGCACGAGTTTCGTACCGTAATTTATCTACGACTGTTAGATTTAAATAATAAATACAGAAAAAAATAAAATTGTTGTATGTAAGTTCGTATCTCTCTCTTGATAAAAATGACATTAATTTTTGAGTTGTATTTAAAGTAGAAGAATGTAGTTTTCAGACCCCGCAAACCCCATATCTCTACTTACTACAGAAGCTGAGCTATAAGTGTTCAAAAAAGTGAGGTTTTTTTTTTGGCCCACCTAGTATTGTATAGTAACAAAGACTTCCCAATATTATTGTTAATACTAAGCTACAGAAGATTGTTTTCAAATATTTATTTTTATTATTAAAACAAAACCCATTAAAATTCCATCAACTATTTTATTCCCTCCCTTTAACATTATTCCCGGTAATAAAACAATAACTGGATTTTAAATCCAAGAATTTTCTACTTTGCCAATCCTCAAAAGTCCTAGAGTGTCGTTTAAGAGATCATGGAGGGAAAAACTAAATAAAACAATACGCATCCAGATAGGTAGATAAGAAGGGAAAAATCGAAGTAAAGGACTCAAAAGGCCCTCTCTGAATTCGAGAGAAGAAATTCAGATACTTCCAAGGGTGGCGGTATTGTTCCGCAAATATCCAACGCATTTATTGAAACGATTATATCTCTTACTTCTAAGGCAAGTGACAATGAATCCCCCTTTTTATTTTTGTTACAGAGTAAAAGGTAAAACATAAAGAGGTAAAAAGAAGATAATGTTATCAATTAACTTCAATCTAGCCATAAAAGAACTTTCGACCAATAGCTTAATAAACATTAAACAAGATTTTTAAAAATATTTAAACAGTTTGTACAACATGAAATTATTTTAAACTTATTTAATTATTATTTTATCTCCAGTAGGGAGAGAAAGTTGCGATTTTAGATTAGTTTAGAGAGACTAAAGTAAGTCTTTTCTTTCTTGAACTCAAAAAGTAGGGAGAAAAAAGTAAAAGTAGGGCGAAAAAGTAAATTATGCGAAAAAGTAAGGATTGCCAACTTAATTATTTTATAAATAGTAGAACATGAATGTAATGAAGATGTTGAAATCAGGTTGGCGACACTGCTTTTTCGACCTTTGTTTATAACCTGCATCTAAATAACCTTCTATTTCAATTTAATTCCAATTCTTACTTGTTTTTAATATTGAATCTCTTATATCTGCTATTAAAAGTGCTAATAATAATTGTTATTTATTAAAATAATAAATAAAAACTGTGCAATGGATGAAAATATGTATTTTCTCCCTACTGGAGATAAAATATTGTATGTACCTCGTGACTAAAGTGCCATTATTCCCCTCGTGATAATTATCTCTTATTAGCGTTATTATTAAAAACTCTAATTCCCTCGGCTTCACCTCGGGATTTAGGGACCATGGTTCCTTCGGCTTCGCCTCAAGAACCAACTTTTTAGCTCAAGGAGTAATGGCTTACTTTACCCCCTAACTCACTAGGTGCATAAATAACTATTAAACTTACTTCATAGGGGGAAAAATCGGACCCTGTCGTCTCAGAGCTTTTCCGCACATATTCCAGGACATAGAGTGCAAAAAATTGACTGACTTGCATGAAACTAGGATTTTGTGTATAAGTAAATATTTTGGTGACTTTTAAGAATATGTGGTAGGCAAAGTTCGTCTGTGGGACAAAGCTTGGTAATAGGCATTTGAAATAACTTGCGGATTTTTCCCGAACTAACTCACCATACAGCAAAATTTGCTGAAAACGAATTAAATTCTGCTGAAAGATGGCTAAAAGTATTAAAATATTGCATTTTCATCGTGTTCTGAGCTATTCTAAAAGTTTCAAATGTCTAGCTACTCGGAAAGTTAGTTAAAAAATTGCTTGCATACGAGTCTGCAAGACAATGAGACATTTTTATATAACGCTTTTTGGTGTCGTTTTTCGAGTTTATGTGCTTAAGTAAAGTAAATGACCTATTTACAGCTGTTTCTACGATGTTGCAATATTAGCAGTAGTGTAACAACACTTCATCTAATGTAAATAGTATTTGTAAAAATAAGGGGTTGTTTTTAGAGGATACCCACAGTTAATTACACAAAAAGGGGTACGTAGGTTGAGAACTGCTGCTCTAGACTAGACTTTACTAAGTGTAGTAGAGTAGAAGAGCGCTGGGCTACAGGCTATAGAGTGGGGGAGAACCGAAGGCAGCCGAACCTACACGTCCCGTCCTCGGTTACATTCGAGTCCGCGGTAGGGGAAGGTCCTACAGCTGTAGACTGGATTGCAAACCTCCTATAGGTTTCTGAATCCCCGTAACACTTTTCTGAGTTTTTAGGTAACATAACACTTATTGAGGTATGTTCCATAGCCTAAACATAAAAATGTCAAAAAAAAACAAACAACAACCGGCGGAGACCGCCCTTTATGGTGGACAGTGTGATTTTCATGATCCTGAGTAAAAAATTGGATATAGACAAAAAATTAAGTTCATGGTACTTTGTCCCATAATAGGTGACCACTTTAAATTAGATTAATAGTTGAATAGCTAACCTATCAAGTGAAAAATATTTTTGGTCGACTAACTAATTTTACTTCCAGCAGGGAGAAAAAATGAACTTTCCTCCCTAGTTACCAAGGAGAATTTATAAGACATGTTGGTTCGTAAAAATTAAGTGACAGACCGACAGACAGTCAAGGAACCAAAAATGTTCCCTGATGTCTGAAACGGATTTGGGTCTTGGAATTTTTGAAATCGGAGACCTAAAATATTTTCGTTCTTCAGAACGATCACATAGCTTCCGTTACCTTCGGTAAGCTCGGATAATAATAAAAAGAAAACAAACAAGGAAATTCTGTTTAATTTACTAAATTGACACTGGATGAAATCGAATAAATGTTTTACGAGTCTCAACATAAATATATTATTAAATCAATAAAAGTTTCATTGGCATGAGTTGCACAAATGTAATAAATTCTACTTCAGCTGATTCACTCTTATTCTTCTTTAAAGTTACCGATGACTAAAGCGTTGAAAAAATTTTGAAGAACACTCGAAGAATTTAATTTATTTGAATTGTTTAATAGTTTACTCAAAAGAAAAATTTAATTTTGAAAAGAAATAAAACTAGGAATTCAATATTTGTTTTAGAACTACTCAATCTAAGATCAAGATACAAAGTAAGAAAAGAAAATTAGTTAATTGGAATTTCCAGTTACATTCCAACTGAAGAAAAAGTCCCTAAAATGAAAAAGATAACAAAATAAAAACCTTGCTTTAAGCGAATAACCTAGTGATAAAATTAAAGCGTAGTGACAAAAAACATTCTACGCAAAGAAAAGAATACAATTGCGACTACCATAATAAATTACAAAATAAAGGCAATTACAATCGTCTAAGTAACACCTTAAAAGTGACAAAACTATACACTTAACTGCAACATATATTACACCCTATACACTTAACAGCTACAAATAATACACTATACACTAAATAGCAACATATAATCTATATACATAAAACTAAGAATGACAGTGACTGACTGACTGACTGGCTGATCACAAATTCTCCTACTTCCCATTGACATAGAGATTCGAAAACTTTCGTACATAGATAGAGTGTATACCATAAGTAGAAAAGTGCGGCCATTTTGATTTCGATATATGACCACCATATTGAATTATAGCCGCCATCTTGGATTTATTCTCATTCTATTATCTCAGCTTCCAGTGGACCTAGAGATCTGAAATTTGATACATAGACTTATTGTAGCTAAAGAAGAAAATTAAAGGTACTTTCACTTCAACATATGGCCACCATCTTGGATTTAATAACACTCTATTATCTTAGCTTCCAGTGGACCTAGAGATCTGAAATTTGGTAGGTACATAGAATTATGGTAGCTAAAAAAGAAAATTAAAGGTACTTTCACTTCAACAAATGGCCACCATCTTGGATTTAATAACACTCTATTATCTTAGCTTCCAGTGGACCTAAAGATCTGAAATTCGGTACATAGATTTATGGTAGCTAAAAAAGAAAATTAAAGATATGGCCGCCATATTGAATTATAACCACCATCTTGGATTTCATCACACACTATCATCTTAGCTTCCAGTGGACCTAGAGATCTGAAATTTGGTAGGTACATAGAATTATGGTAGCTAAAAAAGAAAATTAAAGGTACTTTCACTTTAACATATGGCCGCCATATTGAATTATAACCACATCTTGGATTTAATAACACTCTATTATCTCAGCTTCCACATAAAGATCTGAAATTTGGTACATAGACTAATGGTAGCTAAAAAAAAAAGAAAATTATTGGTACTATCACTTAATTATATGGTCGCCATCTTGGATTAATCATGCTAGAAATCAGCCACTGATTCCTAGCATGAACCCCGCTGCGAATGCTAGTACTCTATACGCTTAACTGCTACACATAATACACTATACACTTAACTGCAATATATTACTCTGTGCACTTAATTTGATACATATAACTATACACTATAAACTTAACTGCTACATAAAATCATTGCGCGCTTAAAGGCCCATTTACACTTTGATTAGTGCAAGTGCAAGTGTTTAGTCAAAACACTAAACCCTTTTGGACACCATGTGTTTAGTGCAAGTGTTTAGTCAAAACACTAAACCCTTTTGGACACCATGTGTTTAGTGCAAGTGTTTAGTCAAAACACTAAACCCTTTTGGACACCATGTGTTTAGTGCAAGTGTTTGGTCAAAACACTAAACCCTTTTGGACACCATGTGTTTAGTGCAAGTGTTTGGTCAAAACACTAAACCCTTTTGGACACCATGTGTTTAGTGCAAGTGTTTGGTCAAAACACTAAACCCTTTTGGACACCATGTGTTTAGTGCAAGTGTTTAGTCAAAACCCTAAACCCTTTTGGAAACCATGTGTTTAGTGCAAGTGTTTGGTCAAAACACTAAACCCTTTTGGACACCATGTGTTTAGTGCAAGTGTTTGGTCAAAACACTAAACCCTTTTGGACACCATGTGTTTAGTGCAAGTGTTAAGTAATGTTCACTAAACACTTGCACTAATCAAAGTGTAAATGGGCCTTAACTCAACATATAGGATTTTTTTTTTTTTTTGTCTGTAAATAATAATTATAATTTGATTTAAATTAAAATTTAAACTTTCCGTAGTATGAAAACTACCAAAAACTTAAAATTGAAGGTACTTTTTTATTTAAGCACCCCCCCCCCCCCCCACCATATTCTTTGTCTTAATAGTTATTTTGACAAAGGAACATATACAGAGTAGTATACATTCCTATTAATATCTAAAAATATCTAAATTCCTATTAAGACAAAGGGATATTTAGTCCAATGTACCTTAAGACAAAGGAATATCACACTTGTGTGCATAAATGTGATAATATCTCTTAGTCTAATTAACTATTAAGACAAAGGAATATTAAATATACCCTATGAAAACTAGAACAACTCATTGCCTACAGTTTTGTGTATAAGATTTAGTCTTACACGTAACAAAAACTCGATTTAAAAATAGTGAAATAAAACTGTCCCAGGAGTCTCAATGTCTTGGGGAGACAAACACACCAACTTTTGAGACTTTTTATTTTAAATAATTTCAATATAAAAAGTTCTTTTTATATACTACGTTTCTAAATTTTCTGTTGAATCGTGTGTAATGTTGATAATATAATTGTTATTATTATATAATATATAATGTTAGTGAAAAAAAAAAAAAAATAGTTCCGAATTTATTTACTTCACATAAATGACAACCATCCAGAGAGCTGATCTTAAACCTATAAAAGGACAAATCTTTGTACAACGGATCTCCCCAACACCAAATCTAAACCGTGCTATCGATATATTTGAAATAATATAATCGATGTAGTTACTATTTTGCTGTCATTCAATGTTTCTTTCTTATTTATAAAAATCACAAATTTGAAACCCGTCAAAATGAAGATTGTAAATAAGGGACATGGCAAAACAAATAAAATAACTGGCGGATTTTTTCCGAACTAACTTTCCATACAGCAAAATTTACTGAAAACCAATTAAATTCTGCTGAAAGGTGGCTAAAAGTATTTAAATAATGCATTGTCATCGTGTTCTGAGCTATGCTAAAAGTTTCAAATGTCTAGCTATTCGGGAAGTTAGTTAGAAATCGATTGCCAGATTTGTACCGGACAAACAAACAAACAAGAAAGCAAGCTAATAAAAACGTAGTAAAAAATAACGCAAACGCATTACGAATCATGATATATTTATTTTCATTTTAAAATACCATTTCAAGATAAATGGCGATCTTTTTGTAAATGAGACGTTGAAAAATAAAATAATTACTTACATATTTTAGAACTAAGAAGATTAGATCATCTTTAAGACACTCACCTAGAAAATTAAAAAACAAATTAAAGCTAGTAACTTACGACTTATAAGCAACACATACATTACATAATTTAATAGTTATATATTAAACAAAAGTAAAATAGTCTGCCAATTAGTGTGGCACATAGCTTCCTTCCTTCCTTTTTCGAATACTTTAATGATTTTATGCTTTTACAACCTATTATTTATTTCAACCTATCAAATTTATTTAATTTCCCCCCCCCCCCCCCCCCCGTTGTTTTAGATCTATAAAAATTGTTTTGATTTTTTACATGAATGAAAGTATCAATTTAGAAAAATTTAAAGAGCGCAGAAGGTTGAAATTAATCTGGGACTGTCTGAGGGCTACTTTCAACAAACCATCAAAATTTCATAAAAAACAGCAGATGAGTACTTTTGAAGATAAAGATGTAAATAAATTTGTATTTGTGTGGAAGAGACACAAATTGGCGAAGAAGGTTAATACTTATAGTAGACCAATAATGGACTAATTATGATATACCATCAAAATGTCAATAAAATCTGACGAGTAGTTCTTAACATATCTTAGTTCGCAAACATTGAGCGGCAGACACAAGAAACCAAAAATGTTTCTTGAAGTCTTAAGTGGATTTCTGTCTTGGAATTTTTTGAAATCAAAGACATACAAAATTTTCGTTCTTCAGAACGGTCACTTTGCATCTTCTACCTTCAATAAGCTTGAAAAAAATATACTATATGCAGAATCATGAAATAAGATAAACTTAGATTACTTAGACACTTGTTACGACAAAAAAATATCGGGTACTGGGTTACCTTGGAACTTTTCCTCACATCCCACTAAAGAGGCCTGCTGCTTTGCAGCTTGTCCCACAGGAAGCAGCATTGGGCGTGGTTAGTGCTTGGATGGGTGACCGTTTTGAACTAATTGATTTTTTTATTATCATTTTTCAAAAAAAGTACACATTATTTTTATTTATTTATTTATTTGAATTTTGGCGGTATTTTGATAAATAGAAACAGACTGACGTTTAACAAAAGTATCGAACTAATTAATAATAATTATGTTCACTTTTAGCTTCTAATTAATAGAATTTCATTGGATTTTTTTTTATATTTGTTCCTTATTTTTAACCGGTTCCAACGATATGCTATAACGTCAAAAACGTATTTATACTTTCAGTATTATTAACCGTCAAAGTTTCAAAAGTAAAAAATCGATAAATTCAAAATGGCGGCCAATATCAAAATGAAATTTGGTGAGCTTGTTTAACATAAAGAGAGGTACATTCGTGCTAAATTTCAACTCGATCAGATCATTTTTCGATATTTCTGTAAATATTTGCTGACACAGCAAACTGGATTCAAGATGTTGCGGAAAATGTTGATTTTCCGTGCAGCACAACTAGAAGTAAGGACTGATTTTACTGCCAAGTTTCAACTCTTTAGGTTATACCCTGGGCGCTGCGATGATAACACACATACATACACACATATACACATACACACTAACAGACGTCATGCTGAAAACCACTCAGGAGGTCTTAAAAACGGTACTTCTTTAGATTGTTACTCCCCTATGTTGTTTGTAGAATATAAATGACTGACTAAATAACTATAAAGAAAAAGGGATGTTTAGTCCAATGTACTTTTGGACAAAGGAATATCACACTTTTGTTTGTATAAGGGGAGTAACAGTCTAAAGAAGAACATACCATACACCTTCTTTAGATTGTTTCTCCCCTCTGTTATTTTGATAAGGGGAGTAACAGTCTAAAGAAGAACATACCATACACCTTCTTTAGATTGTTTCTCCCCTCTGTTATTTTGATAAGGGGAGTAACAGTCTAAAGAAGAACATACCATACACCTTCTTTAGATTGTTTCTCCCCTCTGTTATTTTGATAAGGGGAGTAACAGTCTAAAGAAAAATATACCATACACCTTCTTTAGATTGTTTCTCCCCTCTGTTATTTTGATAAGGGGAGTAACAATCTAAAGAAGTGCCTTAAAAACACCTAAAACGCATATTTCAGATGTATAAAAGCCATCATTTTGAGAGTGTAAATCACGTTGAAAAATAGACATAAATAATTTCCGTATACGCATCTTGACAATTTCCTCTTCTCTCCACCCTCCCCCTCCCTATTGTGGTTTAAAAATAAAGTGAGGACGAAAAATGTGAAACCAATGCAGTCTCTCTTCGTCTCACAAGGGAACAGATAACTTGTTACAAAAACGTGTTGTTCAATTTTTGTCGTCACCGCGAAGTACGATGTAGTTGAAGGGGAAAGAGAAAGTCAAGAATTACGTGAGAGCGTTTAATATAAAGTATTTTGTTCGAGATAAAAGCGGAAGTTGATTCCTGAAGAGGGTTTAAAAACCAAAAAGTTAGTTTAACAACAAGTTAAAGAACAAAAGTACCGCCAACACAATAACGAAAAAATAAATTGAATTTATTTCGGAAAAATCCTTTATTTTTTTTCTACTAAAACCGTACGAAAAGAAAATCACAGAAAAGAATCTTCCACATTAAGATTAAACTTTGAAAGAATCAAAATGTCGCGATCCTGAAAGAAAAACGACTTCCCTTTAAAGAAATCGAAAGGAAATTCAGTCAGGAAGTTTTGAAAAAGGGAAAGGAAGAAAAATAAAAAAAAGGAAATAAGTACACTGTGTTGAAGGAACTTAGTGTTTTTAATGTATTCTTAAAAACTTTATCGTTTTTCTTCTTAAAACGTTTCATTTCAGAAACTTCCCTTTTTAAAAGTTTAGTGAAAAAACTTCGTAAATCTTTGATCGATCGTTTAAAGTAAGGCGTTAAAATCTAACAATAAAAAATAAATTGATATAGATAATTAATCTTTTTAATCTCATTTTTAAATAAGTATATAAATTTAAAAGTGTTATCTCCAATTGATACCCTATTTGTTTACTCTATTGTGCTTTTGTCACTCATTTGACAACTGTGAAAAAAATAACAGATTTTTGTTAATACCCCATTTGTTTAATCTAATGATCTTTTGTCAATCATTTGACACCTGTGAAAAAAATAACAGATTTTTGTTAATACCCCATTTGTTTAATCTAATGATCTTTTGTCAATCATTTTGACTCCGGGAAAGAAAAGAATAGATTTTTCCTAATACCCCATTTGTTTAATCTTTTGTACTTTTATCAATCATTTAGACACCTGTGAAAAAAAAATACGTGTGGTGTCGTGGGACACCCGGTAGGAACGAAGTTCCTTACGCTTTTCATTAAATATAAATTATAAAATCGCTGTAATAACTACGTATACATGGTGGAGTTAGAAAAGAGACAAAATTAAAAGTAACTAACTATTTGTACTAGCGGAGTTAAGGCAAAATTAAATAAAAAATCTTTTTATTATCATTAAAGCGAGCGTCTTTCAATAAATAATGTATTGTATATTGAGAAAAAAGTTAATGATAAATTTATAGTTAAAGCAGATGGTTGTACAACGAAAAAGAACTGTCCTCCCAAGCCCCGTCGGTATATTACTCCAATTAAATATTAAAATAAAAAATATAAATCATTAACTCACAAAAACTTTTGCTTGTATCAGGTTGAAATGTTACATGCTTGTTTCAATTGTGCTGTAGGTGATGTATACAAAGTTTCATTTAAATCTTTACGTTAGAACGTAAGATATCGGCAAAAACGTTGTTTTCTTTATTTTAATCGGTTTGGTCCGCTTTAATAAATTTAGCGATCTTTATCACTTCATAGTAGTGTCAGTGTTTGTTTGTCTCATCAAATAGATGAAGTTAGAATTTTTTCCCGTCCAAAAATTCCAATTTTAAATTCGAAGCTTACGTTTACGCGAGAGTTGCGCGTGAACGCTTGAGCGGATAACGTTGTCCAACGAACTTGTCCCGGACAATTGGTAAAATGAACATGTGTACCAAATTTCAACTAAGTTGGTCAACTTTTACTCCAGTTATCGCCATCGGTAGATTTCGTGACGGATTTTGCGTGACAGTTGTTTCGTGACGGTGATTTTGGTCGTTGTTTTCGGATTCACTCCCGGGCTCCAGAACAATAGATTTTCAACAAAAAACTTATAGCCAACTGGGAGTATTGAGATAGTATTCACGCAAGTTGGCTTCAGAAAAAAATGCAAAAGAAAGAAATATGAAATAAAGTAAAAGAAGAAATAAATAATTGCCTCAAGGTTTGGTTTACATAAGAATTTCATTTTACCATATTTAAATTTCCTCTTACATAACACTTTCATCAACTATACTTACGTAAGTAGAGTTATGCAACGTGTAACTGAATATTAACAACAAATAATAAATCTTATAACTAAGTAGGTATGTAATTTATAATTACAAACATAAATTAATTATTTTATTAGATAAAATAATTAATAATGTGTATAAAATTATTTTATTAGATAAAATATTTTTTTCCGTGGTAGGCTGTGAAATAGTAACTTTAGAGCCTAAAAAACATAGCTAAAATCCATTTTTTCATTACGTGGACTTAAAAAATCTTTTCATTACTCCTAGCTGTAAAGAAAAAAATCTTTTACGTCCTAGGAACTAAAAGATTTTTATTTTCCGGCGGGTAGTTGTCAAAACTTCCGTTAGTACCGCTGCAGTCTTTGTAGAAATGCTTCTAGTACGATTAAAATCCGCTAGATGTCAATGCGTTTTATTTATCTTTTCTTATAGTGTAACCTCTTTTTAAGGTTTCTTTTTTAAAGTCTTAAGTATGTACTAATATTTGTTATTATCATATATTGATTAGTGATTAATATTTAATGTTTTTTCATTGTCTGCTACCTCGGAAAAATAGCATATGCTAGGCGACTGTGAAGTATTTTTTCTTTACCTTGGCAGTAATATAATATACAATTTTTTTTTAAATTCTAAAAAGATTAAAAAAACAATTAAAACAAAATAGAAACAAAACATTCTTTTTTGTTTTTTAATCTTTTTAGAATTTAAAAAAAATTGTTTAAATTTGTTTTATCTAATAAAATAATTAATGTTTGTAATAATAAATTAATTGTATATTTAGTTATAAATTTTAAAGGCCTGATGATGCCCAGAAATGGGCGAAAATTTGCACCAATTGTACTGCTTTAAAAAATATATATAAATGTATTTTTAATGATCATCCCAAGAACCCATTAAGAAAATGAATATATGGGAATATTGCATCCTCCCGCCAACCTCTTTTTGAGGTATCGCTCATAGTTTGAAATATAACCCAGTTATAATTAACCTTATTCGAATATTAAGTACCTGGACTATAATACAAGAACCAGGCAGGCTAGATACTCAAGTTGGCCGACGCTTTCGCCGGCCACGAGACCAGCTAGTTTAATTTTATACTAATATGACTATTCGTCGTCCAATTATAGGACGCCAGGAAGCTATGTGTATAAATAAACACACATCTAAGGAATAATCAGTTTATTGTTTGACCACCAAAAAATAGGTTAATTATGACCTATCATAAAAATTTAATTAAAATCGGACAAGTAGTTTTTACGATTTTAAGTTGGGTAGGGAAAATGGAACAACATAGAGGCAGTCAGAGACAGAACCAAAAATGTTTCATGATGTCTGAAACGGATTTCTGTCTTGGAATTATTAAAATCGGAGACTTGAAAAATGTTTATCTACGATTGATACGAAATATAAACATTGTATCTCTGTTTAGATGCGTAGAAAGTGACCCTTTACGTAGTTGTATACATTGGGTATGCGCGTTTCATAATTCCCCTTTTTTCCGCCCTAGTGCGGTAAAAAAAGAAGAATTCTTCACCTTAACACACGATTAGCGAGTTTGTTTACATTAAAACAGTACTAATTTGCCGTTTTGTTTAATTAAAGTAACTGTTAATATCGAGTTTTTAGTGAAAAACAATGATTGATTTATTTCATTATGACAAAAATGAGGAGAATAATACGCCTCCCAAAATAATTAATTGGGCACAAAATACAACTAATGAATTTATGTCATCTTTATCAAAAGGGAAATATGAACTTACGAGGAAGTTTATTAGATATTGTTTCCTGTATATATTATTAAAATCCAACAAACGTAGATAAAGTACGGTACGCAACTCGTGCGAAAACTGCATTTAGCTTTGCTCGTGTGGTTTTACTACCCTCGCATGCAAAATGCTATTTTTCGCACTAGACACGTAATGAACTATTATTATTTTTAACAATTTTATGACTTTTTTTATATTATCTATCACTTAGAATTTTATTTTTTTTATTTTTATAGATATTAATTTATTTTTCAGTTTTTAATTTATGTTACTCCAACCTGTTATTGTAGGCACTCATGATGGGCGAGAGCTAGTTTTGAAACTGAAATAGGTATTTATTTTGAGGAGAGACTTCTCGATTTTTATTATTCCATTAGTGTCAACTCTACTTACGCTCTTATTCTTGAGAAGATAACTGTGAATGCAGGGATGACAATATAAGGGTTAGCATCGCATTCAAGCTACTGACGTGTGGTACCTAAGAAGCGACATGACATAGGAGAGACAGGGTTAGGGAATTCACATGAAATTGGGTAAACCTGTCACGTTGACAGTATAGAAAACGCTAAAATTCCGATGGCCCGAACAACTGCATAAAATGAACAGTGTTACCTCAAAGTCTCGAAGAGTTCTAGAAACTGGGGAGAAAAGATAAAAGATCAGACGAGCAAAGAAAACAACAGAGATAGATAACGCCACATCCATAGATAACACCCACCCTGGCTTTAAAAGGAATGTCCCGTTGACATTATTGAACCTTGTCCGCAAATACAAGGAGAAAAACTATTTTTCTTTTCTCGACACCGAAAAGTAAATTGAACCCTACCACGTATAAGTACAAGTACCATACAAAAAGTAATCTTTCAGAATGATTTACTGTATGTAATAAAGTGTTAACAATAACAAAATAAACATTTCATTCAACTATGTTTATTCTCCAAATAAAAAAGTCCATCAATTAGTGTGGCACATAGCTTTCTCGCGCCCTATAGCGTATATTTATGATGATGTACTTTTAAGCCTCATTATTGTTTAATTTATTTAATTTTTATCTTTTTTTAAATCTGTCAAAATTGTTTTGTTTTGGCTTTCGAGCTTTTAAGCTGCGTTTACACGATCTAAGTTGACTTAGACCAAGTAACTTTGATCAAATCCACTTGGTCAAAGCAAAAATGACTTTTTGATGCAGTGTTTACATGATCCAAGTATAATTGGTCTAAGTAGGGGAACATGTCAAAAAAATCATTTAGAAGCAAATGAATAAAAACAAAAATTTAAAAGAAATAAAAGCTGTCAATAATCTTCTTATAAACAAATCCGTCACAACCTTAGAATAATACAATATATAGAAGGAGGATCACTGATAACATTGAAGCCAACTTTGGTTGTGTCCCTTAATCCGCGTTCTAAAAATTCATTTTTGAAATTTGTGACGTCATAACTCTAAAATGATTTGCCTTCGGTTTTTAATTTAATGTTTAGTAAATTTTAATTATTGATAGTTAGTTTCGTTTATTGTAACATTTTTATTGTGTTTTATCTGATTTTTAGCTTGAAATATGCTGAAAATAATGTTTATTATATCATGCCGTGCGAGGTGAAAAAAATGACGTCAGAGTGAAACGTAAACAATAACCAATGGCAGGGTTTGTCTTTGTAGAATAATATTAGTCTTTGTTGACAGCTTGTCAGATTGTGTTATAATATAATGTTTTATAGTTGCTTACTTTCTGGTATCTTATAGTCTTTTTGATTGTTTGTGAGCGGGCTTTGAATAGTTACAAAAGTATGTCCAACCTTCTCCAGTATAATGAAAAAAATGAGTGTTGTTATGTTGGCAGCCTGGTCTTAAGGACACAACCTCTCGGCAAAAGTTGGCTTCAGTCTCTTATCAGTAATTGCTTAGGATTCCGATTCTATGCTCCTTCTATATATAAGGTTTGTTCCAACCACTCTTCAAACTGGTTTGGAACTGTCCGACGCATGCGCATTTGGAAAAAAGCGTTCCAACGAGCCCAAACTCAAACTCTGACTGACTCCGACTGTTAATCGGCTGTTCCAACCACGCTCTGATTAAATCACGGATTAGTTTGGAACCAGTCAGAGTAGTCAGCGATCGGCGGCAGGGACTAGCAGTTTGGGATTGAGTTTGGGTGAACAGAAACGTAACCTTCATTGTTTTTGTTTTGATTTCGCTCGCCTATTATTCTAACTCTAATTTTTAAAATGTTTTTGTACGAATGCGACGATGAATTTTTGTGCATATAATGGCATTTTCAAGATATTTCTGATAAAAATAAAAATTGGACCTATTTTCCAAGATGGACTTTTGATACTTATTCCATTTTCAAACAAATATCGAAAGAATCCGATTTATTTCAGCAATATTTCTTTCGTTAACTGGACTAAGATTAATATTTGTTTTTTAAAACAAAAGAGCATTTAGGATTATATCAATAAAAATACGAGTGTGCCGTGAGTCTACTAAAACTGGCTCACCTCAGTAAGCCCGAAAATTGTGAATTACGTAAATCGAAATGAAATCGTATTAAAATGAATTCATGTATTAAATAAACATTTCTAAAATGTGTGCATGTATTTTCGTCTCTATGAGTATGTAGGTTTTACTTCCAACTTTCGAGCTTAATTTAATTAGCATTAGAAAATGAAACTTTTGTGGTGTGGCCCCCCCTTGTAGTGCGAGCCCCTAGGCGGCCTAAATCAGGCCCTGATTTAAGCGACTGGCACTTATCTTTTTCAACTATTGACTCATCCATCATCCATATCTTTAATATTAATAAGTTCAGGTATTTTTGATAGCACAGAAACGCAAAATCACATAAACGATCATCTCAAAAAGTTGTTCTGATAACAGTGCTAAAACCTACCACAGCAAACAGTTTGGTTCGAGAAAGGAGCGTTCCAACAAAAACGAAATCACAAATCAATTCCCAACGGTCAATGATCGCGCATGCGCATTACGTCAATCACGGACTAATCCGAAACTGATTCGTAACTGGTGGTTGGAACAAACCTATTATATTATTCTAAGCAAATCCGTCACAACTTTTCACGTCTTTTCTCATTTTTGACAGCTTTCTTGTCATAGTCATATGATTGACGCCATCCAAGTCTACTTAGATCAAATAACGTCCAACTCAACTTGGGTGCCCAAGTTGACTTTGATAACCTGTTTACACGATCCAAGTATAGCGTCAAAATAGTGTCAAAACTGATTTGATCCAAGCATACTTGGATCTTGTAAACGCGGCTTTAGCCTGGTTTACACGATCCAAGTATACTTGGTCCAAGTCACTTTAATCAAATCCACTTGGTTAATGTGTTTGTAGAACTTTGAAGTTAGGTTTACACGATCAAAGTATACTCCGTCCAAGTAGTGGAACTTTGATACACTATAAAGTAGAGGTTAAGATAGATTGTATGAAATGTTTTTCCCTCTGGAACTTTCCAGTTAAATTGTACTATACGATTTTTTTTTTGTCTCAAAGGCGGGTTTACACCAGAGTTACTATCACGTGTTAATAACATTTGTTGGTAACATTTTGGTAAATGTTTCTGAATTTGTTACCAACATTGTGTTGGCAGCAAAAGTAAATGTTAATAACAAGAAATTTGCTGTCAAAAATAAGTCAATAAAGAGAAATGAATGTTGGTAACAAATGTTTCTAACAAAATGTTTCTAACAAAGTAGTAGTTTGAGTTTTAATTTGTTATAAACATTTTGGCACATCCCTATGCTCTCTTGGTCAATTGGCTGCGAAATGTCAAGTATTGAGGAATAACGGCATGGTGGAAGGGGAATGCTATAATCATTTGAGAAAAATAGTAAAAAGTGTTGCTAAAGGCCCCAATACTCGACAGAGCCAAATCCACGAGAGCCATTTTGGAATCACCCCAAAACCCACGTTAATGTCAGACCAGGCTGCGGCCAAGGTTCGAGGCGCGTGCGGTGGATTTTGGACTTGCCGGAAATCCAGCCAGGCTCGCCGTGCCTCACCGGTTCATCTGAGTTACCCCTACAGAGTGAGTTTTGGAGTGGCGCGGGGCCGTTTGGCCTGGTGGATTTGTTACCAACATTTGTTTTCCACTTGTAGTGGATAACAAAAATCTTGTTGATAACATGTATTTTTGTTGCTAACAAAAATTGTTGGTAACAAATTCAGAAGAATTTTCCAAAATGTTACAAACAATTGTTATCAAAACATGTCAAAAACTCTTGTGAAAACCCGGGTTTATCATTTTGTTATAAACATTTGTTATCAACATGGTTACTAACAAAATTGTTGGTAACATTTATTACTAACTCTGGTGTAAACCCAGCTTTACCCAATTTTCAATCAAATCGGACGAGCAATTTTTATGATAATTGTTAGTCCGCAAAATTGTTGAACAATAGCCAGACCGACAAGAACAAACGAGACAAAAAAGTTCCCTGATTTCTGTCTTGGAATGTTTGAAATCAGAGTCATAAAAAAAGTCATTCATAATGATCACATAGCTTCCGTTCCCTTCATTTAGACACATAATTTTCCATCATAATAAAACCGTTCATGTGCCAAATTAGACAATATGTTTAGCGCTCAATTTACACATTTCCAGGACATTTCAATTTACACAAAGCAAAATCGATTTGGAGTTTTCCCCCTCCTTCGATTTGTTCGGGTTATTTAATTCACAATTTAACAATACGTGACCGTACCCTCCTCAAATTATATTGGAGAGGGGAGCGTCCCCTCGTCAATATAAAACTTGACATCCATTTAGGCAACGAAAATTAAAATCTTTGAAAGCCATTCAGTGAAGGGCATTTACTTCCTCCATATATATTGCTATGGAGGGATGTCACGTGTTATCAGCATTCATACCTTACTTTTTAGTGAATATCGTGTATCAGATAAAAACATAAGTTACGAAACTCAACATGAACACGAATAACATATTGTACAACATACCAGCACATACTTCACGTGCATACAAATAACCTTTTTTGGTCCTCTAATTAAAATCTAAAAAAAATATGAACTAACAGTTTACAAAATATTATTGGCCTATGCATTTTTAAATTTAGTTATTACTACTAAAAATATTCTGCCGTTAGTGTGGCACATAGCTTCCCCACATCCTACTACATATATATACTTAATTGATTATGCTTTCACAAACCATTGTGGTCTAATTTATTTATTTGTTTCCTCTTTTGGTTTCTGAGCTTCGGCTTGCTCCGAGAAAAGGTAACGAAGCTATGTGATCATTTTGAAGAACAAAAAATGTTTATGTCTGCAAATTTAAAAATTCAACACAAAATCAGCGAACATTTTTGATTTTTTACTGTATGTGTCGCTCAATATTTGTGAACCAATATATTTTAAAAACTGCTTGTCTGATTTTAATAAAATTTGGATGTTAGGTCATAATTATCCCATTGTTTGTCCTAAATAAGTTTCAACCTTCTGTCCCATTTTGTTTTCATCCACATATGCACAAAAATATATTTATTTACACCTATATCTTCAAAAGTAATAATTTGATTTTGAGGAAATTTGGATGGTTTGTCAAAAGTAGCCCGTAGATAGTCATCTGCTCAAATTAAATATTGCAAAATTGATACCTTCATTCGTGTAAAAAATAACACAGGTTCGCATAAATTAAACGATAGACGGAGAGATATGCAACAAAATATATTCCCTGAAGTTCCGAACCGGATTTCTGTCTTGGAATTTTTGGAATCAGAGACATAAAAACTTTGTTCATCAGAACGATCACATAGATTCTTTTAAACCTTAGGAAAGCTCGGAAGCAAAAGCTCTTATTGATATAAATTTAAAATAATTAATATAAAAATACCATTTTTAAAAACTGGTCTTATTTTCAACATGATTTTTTTCTGTATTCTTCACCTAAATTGTATCCATGAGCAAAATTTGGGGAAGATTGGAAGAGGGTAAGTGGTTCAAAATTGAGGTAAAAGGTGTGCGTTGAAACTTACAAAGCAAAGTAATATAAGACCAGTAAAAAAGAAGTTTAATTCTGATTTCATTTTATAATGTTTAATATTATTTGAGTTTTCTTTCTTCTAGTCCCTAATGTTTAACACTTATTTGGAGTATTTGGGTCTTTTAGGGTATATTAAGTACAAATTTACTTTTCAATTATGGCTATACTTCGACCTACTTGGTCCTCTTCAGGCCTAGATTGAAAATGTAAAAAAATTTGTTTTTGCGTCATATGTTGGAAAGAAAGTTATTATCACCTTTTTGGTTCGTCATTTACAATAAAATACATCACATCATATCACATAACATTAACAATTAAACCATTAACATTTGTCAAATAATATTTAAAAAATATATAATAAATTAATAAAAGGCATGGTAAACGCGGTAACCTGTACCATGCCTTTTATTAATTTATTATATATTTTTTTAAATATTATTTGACAAATGTTAATGTTATGTGATATGATGTGATGTATTTTATTGTAAATGACGAACCAAAAAGGTGATAATAACTTTCTTTCCAACATATGACACAAAAACAAAATTTTTTACATTTTCAATCTAGGCCTGAAGATGACCAAGTAGGTCGAAATATAGCCATAATTGAAAAGTAAATTTGTACTTATTATACCCTAAAAGACCCAACTACTCCAAATAAGTTTAATATTATTGTAGACAATCAAACTTAATTAAAAACTACGAAATAAACAGGTGTTAAAAATGTTAATATTAACAGTTAATAATATTAGTAATCAGTGACGTAAAAAAAATCAGTGAACCATAAAAGAAAAATAATAAATAAATAAATAAATCTTTAAACTTTTAATAGTGAACAAACAAAAAATAAAAATATACCAAAAGAAGTAAACTTTCAAGACGGATAAATAGTTACTATTTATTCGGTTTGAAAGTTTACTTCTTTTGGTATGGTTTTATTTTTGTTTGTTCACCAATAAAAGTTTACGTATTGCTCTATGGAACATTTTTTCGATGATTCACTGATTTTATGTTAGTCTAAATTAAAAGATATGCCATAACATAAAAAAAAAACCATAAAATGTTGCGATAAACAAGATTTTTATTTAATTAATAATTTGTTTAAATAAATCAAACTAGATTAAAGAAACGAGCTATAAAAGAGGAATTGTGTAGAAATATAATACCCTAATATACAGATATACAATTAGAATTTTTGTACAAGCGTTTTATTTGGTCGAATTTTATATTTTATAAACTAAAAAGCTTTTTACTTTGTTTAAAAAATCTCAAAAGGTATAAATATATGTTTTATTAATGAATATAACGTAGGTTATATTTTGTATTTATACATTTATCTTCATATTATAAAAAATATCAACCGATTTCACTCCGCTGAGTGTACAAATTTAAAACAATTGTATACGAATCATTTACTTCTAAAAATTACTGGTATAATATAGAAAGAATTTATAAAAAAAACTAGTAGTCTTATATTTAAATTTCCAAATAATATAAATTTTATGGGAATTACCATAAAATAGAAAGACAACGAGTAGAGTTGGATTACAACAAGAAAGAGGGGGAAATAGTTAGAGCAAGAAATTACGTGTTTAAAATGTTCGAGGCAGTAATTCACGATTAATAATAGATAAGTAAGGATTTCTCTGGCTCTCTGCTTTAGGAAGGAGGTGCTTAGGTAAGGGCTTAGCTAAGCAGGTATAAGTTGTGTTATAAAGCACTTGACCTGGCTACAGGTTATACAAGTAACACAGTATTATAATAATATATAATACTGGGTTCTAAGACCACATTTTATCTAGATATATCAAATTTAATTTACCTATAGTGCCAAATAACATCTGCTTTCATTAAATACTAAATTCCGATTACAATTATATATAATTTATATATTGGCTTTTAATTACTGACAAGGGCTTATAATATTATAATAATTTATGCCTTTAATGATTTAAATCAGAGTAAAAATACTACGAACACATTAGTTTTGTATTGTAGCGGTCTAGGTTAAATACGGTCTGTTAAATAGTTCAGAAGCGAGGGTTTATAGATGTCGATATATCGGATCAAAAACATCGATGTTTGGAGTATCTAGTTATGGGCAATATCGATATTGACCCGAAGAAACATCGGAATTAAAAGCATCGAATAAAAGAAGAGAAAAAAAATACATCGGCGAGCTTTTATTTGCTCGAGGAAAAAAAAAGTTGGAAGACCTTTTCTTCTTTGCTTGTCGGGTTGGGATGTCGATGTATTGAAAACATCGATATTTTTATTCGATGTTTTGGTTAACGTCGAGTTGATTCAGTTCGATGTCGAACATACAAAACATCGAATATCAAACCCTAATACACAACCCCCGCCGGGTGCGACCTGCTCACGTAGCTGACGAGAGTTTACTCTGTGTCAGACCCTCCTAGTGTATAAGTTAATAGTACATTAAGCGTCGAGTGGGGAAAGTACCATTTTGCATGCGAGTGTGGAGTGACCAAGTTTGCACCCGAGCGAAAGCGAGGGTAGTGAAACCACACAAGCAAAGCAAAATGCAGTTTTCTCACGAGTTGCGTACCGTACTTTATCTACGATTGTTGAATTCTAATAATAAAAACTTCCTGTATGTAAGTTCGTATTTCTCTTTTGATAAAGATGACATTAATTCATTAGTTGTATTTTGTGCCGAATTAATTATTTCGGGAGGCGTATTATTCTCCTCATTTTCTTCATAATGACATAAATCAATATTTTTTTTTTTTTTTTTTTTTTTTTTTTTTTTCACTTAAAACTCTATATAAACAGTTACTTTAATTAAACAAACTCGCTAATCGTGCGTTAAGGTGAAGAATTCTTCTTTTTCACCGCACTAGGGCGGACAAAAGAGGAATTATGAAACGCGCATGCGCAATGAATACAAGTACGTAAAGAATCACTTTCTACGCATCTAAACAGAGATACAATTTTTATATTTCGTATCAATAGTAAATAAAATATATTGAGAAGTACATCACCAAGTCAATCACGTGTGTCTTTGATAATCCATCAGCTCAAACCATTCACCTATCACCAATCATCGGTCCGTTGCAGTATCAAGAAGATTCTCGCAATACTGTCTCAGGAGACTCTTAATATCGCAAGTTTAATATCGAACGTATGAGAACGTTCATATCAACTTACTTAAAAAGTCAAGGGGTTTGAAGTCTGTGGTGCGAATTCTCTGGTGCGTGTCTTTCCGGGCAGTTGATGGCTCGACATTACTTTTATTCACATGCCCCGAATCTAACCTGACGCTGCCCAGACAAAACGTGGGTAAAATAAATGGAACCGTCTTCTCTGGTACTTCCGGTTAACCCGATGATGGTTTTTGCTGCAATTGCAAGGATTTGGTATCACCAAATTAATATCACCAACTTGGTATTCACCGGAAAACCAAGCTGTTATTCGACCAATGGAAGCACTAAATTATACTGTAAATATTACTTCTTTAGATTGTATTTTGCATGTATTTTTAGAATCTAAATGGATATAATAATTTATATATTTTGTTTTTCTAAATAACTATTAAGACAAAGGGATGTTTATTCCAATGTACTTTGGTACAAAGGAATGTCACATTTCTATTTTTATAAGTGAAGTAACAGTCTAAAGAAGTACCCTATAAATCATATACTGTAAAAGTACTCTGTACATCATAATTGATTAAAAATTGCAAAGGAATAGATTAATAGGTAATTTAAAAAATAAATAAATTAAAAATACACTGCCAATTAATGTGGCACATAGCTTCCTCGCATCCTATCATATACTTTATTGCTATATTAACATTAAAGTTTTATTACTTTATTGTTATATTGTTTATTGTGTAAGAACAATTAACATTTTTTAGAGGTCTTTAACATTTTATAGGGGTGTCGCTGTAGGTTTTACTAAAAAATTGTATTTGTAAAAAATGTTCGTTTCATTGAATAGATAAGGTTTGATTTTTTTTCCCGACCGAAAATTCCAATTTTAAATTTGAAGTTCACGTTTACGCGAGCGTTGCGAGTGAACGCTTGAACGGATAACGTTGTCCAACGAACTCGACCTGAGCATTGGTAAAATAAACATGTCTACCAAATTTCATCAAAATCGGACAACATTTACTCAAGTTATCGTCGCACGTTTCACGATTCGCGGACACACAGACAGACAGACAGACAGGCAGACAGACACGGAACCAAAAATGTTCCCTGATGTCTGAAACGGATTTCTGTCTTGGAATTTTTAAAATCGGAGGCATAAAACGTTTTTGTTCTCAAAAGTGAACACAATGCTTCCGTAACCTTCGGTAAGCTCGGAAGCAAAAATAAGAAAGGATTGTATAAAATTGTTAGTAAAAAATCTCCAAAGAGATACGAATAAAATATTAATACAAAGCAGAATTCGATACAGCAAACCGAAATCTCACTGCATCTACAGTTTCAATTTATAAATTGAAATGACGCCAATTGATAAATACAGTTTTAGGGGAAATGTTCAAATGAGTTTTAGTAAAAGAGGTATGATAGAAAGGCAACATTCGGTGCCAAGTTTAGTTCCTACATGATCCAAGTTAAAATTTAAAGAATCAGCATCGCTACATTTTCCTTTTTTTTTCACGATATCTGCGTCATCTAGGAAACTTTTGGTAATTTATTAAAAATAAAGAGAGACAAAAAAGTTGCATAAAATGAATTTACAAATAAAATTTAAAAATGTTTTCAACACGTGAATTTCTTATTCTTAAAAAGCAGTTCTAACAAGCTTACTAAAATTTGCTGGTATTACTACAATAGAATCGTCGTCTCCGTCAATAGGAATTACATAAAATAAGAATTTGTTACAAAGACAAGATTATACTCGTAGTTAATAGATAAAATAATAATTTACTTAAAATAGTCTACCATTTAGTATGGCACAAGCGGGACGTTGAAATTAATCTGGGGCTATCTGCAGGCTTCTTTCGACAAACCATCCAAATTTTTTATAAAAAATCAGAAGAGAAGAAATAATTGTAGATAAATGTATGTTTGTGCGCATTTTGAAGAGAAACAAATGGGCGCAGACGCAGAAGGTTTAAACATATATGGGACCTAAAATAGGCTAATTATGACCTACCATCTTTTAATTTTATTAAAATCGGACGAGTAGTTTTTAAGATATGTTGGTTCGAAAAAATTAAGCGACGACAGAGAGGCAGACAGACAGACACGGAAACAATAAAAGTTGTAAACTTCTTGCATACGAGTCCGCAAGACAGTGAGACATTTTCATGTTTTCGCTCTGCGTAAACTACCGACATAAAATGAAATTAAATCGGTAATTTATTCAAGTAATTGATAAAAGTAGATGGAAGATAATTTTTATTCTTATCTCCACACCGGCACTACCGCGGCTTGATTACAAAATACTGAATTCAAAGGCGCCGGCCCGCCTTCTACGAATTGTTAATATGCCTTCATACTAGGTAGACCGAGAGGTCTGAGAGTTGATGGCTACCTCCTGTACTTTCCTAACTCCCTGCCACACGTATAAATCTTTTCGGCTCTCTTCGGCCCTATGACGTGCGGTGAAGGGAGGCCCAACAGCTGGAGACTGGATTACACACCTCCTATAGCTTTTTAACTCCCTGTTACATTTTTCTGAGTTTTTAAGCTAAAAGTAACGTAACGTTTTTGACTTATATTCCATAGTCTGAACATAAAAATGTCAAAAATGTTCCCTGATGTCTGATACGTATTCCAGTCTTAGATTTTTTGAAATCAAAGAAATAAACATTTTTCGTTCTTCAGGACGATTACATAGCTTCCGTTAGCTTCGGTTATCTCGGAAGCAAAATGAAATTATATTTGTTGATGTAACTTTGTACTGAGGTATATTCAGGAATATGTTTAGCAAATTAAAATAAAAATACGAAGAACACAGCCCTTTACTTTTAGAAGCACAGGAAATTACAGCCCTTTACTTATAAACTTTTAAAACGTTTTAATAAAATCTTTAGGCTATTGTGTGACAAAATGTTTATAAGTTGAAAGTAAGTTATTTGATAAGCCTGGCTTATTAAATGGAATAGAGGCAAGTGCTCCAGTGAATGTTATACATGTAGAACAGTATTCCCTAAAGTTGCGAAGAGTTACTTAAAAGTTGCTTCATAACTCTATGTTGCTATATGGAACATAATATTATACAATGCACCAGGGGAAATACTTTGAAAGGCAAGGATACGGTTACTTTAGAGCTATTGTTCAAATATGGAATATGTAAACAGTGGACCGAACGGGAGGGCAGTAAGCGCCCCCCCCCCCCCCCGGGGGGGGGGTGCTTCGAGCTGGAGTCAGTAATACGATAAACTGCCTTTGTCGTGACTTCGGTGTTTCTGCGACTATATAGTAGCATAGCTTTTACGTTATTACCTTTATTGTCCAGGTTACAAAGAGGGTTAGGAAAAATAACATTAAACCTAACATTTAATGAAAAAAAAAATTAATTAACTTTTTTCTTAATGAAAACTTGAACTGAACTAATTAATACTTCAAACGATTTTTCTTGGTAATTGAGTATTTTTTATAAATAAATACTGTCCCTCTACAATAGCTTTGTCAAGGCTAAGCCAACTTTTTGACCCGCAAACGGTAATTTGCGAAGAAGAGATGGAGTCAGGTGGAACTAGAACCCTTTGAGTCCTACGAACGCAAATTTACGTTCTCAATTTCCGTTGCAAAAGGCCTACTGACGTATATTTACGTCCTCAGTTTTCGTGCCAAATAGCCTACTGACGTAAATTAACGTTCTAAGGTTTTTTTCTTGTTTAGAGGCACGGTACTGCTAGCGTAAATTTACTTTAGTATACCTAACGTTTTCTCATGGCTGTTTGGGGTACTACGAACGTTCAAAGAGTCGTGTAGATAGAGCGAGGGTTGAAGGTCAAAAAGAAAGGATAGGAGAGATTTCGTCATCTAGGCAGGTGACACCGTAAGCTTTATATTCGCTCTTTACGTATATATACTCGTTCTTTACGTATTTATAAACGTTCTTTACGTAATTATAAACGTTCTTTATCTACGATTGAAACGAAATATAAACATTGTATCTCTGTTTAGATGAGTAGAAAGTGATTCTTTACGTACTTGTATTCATTGCGCATGCGCGTCTCATAGTTCTGAAGAATTCCTCATCTTTACCACCCTAGGGCGGAAAAGACGAATTCTTCAGCTTTACGCACGATTAGCGAGTTTGTTTACATTTAACAAAACTAATTTGCTGTTCTTTTATTAAAGTAACTGTTTACATCGAGTTTTTAGTGAATCAAGTGACTTTGACGAAAATGTAGAGAATAATAATCCTCCAGAAATAATTGATTCGGCAAAAAATACAACTCAAGAATTAATGCCATCTTTATCAAGAGAGGGAAATGAACTTACATACAGCAAGTTTATTTTTCTCTGTATTTATTATTTAAATATCACAATCGTAGATAAAGTACGGTACGCAACTCGTGCGAAAACGGCATTTTGCATTGCTCGTGTGGTTTTACTACCCTCGCTGTCGCTCGGGTGCAAACTCCACACTCGCATGCAAAATGCTACTTTCCGCACTCGACACGTAATGTACTATTACAAATTTATACACATTATTATTGTACTATACATTATTATATATGTATACTCATTTAGTGTCTATAATTTTCAATAAATTCTATTTTATTAAACTGTCAATGTAAATTTATTTAAATATCTAGCACATTCTCTTGGCTGTCTGGGGTATTATGAACGTTTTATGAAGAGCCCACCTGATAGTGCAAGGATTGAAGATAGAAAAGAAAGGATAGAGGAGATTTCGTCATCTAGGGTTGGTAGAACCTGTCATGAGTGTACCTTGTGCAGCTAGTCCCTCCCTATAGGCTTATTGCTTTTTCCCATTTTTGAAATTCTCTAGGCCTGGGGAACAACCTTACAATACATACAGTCCTCAAAGGGTTCAACTATTACAAGTTCACAGTGTTAAAGCCACAGTTTATTTTATTTATTTATATGTATATATTATTTATTTATATTATATATTATGTTAAAGGAAAAGTATATTTTTAGATTTTATATTAAATATTTTTATTTGCTTCGGGCCACAGCTGAGTGTGTCCCCCTTTGTGAGCTAATCTTTGTTTAGAACCTTCATATTTCTAACAGATCTTTGTATAGTTTATTTTTATATTTATTTGGTATTGGCCAACCTGGCCAGAGAAGTTCACATCCTTTTTGCCAGTCACATGAAATAGAAGTGAGTTTGTGGAAGTTATATATATCTGCCCGGATAAATTATTTTCTTCTACCTCAGTTAAAACCCTTCCTTCTTTGTCCGCCCGGACACTTGTATACCGATCCATTTCACCAAGCCACTGCATATTTCCAGTTCTTCCTTGTATGTCCGCCCGGACATATTATAATCGTCTCCAGAGTCTATCTCCATCTGAACGCCCGATCCAGTTTGCAGACGCGAACTCTTCACCGCACCGCACACCATACACCAGGCCAATATTATATTATTTATTTATTTATTTAAACAAATTTTTTACGAGCCCTCTACAGCCTAAGCCACGTGAGAGGCGCTCTTTAGAGTACAATGTACATGTTTGACAGGCAAATAATATAATAAATTTAAACTAAATAACATAGAGATACAATAGATAAAAAAAATATGTATAACGGAACAAGCAATAAAAAATTTTAAGCTAACAAATTTTTAAATAATATTAACGAATAAATAACACTTACAATTAATAGGAACATGTTCTTAATAAATAATTACATTATATAAATAAACAAATAGAAGAACTTTTATAACTGGGCAACAAAACTGAGCTAATCGGCTGCAGACCATAGACGCTCGGAAAAAAAAGAAAGGACGTGACGAAGGTGGGAGATGGCTTCAATATTGGAAGAGGTGATGGGAAGGGTATTAACAGAGGACACACATCGGACTAATGGATTTAGGTCGGACAATTCGCGGATATAAAGAAATCTACCAGCGCGACAATCTGAAGGAAGAACCTTGACCTGTTCTAGGACTGCGTCACAGAGAGCTTGACCACGTAGAGACTTAAGAAGAAATAGAACTTCGAAGGCAGATCGTCTTCGGTAGAGGGGTTCGAGGGATAAACGTTGGCACATGGAGAGATAGGAATAATAGATTTGTCTGTTATCATATTATTGTTATGTTATCTTATAGATTGTTATGTTATCTTTATTATTCTAAACCTCTTCATTGTTAATCAACCCCCTTCTACTATCCAACATACGAGGGCTTTCTTTGTGTTCTTTTATTATTACTTTTATAATTATTATTTTTTATACCTCTACTGGGCACTATCTTTTTTCCCTTTTTTATTTGAATTGGAGGATTTTCGTGGTCAGTTCAGATCCGAAGCCCCCAACTCTACACACAGTCTAGATAGAACTATGAACTTGACTATAGTCAAGTTCAAAATCAAGTAGTCACTTTGACAACTCTATGAACTTGACATTGCCTGCATGCTGACTCTATCTCTTCCGTGGTGTTAACCACTTACGGTTCTAAACCGCTTCGCCTTAATAAAGCTATTTTTGGAGGACGAACTTTTACTTCTTTATCTCAGTCAAGGAATAACTCCACCGTTCACTTCTCAAGAAAAACCACAAGTAAAAAAGAAGCAACAAAAGAATTAAATATTAATTAGTTCAGTTCGAGTAACTTTTCTCTTAAATTATTCAGTAAAATATTCTGTTAACTGTTAAACAGTTGCTCCACTCACCAAATTTCAGCTTCACTTCTGTTTTTATATTATTTATTTATTCCATTTCTTCTTCTACCTTGGAGACACAAAGAGAAGTGACATTTGTTCAATTCCGACCCGGAATTATTAAAGAAAACGTTCAAAATTTGTTTAAACGTAAAAACGTTTACCCGAAAATAAATATGCATTGTATCTTTAATATAAATGTAAAAATAACAGGTACATTTTTTCTCAGTGGTCCGGGAATTATTTATTCGGAATATTACTTGCGGCAGTATGAATAATAGAGATGAATATTTTGCTTCCGAGCTTACCAAAGGTAATGGAAGCTAAGAGATCGATCTTAAGAACGAATGTTTTTTTTTATGTCTCCGATTTCAAAAATTCCAAGACACAAATCCGTTTCAGAAATCAGGGATCATTTTCTGTTCCATGTCTATCTGTCGCTCAATTTTTGCGGATCAACATATCTTAAAACTACTTAATTATGACCTAACTTGTATGGTAGGTCATAATTAGCCCATTGTTGGTCCCATTTAAGTTTCAACTTTCAGAGCTCATTTGTTTCTCTTCCACATGCGCACAAACATACATTTATTTACACTTATATCTTCAAAAGTACTCATCTGATTTTTATGAAATTTCGATGGTTTGTTGAAAGTAGACCACAGATAGCACCAGATTAATTCCAACTGTCTGCGTAGTTTTAATTCTGCCTAATTGATGTTTAATTTATGTTAAAAATCAAAACAATTTTGACATAATACAAAAAAACACTAATTGGTAGTTTATTTAAAAAAAAACAACATAAGAATAAAAGTATATTTTAGCAGTAAATACAACAAATATAGATTTATGGGAATAAAACAATTTTATAAAACCACAAAAATCATACCATAAACAAATAAATCAATCAAATATATAAATAAATAAGAACGTCACCTGGCATACAAACGTCTATCTAGTGCTATTCAAGAACACCCTCTAGACTACAAGCACCTGGACCCTGGACCTCAACCTAACATTATCAACTCAATTCAACCTCAACTTAATATCATCAACTCAATTCAACCTTAATTTATCATCATCTACTTAATTCAACCTTAATTTAACATCATGAACTCAATTCAACCTCAACTTAATATCATCAACTCAATTCAACCTTAATTTATCATCATTTACTTAATTCAACCTTAATTTAACATCATCAACTCAATTCAACCTACTTAACATCATCAACTCAATTCAACCTTAATTTATCATCATCTATTTAATTCAACCTTAATTTCACATCATCAACTCAATTTAACCTCAAATCAAAAAGTCCCTTACACCTTTAATATATATTTATATTTCAAAAATATAAAAAAATTCTACTCTACTAGGATTATTAGTAACTAACTAGATTTTAATCGAAACCAAAACAAACAAATTTGTTTAAAGTGCCCTGTCATGAGCTAATTAATTCACTTCTTTACCTTTCAATATTAAACAAAACACCTGCTAGTTAGAGTAGGAAATTAACTAAAAGAAGACAAACTTGTGCGCGTTAGGTTGAAATTAATAAGGCACAACCAATGAACTATAACATCGACTTCCATTCAAATTAATTAATCGGACAAAAAGTATTTTTCTTTGTTCAGTTTCGCAAACAATAAGACTTACAGATATGAAACTAAATGTTGCCGGATTTTAAAACGCATTTCTTATAAGTGAGATGCAAATGTTAATTTAGAGATCTAGATATTAAACAATTTCTAGAAATGATTTAATAATAATAAATATATAAATATAATGAAATAAAATAAATAAAAATTATTAAAAATAACTGAAAATAACTGAAAATAGAAACTTGGGCATAAGTAAATAAATGAAGATTCAATGAAGATCTAAAATGTTTGTCAAAGGTAGACCTAGTGGTGGCATGTTATTAGGTATAAAAGACGGTTATGACCCTAATTTTTTGAACTTTTCATGTATTGATGATAGAGGCGTCGTAAGAAAAACCAAATCTAGAATAGTTGGAGATGCAGCCCGTGAAGCATCCAACCTTTATACAAAACAATGTAGTGAAAGTAAGAGGTTATACTATGAGGCCATATCGGCAGAGTTTCTTTCAGTATCAGATTAAAGTCAGTTCTGGCAGTTAGTAAATAAATTAAAGGCGGGTAAACATTTTCGAGCCAATAGTATAAGTCTTTCTGAATTTTGTAACCATTTTCAATCACTACTAAATCCATCCCCTCATCCTTGCCCAACTTTGTACGCCGAGCCCTTCATAGTCAACGTTTTTTTGGATCAACCATTTTCCCTTGCCGAACTATCAGCAGTTATAAGCTCGCTAAAAAACAAAAAGTGTCCTGGTTTTGACTCTATCGCTCACGAGTTTTATAAGTGCGCTCCTCCTTCATTCACTAGTAAACTTCTGTCACTGTATAATAGGATTTATGAATCCGGTGATATTCCGTCGTCCTTTTCTCGCTCCCTCATTATTCCGCTGCATAAGCAAGGTGACAGAAATATTTCAACTAATTATAGAGGTATTTCGTGTTTAGATAGTATATCTAAAATTTTCACAGCAATGTTGCAGAAGAGACTTGAGAGATATATTCAAGATAACGATCTCTTAAGCGAGTTCCAAGCAGGGTTCAGACGTGGGTACTCTACCGTCGATAATCTATTTGTTCTGTCCAACATTGTCAATCTAGTTCTCGCGAAACCAAAGAAAAAAGTCTATTGTTTTTTTATTGATCTTAAAGCAGCTTTTGACACTGTTAATAGATTTTCCCTGTATCTTAAACTTTTTAACTTAGGTATTTCTTCGAAATTCGTCAATGTTCTAAAACGTATGTTTGCAACATCTAAATCAGCTGTTAGAGGTCAGTCAGGCATTTCCGATTTCTTCTCTGTTGATTCTGGTCTCAGACAAGGATGTGTCATAAGTCCTCTCCTTTTTTCTATTTTTGTTGATGATCTTCCGCAAGTTCTTGAAGGTGGAGTTCGAGTAGGTGACGTCCGTATCAATGTTCTTATGTATTGCGACGACATTGTTATTATCAGCGACAACCCAGTTACACTTCAGAGAAACATTAATATTCTATTGGGATACTTTAACCAGTGGAACTTGATACTAAATCCTAATAAGTCTAAGATAATGATTTTTAGAAAAGGAGGTAGACTGGCTGCGAAGGAGCGATGGTATTACGATGGAAAAAAGATCGAAGTAGTAAACAAATACAAATACCTTGGGATCTCTCTCACTTCCAAATTATGTTTCACTGATCACCTAAAATCTTGTATAGCCTCCGCCAAATTGGGTATCAACACTCTTTGGAACAATTTCATTTGTAACCAAGAAGTTCCTTTAAAAGCGAAGTATCGAGTTTTTAATGCTGTTTCACGTGCCGTAGTTTGTTACGGTTCTCAAGTGTGGGGCTTTAAAACGTATGAAGTGTTAGAAGTCTTCCAACGTTACTTTCTGAAGAAGCTTTTTTCTCTACCCGAACAAACTCCTAGTTATTTGTTGTATTTAGAAACTTCATTAGAGCCCATCCTTTTTTATACATTTAAGCTTCATGTAAATTACTGTCTTAAAACTCTGGACCTGCCGGCTCATCGTCTTCCCAGAATCGTCGCCGAAGAAGTAATTAGGTCGCAAGTTTCCTGGTTCGCTTCTTGGTTGGAAATGTTCAATAAATTCGATATAAACTTTACATCCGATAATATGGTGACTTGGCGTGCTCAGTTGGAAAATCTAAAGAAACAAATGAAGATTGCCTTTAGAGAAGATTGTTTGTTAAAAGCAAGTGTTTCAAATAACTTTTTACTGTACAAAACTCTGGTAGAAGTTGACCAAAATTTAGGTTCTCTATTCGGGTGCAATTCTGGTCTTAATTTAAGGTTAAATGATCTTCGTCTTCTGTTTAAAATTAGATGTGAACTTCTTCCCCTTAAAGCGATTCCATGGCTTAAAAAGGACGAGGAAGATGAGAACTGTCCATTCTGTGCTCCAGGAGTAAAGGAGTCAATGTTTCACTTCATTTCTGAATGTCCTAGGTACGAGTTAATTCGTAGAGAGTTGTTAGGCGACGTCATTGTCTCTGGTCATCGCATTACTGATATTTTATTAAGAGAACATGCAACAGTACTTAATTTCTGTAAGAGAGCCCTGTCTTACCGTAATGAAATGTTAGCGCCATAAAGTTCCTGCATTAGATTTATTATTTTATTTGATCTTTTATTGATCTAATTATTATTTTTCTTCATTTTTTTTTTTTTTTTTTTTTTTTTTCTTTTCTAAACTTTACAATTTTTAAATATTTATTTCATTCTAATTGTATTAGGTTGATAGAAGTAAAGTGTTTATTTATTTATTTTATTTTTGTTTAAAAATATTAAACAGACTCTGGCAGACGGCTATAGCCATGCCTATTTGTACTTTATATTAACATTATGTATTATAATTGTATTTATGATTTTGGAAGTATTAATAAAAAAAAAAAATAAAAAATAAATGAAGATATTTTTAAAAACATTATTTTCAACAGAAACAATAAATATTGCTTTGAACTTCCTAAATTAAAATATGTACAAATCCTGTTAAATTTGTTTAAAAGCATTTACACATGAATGCAATTTAATAATATGAAGCTAAAAACGGTAAACGTAAGTTGGAATAAAATAAAACCTTTAGCAGACATACGTCAAAATAAGAATCCTTTTGAATGATTAAATCAAAAACTTAACCGTCCGTTTAGCCCTTGATCATTTAAATGAACGTTAATGAAAAAATAAAGGGTCCCAGATCGGGTTGAATGACAAAAAAAAAAAATATCGAAGAAAAGTCACTCTTCATAAAATCTCCTGCTTGCTCTTAAATGAAGATTTATAGTACTACTTTTTGTCAAAATGTACCCCGTACCCAAAAAGTTCAATTTTCTAAAATCGTACAAAAGGAAACCGGATCAAATTTCGACTATTCAAAGAAAAGTGTTCTTTAAAATGTTTTTAATATTTATTCGCTCTCTTTATCTTCGTCATTTCTTTAATAAATGCTTCTATAGCTATGACCATTTTTGCAAAAAAATTCAACCTCGAGAGTTTAAATATCCGGAGAAAAGCTTATGACATTTTATTTCTAACAAAAGCTCTCAACAAGTCTATAAATTGTTCCTATGTCACTCAGCAAGTAGTTATCCTGCCTCAAAATCGTCGGTTACTCTAAACGAAAGAGCTGTCCCACGTTTCCCCGATCCCTCGCTCTCTTTATTTTTTTAATGATCATGGTCTTCAGCGTGAAACCGTTGATTCATTTCAAAAACTTAAAAACGTATTCCCCAAACTTCTTGAAAAATAATTATTTTAATTTCTAGTCATCGTGCTTAAGTTTTAACTAATTATTAAGTTTTATCATAATTTGTTGGTTTGATCTCGTGTAAGTATTTTTTAAGTGATATTTTAAAGATAATTTGTGTGATGAGTGTATGTTTGTGAGTTTTCAGGTTTTTTTTTTTGTCTTTTCTAGTTTATTTTGTTTTTGTTTCAATTTTTTTCTGTTACAATTATAAAAATCATTAACTCTACCAATTTTAGTCATGTTAATTCCTGCTCTGTGTCACGCTTTCCTCCTCAATCCTTTGCCCAATCTCTCCTTCTATCCTAAATTGTTCTATTATTTTTTTTATCACATTGTATTCATATTAGATTTTATATTACTCATGTCATTTGGTTTTGTGCCTCTCACTTGTGGCCTGTGTTCGGCTGTTGAGAGCACTGTATAAATAAATAAATAAATAAATAAATAAATAAATAAATAAATAAATAAATAAATCAGCAATAGAATCAGCAATAGAATACCGTGTTTTTGCACACTGCAACCAGGTACATAACCCAAGGCCCAAACCAAGGCACATCCCTTGGTGTCTCTCACTAACACAACTTATGTAAATAAATAAATGTGTGTGAGTGCTTGTTGGTTGATGTGTACACCTCCAGAATTAAGATCGGAGTCCCCGTGTGACTCTATGCTAGGGCTTAGTCTGATAGATTCTTGGTGGGGGAAAGCACCACTAGACAGAAATTCCAGCCTTTGCTAGCCTAAGGTCTACACTGCTTTCCGAGAATATTCTGGACTTGGCTTCCCCGTTACAAGACTAACTCTGCGTGAATCTAATGGACTAATGCGGAGTAGAATACGAAAAATGATCAGATTGAGATTGCTACAGAAATAAACTCCTAAAAATGGTTCAAAGAAATCAAAGGTATAAAATAACACCGCCAATATTAATTCAAAGAAAATTTGTAAGTCAGATCTTTATCCTTATTTATATAAATTTTTTTCGTTCTAGAGACATGATTTTCGTTCTATAGAAACACTTTTATATAGAGAATTGTGGGGACATACAAAAAAATTCGTCATATACAGATTTTTGTTTTACAGGCGTTCGTTATAAGGAGGTCCAACTGTAATACATAATATGTATGTAAATATTATGTGTATTTCATTTTACAATGATAATTATTCGGTACGGAAGGGCTTAAGCCTGATTCCGCTGCCGGGTCTATAAGTAAAGATATTGAGCGGACTGTAGATATAGGGTGGTAAGATAGGGTCTTAAAATATATAGTAATAAAATAAGTAAATACACAAGGTGAATGAATGATATGATGAATATAATATAATTTATAGAGATAAATAAATGCTTAGATAATGAATTAGATATAATATAATAATGATAATTCCTAACTGTGTGGCGGATGCAATGATGAGCGTGTGTGTGAGTGTGTGAGATGAAGGGTCGTGTATGAAGTGTGAAGCGGTGAATTGTGTTCTGGTAAGGTATCTCACTGGCACTGCATGATACTAATGATAATGTAAATTAATAATAACAGTATTGTAATAAATGATTGGATATCCAAAAGTAATGTATTAATATGAATAAAAATAATTAATGTTTGTGAACAATTGTGGACTTCCACGTGTAGCGTCTGTTACCATGTGTCAAAGTGTAGCGTTCTTCTTAGCGTGTTCATACGTGCTTTGAGGTAACGGTTGTTGTCAGGGTTGACAGTATATCGTTGGCCTAAACGGAGATCTATCCTAATAGCCCTCAAAATTCTGGGGCTATAGATGCCAGAACCAGGCGAAACTGTAGCCAGTGTTGCAGGTTTGTCTACCTAGGCGTGAGACGACGAAGCGCTGGTTTGCCTATCTCATAATATACATAATAGTCACATAATACTTGTTCAGAGGCCTGAACAATAATTATTTTAGAATTATATTTTAAGCAGTTTGATTTCTACATACATAATACATTTTAAACATACTTTCTTTTCATTTCCAAATTTGTTGGCTTAGAATCAAAAAAGCCTACTTTTTTAAAAAAACTTTTATCAGTTCAACCACACCATTATAACCCTTAGGTTTGCCAAAAATTTTAACTTTATTCTTAATAGAATAAATGATTACATTAACTCGTCCCTTAAGTTAACGTAAATTTAATTCAATAATCTTAATAGAATTAAAGTTAAACTTAGATAAAAAGTTTAAATCCAAGAAAATATCTCTAACAAAAACCTCATTCCCAAGAAGAATTCCCAAGAATTTATTTAGTTTCGATAAAATATTCCAATTAAATTAGGATACGTTTGAATATTTAATTTTTCAACTTTTTAAGAATATAATACAATGTAAACTTTTTATTCCTACAATACAAATGAATAAACTAATTCTAAAATATAATAACCAAGACTACACTAGTTTGTTATTTCTACCGACATTTAAAGGAGCTTATAGTTCTTATAGTTAGAGATGAATATACGTAGTTCGATAAATCACTATGAATATAGTCAGGATGCAAAAAAGTGTCTGACTAACATCAAGCTAGAATTTTGTGTATAAGTAAATGTTTTGGTGCCTTTTAAGAATATGTGGTCGGCTAAGTTCGTCTGCGGGACATAGCTTGGCAATAGGCATTTGAAAAAAACATACTGGTGGAGAGCGGCCATGTCCCGTCCTTTTTGGTGGACAGTGTGATTTTTATGATCCTGAGTACGAATTTAGTTAGTAGACCAATATTCAAGTTGATGGTAGTTTCTCACTTATAAATAGGTTAGTTAGTCAAATATTACTCCAAATCAAAGTCCCTATCAGGGGACAAACTACCATCAACTTGATTTTTAGTCTACTAACTAAGTTCGTACTCATGATCATGAAAATCACATTGTCCACCAAAAAGGGCGAGAAATAGCCGCTCTCCACCGGATTGTTTTTTTTTTTCAAATGCCTATTGCCAAGATATGTCACGCAGACGAACTTAGCCGGCCATATATTCTTAAAAGGCACCAAAAAATTTACTTATATACAAAATTCTAGCTTGATGTTAGTCAGACACTTTTTTTCACGCTATCTCCTGGACTATAATATTTATTGCAGAGATGTTTAGATTACATAAAGAGCAATTTAGATTCCAACTCAAGTATTTTTTGCATCCTAGCACGTACTTTATTTGATTTTATGCTTGTACAAGCCATTATTATCTAATTTATTTAATTTTACTTCCAAGCTTGGTGAAGGAAACCGAAGCTACGTGATCGTTCCGAAGAACGAAAACGTTTTAGGTCTCTGATTTAAAAAATGCCAGGACAGAGATGTTTCAGACATCAGGGAACATTCTTGGTTCTTGGTCTGTTGTCAGTCTTTCGCTCAATTATTGCAAACCAACGTATTTTTAAAACTACTCGTCCGATTTTAATGAAATTTGGATGGAAGTTCAGAATTATTAGTCCCATTCTTGGTCCCATATAAGTTTCAACTTTCTACGCCCATTTGATTCTCTTCCACATCGGTTTGGTCTCTTTTCGGGATCTTTTCAGTCGATTTGGGCCAATTTCCGCCAAACACAAAAAACCGCGAGTCTCTGGGTGGTCTAGAAGTATTTAAACATTTTGATTAGCGAGTCTGAGGGTTTTAGTTATGGTGGGTGAACTTAATTTCATTTAGGTAAGCATTTTTATACAATTTTTTGCTTCCGAGTTTACCGAAGGTAACGGATCGTTCTGAAGAGCGAAAACATTTTAGGCCTCTGATTTCAAAAATTCCAAGACAGAAATCCGTTTCAGACATCAGGGAACATTTTTGGTTCCGTTTCTGTCTGTGTCTGTCGTTTAATTTTTGCGAACCAACGAATCCTAAAAACTACACGTCCGATTTTAATGAAATTTGTATGGTAGGTCATAATTAGCTCATTGTTGGTCGCATATAAGTTTCAACCTTCTGCCCTAATTTGTTTCTCTTCCACATGCGCACAAACATACATGTATTTACACCTATACCTTCAAAAGTACTCATCTGATTTGCATGAAACTTTTAGAGTTTATTGAAAGTAGCCTGCAGATATCCCTAGATTAATGTGAACCGTCTGCGCTGTTTAACTTTTGCTAAATTGATAGTTTAATTTATGTAAAAATCCAAACACTTTTGACAGATTATTAACAGGGGAAACAATTAGACAATAATGGCTTGCAAAAGTATAAAATCAATAAAGTACGTGATTCGATGCGAGGAAGCTATAAGCTCCAATTGGCAGTCTATTTTTACAAATTTGTATACTTTTTTTCATAAAATTGAACCTAAATCTGTGGTCACCCATCAAAGAAGATGTGACCACGCCCGATGCTGCTTCCTCTACAAGCCACAAACATTAAGTCAACAATTCCCACATTCTCCAGTGATGCAATGTAATATAATAACCTAAGCTATTTAATATTCTGGCAACCAAGATGGAGAATTTAAGTATAAATTTATGTCAGTGAGCACTATCATTTTGCTTCCGTGAACTCTGACATTTTGACACAGTATCACGAGTATCTATAGGTAACTCAACTTGTAATACTAACTCAAAGTAATTAGAACTAATTTCAGGTTTCTGTTTCTAGTTCGTGAACTGAATGTTAGTTGTTTCCAAAGCTTGTTAATTACATTAACTCAAAACTAAAATTAACCCTTGATATTGCTATCATTTCATTTAAATTTGTCAAACAACCTCAACCGGTAATCATTTTCATTTGATAAATAACAATTAATTATTAATTATTAATTAATTGATTGTAATTATGATTAAATGTAATTAATCTAGTCACGTTGTACAGAATCAAATTAGAATTCAGCAGGGAAATCATGTTTGGTTTTATTATTAAATATCTACAATTTTTTCCCATAGCACATAAAAACGAGAAAACGGCAGGATCATTACAGCTAAAAGTTTTTAATTCCAGCCGCACGCTTGTTTTTAAAACAGTTATAAGCAACACAGTAAAAAGAATATAAATTTAATAATCTCAAATGGGTCTAGAAGAGGTTGAATTAGCCCTCCAAATATTTTGTCGACAAGTCAAGCCACACAAAAACATACAAACTAAATCATAAATTTTAACTAAACCAAATTTTAAAAATCAGTCAGAGACAACTCAGACAACCATTCTCATAAACGATTTATTACTTAGCCCAGTGTTTTCCATTTATTAGTTTTCGAGTTTTCGTAGATACATTAAATTATTATTTAAAATTTTATTCAAATTTATCATAAAAATAACATCTCCTTGGCGGGTAATCGAACCCAGCCTCTCTCCCTCTCCGTCCACGTTTAAAGCTGTTTTCTCAGGAACTAGATTTTATCCGGGAAAACGGCTTATATCGTTAGATTTGTATTTAAATGGACTGCATTTTAGAATTTTTTAATCATAATCGTCGGAACCATTTTCGAGAAAAATTTATTTTCACTTTTAGTTTGAGTTTTTGGGGAGTACCGCCCCTTAAATTTGGAGCTAAAATTAATTTCTCGATTTCTGAACATGTATGCCAAAATGGAATTTCGCATCTGCATATTACAAAGAGACAGACAACATACAGAATTTTTTCAAAAAAACAATTTTTTTGCACTCTCGGGACCTCATAACATGTAAATCCATCAAAATCAAAATTTCATGCTATCACAATACTTTCTCTTTACATGAATAAGTATAAAAAAAAGGTTTTCTGAGTGAATAGAAAATAGAGTTAACATTTTTGCTACGTTAAAACAGATGAGAACGTTGGGGGTTTATCTGGAAACGACACAGATCATAATGGAGGGAAGGCCTGTCATATCCAGACTGACATGTATTACAGCCTGTCATTCTGATAATATTTGGGGTTTTCGCAAAAAAGTAATTCTTTGTAAAAAAAAACCCTCCAGCTTTTTCTCAAACCTATTAAAATCTATTTATATGAGAAATTAAACAGTAAATAAATGAGAATGTCCGAATTTTGAGCCAAAATGACTCCATATTATAGAAACTTATTGACTTATCGGTGAATACATATGATTTACTGGAGATAATGACTGGTTACTTTATTATCATTGGAAATTGCATAATCTATGTTAAATTCAGGTTTCTAGGTAGCAGGGAAGTGGGTCAAATATAGATTACAAAATTTGTCTTTAACAGCCTGAGAGCCGGCGTGGCCGTGTGGATTAAATTACTTACCACGTCTGCCCGGCCATCACGGCATCAAAGGTGGTACAAGGTCGTGGGTTCAATCCCTCGCCGTGACTCTCTTATTTACATGGCTCACTAATGATCACATCATACCAGCTTCGGTGATACAATGTACAGCGGTATGATGTGTGAAGTGGCTGCAACGGGAACTGTGGCTTAACTCTCTACTATGGGGCTAGTAAAATAGGCCTAAAAGATGGCCTAATTGCTAGGTTCAAACAAGTGGTTCGTCCTACCCTTCTTGTACTATGTAGTACTAGGACCTTACTACTACTACTACTGTATCTGACAGAGAAATGAAGCTCATTAAAAGCGTTTGTCAATATGCACTTTGTGAGGCGTTTGTTTTTATCTTGCTATTGTTATCATAGTCCAGGAGATAGAGTGCAAAAAAGTGTCTGACTAACATTAAGCTAGAATTTTGTGTATAAGTAAATCTTTTGGTGCTTTTTAAGAATGCATGGTTGGCTAAGTTCGACTGCGGTACATAGCTTGGCAATAGGCATTTGAAAAAAACAAACCAGTGGATAGCGGCCATGTCCCGCCCTTTTTGGTGGACAATGTGATTTTCATGACAAAATTAGTTAGTAGACCAAAAATCAAGTTGATGGCAGTTTGTCCCTTGATAGGGGGAACACTTTGATTTGGAGTAATATATGACTAACTAACCTATTAAGTGGAAAACTACCATCAACTTGATTATTGGTCTACTAACTAAGTTCGTTCTCAGGATCATGAAAATCACATTGTCCTCCAAAAAGGCCGGAACATGCATGCTCTCCATCGGTTTGTTTTTTTCAAATGCCTATTGCCAAGCTATGTCCCGCAGACGAACTTAGCCGACCACATATTCTTAAAAAACACCAAAAGATTTACTTATACACAAAATTTTAGCTTGATGTAGTTAGACACTGTTTTGCACGCTATCTGGACTATCAACTCCGCTTTCACACTTATTTTCTATGCTGACGCTGACTTGTTTTTTTTTTATCATTACTCTTATTCTCCTTAATGTCATTGAAGGCTAGCATTCACGGTAGACTGTCAATTGGTGTGGCACATAGCTTCCTCGCACCTATCACGTGCCTTTTTGATTTTATGCTTTTACAAGCCATTATTGTCTAATTAATTGTACTTTTATTGTCAAAATAGTTTTGATTTTTTACATGAATTAAAGAATCAATTTAGCAAAAGTAAAGAGCGCACACTGCACACGGTTCAAATTAAACTAGGGCTTTCTACAGGTTACTTTCAAACTATAAAAGTTTCATTCAAATCAGATAAGTACTTTTGAAGCTATAGGTCTAGATAAATGTAAGTTCGTGCGCATATCGAAGATAAATAAATGAGCACAGAAGGGTGAAACTTATATGGGATCAACAATGAGCTAATTATGATCTACTTTACAATTTTAATTAATATCGGACGTGTAGTTTTTAAGATATTAATTAAGACACACGTAACATTTTAATGTTTTTGACAAAATAGCGTGGAAAATTAAACAATTTCCACAAGTCATATATTTTTGTAATCTACTCTTTAATACCTTTCATTTGATACTCCACTCAAAATTTCTAAAAAAAAAAAAAAAAATCACGTGACATGAATTATCCGAAATTTTAGATTTGAATGGCTGCTAATTTTGAGTTGACTATATTTCTATACAGTAAATTTTCATGTTTTTTGATCTCTTTGATTCAAAAGTGATTGCAGCCGAACAGAGTGACAGACAGACAGACACAAGAATGAAACTATAAAGGTTTCTTAATATTTTTGTTTTACCAACGAAAACCTAAAAACGAAATCTTCTTATCACTGTCCACTTTCAACCCAACTATTCTAATGCAAAAAGAAATATCGTAAATTGATAACGAAGAAGAAGGATTGTCCTTAGGATTTTAGACTGTTAAAGTTGACTGGAAGTTGTAATCTCAAAGTTTTGTACTTTTGAATTTGATTTTACTACGTTTTTATTAGCTTGCTTTCTTGTTTGTTTGTTTGTCCGGTACAAATCTGGCAATCGATTTCTAACTAACTTCCCGAATAGCTAGACATTAGAAACTTTTAGCATAGCTCAGAACACGATGACAATGCATTATTTTAATCTTTTAGCCATCATTCAGCAGAATTTAATTTGGTTTTCAGCAAATTTTACTGTATGGAAAGTTAGTTCGGAAAAAATCCGCATGTTATTTTATTTGTTTTGCCATGCCCCATATTTACGCAATCTTCATTTTGACGGGTTTCAAATTTGTGATTTTTATAAATAAGAGATAAAAATTGAATGACAACAAAACAGGAAATATATCGATTATATATTTCAAATATATCGATGGCATGGTTTAGATTTGGTGTTGGGGAGATCCGTTGTACAAAGATTTGTCCTTTTATATAGGTTTAAGATCAGCTCTCTAGATGGTTGTCATTTATGTGAAGTAAATAAATTTGGAACTATTTTTTTTTTTTTTTTTCACTAACATTATATATTATATAACAATAACAATTATATTATCAACATTACATACTTACGATTCAACAGAAAATTTAAAAACTTAGTACATAAAAAGTTATTTTATCTTGAAATTATATACAGGGTGGTCCAAAAGTCTCCCCCCCCCCCACCCCTCTGAACTTTTGAACGGTTTGAGATAAATTAATGAAACTTGGGGGATATGTACCATGTAAAGGGAAGTGTGTAATCATCCACTCGCGTACTAGGGGCAACGACCATTTTGCCCCCAGTCACTGAAACTTACCATTTTTACAACTTTGCCCCGCTGTAGGGGGAAAAATATTGGAGATAGAAAAAAAAGATTAAAGTAAAATATTTTTATTTCTTGCCGCAAAATCTCAATCTGCTATCAAAAATATACACCCTAGATACAAATTTTAAAGTAAGGTAGCCTGGGGGCAAGATGGGTGATTGCATGAAAACAAACTTCCCTTTACATGGTACGGATCCCCTAAATTTCATTAATTTATCTCTAACCGTTTAGGTTTTACAACGTATTATCGGAAGGGTTATTTTGCTATCTTTGCCCCCCCCCCCCCTGTAGGGGGCAAAATATTGGAGTTAGAAAAAATAGTTTCAAAGTAAAAGTTTATTATTTTTCACCGTAGAATCCAAATATGGTATCAAAAATATACACTCCAATTTGAAATTTTGAAGTTGGGTGGCCTAGGGGCAAAATGGGTGGTTGCCCCTAGTGGGGGATTGCATGAAAACAAACTTCCCTTTGCATGGTAGAGATTCCCCAAGTTTCATTAATTTATCTCAAACCCTTCAAAAGTTAAGAGGAGGGGGGGGGGGAGACTTTTGGACCACCCTGTATAATATGTATTAAATTCAGATTGAAATAAAGAATGTATGCAAAACAAATTCAAGAGAATTTCTACACAATGGAGCAAACCAAATATAATTTGATCATTTATTTCAACTTGTATAATTTTATACTGACTACAATCAAAGTTCAAAATGCATTGTTCCAGATTATGCAGAGGTTTTTCCCCCCTTTACTCCTATATTTATTGGGTTATGTTGCCAGTGAATTCGATACATAACACAAAACAACCAAAGTTAAATTCAATATAACAGAATTATTTACACACCATTTTCCCTAAATTGAAATATAAAACATATATGAAGAGGAATAAACACACGAATAACATACAAATTTGGGTGAAAATATTTTAAGATTATCATTAAGCGAAACTCGTAAGCAGATTTAATATTTTAACTCCAGTCTACGATAGCAGATCGTGTAAACAAATACCCACTCTGTTTTCCGATACGATTTGATTCGACATCGTATCGTATTTGAAAACAACGGAGTATGTTTACATCCGATATAATATCGTATGATAAATGTGAATATCGTATATTGTAAACAAGGCCTAATTCAAAAATGAATTTTGGCTTTAACAAATAATAAATCTGTTGCTAAATAAAAAAAAAGATTTAATTTAAAAGCCTATAAAAACCTTTAATGCTTAAAAGTGCATACAAATAAAGATTTTCAATACAAAATTGATGATATTATAGTACATTACGCGTCGAGTGCGGAAAGTAGCATTTCGCATACGAGTGTGGAGTTTGCACCCGAGCGATAGCGAAGGTGGTAAAACCACACGAGCAATGCAAAATGCCGTTTTCGCACGAGTTGCGTACCGTACTTTATCTACGATTGTTAGATTTAAATAATAAATACAGAAACAAATAAACTTGCTGTATGTATGTTCGTATCTCTCTCTTGATAAAGATGGCATTAATTCTTGAGTTGTATTTTTTGCCGAATTAATTATTTCAGGAGGAGTATTATTCTCCACATTTTCGTCAAAGTCACTTGATTCACTCATTGTTTTTCACTAAAAACTCGATATAAACAGTTACTTTAATAAAAGTAACTTAAACAAATTAGTTTTGTTAAATGTAAACAAACTCGCTAATCGTGCGTAAAGCTGAAGAATTCCTCTTCTTTACCGCACTAGTGCGGTAAAGAAGAGGAATTATTCAGAACTATGAGACGCACATGCGCAATGAATACAAGTACGTAAATAATCACTTTCTACGCATCTAAACAAAGATATAATGTTTATTTTTCGTATCAATCGTAGATAAAAACCTTTAAGATGTGATCTCGAGGATTGTAAAATTAAGTTTTATACAATTGTAATTTCTTTTTTGCATGTTCATTAAGGTCCAAACACAGGATCAAATTTGTTTGTCAAACATGTTTGTTAAGGCAGTTTGACAAGTAAGCATGATATGGGTGAAGAAGTTTGTGAGTTTGATGGGTTTCTGATGAAAGAAAAGTAGTTTGTGGACTGATGGCTTGACAATTAAAGGCATAATTTTTTAATTTTCAAACCTTCTGCGCTTATGTTTTATTGATACCAGAGCGTAGGTAGGGTTTAGGCTGTTGCAAAAGAATAAGTAAAAAATGAATATTAGTTTCATATGAACTTCAATAAAATAATAATAACAAATTTAATTGTCCTTATGTACATGAGTACCAGTATTAACGTTGGTCCTTTCCTGGTTGATGGGTCGTTATCCTGGAAGGTGCTGGATCGTGATAGTTATTTTCTTTGTTTGAGTAGACGAAACCTAAAAAACTTTTCCCATTTGGTGTTAATTGCATCTGAACATACGGTGTTGGTCACTTAACCTTCGCAACTGTCTTTTAACTCTACTCTGTGGAAGGAGTTACCTGGCTTATTCGGATTACGGGAGCATGTGCATTTGTTCCGTTCGCCGAACACCGTGGTTCGGGCTCATAATATCTACACCTAAACCATTATACTGTAAGAAGTATGACAGTGGGGTGTGAGCCTGAAGACTGGCACACCATTAAGAGGACGAATGAAGACATTTATAACTTGAAAATCCAAAAATTCAGAAACAAGATACTATTATGAGAAACATCATGTCCAAACTACTCATCTGAAATTCATAAAACTCAACATCAAGTTTCTAATCCCACAAACTTCATCCACACACATCAGGGACATGCCGTTTGTATTAGCCGATAAACCAGTAAATTTCCAGATTTATAAGGAGAAATTGTATAGGAGTTCAACAAATTAGACAAAAAGTATAAAAACCCACACACATCAGGGGGAGGGACATGCCGTTTGTATTAGCCGATAAACCAATAAATTTCCAGATTTATAAGGAGAAATTGTATAGGAATTCAACAAATTAGACAAAAAGTATAAAATAATATATTTAAAAAAAAAAAAATAAATAAATAAAAACACGCATTTAAAAAACATGGACTAAAAAGATGAAAATTATTTTGCTTCTGAGCTTACAGAAAGTAACGGAAGCTATGCGATCGTTCTGAAGAACGAAAATATTTTATGTCTCCGATTTCAAAAATGCCAAGAAAGAAATCCGTTTCAGACATCAGGGAACATTTTTGGTTCCGTGTCTCTTAACAAACGATCACAGTATATGCTGACCTCACTAAAGATGAAAATCTTGGATCGCAATCAACTGATTTTTGTCATTTGTTGTTCTATTTTAAAAGTTTTTCACTCGAAAATTGTTTATTATTGATACTAAACACACCACGTACCCTCTTGAATAATCTAAATTCGAGTTAAGTAGTAAAAGAATAAATAAAGTATTATTTTTCTGTACGGGAGGCCAGGTTAAGTAAGTTACCGTGAGGCCAGACTTAATGTCACTTTGGTCGTGCAATATTAAACCAACTGCCGTTCCATTTACTACCGCAATCTCAGTCTGATTAACTTTACTTCCAAGGTCAGGCTGGACTCGCCCGTTTTACCTCTTTCACTATAAAATGTTATTTAGACTCTAAGTTTCTCCAAGATAAGGTTTTTTTCCCTTAAAAAATGCAAAGTCTTCGTGCTTTTCTCATAATTAGATATTCTTTTTAATACTTTATTCTTTTATTATTATATTTTTTAGTAAATTCATAAATATAAAAAAAAATATATATATATATATATATTATCATAAGTTTGGATCCCTGAAGGGTCGGAAAAAGAAGAAAACTAGTGTTGTTTCATGTTAGATGGCAACGTTTCGGCTACTCTAGCCATTTTCCAGCCTATATCCTATATATTAAAATCTTGTGTTTCAATTTAAAATTCGTGATATAACAGTTGTATCTATAAAACTGGGTCTCTATCGCGGAACTAGTAGTTCACCACGTTCATAGTCATATATGTGAAAAAACAGGTGACTAGCATTGATAACAAACAATCACTGACAAAAATAACATGATATATACTAAAACATTCAAAATAACAATCTAAAACTAACTATAAACTACATCACAGTAGGTAACAGTAGACTAGTAACAGTTATGGTAAGGTGTCATTGAATAAATACAAAGATATGGAGATATCTTTGTATTTTCTTTTCTGTCTTGGAATTTTTGAAATCGGGGACATAAAATATTTTATCTCCAGTAGGGAAAAAAAGTTATGATTTTGAATTAGTTTAGAGGGACTAAAACAGGTTTTTTTTATCCCTGAACTCAAAAAGTAGGGAGAAAAAGTAAAAGTAGGGCGAAAAAGTAAAGTAGGGCAAAAAAGTAAAGATTGCAACTTAATTATTTTTATAAATAGTAGAAAATGTATGGCTAATGTAATGAAGTTGTTGAAATCAGGTTGGCGGCACTGCGCTTTTTTGACCATGTTTATCATTGTTTACAACATTATAACCTGCATCTAAATAACCTTCTATTTGAGTTTAATTCCAATTCTTATTTGTTTTTAATATTGAATCTCTTATATCTGCTATTAAGTGCTAATAATTATTGTTATTTATTAAAATATTAAATAAAAACTGTGCAATGGACGAAAATGTGAATCTTTTTTTTACTGGAGATAAAATATTGTATGTACCTCGTGAGTAAAGTGCCATTATTCCCCTCGCGATAATTATCTCCCTCGGCTGCGCCTCGGGAGCAAATTAGAGTTATTCCCTCGGCTGCGCCTCGGGAATTAAAAATTCTAATTCCCTCGGCTTCGCCTCGGGATTTAGGGACCATGGTTCCTTCGGCTTCGCCTCAAGAACCAACTTATTCGCTGAGGGAATAATGGCTTACTTTAATCCCTAGGTGCATAAATAACTATTATCTCCAGTAGGGAAAAAAATATATGATTTTTAATTAGTTTAGAGGGACTAAAACAGGTCTTTTCATCGCTGAACTCAAAAAGTAGGGAGAAAAAGTAAAAGTAGGGCAAAAAAGTAAAGATTGCAACTTAATTATTTTATAAATAGTAGAAATTGTATGGCTAATGTAATGAAGTTGTTGAAATCAGGTTGGCGGCACTGTGCTTTTTTGATCATGTTTATCTTTGTTTACAACATTATAACCTGCATCTAAATAACCTTCTATTTGAGTTTAATTCTAATTCTTATTTATTTTTAATATTGAATCTCTTATACCTGCTATTAAAAGTTCTAATAATTATTGTTATTTATTAAAATAATAAATAAAAACTGTGCTATGGACGAAAATGTGTAAGTGAGAAAGTTTACTAAGAGTAGTATGCGACCAATTTTTACATATTGGTATCGTTCAGAAAATGAATCTAACATTCGACTTAGTAGTTAAGATTTAATATTTGATCAATAGTTAAAATTTAATATTCGACTAAATCGGGTTGACTAATCAAATCAGAGATACTATTATCTAGATAGTTTATCCTTAACGATACTTCATTCAACTAAAACTTTAGGTGAGTTTGTGAAAAACATTGTCGAATTAAAAAATATGGCAAATTCATAATATGTAGAAATAATTCAATCATTTTTCTTCTTTGTTAATTTATTTATAATATACTTAATTGTTTGAGAAAAGAGTTTGTAAATCTTTGTTTATATGACGTAACCAAATACCCCCCCCCCCCCCCCCCAAAAAAAAAACCATTAAAATTAAGAGAAAAAATAAGGAAACAAATCTTTGATAAAACAGATTAGATATTCTCGCTTTGTTTAAGTTAATAAAAAAAAGAATCGAAAAAAACCTCAACTCGTTCAAAAAAATAAAAATTTATTCCGGTTTATCCCACACCGAAATTGAGAGGGGAAAAAAATAGAGGCAAGAAATAGAGGCAGAAGATAAAAAAAAAAAAAAAAAAATGGAGGTATAAACTTGAATAAAGCATGCACCAGAGCGTTTATATGAATAAATATAAGAGGTAAAGAAACGTGGGCGAACAAAAATCGTTCACGTTCGAACGTAGATAAATGAGGAAACGTTAAAAAATATAGGCTAAGGCTTTTGTTCCTATTTTTCTTATCTCAGCAAAAAGTATCTTTTTTATACTTTTAGTATCTTAAACGCAAATATTAAACAAGTAGTCGCAACTAATATGTGTACGAACTTTAATTACATTACCTATAATTGTTAGATTATTTGAAGAACTATTATTAAAACGATAAGTACAATAAAATACAATTAATTAAAATAAATCATAAAGGGAAACACAACATCTCCCCCCTCAAAATAAATCTTTTTATGATTATATTTTTTTAGAACAACCCTTTTTTTGTAACATGGATATGTTTCAGCTCTGGGAGACATTTCCGTCACGTAAAAAACGACATGACAAATGTGACGCTTTTAAATATCGTGCCAGGAAGTTAGGATTTAACAGGAGGTCGATAGGTTTTCATTTTTAGTACAATATTTTGACGATAGAAGGGATAAAGTTTTAATAAACAACATGATAAATGTGACGCTCTTAAATATCGTGCCAGGAAGTTAGGAATTAACAGGGGGTCGATAGGTTTTCATTTATAGTACAATATTTTGACGATAGGAGGGCTGAAGATTTAATAAACAATATGCAAAATGTGACGCCTTTAAATATCGTTCCAGGAAGTTAGGATTTAACAGGAGGTCGATAGGTTTTCATTTATAGTACAATATTTTGATGATAGGAGGGCTGAAGATTTAATAAACAACATGCAAAATGTGACGCTTTTAAATATCATGCCAGGAAGTTAGGATTTAACAGGAGGTCGATAGGTTTTCATTTATAGTACAATATTTTGACGATAGAAGGGATGAAGATTTAATAAACAACATGCAAAATGTGACGCTTTTAAATATCGTGCCAGGAAGTTAGGATTTAACAGGAGGTCGATAGGTTTTCATTTATAGTACAATATTTTGACGATAGAAGGGATGAAGATTTAATAAACAACATGCAAAATGTGACGCTTTTAAATATCGTGCCAGGAAGTTAGGATTTAACAGGAGGTCGATAGGTTTTCATTTATAGTACAATATTTTGACGATAGAAGGGATGAAGATTTAATAAACAACATGCAAAATGTGACGCTTTTAAATATCGTGCCAGGAAGTTAGGATTTAACAGGAGGTCGATAGGTTTTCATTTATAGTACAATATTTTGACGATAGAATTTATCCCTTCTCTACTCACAGGGAGAGACAGAAGAGGGAGGATTCGTTTTTTGGTTTTAAATTATCTCAATCCATAGTATGGAATTCATGTTTTTATGTGCTGTTTATTGACGAGGTTTTTTAACTGATGAAAATTGTGATTTTTTTATTCTAAATAAGACAATGCCATAGGAAATATTACCAGCCTGAAGAAGCTCTTAGTTAGGGCGAAATATAGCTGTTGTTCTTAGAGAAAAGAAAAGGAGGAATTAGCTCATTTTATTCAACCCTAAACGACCCAAAGAAAATATATAATTATATATAGTTTTCTATACTCAAATCAAATATAAAATTAAAGCTTTGCCTCTACATTGGTCAGAATTGCAAATTTGTTGGATACTTTTATGTTTCAAACATTCCAAAAACCTAATCCGGCGATAACTTTTGTTTCATGTATACATATGTATATGAATTTATTTTTATTTTATTATTTTTTTTTCAGAGGTGATCGCGAACATGTTGCGAATGGGCGCAGCATCAATTTCAGACATTAGCACCGTAAGCACAGCAAATCTCCCTTTCATCTATGTATATGTATAGTGTGTACTTGTGTACATAGTTGAACTAGTGGCAATTGAAATGGCTCTTCTCATGGAAATAGGTGATCAGCTTGAAAAGCAGAAGAGCCCACCATATTCTGCTTAGACTCAATGAGTACCCTTCAAGCTATTGAACACCCCTCATAATACCCCCCCCCCCCCCCCCCCTCCAAAACCCTATTGTTATCTTCATACGTATCTTTACTGTTAACACCTGCAAAGACTACCTGTGAAAAAATGCTTTTGGGTACCCACCAGGGCATCCCAGGAAACGAAAGAGCTGATGGGGCTGCGAAGAACACGACTTCGTTACTTCCTAAACACAACTTTTGGCAGTCGAACAAATTTTAAGGTAGAAGTAGAGAGGTGGATATTAACGAAGTGGGAACAGATGTGGAAGGATGTACCTCCTCCACTCTACCATCACGATGACAACAAGTTACAGAGGCAAGACTAAGAATTGAACACATCCACCTTATACATGGGCCATTTAATGAACCAGGAACCTCCACCCATTTGCGATAGGTGCATAGGACCCCTGTCATTCTACATGACAGTCCCCCGCATTCTAGACATCTCCAACATACAATCGTTTACGTCGAAAGCAAAAGCTTCCACCAGTCCTCAAGCCCCGTTAACACGATCCAAGTATACTTGGACCAAGTCAGATTTGACTCTACTTTCAACATTTAAGTTGAGTTGGATGGGACAAACTAAGTCATGATGTCTTTGGTATGCAAGGTGCTAACCAATTTACCACTGCACAGTAATTTAACTTAATAGACTGTTCTTCATCGTAGTTACGGGTTTCATACAGATGCAGTTTCGCAATTTTACGAGACCTTGACACTCACCGCTTCTTTAATATGGTAACGTTTTAGTGATGTCCCTCAAGCCTCGTTTACACGATCCATGTATACTTGGACAAAGTCAGCTTTGACTCTACTTTGACGCTACTTCCATCATTTAAGTTGAGTTGGATGGGCTCAGACTTTTTTTTATCCAAGTAGACTTTGATGAAAACATAAATGGCACCTGACAAATTATGAGAACGAGCAGTCAAAAAATGACAAAGATGTGAGGTTGTGCTGGGTTTTGTTTTCTAGAAGGTTATATATATGACCACTGTTAATAAGTACAATTTAGCTGGGAAGTTCTAGAGGGAAAAACATTTAACACAATCTGTCTTGACCTCTACTTTATAGTGTATCAAAGTTCCACTACTTGGACCAAGTTTACTTTGATCGTAACAACCTAACTTCAAAGTTCCATAAACACTTCGACCAAGTGAATTTGATCAAAGTGACTTGGACCAAGTATACTTGGATCGTGTAAATGTAAACCATGCTGCAAAGTTCCACAAACATTTAGAACAAGTGGATTTATTCAAAGTGACTTGGACCAAGTATACTTGGATCGTGTAAATGTAAACCATGCTGCAAAGTTCCACAAACATTTAGAAGAAGTGGATTTGATCAAAGTGACTTGGACAAAGTATACTGGGATCGTGTAAATGTAAACCATGCTTCAGAGTTCCACTAACATTTAGAACAAGTGGATTTGATCAAAGTTAATTGGGCCAAGTATTCTTGAATTGTGTAAACCCGGATTCAATAAAATTTTAAGTGACAATCCAGAAAGTTTTCAAAATATTTTGTCCAACTATCATCAAAACTACTTTGGACAAGGAAGTTTAAATTATTTAATGGACAGCTATAACAATTCAGTGTAACAGTTATTTAACCTCCTAGCCAGGCCGAGAACACCGTTAGAGTGGAGGATCTAAACATTAACTTTAATGACTAATATTTGTTGACGACTTTGTGTGGTACTTATCGAACCCTAGAACTTAATAAATAGTACTTATGATGTAGATATTGTCATATAAGCTCATAAATTTTAACACTTTGTGATACGCTGATATAACAATCGCTCAGAAATACGTTCGAACATGTTTAACATAATCATAAGCATACATGTTAAGCATTAGTTTTTCAAACACATTCCTGCTTGGAATTGCTTTTCGAATTTATTCGCCTCTAGCAAAATGGAGATTAAACTTTTACGATTTTTTTTCACGAACTAGAAAAATTCTCGACTTACTGACAGCTTGACAAGCATTTCAACCAAAGGAGAGACAGCACAGACACCACCCGTGACTATACGATTGGTACAAGAAAGCGATAAGTTTTATGAGGTGCTCAGAAACTATCCAGAGCTACTGCATGAAGAAGACGTGTTTCGAGAAGTGGTAAAACACTCCACCACCCACCACCTCCAAACGGTTGGAGCTCCTGTGTACCAAAAGTTCCGACGTCTGGATCCTGCTAAACTTAAGGATGCCAGACAAGCCTTTGATGAAATGGTTGCACAGGGGATTTGCAGACCATCAAGAAGCTCCTGGGCCAGTCCTTTACATATGGTGCGCAAGAAGAATGGCGAATGGAGACCTTGTTGTTGTGTTGTCATGGATAACCTGTCATACAATAATATTAGTGGAGTTGTTTATTATCTCTCTATGTTTTTATAATGTTCATTCAATACAAATGATTTAATCTGTGTTCTCTTAATTAATAGTTATTCTTGTAGCCTTATTCTAAATGTATTACGGGCGAACATAACATGGTGGCAGCGGCGGGATCGTAGAAGCGTGAGTAAAGTATATTGTCAAAATTTTACTTTAAGTTTAATTTCCCGAATTTAAAATTTTGTTTACGTTCTCGACTATATTGAAAAAAAAATATGTCAAAGGAAAAAGAAACTCCGGAGATATGTTTTGACGCGAGTGTAAATACTATTAAAGACGGTACGTCCACATCGTTTTCGTTTCCGAATGTAGTGCCGCCGGGGCCGTTTTCTTTTATAAGCGAAGAATGGCCGTTGTGGAGCAAAAAGTTCGAAAGATACAGGGTTTGCTCGGGGCTTTCGGAACAAACTGACGAACGCCAAGTAAATACGTTTTTATATGTTATGGGCGGCAAAGTAGACGATGTTTTATCCTCAATAAAACCCACCAGCGCAGAAATAAATAGTTACGCTGCTCTTGTAAAGCGATTCGAAGAACATTATGTTAGAAAAAAGAATGTTATTTACGAGAGGGCTAAGTTCAATCGTCGTGTTCAGGAACCGGACGAGGCCGTGGAGCCGTTCATTCAGGACCTGAACAAACTGGCTGATACATGCGCGTTCGGTGAATTACGTGACGAGTTGGTTCGAGATCGGATTGTAGTCGGTATTCGGGACGGAAGGTTATCCGAAGTGCTGCAGATGGACGCGGAGCTAACGCTAGAAACAGCGGTACGTCGGGTTAAGCAGGCTGAAGATGTCCGAAAGCAGCAGTCGGTGGTCCGTGGAGAGTTAACGCCGAAAATCGAGGTCGAACGAGTTACGAGTCGTAGCCGAGGCGAGTCATCTACTGGAGGGTCGCGTCAACGGAATTTGTCGAGACGGTCTAAACAAATTGAAACTTGTAAGGCTTGCGGTAGGGTACATGAACCAAGAAGGTGTCCTGCCTGGAATAGCACGTGCCGTAAGTGCAAGAAACGTAGACATTGGGCTAAGTTCTGTCCTTATGTGAGTTCTCAGGTGAATGCTGCAAGTCAAGGAGAAGACCAGGACAGCGAGGACAGTTACTACCTAGGAGCGGTAGGGGCAAAAGGCAATGAACCCTGGAGAGCCAAGATTGGTTTAGAGGGGCGGAGCGCCGTTTTTAAGCTAGACACCGGAGCGGACGTCACGGTCATTGGCATGGATCTATATAGGAAGATCGGAGCGCCCGCGTTGCGGCCCTCAGATAAATCACTAGTCGGTCCGACGGGAATGAAAATTGAGGTAAAAGGTCTGTTTACTACTAACTTACGATGGAAGGAATCCAACTCAGTGTCCCGGGTGTACGTGGTGGTAGAACCACAGGAACCACTCCTTGGAAGAGAGGAAATAAGTTCATTAGGAATGTTAGCCTGGATTAATAGTTTGAAGAGAACACCTCCGAAAATAGAGAGAAAGAGGATTTTTGATGGCTTAGGTAAACTGAAGGGCGAGTATAAGATAGAGCTCGAGTCTGAGTTCAAGCCGTTTTCAATTAAGACCCCCCGACGGGTGGCGTATCCTCTTCTTGAGAAAACTAAAGAAGAATTGCTACGGTTAGAAAGAGAGGGTGTAATCACACGAGTAAATGAGCCTACCGAATGGTGTGCGGGTTTAGTAGTCGTTCCGAAACCTGGAGGAGCGATCCGGATTTGTGTGGATTACACGGAGCTAAACAAAGCGGTGAAACGAGAGCGCCATATATTGCCCTCGGTTGATGAGTGTGTAGCAAGGATAGGGGATGCAAAAATATTTTCAAAGTTAGACGCTAGAACAGGTTATTTTCAAGTAAGCTTAGACAAGAGTTCTCGTAAGATAACAGCCTTTTTGACGCCGTTCGGAAGATTTATGTTTAACCGATTACCAATGGGAATTACGAGTGCAAGCGAGCATTTCCAGCGCCGCGTGTCGGAAACCTTGGAGGGCGTAGAAGGCGTGGTAAATCTGATGGATGACATTCTAGTGTTTGGGAAGGATCAGGAAGAACATGATCGAAGGTTAGCTATTGTTTTAGATCGGCTATTGGAAGCTGGCATCACGCTGAACGAAAAGAAGTGTTCATTCCGGAAATCTGAAGTTAAATTCCTTGGGTACGTAGTGAGTTGTGATGGGCTGTCAGTGGATCATAGTAAAGTGAAGGCTATTGTGGCAATGCCGAGACCGGAAAATGGGAAACAGCTGCGGAGTTTCCTTGGTATGGTTACGTATCACCTTAGATTTTTATCGCATTTAACAGATATGACAGCACCGTTACGTGATCTTCTTCGCGATGACGATTCGCTGAGTGGCTGGACGGACAGTCATGATCGTGCGTTTCAGGTAATCAAGGAAAATTTGTCTAAACCACCGGTACTTGCCCTGTACGATCCAAAAAAGGAGTCTAGAGTGTCAGCTGATGCATCTTCGTACGGTTTGGGGGCGGTATTGGAACAATGCCAAGGTGGTGGAAAATGGAGGCCGGTTCATTTTATTTCCAGATCCCTAAATGATACGGAGAGAAGGTACGCACAAATTGAGAAGGAAGCTCTTGCGTCTACCTGGGCTTGCGAAAGATTCTCAGGTTATCTTATAGGGTTACCAAAATTTCTTTTACAAACGGACCATAAGCCGTTAGTAGCCCTGTTAGGTTCCAAACCGATAAGTGACCTTTCTCCGAGACTGCAACGGTTTAGAATGCGGTTGTTGGCATTCAATTATAATGTTGTGCACGTTCCAGGCAAAACTTTGTATACTCCGGACGCGTTGTCTCGATCGCCGATCAAGGAAACTCTGGCTGAAAGTCCTGCAAAAGAAGAATTTCTGGTGTTATCCTTGAGGCAGTCCTTGCCTGTGAGTGACCAAAGGTTGCAAGAGGTGGAGGCTGCGCAGCGAGCCGATCCTATATCCCGTAAATTGTTTGAATTCATAAAAAAGGGATGGCCGAGAAAGGAAGAAATACCATTAGACTTGAAACAATTCTACGCGTGTCGCGGTGATCTTGTGATAACCGGAGGGTTGATCACAAAGGATAGAAGAATTTTTATACCTACCAGTTTAAGGAAAGATATGTTGGACAGACTACATGGGGGTCATCTAGGCATAGTTAAATGCAGAGCCAGAGCCCGAGAGTCGGTGTGGTGGCCCGGGATATCCATGCAGTTACAACAGTTGGTGGAAAATTGTAAATCTTGCATTGAGAAGAGGAACACTCCAGTGGAACCTCTGAAACCGACGGAGTTGCCGGAAGGACCATGGATGATGGTAGGCGTTGATTTAGCTACTATTCTCGGTAAAGAATATCTGATAACAGTCGATTACTTTTCACGGTATCCGGAAGTATTTGCGTTGACATCGACTAGTAGTAGCCAAGTCATAAGTCGATTGCAAAGTCTATTTGGGCGCTTGGGAGTGCCTAAGATAGTTCGGTCCGACAATGGACCACAGTTCCATTCCGTCGAGTTCGAGACGTTTGCAAGATCATACGGGTTTAAACACATTACAAGCAGTCCAAGGTTTCCCCAGAGTAATGGTCAAGCTGAAGCAGCGGTGAAGGTCGTTAAGAACATCCTATCCAAAGGCGGTGACCCACATCTAGGTCTCCTTGCATATCGTTCTGCGCCAACAGAGGGACGACCTAGTCCAGCGGAGCTTTTGATGGGACGGAAACTAAGGACTACGGTTCCTACTCTACCTCGAAGCTTACGGCCGAAAACAGTTCGCTTTGGACCTCTGCGTGAAAAGGGGGAAGAAAGCAAGCAGAAAATTAAATTAAATTTCGATCGTCGCCGTAGAGCTAGAGAGCTTCAGCCGCTAAGCCGAGGACAACATGTGTGGATACCTGACCTAAGAAGGTATGGACATGTGGTGCGTAAGGCGGACGAACCTCGAAGTTACATAGTTGAGTCGCAGGGAAAAAATATAAGACGAAATCGAGCTCAGCTTGTGTTAGCTCCACATGAGCCAGGTATGGTGGAAGCTCCAACCTGGGCAGAGCCAAAAAAGCTACCTGCTCCTCTGGATAGTAACCCGGAAGAGTGTGAACATCCGCCTACTCCTAAAGGAGCTACCAGAACCAGATATGGCAGGATATCAAGACGTCCCGTTAGGTATCAACCTTAAAGAAAGGGGGATGTTGTGTTGTCATGGATAACCTGTCATACAATAATATTAGTGGAGTTGTTTATTATCTCTCTATGTTTTTATAATGTTCATTCAATACAAATGATTTAATCTGTGTTCTCTTAATTAATAGTTATTCTTGTAGCCTTATTCTAAATGTATTACGGGCGAACATAACACTTGTGGCGACTATAGGAAGTTAAACGCAGTTACGGTGCCGGACAGGTACCCACTTCCCCATATCCAAGATATCACAACAAATCTTCATGGAGCCAAGATATTTTCCACCATAGACTTAAGAAAGGCCTATCATCAAATCCCAATGGAGCCGGCAGATATACCGAAAACCGCCATCACCACACCATTCGGTATGTACGAGTTCATTAGAATGCCTTTTGGACTACGCAATGCCGCACAGACATTTCAAAGACACGTCAGGCAGGTGCTAGCTGGTCTCGATTTTGCACAGCCGTACCTCGACGACATCCTAATAGCGTCAGAGAACGAAGAGGAGCACATAGAACACCTCAAGTTACTCTTTCAGCGATTAAGCGAGTACGGTGTAGCAATCAACATTGCTAAATGCGTATTTGGACAACACCAAGTAACTTTCTTGGGACACGAGATCTGTAGAGAAGGTGTGAAACCACTCACTAAGAAGGTTGAAGCCATCAAGAACTTCCCTAAACCTCAAACCATACAAGAGCTTCGCCGATTCATTGGCATGGTGAACTTTTATCGTCACTTTATACCGAACATTTCTCGAATTCAAGCACCTTTGACAGCACTGACGAAAGACGCGAGGAAGAAAGACCAAAGACCGGTACAGTGGGACCAAGAAACAGACAGAGCTTTCAACGAATGTAAACAAGCCTTATCAGACGCGACAGTACTGGCATTCCCCTCGACAAACGGACAGATGTCACTTATGACAGATGCATCAGACGTAGCTATAGGAGCCGTGTTACAACAACGAGACGACAATGCTAGACCGATCGGATTTTTTTCGAGGAAACTTACTGCAAGCCAAAAACAATACAGTACATACGATAAAGAACTACTGGCAGTGTATGAAGCAATAAAGTATTTCCGCCACCTTTTGGAGGGACGAGAATTTACTGTATACACTGATCAGAAGCCCTTAACGTATGCATTTCAACAGAAAACAGACAAAAGCTCACCCCGACAAATTCGACAGCTAAATTTTATAAGTCAATTTACTACTGACATCAGACACGTTTCTGGAAGTAAAAACATTGTAGCGGATACACTATCTAGACTGGAAGAAGTATTTACGGGACAAACAATTAACTATGAGACATTAGCTAAGTTACAGGAGACAGACGATGACTTGCAGAAATTTTTACTTGACAATAAGACAGTCGTACGACTTAAACTGACTGACATCCCTAATTCAAAATGGAAGGTTTACACAACAACGGACGGGAGACCTTTTATTCCCGAGGCAGTACGAAAAACAGCTTTTGATTTAGTTCATAATCTGGTACATCAAGGAAGAAGAGCTACATCCAAAGCTATTAGGCAGCGATTTTTCTGGCCGAAGATGAATGCGAACATCTCTTCATGGGTTCGCACATGCATTCAGTGTCAGAAAAATAAAATACATCGCCATACCAAAGCCCCACGAGGAGAGTTTGTGGATGCGCCACGATTCGCACATATTCATGTAGATTTAGTGGGACCGCTTCTCCTTTCAGACGGATGCAGGTACTTACTAACGTGCATTGATCGGACAACACGATGGTTAGAAGCAATACCACTGAAAGACATTTCTGCAGAAACGGTAACCCAAGCTTTCTTTACCGGATGGATCACGCGTTTTGGATGTCCTGAAACACTGACTAGCGACCAAGGAAGACAATTTGAAGCGACAACATTTCGGAAGCTTATGGAATATTGTGGCATAAGTAAAACAAGGACCACAGCCTATCACCCGGAAGCTAACGGAATGATAGAAGCGGTACACAGAACACTGAAAGCTGCAATTAAATGCCATAACCCGACAAAATGGACTGATTCACTACCACTTGTGTTACTAGGATTAAGGACTGCCTACAAAAATGACTTACATGCCACAACTGCTGAACTGACATACGGACGCAATTTAAGACTCCCTGGACAGTTCTTTACTAAGACCGACTTAGGCCGAATAGACGACGCTTACGTTAGCAAGTTAAAAGAACAGGTAGAGAGGATTAAACCGCAAGGAATAAAGAGACATGGATCATCTGCAATATTTATTCACAAGGACCTAACTGAATCAAGCCACGTATTTGTACGAGTAGATAGAGTGCGAAAGCCATTAGAAGCACCCTACGAAGGCCCCTACAAAGTTATTGCTAGAGAGGCAAAGTGGTTTAAAGTCGACGTCAATGGCAAAGAAAAACATATTTCAATTGACCGTTTGAAGTCGGCGTACCTAGCAAACTGTGAAGAAGCAGTTCCGAAGGCTAAGAAAGTCACCTTCGCCCCTAACTCGCCCTAAACGACCAACTTAGAGGAAGGTCACTAAGGGGGGAGGTATGAGGTGCACTTGCACATCCATGGTTATTTATTATTTTTCTAATTTTTGTTGATTATTTTCTGTCAATATAATTCAGTCTCTTGTTGACATTCATACAAAATCAATGTGTCGATCTTTGTGTAATATGTTAAGTGTTAATTATTAGTATTAGTTGCGCGTTGCACCCCGCAAATGCCTCGTGTTTGATTTTTTTTTTTTATAACTGTTGAGGTTGTTGGGATAAATGTTTTAATAGATATAAATACTAAAATTACTAGGCATCGCGTGGCTCTATCATTGAAGCGAGCGTATTGCAATGAAATACTGAATATTGAAATTTATTAATCATGATGAATGTCATAGTTGAAGATAAGTGGAAGAGGGTTAGAGTAGGGAAGAGTGGGGGTACTCGGTACAAAGCTTTACTTCCTAAACAAACCTATACGACTATAACAATCTTCACCACCCGCGGTAGCTTTTAAACAATTATTATAAATGTATCTCGTCGCTACGCAAAGAATTTTGCTTGTATCAAGTTAAAATTTTGCATACCTGTTTCAATTGTGCATTAGATGGTGTATATGAAGTTTTATTAAAATCGATACGTTAGAACGTAAGATATCGGTAAAAAGGTTGTTTTCTCTATTATAAACGTTTAGGTCCGCTTTAATAGTTTTAGCGATCTTTATTAAGTCATAGCGGTGTCGCTGTTGGTTTTAGTAAAAAATGTTATTTGAAAAAAATGTTCATCTCATCGAATAGATGATGATAGAATCTTTTCCTGTCCTGAAATTCCAATTTAATTTGTGTACCTCTCGTTTACGCGAGCGTTGCGCGCGAACTCTTGGACGGATCACGCTGTCCAACGAACTTAGCCTGAGTATTAGTAAGAGGAACATGTATACCAAATTTCAACTAAATCGGTCAACTTTTACTCAAGTTATCGTCACACGCGTTAACGTTACTGACAGACAGACAGACAGACAGACAGACAGACAGACAGACACGGAACATATTTCGTTGAATGTAGGAAGCTCGCTACGCTCGCTTCAATTATATCCTTGTGATGCTATAGAAAAACTGTGAAATTATCATATATTAGCTTATTATTGGATTTTCATAATATCAAATAATATTTATCTCCAGTAGGGAGAAAAAATTAAGATTTTGGATTAGTTTAGAGTTTAGAGGGACTAAATAAAGAGTTTTCTTCCCTGAACTCAAAATGTAGGGAGAAAATGTAAAAGTAGGGCGAAAAAGTAAAGTAGGGAGAAAAAGAATGATTACCAACTTAATTATTTTATAAATAGTAGAGAATGAATGGCTAATGTTATAATGTTGTTTTAGGTTGGCGATACTGCTTCTTTGACCTTGTTTATCATTATTTTTAAACCTGCATCTAAATAACCTTCTATTTGAGTTTAATTGCAATTATTATTTGATTTTAATATGAAATCTATTATATCTGCTATTAAAAAGTGCAAACAATTATTGTTGTTTATTAAAATAATAAATAAAACCTGTGCAATGGATAAAGATGTGTTCTCTCCCTACTGAAGATAAAATATTGTATGTACCTCGGGAGTTAAGTGCTATAATTCCCCTCGGCTGCGCCTCGGGAGCTAATTAGCATTATTCCCTCGGCTACGCCGCGGGAATTAAAAAGTCTAATTCCCTCGGCTTCGCCTCGGGATTTAGGGACCATGGTTTCTTCGGCTTCGCCTCAAGCACACACTTATTTGCTCAGGGAATAATGGCTTACTTTCCTCCCTAGCTGCATAAATCGCTATTAATATTTCACACGTTTTCTACAGTCTTGAACACCTTTTCTGAATATTATTTGTTACCATAAAAAAATAAGTGTAGTTTACACTTTGTAATTTTTTGAAGTTATCATAAAAATGAACACCCAGTTCACAAAATTAAGAAATTATAATTATTTTTAAAAGTTAAAAAACAACAGGAATTTTTTCTAAAGAATTTTTTTTAAAACCCCAAAATAAGAAAATTCCCCCTCTTAAATACTCTATCTTGAGATGTGTAAATTCATACAAATCATCACCCTCTTACAATTAAATACGTTTTAAAAATATTAAATATTAAAAGTGGTTATATTGTTTTAATTTAAGTATTCCATTAATTAGAATGGCAGGCGAAGCATTGTTAAACAGTCAAAAAAGGGGCCACTAGAGTACAACGAAGAGAAATATTCACTCTGTTTAATTATGATATAGCTTAATTATTTAATTACTTTTTTAGGAGTTAAATATCATTTAATTTTTAACGTAAGTGAGGATTAGTAAAATGTTAAAATAATAAAACCTCGTGAATAAATTCTCTTAGTGCCATTGTGTGCAGCTGTACAAAATAAAAATTATACAATTAAGGGCTGTCCCCCCCCCCCCCCCCCCGGTAATAGTTACATTTTACGATGCTATATTAAAAGGTAACTAGTGTGTAACTCTTTGTAAAAAATGAAGGCCCTCCATTGAAAACAATACAAAAGAGGGGTTGTTGCGGCTTCTCAAAATAGCCAAATTACAAAAATAATCCCAAAAAGCTATTTAAGGCTTTCCTACTTATTCTAACAGAAAACAAACGAGAAAAAAATACATATACATACATAAAAATATATAGATTTCCGCAAGGCAATTTGAATTCTATAGTGAAAACTTTTTTAAAAATTAACTTTTAACTTTCGAAGTTCTAGTGTAACAAGTTCTGGAGGTATTGTCATGACAAATATTCTATAAAATAATTGCTTGCATACGAGTCTGCAAGAAAGTGAGACATTTTCATGTTTGTTGTCGTTTTTTGGAAACGCTTTTCGTGTATATGTGCCTAAGTAAAGACATGAAAATGTCAAAAAATTTGAGAGTGCAGATTTTTGCGTTTGTGTATTAGGAATTAAATCGAACATTATGTTGTGCACGAAGAAGAAAGTACTTTTCTTCTTCTCATAAAAAATAATAAAGGAAAATATAAATTGTATGTATGTAAGTTTATTAGGAAAAAAATTCTAAGGGTTATGGCGTTTGTCCGGTGCAAATCGGAGCAGTAGAAAAGAAGTTGTAGTTAACGGGGGAGGGGGGGCGCCGCTGGGAGAGAGAAGAAGTCGGGGCGTAGATCTAGTTACCACGCAAGGTGAAGATGTAGCCCCTACCTAACATGGCGAGCCCGCGGGGGGAAGGCCAAAAGCTCTCTCTACAACCCTCTATAGACTAGACTAAACTGTACTATGCGACTGCGAACTACCTCCTGCAACTTTCTAACTTCCTTGTAGCAGTGTAACTCTTTTCGACATCCTTCGGCCCTACCAAGAGCGGTAGGGGAAGGCCCTATAGCTGGAGACTTTTGCACACCTCCTATATCTTTCTAACTCCTTGTAACACACGGTAACGTTTTTGGCTTAGATTTTTAGTAACGCTTTTCGATTTTATGTAACAAAGCCAAGACAAGAAAATGTCAATAAAATACTAATTTTCTCCTTTTCATAAAAAAATCATTGAATCATGGATATGTTTTCGGGCATTAAATCCAGGCATTAACAAATCAATGTTTTCCATGAAGTAGAGAATATCAGAATACATTTGACTAATTGATATAGTAGATGGATCTTAAGGTGTGAAATTATGTCAAATTAATCCATTTTGATTAATTTGACATAATCCGCTAGGAGCGCTGTTATCATTGTATACAGAATTTAGAAACTACTATCTTCGAAATATAGTACTACAATGAATAAAAGCGAAAACCAATCTACCTCCTATTATATTTTAACTTCCTGGCACGATATTTAAGAGCGTCATATTTTTCATGATGTTTTTAGTGTGACGGAAATTTCGTTTGTCCCCTATAGCTAAAACATATCCATGTTATAATACTCTACCAATTAGTGTGGCACATAGCTTCCTCGCGTCCTAATTCGTATACTTTAATGATTTGATGCGGTTACTACCTATTATTGTCAAATTTATTTCATTTTCCTCAGAGCAAGGAAGGGGTAGAGGGAACAATACTATAGAATCGGGGTCTCAAAAAGTGGTTCATTATGCTACACCCCTATACTAAACCTCCCAAGCGGCAGTTTGGTGAACAGTATCGATATCTCGATAAAAACTCGAAATTTATCTGATATCAGCTGATAAGGATAATTATAATGTGATATTTTCTTACGACATTTAATATTTGAATACAGATTCTTTATAAATACATATGTACTTTAGTGTTAATTGTTAACCGAATTAATTATCTAGAGGCAGTTACGTTGATAATAACATGTAATAGTTCGTAGAAAACCAAAAGCAATCTTATATAAAACAAAATCGTCTTCTAAAGCAATCACATCAAATTTTCTCTTAAATTTTTTATATTTTGATATATTTGACATTTCGATAATAAAACAATCAAACAAAGCACAAGATGAGGTTAAAGGTTTTGTTGAAAAGCGTCCGTGGGCACGTAAGGACAAGGAATAGACCAATAAGACAAGGACCAGTGACCACGTGATCGTGCTGTTGTCACTTTAGTTCGGATTGAGCTCGCTTGAGAGGTTTAGTATATGGGTGTCACATAATGAACCACTTTTCAAATCGCATTGCTCCCTCTACCCCTTCCTTACTAGGTATTATTTTTTTATAAAACTGTCAAAATTGTTTTGATTTTTTTTTCATGAATTAAAGTATCAATTTAGCAAAAGTTAAAGAGCGCAGATGGTTGAAATTAATCTGGGACTATCTGCGGGCTACTTTCGACAAACCATCCAAATTTCATAACAATCAGATGAGTACTTTTGAAGATGTAGGAGTAAATAAATGTATGTTTGTGAACAAGTGGAAGAGAAACAACTCAGCACAGATGGATGAAACTTTTATAGGACCAACAATGGACTAATTATGACCTACCATCCAAATTTAATTTAAATTGGACGAGTAGTTTTTAAGATATGTTGGTTTGAAACAATTGACCGACAGACAGATATGGAACCAAACATTATCCCTGATGTCTGAAACGGATTTCTGTCTTTTTAGAATTTTTGAAGTCGGAGACATAAACAAATTTCGCTCTTCAGAACGATCGCATAGGTTTCGTTACATTCACAAGCTTGGATGCAAAATCTTCAGATTTGAGAAATAGAGGCTTTAAAATTATTAAAGGCCGGTAGATAAGAGAGATAAAAAAATAAGAATGAAATTGCTTGCATACGAGTCTGCAAGACAGTAAGACATTTTTATGTAACGCTTTTTGGTAAAGCTTATTGAGTTTATGAGCCAAAGTAAAGACATGAAAATGTAAAAAAAATTGACCGTGCAGATTCTTGCGTTTGTAAATTAGCAATTTAATCGAACATATGTTGTGTACGATGAAAGAAAGTACTTTTCTTCTTTTCCAGTTTATTAAGAAGTAATCTTTTAGCTTCGTCACCCTTATTTTTATAATGAATCCAAAAAATTATAGTACCTATAACAAAAATAAAAAATAATAAAGCAAAAAATAAATTTTAAAAAATTAATTAGTTATTAGGAATAAAATTCTAAGATTTATGGCGTTAGTCCGATGCAAATCAGAGCAGTTTAACAGAATTTGTAATTGAGGGGGGGGGGGGGCGGTTTTAGTAGAGTATTATCAAGAGTATTAAACTGCAATCATAACTTAGCCGACCTCTAAGCAGTGATGTAAACGAGTGCAGTTAGCTCCTACCTCTTTTCTATTCACCTAGTACAGTGTACAGCATTTTAGAATCGCTTGGGGAGGGGACACCCTAGCGACAGCGGTACCAAGCGCGGTAGTGGGAGACACTATCCTACCAAGAGCGGACAGACTCGATTGAACTGAACACCTCCTATACCTTCCTGAAACCTTGATTCTATATCTTCCCCATTCGTGAAACATAACGCTTTTCGAGGTTAATGTGCCATAGCCGAAACATAAAAATGTCAAAAATAAGTATACTTGACACTTAACCTTACATAATTTAATACAGAAACGATTTTTAACAAGTCTATATAAATAATAGGAGATTTCTTAATATACTTTTAACATTAATAACGATCTCACAATATTTCTCACATTTAAGTGTGAAGTTATAGTGTAATAGAGTTATAGGAGAAAGGAAATAATAGGAGGAGTGATTGGTTTTTGCAAGAAATTAAGTTGTAAAATCCGTATTGTTAACAGGTCGTGGGTTCTAGTTATTATTGGTTATCCGTATTTGTTTTCTTTTATCTCACCGGAATTTTCTCATTTTCCTTGTTACTATTATTCGGTTTAGTCGATTTGAAGGGGGAATTAATTGGCTTTAGGTTTCCGAGGTCGAAAAAAACCCTCACGCGATGATTCACAACTGGTTATTAGAATTGTTGCCTCGTGCTTTTCAGTACAGAGTGCCCGGTTTTTAACTACTCTCCCCTCAAAGTATCCGACCTGTTCCGAGCTTCCGTTATTCGGATGTAGTTATCATCGCCGGATTCTTTTCATTAAGAGGAATTCGTTTTCTGTAATTGGCTAGTTAGTAATTTCAAACGATGAATGTAGAAACAACTAATATCTATTACAACTGCATCGGGATTTTTAGAGGAAATGATTTCGATACATGCGCACATTTTGAGCGCTGCTTGCCAAATTATTTCATTTCACAAACCCCTTCAATGACCCATAGGACACCCACAAACGTGCAATAGCCATTATATTTTATATTGCAGTGTGGTTAACCTTTTAGTGTATACCTATGGACCCTCAATCTGGGCGCAATAACATCTACTAAGCACCCTCACCTATAATTTATTTATATATACACAGTCCTCTCAAAAGTGTGAAAAGAGACCCCTATTCAGGGAGAAGAGCAGCAGTAATTTTCTATTTCGTTTTTTAGGTTTTTTGGAGGGGCAGAGTCAGAATTTAAACCTTGCCACCTCGTAAAGTGGGGGCCTGGGTGGCTCGGAGGCTAGAACGCTTGCCTTGCGATAAGGCAAGTTAAGCAGCATCGAGCCGGGTCAGATGGTTACCGCAGCTCTGGGTTCGATTCCCGGACCAGGCCCCCCGCTCAATGTTCACCCAGCATTGTTTAAATAAATGGGTAGCTGCTCGAAAGAGTAGCGCCACCAGGTTTCGGCCTGGAAACCATGAAATACACTCTCAGTTCGATTCACATCGAAAGAGAATCAAGGTACACGACCAGACACTTCACTCTAATGTGAAGAAGTTAGGTTTCTAACCCGGGCTTGTTCAATGGGCCCACCTAAGTGGCCTACGTCTTCGGGCGTAAAAGCCCCCCGGAATAAAAAAAAAAAAAAAAAAAAAGTGGTGGGTTCTGAGAAAAGTGCGAAAAACTGCTACTATTATTCCAGTTTTTTGCTGACTTAAAAAAATTCGCACTATTTGGGAATATAGTGTAACCATGCAAAAGTAAACTACATTAAATTGCCTACGAATTATGAGTCTTTAGCAGTAAACAGTATCACAGCAGAGTGATATGAGAGGCTAGATGGAGAAACAACCGGATTACTTTAACAGAGAGGATGGTTTCACCCTTCCTCCGTCCCTCGGACCTGGAAATCATTGGTTAGCACCTGCGCCAGGCAGATAGCAAGAGGCGGAGCCATATTCACTTCCCGACTTCATACACCCTGAAGATTGAAACTGGAACACCGACGATGACAGCACCTGCGTATGATTGTATCATCCCGACAAAGGATTACCCGGAGTACAGGAACTCCCGGAAACTCCAGGTGCAATCTACGGTCAAGAAAACCAGTATAAATACGCCGTTCTCTCCAGTCTTAGTATATCCTGTGTTTGCTTCGAGTCAACAACACGATGTATCACACCCCTGAAGATGCATCCAGTAGTGCAAGCGAAACGTCGGACTTCAACCTCTTTGTGACTATGTTGTACTACTGCTTGTTTGTACTTAACCACTGAAGATAGCATGCTGAAACCGGTATGGCAAAGTGTAAAAAATACTTGTGATATAGACAAATAATGATGTTCCTAATACTTAAAAATTGTTTTATTTATTAAATTTAATATATTATGTAACTATAACAAAATCTCGGTCGAATATATTAATATTATAGATAGCTAATAATTACCAAAAAGTATGTATAACTTATAAAAATAAAAAAAAATAAGGTCTGTGTAATTACAAAGAAATGGACATCATACTTTTTCCTACACCATGGCTGTTATTTATTTAACATTTCTCAAACCGGTAGGAAGACATCAAAGATATTAACTTCTTATTGCATTAGTCCACAGATATTTCCCCTAAGTATCTGCATTTAATAGTTTATTAAAATAATGCTTTTGTTAAAGATTGCACGGAATGGTAAAGTGTAAAAAATACTTATGATGTAGACAAATAAAGAAGTCCCTAATAATCAAGTAGTGAGATCGGTTAAGATAATCATCGAAAAATGTTATCGATTTTTTTCAGACCATTTCATATGTACCACTCAAAAAGGCACAAAAACAATATTCACATGCGCATGAAAAACCACGAACCTAATTCGCTCCCGTCCAAATCCAAACTTTTAAAAACCGTTGAAAAAAAACGACAGAAGATGGATCGCTTAAGATGGACACATCGTTTGATTATGTAAAGTGACTGATTTCTTTTTATGATTTAAAAATGGGTCTTTTCGAGTCCGCAGGATTCTAAATATCACAAAATTTTATGAAACTGTGTTTTTTTAAAACGAGGAAACCGACTCATTACAAAATGTTTTTCGCATTTATGATTTATACTTGCTCAGTCCTGAGCTAAGGGTTGGCTAAAAAGAGGTTGAATGTTGGAAGAGCTCAATTTCGGGAGCGGTAAGTAAAGTTTACTTGTAAAGAAGGGGAAACGTGCCTTATCTAGGACCTCAGACTTCCTCCACTTGTTGTGTCTTATAAAAGTCGAAAAAAGAACTAGGGGAGAACACACAGCCCGCAGTAATGGGGTTATAGTAAGGAGAGTGGAGGCACGTCGAAATGACACTGTCGCAGTGTAGCTCTAAAGCTTTTATAGACACTTTTCCACGCCTTCCAACGTTCAACCTAATCTTCAAAAGATATCTGGGAAGAAAATGTTACAGGTACGTAGAAGAAGAAAAAAAAAACTTCTAGAGAACCTTGTTAAACTGGAAGAAACAAAATCTGAAGTAGATAGCAGTCTAGGATAAGGGAAGATATAAATGGACAGCACAGGATAGGATATGGCCACTTCAACGCTTCCTTTTAACATTATATGGACTCCAGACAATACTTAGTTATAGTTACCTCTTTCTTATCACCGTTCTCGATCTTATCAGGTCAACTACCTCTCACTTCGGGGATATCACACCGAGAGAGAGAAAAAAAAATCCCTTACTTTAGCACAAAGTGACACACGTTAGATATCGGAAAACAATGTGCACGTATTCTAGGCCTGAACATGATCAAAACGTGACAGTTTCACTTATCACTTTATCACCTTACAAAAAAGTGCAAATGTGGCAAAAAAGAGATATTGTTACAGAATCAATCTCTGATATTATCATTGTTGAAAAATAAATTGTTTTTCATTTCAGTAAAAAAAAAAATCTATCTCCCTCATTGTGAATAAATCTTCCTGGAATTATTTTTATATAGCTATTTATCTTTGTACAATGATACTTCTTTAGACTGTTACTCCCCTATGTTTTTTAGAATATAAATAAGTTTGACTAATTACTAGATAAGACAAAGGGATGTTTAGCCAAATATTCTTTGGGACAAAGGAATATAATTCTGTTTTTATAAGGGGAGTACTTATATATAAATATATTGTAAATTTTATTTTGTTCTGAGCTTACAGAAGGTAACGAAAGCTATGTGATCGTTCTGAAGAGCGAATATTTTTTATGTCCTCGATATCCGTTTCAGACAGATATCCGTTTCAGACAGATATCCGTTTCAGACAGATATCCGTTTCAGACAGATATCCGTTTCAGACAGATATCCGTTTCAGACAGATATCCGTTTCAGACAGATATCCGTTTCAGACAGATATCCGTTTCAGACAGATATCCGTTTCAGACAGATATCCGTTTCAGACAGATATCCGTTTCAGACAGATATCCGTTTCAGAAATAAAGGAAAAGAAAGGAAAGAAATCTAGTTAAATTTTAGAGAACTAAAATAACTTATAACTACTTGTCTGATTTTAATGATAAAAAAATTGTATAGCAGGTCATAATCCCATATAAGTTTTAACTATCTGAGTCTATTTTGTTCTCAACCACATGCCCACAAACCTAATTCACTGTTCTGCAAAAAAAAGCTTCAGAATGAAAATGTCCTTTACTAAAGTATTTTTGTGTGCTGAATCCGAATCTGTAGTCATAATTTCTCCTATGCCTACAGTTTTCTCGGAAAATGCGCCTAAAGTTCGGGAAAAATTGTGTTTTTGGGGATTTCAACCCAATTTTTCGCCCAAACAAAATTTGTAAAAACAAAATATATATATTGGGCGTTTTAATATCTCCAAACCACGAAGAACACGAATCTAAAGTAAAAAAAAATACGTGTGGTTCACAGGACACCCGGTAGGAACGAAGTTCCTTACATTTTTCATTAAATATAAATTATAAAGTCACACTGCTAAGTACGTATACATTGCTAACTACTTATACATGGCGGAGTTAGAAAAGAGACAAAATTAAAATTAACGAACTGTTTGTACCTAGCAAGAGTTAAGGAAAAATTAAAAGAAAATCATTATTTGTATAATTAAAGCAAGCGTCTTACTATAAATATATATTGAATATAAGAAAAAAGTTGATCATGATGAGTTTATAGTTAAAGAGTATGTTTGTTAAAGGATGTTGCATGGAAATAGGACTGTTTTCTACCTACCCGGCCTATTAATTTAAAATATTATTAATATATCTCTTCCCTACTCTAAAGCTTCTGCTTGAATCCGGTTCAAATTTTAAATGCCTGTTTCAATTATACTTAAGGCAATGTGTAAGAAGTTTTATTAAAATCGTTTATACGTTAGAACGGAAGATATCGGTAAAAACGTTGTTTTCTTTATTTTAAACGTTTAGGTCCACATTAATAAATTTAGCGATCTTTATCACTTCATAGCAGTGTCGGTGTTCGTTTTATTAAAAAAAAATATTATAAAAGTTGTTTGTCTCATAAAATAGATGAAGTTAGAATTTTTTCTTGGATTAAATACGCAGTATTAGAATAATATACCTAATATATTGAAATAAGCGTCAGCACAGATCAAGTTTACTTTTAACAAGACCGTGATTATATTTTCTATATTTACAAAACCAAGTGACATTTTTAACAAAAATAAACAAAACAAGTCAAGGAACAGGCTTCCTTAATAACATTTTTTCCCGTCTTTTTGAAGCTTAAGTTTACGCGAGCGTTGCGCGTGAACGCTTGGGCGGATAACGTTTTCCAACGAACTCAGCCTGGGCATTGGTAAAATGAACATGTGTACCAAATTTCAACTAACTCGGTGATCTTTTACTCAAGTTATCGTCATCGGTAGATTTCGTTACGGTATTTGTGTGACGGTGATTTTGTGAAGGTTATTTTGTGACGGTGATTTTGGTCGGTTTTTTCGGACCAGAACGTGCCATAAGGAACTTCGTTCCAAAAACAAAATCTGCTGATCTTAATTTTTTTAAATTAAATTAAATTTTCTTTAGGCCTGAAAGTTCGTTAAATTTTGCAGAACAGTGATTATCATTTCAATCGGACGAATTATTTTTAAGATATGTCGGTTCGCAAAATTGTTGAACGTTAGATAGACCGACAGGAACAAACGTGATCAAAAAGTTTCCTGATTTCTGACTTGGAATGTTTGAAATCAAAGACATAAAAAAGTCATTCATAATGATCACATGAATGAAGCTTCCGTTCTCTTTAATAAGCTCGGATGCAAAAATACCAGGAAAAAGAACTTAAATATCAGACAGTAATTTTGATTTAAAAAATGTAGACACATGATTTTCCATTATAATTAAACGATTTATGTGACAAATCATACAATATGTTCAGCGCTCAATTTACACATTTCCAGAATATTTAAATTTACACAAGACAAAATTGATTCGGGTTTTTCCCCCTCTTCGTTTTGGGTTATTTAATTCACAGTCTAACAATACATGACCGTACCCTCCTCAAATTATATTGGAGAGGGGAGCGTCCCCTCTCCAATATAAAACTTGACATCCATTTAGGCAACGAAAATTAAAATCTTTGAAAGCCATTCAGTGAGAGGCATTAACTGCTTCCATAGCAATATGATGTGACGTGTTATCATTTTTTAGTGAATATCATGTATCACACTAAAACAAAAGTAACTAAACTCTACGTAATCAAGTATATGTTTACGTAAACCTAGTATGTTTCAGACATCATAGTCCAGGAGATAGCGTGCAAAAAAGTGTCTGACTAACATCAAGCTACAATTTTGTATACAGGTCAATCTTTTAGCGCCTTTTAAGAATATGTGGTCGGCTAAGTTCGTCTGCGGGACATAGCCTGGCAATAGGCGTTTGAAAAAAACAAACCGGTGGAGAGCGGCCATGTCTCACTAATTATGGTGGACAATGTGATTTTCGTGATCCTGAGTACAGAATTAGTTAGTAGACCGAAAATCAAGTTGATGTTATTTTCACTCTTGATAGGTTACTTATTCAAATATTACTAAAAATCAACGTCGTCACTTATATCAAGGGGCAAACTAACATCAACTTGACTTTCGGTCTACTAACTAATTCTGTACTCAGGATCACGAAAATCACATTGTCCACCATAATTGGTGGGACATGGCCGCTCTCCACCGGTTTGTTTTTTTCAAACGCCTATTGCCATGCTATGTCCCGCAGACGAACTTAGCCGACCACATATTCTTAAAAAGCGCTAAAAGATTGACTTGTATACAAAATTGTAGCTTGATGTTAGTCAGACACGTTTTTACACGCCATCTCCTGGACTATCATGGAACATTTTTGGTTTCATGTATGTCAGTCTGTAAATATATGTTGGTTCGCAAAAATTGAGTGACAGCCGACACGGAACAAAAAATGTTCCCTGATGTCTTAAACGGATTTCTGTCTTGAAATTTTTGAAATCAGGTCCAAAAAAATGTTCCCCGATGTCTTAAACGGATTTCTGTCTTGAAATTTTTGAAATCAGGTACAAAAAAATGTTCCCTGATGTCTTAAACGGATTTCTGTCTTGAAATTTTTGAAATCAGGTACAAAAAAAAAATGTTCCGTGATGTCTTAAACGGATTTCTGTCTTGAAATTTTTGAAATCAGGTACAAAAAAATGTTCATTCTTCAAAACGATCACATTGTTTTCGTTACCTTCGGTAAGCTCGGAAGCTAAAAGGTACTGTAAAATACGACAGAAATAAACATGCAATATTTAAATTTATTTATAATATTTTTGTGAAAGTTAAAAAATGTTATGCTTTTATTATTATAAAATTTTATATTTAAAAAAAAAAAATATAAAAAAATAAAATTAAATATATACTTTTTTAAAAGAAAATTATATAGATAGGAATAAAGCAATTATTTAACGATTTATTATAATACATTTTATTTTAATATTATTATTAAATTCGAATCAAGTGACCCGAATATTAATTTTTATCTCAATTATGCTTGGAATATATATATATATATATATATATATATATATATATATATATATATATATATATATATATATATATGCATATTAATTTAGTTGCATGATTTATAATAATAAAAAAAAGTTAAAACATTTCCGAAAGTTATTGCGAATAATAATTGTTTCCTTTAGGTCTCTTAAAATTCTTTTTTAGATGAATTTAAAAAAAAAAAAAACTAATATACTGCGAATTAAAAGTCGGAAGAATAAAGAAAAAAAGATCTTTTTAGCTAAGTTGTAATTAAATTGGAACCAAAAACTTTGTCTTTATCACTTTAATGGGGATCAAGGAGTAATAGCGGATGCTTTAATTGTCGGAGGAAAAAGTTTTTTTAAATAAAAAAATTTGAATTACTTCCTTACAGAAATTTAATAATTATTATGCTAAAGAGATAACAAAATACTAATATGATTTGTTATTTATCTATTTTGTTTTTTAAACTAAATTCTGTATATATATATATATATATATATATATATATATATATATATATATATATATATATATATATATAATGTGTGTAAACTAGGCATCGCGTGGCTCTATCATTGAAGCGAGCGTATAGTAATAAATATGTATTGAATATTGAAAAAAAATATTATTGTGAATCATGATGAGTTCATAGATAATGGGTCTGGTAGTAGTGCAGCGGCTAGTAGTAAGGGAACCCCCCCATTCTTACTATTCCACTAACCACACATCTCTATTTCAATATTTATAATTTGTATCTCTTTGCTACAAACTACTGCATGTATCAAATTGAAATGTTGCATGTCTGTTTCAATTGTGCATCAGATGGTGTCTATGAAGTTTTATTAACATCGTTACGTTAGAACGTAAGATATCGGTAAAAAGGTTGTTTTCTCTTTTATAAACGTTTAGGCCCGCTTTAATAGTTTTAGCGATCTTTATGAATTCATAGCGGTGTCGTTGTTGGTTTTACTAAAAAATGTTATTTGAAAAAAATGTTCGTCTCATCGAATTGATGATGATAGAATCTTTTCCCGTCCTGAAATTCCAATTTAATTTTTGAACCTATCGTTTACGCGAGTGTTGCGCGCGAACTCTTGGACGGATCACGCTGTCCAACGAACTTAGCCTGAGTATTAGTAAAAGGATCATGTATACCAAATTTCAACTAAATCGGTCAACTTTTACTCAAGTTATCGTCACACGCGTGAACGTTACTGACAGACAGACAGACACGGAGCATATTTCGTTGAATGTAGGAAGCTCGCTACGCTCGCTTCAATAAAATTATATTTATATACTGGGATGGTTATGTAGATCAAGGTAGTAAAATTACCTTGATCTACAAGACCTACATTTTTCCACTTAATTACGATTTTCAATGTAACGTTTTAAACAAATATGTGGTAATTTTTTATCGACAGTTTAGGAGCATGCACACTCATTTTGTTAACATTTCTTCCGGGAGTAAGTTCTAGTGCAGCTTATGAACACTCAGTATCTTAACAATCATTCTGAGAGTGTGTTCTAGTGCAGCTTATGCACACTCAGTATCTTAAGAATCATTCTGAGAGTGTGTTCTAGTGCAGCTTATGCACACTCAGTATCTTAAGAATCATTCTGAGAGTGTGTTCTAGTGCAGCTTATGCACACTCAGTATCTTAAGAATCATTCTGAGAGTGTGTTCTAGTGCAGCTTATGCACACTCAGTATCTTAAGAATCATTCTGAGAGTGTGTTCTAGTGCAGCTTATGCACACTCAGTATCTTAAGAATCATTCTGAGAGTGTGTTCTAGTGCAGCTTATGCACACTCAGTATCTTAAGAATCATTCTGAAAGTAAGTTCTAGTGCAGCTTACGCACACTCAGAATCTTAAGAATCATTCTGAAAGTAAGTTCTAGTGCAGCTTACGCACACTCAGAATCTTAAAAATCAGTCTGAAAGTAAGTTCTAGTGCTACTTGAACACACTAAATGAAACGTAAAGAGCATAATTGGTCAGATTATTATGAAATAAAAGTGTTCCCACTAGAACTTACACATTCTAAGTGAAACTAAAGAGTAAGCTAAATAAAAAAAATAAAAAAATAAAAATTAAATTAAAAAAGCGTCTACACAATATTTTGTTGTTGTTGTAATTGATTAAATTTTTCTGATAACTAAATTAGATTACTTATACTTATTACATGAATAAAATACAAATTTATATGTTAATCCACTTTAGTTTATATTTTGTGAAACAATATTGTAAACAGATTGTTGTAAAAGAGGTGTATTTTTTGTTTTATCTTTTGCAATATTTTTTTCTTTTAACGTAATTTCTTTGATAACAAAAAAAAAATTGAGAAATATCCTCGGGAAAATTGTGCGAAAAAAAGGAGAATGGTTGGGAAAAGGGACTGTTCTACCCTTTTAGGCATTTTCTTAACCTACTTTTAGGGTCCCGGACGCTGAAATCCTTTTCTTTTTTACCCCTTTTTATGCTTAAATGCGTTGAATTTATATCCCTTTTTATTTCGCTTTGACCATACTTTACTTAGATGTTTCGCAAAGTTTCTATAGATGATTTTTTATTCTTACGTTTTATACTCCTTGTTTACTTTGCCGATAAAAGAACTAGAGGAAAGTTAAAGCTTGAAAAACTCCAACCATTTTTTTTTCTTAAATAATAAAAGCAATTTTTAGTACTTTAACAAATTTAAAATATAAACAGGGGATTGGGTAATAGATGTAACAAACGAAGTGGACTTCCTTTGTTTACATCTAATTCAAAACTATACTGGAAATATAGAGGCCGGTGGTTCAAATCCCCGCGCTGGAGTCTATTTTTCTCTGTCTGTTTCCCGTAGTTAATAATAATTATAATTTGATTTAAATTAAAATTTAATCGTTCCGTAGTATGAATACTACCAAAATCGTAAAATATGAATTTCTAATTGATTGTACGAGGTACAGGTACTAATTGGGTACTTTATAATTATAAGCGTTATTTCTCGGTCTAGTTCTTTGTCATTAATGTTGACTTCTCAGACTTGTGGAAAAATTGAAAGCTTTAAATTCGGGTCAAGGTATCATTAACGTCAGAGAAATTCATTCTCCTGCGTAGCTTAGTTGGTTAGAGCGCTATACTGGAAATATAGAGGCCTATTTTTCTCTGTCTGTTTCCCGCAGTTAATAATAATTATAATTTGATTTAAATTAAAATTTAATCGTTCCGTAGTATGAATACTACCAAAATCGTAAAATATGAACAAAAATACTATATAAACTACTAGCAAAACCCAGTTGACGTCCTGCCTGTGTATAATTATTTACCTCAGTATATTTAAATATGGGTCATATGAGTGTAATCTAGAATCTATATTCGTCGTAGAATAATGAAAGATGAACTATATTAATTTTTAATAAATAATAATTCACGTAAATGAACAATATTATTTACTATTCCATTCGCCAATGCTAATTATTAGGGTAACGCGAGTGGATAACATTTTTTTTTTTTTGTCTTATTTTCAACCCTCTTTTTTCGGTTTCTGTATTCTTCACCTTAGTTGTATCTACGTGCAAAATTTGGGGAAGATTGAATGACGGTAAGTGGTTCAAAATTGGGGTAATAGGTGTGCGATGAAACTTAAAAAGCAAATAAATTTGACGCCATTTTGTTTTTATTTTTTGTTTGTTTGGTTTCTGTATTCTTCACCTTAGTTGTATCTACGTGCAAAATTTGGGGAAGATTGAATGACGGTAAGTGGTTAAAAATTGGGGTAATAGGTGTGCGATAAAACTTAAAAAGCAAATAAATTTGACGCCATTTTGTTTTTATTTTTTGTTTGTTTGGTTTCTGTATTCTTCACCTTAGTTGTATCTACGTTAGGGTGGGTCGAAAAAACACTTTTTTCGAGATCGTAACCACCGTACCACTAAAAACTTGCCATTTCATGTGAAAACCCCGAGGAAAAAATTTGAGCCAAATCGGGCCCCCCCTAGGTCTCCCGCTGGGGCCTCAAAGTTTTGAAATTTTTGAAAAAACACGATTTCAACTCATTTTTTGTGAATTTTTACTATTTTAGTCATTTTTAATCTATGTTTAAGGCATCTTTCTATAATCTACAATTGTTTTTGTATAAGAAAATGCCTTTATGTGATAAAAAATAAATAATACGATGTAACATAACAAATGACATATATAATAATTAAGGTAAAAAACCCAAAACGTCAAATTATACAATTTTTCAATTTTAGGTTGCATCTCCTAGCTTATTTTTGACTTATAATGCTACAAATCAAAAACAATTATCAGAACTTACCACGAGAAGGTATTTGCAATTCGAGCTCCACCTAATACCCCCCCCCCTCCCCGATTGTGATTGAAAAGTTAAATGTTGAACTTTCAATTATTTGTTTTAAAGTACTAGAGCAATATATACAATACTAATATTTTACTTATATATTATACAAATTAATACTTAAATTTTAACGACATTATATACAAACTTATAATTACAAAATTAAAATAATATGTCTTATTATTTTTTTTATAATCTAAACGGAAAAATCTTTTTTACTTTCGAATTTAGGAATTTTTTTCCCTGTTGTTTAATGGAGAAAAAGAAATGACGATCCTCTGCTTTATGAATGTCACTGGAAGCTTTTGTAACCAGCTTTACACAACGCTCAACAGCCTGAGTATGACTAGGATAATTTAAATTTGTTTGAGGCATTCGACCGTCTAATACTGCTTCTATGACCTCATCTGTAGAAGTGACTCTTGTCAGTGGTGGTTCAGTCACTTCTATAGTGCTCCAGTCAATCATATTAACGTAGTTTGAGGCATCAAAATTAATTTTAGGAATTTTGAAATCCTGTCCTCTTTGTTTTCAAAATTCCTGTTTCTTGCAGAGAGAACTTTATTCCATCCATCCTTTCTAACTTCAATATCTATATATATTGGCCCAGAAAACATATATGGCCCTTTAGTTTTGCCATCCAAATACTGTATTAGATGCCGAAGTGGTAACTCATTGCTATGAAGTTGACATATTGACCACTGTAGATATCTTCCAGTCTGCATTCTGCAAGTCTTATGGCACCTCTTCTTATTCCAGTATTTAAATTGGTTCCATCACAGCCAAATACCACAAATCTGAACATTCAATATTTTTTCTTTTAAACAATTAAAGATTGAAGACTCTAAACTTTTAGCAGTTCCACTTAACGGAGTTATCTAGTCCAAATATTTAGATCCTGGTTCTTGGAGGAGCACAACATTTTCCTCTTTCTCAATTGTTTTATGAATCTTTGTACCTTCCTTTGTGAGTTTCACTGTTTCGCCCTTTGTGCCATCTAAATACGAGTACATATAGCCCGGTCAAATCAATTTTAGTTTTTTCTTCGATTTTTTTTATTTCAATAGATTTGACTTGCTTCTCTCTGCGAACTTTACTGTGATCTATCACACATGATGGTGAAGAATCTAAAATGCCTGCGCCAGCAAGGTTAGCGGAAGCTATCATCGCAGCTGCTAAGTTAGAAACACCCGTTCTTACAGTGACCTCTGCCAGAGTCGGAAGAGGTATTCTCATTTTGTTACTTATTTGCCGGATATTTACCTCAATTTCTGAATCAGTGGCTCTTGTTGCTGTAGTTTCAGATGAAGTAAGCGGTGTTCCTGTGTCATCTAGATTTCTTTCGACTTTTGCTCTAACTGTTTTGAGATCTCTCTCATTTCTTACAGCTCTTTTTCTCAATTGATTTGAAGCCCTTCCATCAATTGTTCCCATGACCATATTTCACGATGTGATCTGATATGTTAAAAAAGCACGCTCATATAAAGGCACTCTTTTCTCCTCACTGCAATTACAACGAGAAAAATCCTTATATTTGCAGGGACATATACAAAATAATTTCTTCGATTCTTCAATGAATTATTTTATTTTAACATTAGCCACATTGAATGTATTTTTTTTATTTTATTATAATTTTTTTTCAAAGCACACTTCTTCAACTGTTTGTATTTTTTATGATACTTTAATATACGATTAATCACAGTTGATTCTGTATTGAATTGAGGCTTTTAACCAAATTTTGATCGCATTTTCTACAACACTTCTCGCTATAACACTGGATTTACATTCCTCGTTATTATCTTGCAAGCGAAGGTTCTAGCAAACATGAAATACAAAGCAAGTTACAAAAGCTGCCAGTAACATTCATAAAGCAGAGGATCATCATTTCTTAATTCTCCAGACATTAAACAATAGGAAAAAAATTCCTAAATTCGAAAGTAAAAAAGATTTTTCCGTTTAAATTATAAAAAATTTTATCAGACATTATTATAATTTTGTAATTTTAAGTTTGTATATAATGTCGTTAAAATTTAAGTATTAATTTGTATAATATATAAGTAAAATATTATTATTGTATATATTGCTATAGTAGTTTAAAACAAATAGTTTGTATTTAGTTGTATAGAATGATAAAATTCTCATATTTAATTAGCACTAATTGAAAGTTCAACATTTAACTTTTCAATCAAAATCGGGGAGGGGGGGGGGGGGGGGGTATTAGGTGGAGCTCGAATTGCAAATACCTTCTCGTGGTAAGTTCTGATAATTGTTTTTGATTTGTAGCATTATAAGTCAAAAATAAGCTAGGAGATGCAACCTAAAATTGAAAAATTGTATAATTTGACGTTTTGGGTTTTTTACCTTAATTATTATATATGTCATTTGTTATGTTACATCGTATTATTTATTTTTTATCACATAAAGGCATTTTCTTATACAAAAACAATTGTAGATTATAGAAAGATGCCTTAAACATAGATTAAAAATGACTAAAATAGTAAAAATTCACAAAAAATGAGTTGAAATCGTGTTTTTTCAAAAATTTCAAAACTTTGAGGCCCCAGCGGGAGACCTAGGGGGGGCCCGATTTGGCTCAAATTTTTTCCTCGGGGTTTTCACATGAAATGGCAAGTTTTTAGAGGTACGGTGGTTACGATCTCGAAAAAAGTGTTTTTTCGACCCACCCTAATCTACGTGCAAAATTTGGGGAAGATTGAATGACGGTAAGTGGTTCAAAATTGGGGTAATAGGAGTGCGATGAAACTTAAAAAGCAAATAAATTTGACGCCATTTTGTTTTTATTTTTTGTTTGTTTGGTTTCTGTATTCTTCACCTTAGTTGTATCTATGTGCAAAATTTGGGGAAGATTGAATGACGGTAAGTGGTTCAAAATTTGGGTAATAGGTGTGCGATGAAACTTAAAAAGCAAATAAATTTGACGCCATTTTGTTTTTATTTTCTGTATTTTTGGTTTCTGTATTCTTCACCTTAGTTGTATCTATGTGCAAAATTTGGGGAAGATTGAATGACGGGAAGTGGTTCAAAATTGGGGAAACGGAAATGTGCGATGAAACTTACAAAGCAAAGTAATATAAGACCAGTAAAAAAAAAGAAGTTGTGCAACAGTAGTAACTTTTAATAAAATTTTAAATAAATCTAAAAGCATACCCCCAATTCCTAGTTTTCTATTATTTAACATAAAATACAAAAAAATAAATTATAAATAGAACAAGGACTACACAAAAAGGGAACAGAAGGATAATAGAAAAAGGATCCTTGAAAAAAAAACCCAAATAATTCAGGACGTAGTTAAATATTTGATGTTTTTCTTTTTTCTCCACTCTCTTTGAAGTTTTAACACCACCAACACAAATGTTGAATACTACAGATACCAAAGTGAGGCCGCGTTGGTCTAGAATTTTATATTCAATGCTCCCCTTTACTTCAACTGAATTCAACAAAGCGCCATATAGTTTTATTCATTCTATAATACGCAAAGACTTTTAGACAGATAACTATAGAAAAGAAGGATCACTGAGAAAAGAACAGCAAGAATAGTTTTGAATAACATCAATATGAATTATTTATGAGAAAATATTTTGCTCACTTTACAAGTTTCAACAAAAAAAGAACAAATATTGGATTATATACTAAACAGTCAATGGATTCTTGGACTAAAAAATGTTATGTTTTTTTATAAGAACTAAATTTAAATTTTTCTACAACTCATGCAAACTAAAAGTTATAAACTTTAGTTACAAGATGAAAGCAAACAATTTTTTTACTATACAAAATTAAACATAAATTATTCCCATCATCGATGACTGTCAAAAATCAAAGTCAGAGTGAATCTGAGTTAGATATTCCAATATGAATATAGATATAAATTAAATAGTAACAACATCAAATAGTCATTATTGAAGCGAGCTTCTTACATTCAACAAACTATGCATCTTGTCTGTCTGTCTGTCTGTCTGTCTGTCAGTAACGTTTACGCGTGTGACGATAACTTGAGTAAAAGTTGTCCGATTTAGTTGAAATTTGGTATACATGATTCTCTTACTAATACTCAGGCTAAGTTCGTTGGACAGCGTGATCCGTCCAAGTGTTCGCGCGCAACGCTCGCGTAAACGAGAGGTTCAAAAATTAAATTGGAATTTCAGGACGGGAAAAGATTCTATCATCATTTATTCGATGAGACGAACATTTTTTTCAAATAACATTTTTTAGTAAAACCAACAGCGACACCGCTATGAATTAATAAAGATCGCTAAAACTATTAAAGCGGACCTAAACGTTTATAATAGAGAAAACAACCTTTTTACCGATATCTTACGTTCTAACGTATCGATTTTAATAAAACTTCATATACACCATCTAATGCACAATTGAAACAGGCATGCAAAATTTCAATTTGATACATGCAGTAGTTTTGTTTGTAACAAAGAGATACATTTTATAATAATTGAAAAGGAGATGTGTGGTTAGAGGAATAGTAAGAATGCGGGGTGGTTCCCTTACTACTAGCCGCTGTACTACTACTATACCCATTATCTATCAACTCATCATGATTCATGATTATCTATATTTTCAATATTCAATACATATTTATTACTATACGCTCGCTTCAATGATAGAGCCACGCAATGCCTAGTTAGTCCAAGAGGAGCAGTGTGGTAGGAAATAAACTGCCAATTACAGTATCACATAGCTTCCTTGCATCCTATCACGGACTTTATTGATTTCAAGCTTTTACAAACTATTAATGTCTAATTTGATTAATTGTTTCATTTTCACGTTTTTATTAGCTTGCTTTCTTGTTTGTTTGTTTGTTTGTCTGGTACAAATCTGGCAATCGATTTCTAACTAACTTCCCGAATAGCTAGACATTTGAAACTTTTAGCATAGCTCAGAACACGATGACAATGCATTATTTTAATACTTTTAGCAGAATCTAATTGGTTTTCAGCAAATTTTGCTGTACGGAAAGTTAGTTCGGAAAAAATCCGCAAGTTATTTTATTTGTTTAGCCATGTCCCATATTTATGCAATCTTCATTTTGACGGGTCTCAAATTTGTGATAGATAAACATTGAATGACAGCAAAACAGGAAATATCGATTATATTATTTATCGATTATATTATTTTAAATATATCGATGGCATGGTTTAGATTTGGTGTTGGGGAGATCCGTTGTACAAAGATTTGTCCTTTTATAGGTTTAAGATCAGCTCTCTAGATGGTTGTCATTTATATGAAGTAAATTAATTCGGAACTTTTTTTTTTATTCACTAACATTATATATTATTATAACAATAACAATTATATTATCAACATTACATACGATTCAACAGAAAATTTAAAAACGTAGTATATAAAAAGTTCTTTTTATCTTGAAATTATTTATTAATACACTCAAATTGTTTTGATTTTTTTACACGAATTAAAGTATCAATTTAGCAAAAGTTAAAGAGCGCAGACAGCAAATTAAGTTGGGGCTATTTGAGGCCTATCTTTCGATAAACTATAAAAGTTTCAAACAAATCAAATACATAAGTACTTTTGAAGCTATAGGTGTAAATAAATGTATGTTTGTGCGCAAGTAGAAGATAAACAAATGAACGCAGAAGGTTGAAACTTATTAGGTATACTTATTCTTAGGGTGGGACTAACAATTGACCTACCTTACACATTTCATTAAAATCAGACGTGTAGTTTTTAAGATATGTTGGTTCGCAAAAATAGAGCGACAGACCGACATACACGACAGACACGGAAGGACAAAAAGTGTTCTCTGACATCTGAAACGGACTTTTCTCTTTGAAATCGAAGACAAATTTCCTTTTTCAGAACGATTACATAGCTTCTGTTACCTTCGGTAAGCAAATCAAGTTTTGAACAATTATCACAATGTGTAATATCACGAACTTAAGTTCTAAGTTAGAAATGGAGTTAAACAAGTACAGTTGTAATGGTAACTACTTAACCTAAAACCTTTTCGAGGGTCAAATAGATAATTACTTTGAGGATCTCAACCACCTTATATATGTAAACATTAATTTGAAATGTGTTTCACATCCCCAAATACAAGATTGGTGTTTTGACCCTGGGTTTCACGGAGAACGCTTAAAACTTGTCGAACCATAATGTTTTCCCACAGTTGTCTAATACTAAGGATTTGATTACTAAGAGAAGGTTCAACAGAGTGACCCCTTGACCCTCGTCAGTTAACCCCCATCGCACCCAAATTCCGTTCAAACTGGTCTAGAACGTGTAGAAATAAAGGAAATACACGTCTTCACTTAGATTAACATCTGAATTCAATCTTCTTGATTTATAGCTATTAAAATACTCAATTATAATACGGTTTAATGTAAACTTATTTTTAGGTTTTAAAACAAATTTATTGAAGTGAAACTTCTTTAGACGCAGAGTAAATTGGCTTGGATGAGACGAAATTGCATGTAACGAAGTTTGTGATTCGAGAGTCGTGTAAGTAAAAGATTTTTTACAGGTAAATCAACTGCCGGCTTAAGTAGGCAGTTGTTTACCAGTAAAAAATTTTTCACTTGGACGAATCTCGAACCACCGACCTCTGATTCAGCAGGCATAAGTGCTAACCATTGCACCACGGAGGTAAATGATTTTTCGATACATAGAATTGGTGGATAAGCAAAATATTATATACATTATAATAATATAATATATATAAATGTTGTTTTCATGTTCTTTTCTTTATTCACTAAAACGATATAATAGTTATTTAAGTAACTAGGCAGCAAAATGGAATTTTACTGACGAGTGATTAGATTAGCCTCCGAGCCGAAGGCGAGGACAGGCTGTGATAATTAACCCAATAATTTACCCATTTGACTGTTGAGGCGAAGCCGAGGCAGGCAATGAATAAACAAGGGAGAAAAATGTTTCCTTTGCTGCCTTATTGCATACTATATTTTATCTACTCACGCTATGCAGATAAAAAATGGAAGCTGGAAGATTTTGAGATGAATCGTCAATTAACTCAAACCAAAACAAGTCGTGTTCCAGTGTTGCCACTGCTTACTCGAGATTAATTATTCAATGACCTGCAACTCAAATCCTATTTCAGCTTATCATTTTTAAACTTTTAAATATTAATAATATTATGAATATATTACTGACTGTTTTAACTACTTTCCCGCCTGTTTTTAATAATTTTATGACAAATCAGCGAAATAGTACTTTCCAGCCTAAAAACAGTTACGTAATGTTCAATTTTGCTGCCGTTAGTAGATAAAATAAATTATTTTAATAATACAAGTTGAAAGATATTATTGATTTGATGCCTTCATTAAACTAAAAAATAATCAAAAGTTATAGTCAAATATAAATTGTACAAAAACAAAAAAATCTTAAAAACTTTATTGCAAAATTTAATATTTTTCGAACTTATTTTTAAATCCGATTGAATTCGAACCAGCCAAGCCATGCTTAAATATTACAAATATCCCATTTGTAAGCTCAAATTTATTGTTTTCTTGTAAAGCTGAGCAGTTTTAAGTGTAAGGGGAAGCTCATTTGTATGCGAACGGTTGTAAAAGATAACATAAACCACATTCATCTTCGCAAACTGTTAGAATTACGTTTTCGCTTCAGAGATTCCCTTCTTTTTATGATGTTGAAAGTTTTCTTTTTTTTGGGTATTTCATTCGTACATTTTGTTTATGTTCTCTTTTACACGAGGATATCCTTTTGTTCCCTTTTTATTTCCAATATCATAAAAGTCGGATTTAGAACTTGCGGGTTCTTCTACATTTGGAGCCTTTTTGGGCTTCTAATAAAGTTTTTTTCAATGGCTAAGACGCATTGTTTATTTCTCTGCTTGGGGTCCATGTTGTGTTTTTGTGATTTTTCGTTTTTAGTTGAAACTTTTTTATTTAGGTCGTGGGAGGGGAGGAGGGTAAGAACAGTAGAGAAAGAAGAGAAATAAAGAACAAAATTTGGGGTAATTCCTTAAGAAACAGAGGCCACAAAACTAAAAGTTTATGTGTTGTCTCTAATGAGCAGATTTGGGGCGAGTCGACTCTCTAATTGATACTTAGTTACTGCGAACCCGAGCCTACCCCCCCCCCCCGCGGCCTAGATCCCCTCAGGGAATATCGCAGTAAATCTTAAAATGAAATTGGAGAAAGTACAAAACTTTTTCGTTCGGCCAAAACTTAAAAAAAAAACGTAAAAGTTGACCGATTTAGTTGAATTTTGGTACACATGTTCATTTTACCAATGCCCAGGATGAGTTCGTTGGACAACGTTATCCGCCCAAACGCAAAGCTCGCGTAAATGTAAAATTGGAATTTTAGGACAGGAAAAAGTTCCAACTTCGTCTATTCAATGAGACAAACAACTTTTTTCAAATATATTTTTTTTTTTTAGTACAAACTAACACCGACACAGCTCTGAAGTGATAAAGATCGCTAAATTTATTAAAGCGGATCTAAATCTTTAAAATGGAGAAAACAACATTTTTACCGACATCTTATGTCCTAACGCAACGATTTTAATAAAACTTCATACACATCGTCTAAAGTACAATTGAAATAGTTATGTAAAATGTCAACCAACAAGCAGAAGTTCATGTGTAGGGAAGAGATATATTAGGACCAACAATGGGCTACTCATGACGTACCACACAAATTTCATTAAAATTGGGCGTGTAGTTTTTAAGATACGTTGGTTCGCAAAAATTGAACTACAGACCGACAGACCGACACGGAACCAAAAATGTTCCCTGATGTCTGAAACGGATTTCTGTCTTGGAATTTTTGAAATCGGAGACCTAAACATTTTTAGTTCTTTAGAACGATCACATAGCTTCCGTTACCTTCGGTAAGCTCAGAAGCAAAATGAAAACAATTACTACTTTAAAACAATAAATAAATTTACTGTAATAGTTTATAAAATCATAGAACTATTTAAGTAAACGAAATAATACGCGAGAAAGCTATGAGCTACACTTATTGGCAGACTTTTTTTTTTACGAGACTCTAAGTGGTAATTTACTTATATATTTACACGAGTAGATGAGAACTATAAATCAGAATGTAGATCAATTTTGGAAGCGCACATGATCATTATAAGAAAAGAGGTTTCTCCGGGTGAACTAAATCAAATATAATCAAATTATCATCATGAATGTAAACACAAAAAACATAAACTCGGCGTTGTAACTGATTAAGTTCTCAGTTAAGTTTCTCTTGGGTAGCTCCTATATGCGAGCTCTAAGCTTAATTTGATTTAAAGTTTAACCATTTTTTTTCATGGGTTGCTTTTCGTTCCTGATAATGAATTCTGTTTATAATTAATAAAGTTTTAGGAAAGGATACTTTCCTTAAACTAACAACATCCTATTTCTTAAATCTAAATTGATGTGATGTCATTAAATCAATTTAAGTATTCTAGTGAATTCCACGAGTTATACAGACATACAGCACAAAATAAATGTCTTTAATTATTTATTTAAGAGAGAAATAAAAAGGAAGTCATTAATCCTTAGAATATCTTTGAATTTAGAAAAAAATAAGATTACAATGCAAGGTTTTTTTTTATATGTTCTCTCTTTCCTTAAGTGAACGGTTTTCTCCGAGATTCTAAATTTATACTGAGTAACCCATCTCAGATTCCTTTCCTGTAAATAAATATATTTAGATTTTTTGCTTCTAAAAGAGCCGGTGAGAATTAAACTACATACCACTTCAGCTCGGTCATCAATGAATCAAGAGTGGCACGAGTTCGTGGGTTCAATCCCTCGCCGAAATGCTTTGATTTATATGGCTAACTGATCACATCATGAGATACGCAGGCGCACTTTGACTGGGCATGCGAAGAGACCAATGCTCGGCTCGATTCCTTTGTTCGGTTCGGCAGTCTGGACGAGTCTTTACTCTTAAGGAAGAGGTTAAGGTATTTATCGCCCTCCACTTGTAAACATTCCTATCCTGAGCGGCCGGTAAAGTTCCATTTTACAGCCCTGGGGCCTGTAAAAATGCATGCTTGATCTTTACAGGGCCGCTACTAGTTCGAGAAGCGGCCGCTTCCTGGCCGGGCCGCGGCGTGCAGGAAGCGCTAGTAGTTCTCAGCGTCAGCTGTTCAATTAGTAACAATCAATATTTTTATAACTGCGGTTTGTTTTGGTACTGATGTAACCTTGATGTATCCTTAAGGTGGTGACACACTTGAGCATTCGCCCCGAATCGCTTAGATATGGAGAGGACGAGCCGAACGGAAACGCATGCTCATTCGGGGCGAATGCTCAGGTGTGTCTCCGCCTTTAATATGCATTTATTGTTTTGGAGATTACTGCAAAATTGTTTGCATGTTTAGTAATTAGTTTACATGTGGTGGGCGATAAAATAGTGTACGCACCACGAGCAGTAAGCGACATGACAGGCCTCGGGCGTTAAACGCACTTGTGCTTTCAAACTTCGCCCTCGGCCTGTAATAACGCCCTTACTGCTCTAGGCAAGTAAATAGCTATTACACACCTAGAAAGCACTATAACCTACACTGGGAGTTCAGACGAAGATGTCATTTGCAAGACAAACGCTGCATTCATCTAACTTTACCCTGTCTTGTCTGGGAGAGCCGGGCGTGGCCCTGTGGATAAAATTACTTACCACGTCTGCTCAAGCATCAATGAAGCAAGGACGGCACGAGGTCGTCGGTTCAATCCCTTGTCGTGATGCTTTGATTTATATGGCTCACTAATGACCACATCATACTCACTTCGACGGTAAAATGTACAGAGGTATGATATGTGAAGTGACTGCTACTCTCTACCACGGGGATAGTAAAATGAGCCTAAATGATGTCCAAATTGAATTGCTAGTTTCTAACAAGTGGTTCGTCCTACCCGTCTAGTGCTAGTACTAAAGGTCGACCAAGAAGTCATGAACCCGGGAGAAACTAAAAGCTTAGCTTCGTGTAAAGTCGGAACTTCCGAGTATTGCCGAAGTCAGTACAGTCGGGTACTAAGACAATACCCATTTCTAGTTTGTGTGACATGTGCAGTTATGTCAAATCTCACGAATAACAACAGGAACAGGAAGGTTTCCAATCTGTCAGGTTTCCTGTTTTGTTTGTTTTTATACAGTACGAATTATAGTCACGTCATAACTGTCCTAAACGATTTTTGTACGATCCACAAATCCACGGGATGATGCAAATGAAAAGGACGCTACAAATAACGGGGTTGGAACAAACCTAATATGTATTTGTTATTATAAAAATGATTGCTCCCCATGACAATTAATCAAAATAATATTAGCGAATATCTAGCGTTTTTCTCCATTTTTATTTTTTATTAGTGATTTCTTATTAGGTACAGTGTTGCCTGTTACACAAAATATTAGTTATCAAAAATAAAATTATTAATAACAAAAGAACAACACTGTGTTTTTTGACAGTGGTCTATTTTATTAAAAACTGACTATACATGACACCAAAACAACGACACTAGCGCACTCCTCAGATTTTCATGACTTCTTGGTCGACCTTTAGCACCTTAGTACTGATACTATTGCTTTCAAGCTTCAAGAAGGTAGAATCATTATGAATATAATTAATGAATAATTCAACTGTAATGAAATATATTGACATAAGACCTATATCTAAATCGCAATATTCCCGCTCGGCCGAATCTACGAGTTTTTCAAACTAGTTCGACGGCGTATCAAATGCCGTATTTTGGTCCTTGATTTTTTTTTCTCAGTACAGGGAAAATTAGTGTTCTGTCAAATAAACGTGTTGAAAGAGACTGACAAAGTAATTTTAAAAAAAGTGTAATCCTGCTAGATGGAATAACAAAAAAGTTGTTGATTAAATCAGTATGAATGAGATATGGTTGAATGTGTAGTAAGTAAAGAAATAAAAGTTGTGAATGAATAGAGTACATGATACACTCACTAAATAAATAAAAATAATAATAAAATAATAGAGTAAAAAAATGACGAAGATGCCATAATTACAAATATAAAAATCGCTCCGAGACAACTCAGACAAACTTTCTCATATACATATACGAGTTCATTTAGATATTTACCAGTAGGTTCAGTGTTTTCCAGCTATTAGTTTTTGTAGGTACATTTAAATATTATTGAACATTTTTATCAAAATGTATCATAAAAATAACTTCTCGGCAGGGAATCGAACCCGGTCTCTCTCCGTACGCGTTTAAAGCAATTATCTCAGGAACTAGATTTTTCCCGGGAAAACGGCTTATATCGTTAGATTGGTATTTAAATCGACTACATTTTAGAATTTTTTAAAATCAAAATTGTAGGAACCATTTAAAAGAAATGCTTGTATTTTATTTCTTTTTTTACGTTTTTTTCAGAGTTTTTGGGGAGTAGCGCCTCCAAATTCGGACATGAAATTCATTTTTAGGGTCCTAGGCAAAACCAAGGACCCTTATATTTTCCTGCGTGTGTCTGTCCGTCCGTCCTCTCGCGTGCTCTCGCGGCTACACCTTTCGTCCGATCACTTTGAAATTTGGCATGTATGTGTCTTGTACCTGCCCACATATTTTAAAAATATAGCGACTTAAAAAAAATATTTTTCAAAAAAATTAGGGTGAAAAAACTTAAGGGTAAAATTTTTTTTTTTTTTTTCGACACCGTGAGGGGTATCATATGAAAGGGTACGTCGAGCTGATTACAAAAATATATAATTATTTGGTTATAACTTTGATAGGGCGAGCGTAAACGAGTTTGAAGAGGGTTTGAAACGTGTCCCCCCCCCCCCTCTATTTCGCTTATGTGAAGTGCAAAAAATCTGAAAAAAATCCTGAACATTCTTTGACCAAAAGTGAAGATACCACTTTTTGGAAATTTCGAAAAAAATATTATTTTATTTTTTATTGACAAAATACGTTTTTTTTTATAATTATGGTCTTTTCGATGTATTTATATGGTTGTAGTCCGGTTCAGTGGCAAAAAAATACTTTATCAGAGTGTGTTTTGAGAAAATCAGACCCTTAGAATGGTTCAAAGTAAGCTTTTTAGCATTTTATACACTTTACAGTTAAACACTATATAGTGTGGCCTACGGACCCTCGCTGTGTGCTGACTAGCACACACTTGACCTGTTTATTCGTATTCACCTAGGGGTATGAATTTTCTAAACATGTATGCGAAATTTCGTCAAAATCAAAAATAAACCACAAGTAGTTTAAAGCTCCAGGCGTCAGCACAGACAGACGAAAGACAGTCATTTTATTTAACAACTATTATTTTAAACTCTAAACGTGTCGAATTTTCAAAAAAGAATTTTCTCGCCATCACAATACTTTCTCTGAGAAAGTAAAATAATAAAAGAAAAAAGTTAAAGACGATGATATCATAATTACAAATATAAAAAATGTGTCAATGATTTAAATCACAAAGTTGAAAGTATACTTCATTCATAGAGAAACGTATATTTATGTCATTTGCTCTTTTATAGATAATGAAGATAAAATCACATGTTGTATTACAGAACAAGTCAGTTCCATTCATTTAATTATAATGTACATATGTTCTTGATTAAAAATAAACAGCTGATACAACTCTATAATTAACACAGCCTCTTTAAAGAGCAAAGTAATTAAGGGGAAAGCTTTTGACCTTATAAAAACAACAACAACAATACCTGGTTTGACATAATACAACAATAAGATAAATATTCCGCGAGCTTGATACCGGATAAAAAAGCCAACAAAAAACCAGGACTTGACACCTATTTTCGGCAAAATATTAGTTTTACGTGCGAAAAACAGTGAGGTGTTGTCAAGGGTTAGTTGTCAAGTCAAAAAAATATACCGAGGTCCTTCTATAATACGTCAAAACTCGAACCAAACAAAACTTGAATAAAAACTTTCTCAGGTAAAATTGTGAAATTTAATGTAAATCCCATATCGAATTTAATAATATTTCTATATTATTAAAATAGTTTTGTAAACAAATATGTCCAGTGAGTAAGATATTTACTAAACTGAATATGAAATAAGGATAAATGAAAAAAAATCGGGGTAACGGAAACGTGCGATGAACTTACAAAGCCAAGTAATATAAGACCAGTAATAAGAGTAAATAAACTGTGTGCTAAAAAAATCCCGTCAAGTACTTGCCAGCAAGCTACTCAAAGGGTTTCTTTGGTCATAATAATTCATATTTCCTACTGTCTAAATAAAGATTTTGGCAACACTGTTACGAAGAAGATTATTAAATGTGTTATGTTCTATCATGTTAACCTCGTGTCTTGTGTCTTTATTCTTATTACAAAACTATCTATATACCCTCATAACACCTCATTTTTTTTTATTCCTTATTGAAATATGTATAAAAAGTTGCACTTTAGAGGAACAAGGTGTGTTTATTTTGCACTTATTTGGTTCTTTTGGGGGTAAAATGGCCGCCATTTTGGAAATCATGTATATTTGTGATCTGCATTTCAATGCTTCTAAAATTATACACTACTCAAAAAATACAAATTTTGGGTCACCAATGTTACGGAAACCTAAAATTTCTAACATTAAACTTTTTTATATAGAAAAAAATAAAAATGTTACGATCAATTCACAATTTCTTGCTGATTGAAGAAATTTATTATTGAAGAGTGAAATTCGCATAATTTTTCTAGGAGAAAAAAAGTTTAACTTGTATACAAAATTACAAATCTCAAACTATAATAGGTCAGGAGATTAAATACAAGATGCGACGGACGGACGGACGAACTACCAAAAGCATAAGGATTTCTAGGATGACCTCGAAACCCTAAATAGGATAGAAATTAAAGAAAAAACAAAACCAATTTTGTATCACTTGCTTTGTTTACGTTTGCACAGTTAATGTCGTCTTATGTATACTGTTTACTTTCTCATGGGTTTTTCCTCAGAGCAAGGAAGGGGTAGAGGGAACCATCCGATTTGAAAAGTGGCTCATTATGCTCCCCCCTTATACTAAACCTCCCAAGCGAGCTCAATCCGAACTAAAGTGAACACGTGGTCACTGGTCCTTGTCTTATTGGTCTATTCCTTGTTCTTCCGTCCCCACAGACTCTTGTCAACAAATCCTTATCAGTAGCATTTATTTGATACCCCACTCAAAGAAGATTGCTTTTGGTTATCTAGGAACTGTTTACACGTTTATTAACGATGTTATTGCCTTTAGATAAGTAATATGGTTAATAACAAACATTAAAGTACATATTTATAAAGAAAACTGAAAAAAAGTCGTAAGAAAATATCACTTATTCTTATCAGCTGATATCAGATAAATTTCGAGTATTTATCGAGATATCGATACTGTTTCACCAAACTGCCGCTTGAAAGTGTTAGCATATGGGGGGAGCATAATGAACTACTTTTTGAGACCCAGATTCTATAGTAATGTTCCCTCTACCCCTTCCTTGGTCTGAGGGATTTTCTTTCAATTTATAAAAGGTTTATAACCTGCCATTTATATGACCTTTCATATAAATAAAATCAGAGGTAAGACAGTGTTGACATTTTCTCCACTCCATGAAAAAACGTTAAACCGCATGGATTTGAATCCAGTGAAGCAAACAGTTTAGCCAACCTTCACACCTACCCCTTTGAATACGGTCGCCATGAAGCGCTTCTGTCGGCGAAATTTAGTACTAAAAAGTGAAAAGTGCGAGCTTCTGCTGATGGCGAAGATAGCCTAGTGAATCCGAGTGCGCCCGAACTCAGACACATGCATGAATAACCCTCCGCTAAGGGCTACGAGTGTCCGTCCGTATCACGACTCACTTACACTTGCACTGATACTTACACAGCACTGTTTTATTTGCTTTGGTGCTTCTACTAATCTAAGTACTTTCTACTTATCTTCGCTTACTAAGATGTAGTAGAACTGCATTCAAACGGCATTATAATAAATGATCAATTTTTCACCCTATTTTTCTCAAATTTTTCCGAACCCCCCGTCCTGCTTCACTACATTTTACAACCAAAGCAGGCAACTGAAAGCTAGGTCACAGGCGCCTTCCGGGGGACGAGGAGCGAAGCGAGCAGAGACCAGAAATCTCTTGCAAGTTCCCCTTCGTTATTGCTAAAATGTCAATCATTAAAAATCGTCGGCCAGTTATTATTATTGGACGAATGGTCACAACAATAGTAGGTTGTTTTGACCGGTTCGATTCTTTGTGGGGTCACATTTATATTTATTGATATATTAAATGTGCGCAGGCGCTAAATATTAACATAGGACTATCTGTGGGTTACTTTTGACAAACCATCAAAATTTCTTCAATATCGAATGATTACAGTAGATGATAATAAAAAATCATGATGAGTTCATAGTTAAAGAGGATGATTGTAGTAAAGAGCCGAGTGGTGAGGGAATAGGACTATTCCTTATCCCTTACGCTCACGCTCCGGCCTACTCCATTTAAAATTAAATCCACATATTACAAAACAACTTCTGCTTGTATCAAGTTGAAATTTTACATGCCTGTTTCAATTGTACTTTAGACCATGTGTATGAAGTTGTATTACAATCGTTATGTTAGAACGAAAGATATCGTTGAAAACAATATTTTCTATATTTTAAACGTCTAGGTCCGCTTTAATAGTTTTAGCAATCTTTAACACTTCATAGCGGTGTCGGCATTGGTTTTACTAAACAAAAAAATATATAAAAAAAAGTTGTTTGTCTCATTGAATATATAAAGTTAGCATTTCTTTCCGTCCTAAAATTCCAATTTTACAATTAAAGTTTATGTTTACGCGAGCGTTGCGCGCGAACGCTTAGGCGGAAACCGTTGCCCAACGACATCGTTCTAGGCATTGGTGAAATGAACATGTGTACCAAATTTCAACAAAATCGGTCAACTTTTACACGAGTAATCTTCATCGGTCGGTTTTGTGATGGTTGGTGATGTGCGGCGGTCGTTTGTTTCGGATTTACTCCCGGGCATTAGAGGCTGCAATAAGGACCTTGGTTCCAAAAAGTTTGTGCGCATGCTGAAGAGAAATATTATGATGATTATTATGGCAATATTATGATGATTATTATGGCGATATTATTATGATTATTATGACGATATTATGATGATTATTATGGCGATATTATGATGATTATTATGGCGATATTATGATGACTATTATGGCGATATTATGATGATTATTATGGCGATATTATGATAATTATAATTGCGGATGATTATTATGGCGGATGATTATTATGGCGATATGATGATGATTATAATGACGATATTATGATGATTATTATGGCAATATTATGATGATTATAATGGCGATATTATGATGATTATTATGGCGATATTATGATGACTATTATGGCGATATTATGATGATTATTATGGCGATATTATGATAATTATAATTGCGGATGATTATTATGGCGGATGATTATTATGGCGATATGATGATGATTATAATGACGATATTATGATGATTATTATGGCAATATTATGATGATTATAATGGCGATATTATGATGATTATTATGGCGATATTATGATGATTATTATGGCGATATTATGATGATTATTATGGCGATATTATGATGATTATTATGACGATATTATGATGATTATTATGGCGATATTATGATGACTATTATGGCGATATTATGATGATTATTATGGCGATATTATGATGACTATTATGGCGATATTATGATGATTATTATGGCGATATTATGACCTACCATCCAAATATTATTCAAATCAGACGAGTATTTTTTTATGATGTGATTCGGAAAATGTTTTTTCTTGATACTTAAAACGGTTTCTTCAAAACAAAATGTATATATTCCATTTTCATATATGAATTCAAAGACATAATAATTTCGTTTTCAGAATATTTACAATGCTCCCGTCACTTTTAAGACATTATCAGAAGGAAAAACCATTAATAATAAATTTACATATGAATTTATCGTACTAACGTACACCACTAATATGTAGTTCTGAGATTTTCAAACGCATATTGATTCAGCGACTAGGGGAACGACAGGGGAAAGGAAAGTTACACCTTGACGTCAACAGTAAATAAACCCCCCAGTTTGACAACAGTTTGTAATGTCAACTCCCTCCCCTTTCCTTATCAGCATATTTATTTCACCTCATTCCCAGTTTCAGTTCAACGGAGGGGAATCCATTAAGTGATGTATACCCACATGAATACACACCCACATATGTAATGTGTGTGTGTTTTTATATATATATATATATATATATATATATATATATATATATAGAGAGAGAGAGAGAGAGAGAGAGGGGGAGATAATCAATTACTTAAAAAAACAAGTAAGGCGTACTTCACGTAAGTACGTGGGGGCGATAATCGCCGGTTTCTGTACATTAAAGTTAAAATTATTAAGTATAATATAATTACACTAATTTTAATAGTAATATTCTTTTTCTACTCTTCAAGACCTTTAAATTTATGTATAACATGTTATGGTAACTAAAACAAAGTTTTGTCACCCGCCATATTGGCCGCCATCTTGAAAATTTTAATTTCTCTGAAATGAAGAAATCATTATACTCGTTCAATGATAATAAATAACTTATGAAATAGTTCTCCAGGTCTTCATTATTTAGTTGCACAGAAAAACTAATTAATATAATTCTTAAATAAATTACTATGAATCAGAAATTTGTGCACAACTCAATAAAACGAGAAACTATGTAGCAAGTTAAATAATTTATCTTAAATCATTATTTTTGTGAACTATTCTTCTCATTCGTTATTATATTACAATTTTTTAAAACATTTTCAGCATTTATCTTTTTTCTTATGATTATAGCCTTGCTGTCAAGAATAAGAAGAAACATTAACTTTTTACAATTAATTTAACTTAAAACTGGCAGAGCTAAGTGATATTGCATTCGCCTGAAAACACTGCAGCCATTCTGACTAATCTAGTTCGACCCCCCCCCCCCCCATAGAGATGAAACAAGTACTACAATAGTAATAATCCCCATCGCGTCAATGCATAATGTGGTCTATCCCCTTATCCTATGATAACCCTTAATATTGTGTTGAACGGGACAAAATAAATGCTGGACTGGGTCGAATAATCCGTGTGCATATATATATATATATATATATATATATATATATATATATATATATATATATATATATATATATATATATATATATATATATATATATAGTGAGAGAGAGAGAAAGAGAGAGAGAGATGTGTGTGTGGATTTAGGAATAATATATAGTAATAACTAATCCCTTTTTAAGAAAAATGGGTGTGCACAGGCGGCAGAATAAAGTCGAGGAAGGGATTAAAAGGAATTTAGAGAAGGTCCTTGGTCCTTCCACAGCAAGTGTCATTACTTACCTGCACACATGGCCTCTTAATAGTCCTTCCACTCCGCTCCTAGTATATTTATTCCTCCCCGTGTTCTAAATTCTTTCCAGACCTAAGATGTATGCATTTTAAATTACGGTTGAATTTTAATTTATCTTTAGACTCCAAAATTAGGATAACTAGGCAAGGAAAATAAAAGAAAATAATAACCTAGTAGGTATTTTAATCACATAAAAGGGTCATTAGATGAGAGGTTTTGTAGCAGATGTTATGTCTAGATTTTACTAGCATGAAATTTATTAAATTATATATAAATGCTGTATTAACAGGCGAGCATAGCGGGCCATCATTAAATTTATTAATTAATGATTATATACAAATGCTGTTTTAAGTGTCTAGCATAGCGAGCCTGCAATAACTTTCTCCTTTATCCGGGGAGGGGGGGATATTATCAACGGGAAATAAAACGGGTCAATATATGGGGGCACAATATTAAGGGGGACCTGAAGACATTCTAGACCCAGACTCCGACATGATCATGAGAGTGAACATGTGTTACCTCCCTCGATAATGACCTTGATTTCGGGAGGGGGGGGGGGGGGGGGGGGGGCAAGTATGTACTATCCACTGAACTGCGTCCAAAACTAGCTCAGAGAGGTCTCGTAGCAATTGTTCGCACTCGTTATGTTTTTGCCTCTATAAATATTAAATTGATAATGTATTGCTCCTGAGGGAAACGGAGGGGGTTGATTTGTTGTCAAATCTTTTATTGTTTAATATTAAATTTAAATATTAAATAATTACCTTTAAATATTAAAAAAATACCATTAAATATTAAATAATACTTACAAATAAAATAATCAGAACGACAGCATTAGAGATTTTCTATTGGCCAGTTCCCTTTTGTTTACTTCCGTCCCCAATTTACTCAGAGATACCGAGGAAAATACTCATAATAATATATAAACACTGTAGCCTCTTGCCTGTTCAATTAAACGAGCGTAAGTGAGTTCTTCAATTCAGAGACTTGGACTTTGAAAAGTTTCTTTGTTTGTGTGTTAGTTCGTCTAATGATAACTGGAGTAAAAATTTATCAATTTCAACGAAATTAGGCACATAGATGCATCTCAGCATTTGTGACAACTGAATAGTTTTTTAGAAATTCTACACTAGAACAGTATATTATTCATGTTGTATAAGCATTACATTTTTTCTTTCAACACCTAAAATTTGGCCATTTTTGGTTTCAAAAAGTCGGCAAGGAATAAAAGTTTTGTAATAATAGCGGCCTTTACACATACGTTTTTTCCTGCAGGATGTGCTGAATCGTGAAGGATTGCGCGCGAGTAAAACCGTGCGAGTAATCGTGTGGGAAAAATTTGGTAGCTATAAAAGTGATACCCGCTTTCCCACAGGAAAGCGTGCACCCGTGTTGGCGCGAAGGAAAGTAAGCATGTGTAAAGAGGAATCCCGCACGCAATCCTCGGAGCGTGGAGTGATCGTCAAGCCCAGTTTCCATTACAACAAGTTGCAGGCACATGTTGCGGGACAAGTGCAATTGGAAACAGTTCCGCAACAGTTCAGTAACACAACACTGAAAATACCTCAACCACAAACGAGAGAGCACGTGTAGGTAGAGAGCAAGGTTTAGTTATGGTTTGGGCAGCGAGTATAGACTGCACCGCGCGTGCGCCTTTCCCAGGGATATGTTGCAAAGTGTTTCCATTGCCCGTGGCACAAGTTGTGTCCCACAGTCGCTTGGCACATTTTTGTCCCCGGCACATGTCCCGCAAAATGTTGCAGACTGTTTCCATTTCAACAAAATCCTGGAACTTGTGCCTGCAACATGTTGCGGGAAAAATTTGTTGTAATGGAGCACAGTGGGGGTAAATTTAAAGAACACTGCAGGCCTTACATTATACTACACTTTGCATTTTTTCTGATGCATAATCCTCCTAAACGGCTGAACCAAGTCGCACAAAATTCTGCACGATCATAGTAACCAACCACAGGAAGGTGTAAATCTGAAATGGTCCAAATTGGTTCACGGTACGGGGTACAAAAGTTAAAATAGTATATGCCCTTCAAAATGCATGTAATTGGAAAGCTCTTTAAGAGTACAGTTATTTGTTGTTATGTTAACTTTTGTCATATTTTCCTTTAGGAGAGAAATAAATAATATATAGAATAAATAATATAGAAAAATAAATAAATATGATTAAAATGCACGCTCAGCTCAATATTGCAAGCATTGCACACCAAGTAATTAGTTACATATATATGTATATATATATAAGATGGGGGGGAAAGAAAATGTTTTATAAACCAAGAGTATAAGTGTGAACTAATTATCGTTTTTTATTCTATATTCCACAGGTTTTAAACCTTGACAAATTGAGCACTGAATTACCAGATGATAGATGGATAAGGGAGCATCAGATCAATGGAATCAGTAAATTACTAGATAACCCGAGACTTCAGGAATAATTTATTTCTTCCGTCAAGACACATACATGAATAGATAAATACATCACTGGTTTCACTGATAAAGCAAATAAATTATTCCTTGATGTGATTCACTAATGTAGGTCCATTATTGAACTTATCTATCAAAGTTTATACATTATATTGGTTCATGTAAAGCAATGATCAAAACTTACACCATGAAGAAAACTGTGCTCTTGAAGCTTGAATTGATTATACATTAAAGGTTAAATCAAAAGGAATATAGTCTGCAAATAATTAGTGAGGCAAATGGCTTCCTCGCGTCCTATTTGGTATACATTTATGATTCTATGATTGTACAACCTATTATTGTTTATTCTGATTTATTTAATTTTCCTTTAAAATTCTTCTGATATTTTACATAAAATAAAGTATCAATTAAGCAAAAATTTAAAGAGCGGAGACGGTTGAAATTAATTTGGAAGTATGGCTATGGGCTACTTTCGGCAAAACAGATGTGTACTTTTGTAAATATAAGAGTAAATAAATGTATGTTTGTGCGCATGTGGAAGAGATACAAATGAGCGCAGAAGGTTAAAACCTATATGGGACCAACAATGGGCTAATTATGACCTACCATCCAAATTTCATTCAAATTGAACGTGTATTTTTTAAGTTATGGTGGTTCGAAAAAATTGACTGACCGACAGACAGACACGGAACCAAAAATGTTCATGGGCTAGTTTCGATTCAGTTTACCATTCGCAGAGTCTAAAATATACGAGAGTAAGCGGCCTAATCCATTATATTTCTGTTGACCCCAAATAAATTATTCAATTTTTTTTTTTTGGGGGGGGGGAGGTGCTAGCAGTGGGGGAATTTTTAGTAGGAAGTTAAAATTATAAAAGTAAGCTAATTTCCAGATCTACCATGAATTATTATACAGGTAAAGACCCCAAATTCATGATCTCTATTAACTGGACTAATCGTGGGACGGCTAAAGCGAGCCGTCAACTGGAAAAAATTTAGGCAAAACAATTAATTCCTTGATATAATAGTTGGCCATTTATACCTAGGTGGACATTATGTTAACCTAATTATTTTGACTTTTAATACAAGCTACTTTTTGAATAATGACATTTAATAGTTAAAAAGTATTATTTTATATTTTATATATAATATATAATTTTATCTCCAGTAGGGAGTAAAAAGTTAAGATTTTGGGTTAGTTTAGAGGGGACTAAAGTAAGTCTTTTCTTCCCTGAACTCAATAGTAGGAAGAAAAAGTAAAAGTAGGGTAAAAAAAGTAAAAGTAGGGCAAAAAACTAAGGTTTGCCAATTTAATTATTTTATAAATAGTAGAAAATGAATGGCTAATGCAATGAAGTTGTTGAAATCAGGTTGGCGACATTGCTTTTTCGACCTTGTTTATAACCTGCATCTAAATAACCTTCTTCTCTTATATCTACTATTAAAAGTGAAAATAATTATTGTTAGTTATTTAAAAATTATAACTCTCTCGGGATTTAGGGACCATGGTTCCTTCTGCTTCACCTCAAGAACCAACTTTTTCGCTCAAGGAATAATGGCTTACTTTACTCACTAGGTGCATAAATAACTATATGTTGTCCCCATTTTATGTATAATATATAAATCATTTATGTCCATGGGGGTAATAAATAAATAAAAACTATTTAATCTTAGTTGAAAGGTGATATATTTCGTCCCTTCCTTTGGGACATCTTCTAACCTTATTAGAGGTCTAGTTGTTTAAATTCTTAAAAGTTTAATAACTTTTTTATAGCGTCAAACTTTTTAAACAATTTTTTTAGTCATGATTTGCTGCCTAGTTAACACCTAGACACTCTCTCAGACAGAAGTCTGTGACTAGGTGTCAAAAAAATCATGACTCAAAAACAAAAAAAAAATTATTTCAAAAGTTTGGCGATATAAACGTTATTAAACTTTTTATGAATTTGAACAATTAGACCTCTAACGAAGATGATGAGAAGATGTCCCAAAGGAAAAGACGAAATATTACCTTTCACCTATCATTAAATAGTTTTTTTCCGTGGTAGGCTGTGAAATAGTAACTTTAGAGCCTAAAAGACATAGCTAAAATCCATTTTTTCATTACGTGGACTTAAAAAATCTTTTCATTACTCCTAGCTGTAAAGAAAAAATCTTTTATGTCCTAGGAACTAAAAAATTTTTTATGTCCGGCGGGTAGTTGTCAAAACTTCCGTTAGTACCGCTGCAGTCTTTGTAGAAATGCTTCTAGTACGATTAAAATCCGCTAGATGTCAATGCGTTTTATTTATCTTTTCTTATAGTGTAACCTCTTTTTAAGGTTTCTTTTTTTAAGTCTTAAGTATGTACTAATATTTGTTATTATTATATATTGATTAGTGATTAATATTTAATGTTTTTTCATTGTCTGCTACCTCGGAAAAAATAGCATATGCTACGCGACTTTGAAGTGTTTTTTCTTTACCTTGGCAATATTTACTGTCTCGCTTCGCTCGACAGTAAATGTAATTGCCGCGGTAAAGAAAAAACTCACTTCACAGCCTAGTAACATAATATACTATTATTGATTTATTACCCCTGGACACAAATTATTCATATATTATAAAGTAAATTCGGCCTTCTTGATAAATTTAGAGGGAATAATCCATAATAATTAAAAAAATTGTTTAAGAAGGTACTTTCCTTGCTAAAATAGGTTCACTAGGATAATTAACAAACGTGGAAATGACGTGAGTATATAATTAGTTTATTCAAACGGGCGGAATGTTTATACCAGTAATGTTCCAGTTGAAAGTGAACGTGGAAAGTTTGGAACGAGCCTGACATTAGGGCGGTTTAATTTCGTTAGCCCCAGTTCAGTGGTCACGGTCAATAACGTTCGTTCCACGTCGAACCGAATAAGAGACACGTCGGAGACCCACAAAGTCCATAGTAAAACCCCCAATGCCATTATCACAGTAACCAACTGACGGGTTTAAACCTCCGTGATTAAAATAGAATTTGACCTTATAACTATTTAGACCTACGAAACCTTATAATCCTCCGAAGTAAAAGCAGTGTGAATACAGTGTGAAAAGCCTAAAGGAAATCAGAGAGTTGGAACCCGGTAAATCCTATAGCAAACCTAACAAACCAACCACTGAAAACCACACATGATAAACTTGGCTTGTCTCTGTAACGACAATAATAAATTCACCCTCTACCCCCCCCCCCCCCCAAAAAAAAAACCATCGTTTCAACACTTCCCTCCACCGAAAAGCACTTGGATGTAAAACAAAACTAGGTATATGTCCTCAAATTGGAACAAGGATAAAAACAATTAGCAATAAATGACCCAAAACAAAGATAGATGACAACTGGTTTATTGATATTGAAAATGTCAACCTTTAAAACCCAAAACCAACATATATATAGGGTGTTACTGCATGAAATGTATATTTGAAACACATATGTTTATTACAGTCTGCCAATTAGAGTGGCACATAGCTTCCTCACGTCCTATTTAGTATACTTTAATGATTTCATGCTTTTACTAACTATTATTGTCAAATTTATTTAATTTACCCCCTTTTAGCGAATTTTCAAAGAAAATTACGCTATTGCAATGGCTTCAAAATTTTTGTAATGCGAATTTTTGAAAAATTTTTCCATGAAAATCCGTTTTAGACCATTCTGAATCGATTCCTAAAATTTAACACTTTTTTATGTATGTATGTATATATGTGTCACTCCAGACGATATCTCCCCTTAGGATGCACTTAAAAATTTCAAACAAAATTTAAAATGTCAATAATATCAAAAGAAAGGATGAGTTCGTTGGCCAGAATTTTTGGAGTTCATTTAGGGGTCAAATTTTTACAATGTAGGATCAAAAATAGTATAAAACCGTGTTTTTTTTATTTTACCCCCCTTTTATATGAAAATATGATAAAAGTGTACATAACAACAATTACTGTACTCTTAAAGAGCTTTCCAACGACATGCATCTTAAAGGGTAAATACGATTTTGACTTTTGTACCTCGTACCCCTGTGTACGAAATTTTTTTTTCACCCATGCAAATTCTAAACCAAAATTTTCCTATATTATCATAAGCCAATAATTCGCAGATTTCTTTGAAAATTCGCTCATTAAGTCATGGTGCATGACTGGACTTTTTAAATGTCAAAATTGTTTTGATTTTTTTAAATGAATAAATTTAACAAAATTTTAAAAAGGTTAGACGGTTAAAATAATCTAGGACTATCTTCGACAAACCATCCAAATTTCATATAGAGAGAGAGAGAGTACTTTTACGATATAGTACTTTGAGTACTTTTTAAGATATAGGTGAAAATAAATGTTTGTTTGTGCGCATGTGGAAGAGAAAAAATCGGTCCGAGACAACTCAGACAAACTTTCTCGTATACGAGTTCATAATTATTTAGCCCAGTGTTTCCATTTATTAGATTTCGTATGTAAATTTAATTATTATTGAGCATTTCATTAAAATTTATCATAAAAATAACTTCTCCGGGCGGGGAATCGAACACGGGCTCTCTCGCTTTTTTCTCAGGAACTAGATTTTTCCCGGGAAAACGGCTTATATCGTTGGATTCGTATTTAAATGGACTATATTTTAGAATTTTTTAATCAAAATCGTCGGAACCGTTTTCGAGAAATATTTTTTTTTCACGTTTTTTCAGAGTTTTTGGGGGGTAGCGCCCCTAAATTTGGAGCTAAAATTCATTTCTCGATTTCGCCTCGGGGTATGATTTTTCTGAACATGTATGCCAAATTTCTTCAAAATCGGCCCAGTAGATTAGGCTCCAGGCGTCTGCACAGACGACAGACGACAGACAGACAGACATTTTTTAAAAACCACTTTTTTGGACTCAGGGGACCTCAAAACGTGTAAATCCATCAAAATCTCAAAATCGAATTTTCGCGCCATCACAATACTTTCTCTTTATATGAGAAAGTAAAAAATAGGTGCAGTAGGTTGAAACTAACATGGGACCAACAATGTGCTAATTTGGACCTATCATAAGCGACAGACAGACACCGAACAAAAAAATGTACAAGAATTCTGTTTTGGAATTTTTGAAATGCTTTTGCAACCTTCGGTGAGCTCAAATGAAAAGTTCGATGACAACCATATCTAACGTCAACTTTAAATGTGGTCTAATATCTAATTTTGGTAGAACTACAGTATATGGGGCCCCAACTAGATATCGCAAATCGGTACTATCGATTGTTATAATGACGCCATATTTCGATATATTGATCAATTTTACACGTTTTAACAAAAAAAAAATGTTGTTTTGTGTTTCAATTCAATTTTTTGGTAAATATGTCGTATCTGACCCACTTTGACTAAATAACTACTTTAAATCAAATTATAATTATTATTAACTACGGGAAACAGACAGAGAAAAATACACTCCAGCGCTGGGATTTGAACCACAGGCCTCTATATATATGGTAGAGCGCTATACCGGAAATATAGAGGCCTGTGGTTTAAATCCCAGCGTTGGAGTGTATTTTTCTCTGTCTGTTTCCCGTAGTTAATAATAATTATAATTTGATTTAAATTAAAAAACTTATTCTTTCCGTAGTATGAATACTACCAAAATCGTAAAAAATCTAAATAACTACTAAGATAAAGGTATATTTAGTCTAATGTGCATTGGGACAAAGGAATATCACACTTTTATATACACAAGTGTGATATTCCTTTGTCCAAATGTACATTAGACTCTAAACATCCCTTTTTCTTAATAGTACCTTAATTTTTTTCCCCCTAGAATTTTCAATCGCCGCTCCGCACCACTTTGCGATGCTCCGCTCATTATCTGAAGAAAAACAACCCTCCTGCATATATATAGACCAGGTAGAGGTCCAAATCTAAGTACAAAAGAGTTTAACGGACAAGATATATCGATATATAAAGTCATGAAAGAGGTCGATAGTGAGATAACCTCTTATCAGAAGGGGCCCCATATACTGTAGTTCAGCCCTAATGGTAAGTATACGGAATCTTGAAAATTTCATTGTCCACCAAAATGGCCGGTCTGCTCCAGTTTGTTTTTGTCAAATGCCTATTGCCAAGCTATGTCCCGCAGACGAACTTAGTCGACCACATATTCTTAAAAGGCACAAAATTATGAACGCATACACAAAATTCTAGCTTGATGTTATTCTTACACTATTTTGAACGCTGTCTCCTGAACTATTATAATGAACTAAGTAATATAGGGGGGATTAACTGGCTGAATCCCTGGTGCAATGGATGGAACAGAATACTAAAAAGAATTCGATAGGGATAAAAGCTTAGAAAATGAAATAAATCAAAGAAGACCTATAATTCAACCCTTACAAACAGCAAAAGATAAAAAGTGCTAGATTATAGGGGCAGGGGGAGGGGGGGGGGGTAGAAGCACAAATCAAAGAATAATCGGTATTTAATCTCTTTATCCTTTAACCAAATCTGTAATTCCCAGTGAAACCAAAGTAAAATTAAATGAAAGGATAACTCAGGTAAAAGTTTCCCCTGTCATGAAAACACTAATGATAACTTATTCAGTTTAAATCTGTTTTGCTTTGTAACACATCTGAAGGGGAAATAAATAGTTAGTGGAAAAAGTTCCTCAGATGTTTTTCTATAAAGTCTTCTAAGTCGTAACAAAGTATAAGCTATTCTAGTTAAGCCTGCCCTTTTATGTTTCTTATTCACAAACTTCCCTTCAAATACAGTTTAAAAAAGAGCTTTATATTCTCTGACATTTTATTATAAATAAAGTCCCTTGAGTACAGTATTTGTTTATACAGAATAATTTAGAGTTAATCTTAAAATTTAAATTATTTTACCGCATTATGTTATCCCGTTTTTTTAAGATCTACAGATAACCTATCTAATCAGATCTACAGACTGTGTCGACATCTACTAAGTTCGCAATTTACGGATTAACCCTAGAACGCTAACCATAATTTTTAACCTCTTATGACTAACCTTGAGTCATATTGACTCCCTAATCTATTATACCCAGTTTTATTAAATATAAAGGCCTAATATGTATAATATTTTTTTAACACGTTTTAGTGCTAGTTGATGGGACACTTGGGTGCTTTGTTTGCCATAAAAAAAAACATTTTTTCCTTTTAATTCCGGTTTTTCAATCTGGACTACTCTTACATATCCGGTATTGTTATCTACCGGAGTGGTTTTATTTACTTTATATTATGTAGCTTTTTTCTTTCCTTTCCTTTGGTTTTTCTATTTCGTAAATTGATTCAATTAATTTATCCTTTTCCTCATCATCTCTGATGGGATCAAAAAAGTCATTTTCTATTTTCAAATCAGGGTCCAAATCACAAGCGTCACCATTATTGTCGAATACGCTCTTTTTCATAGTCGGTATCAGAATCGGTAATTTCCTTCATCAAGCGATAAATGTCGTTTGGATCATTGTATTTTTTCTCCATTATTTGACAAAATTCATATTCTATTAACTTTATATAATTTAGACATAATAAAGACAAAAAAATATTACAATTTATACTTATAAATGAATAAATTACAATGATATTACCTTTAATTTGTAATAATTATTCAATTAAAAGTTATATAATACCTAATTTATAAGATTTAAAATGGCCAAATAAACAATAACACTTATTCGATTAGGCTGTTAATACTATTCTGCGTCAAGATTACCTAAAAAAAATTTACGTGTAAGACTAAAGAGGAGTCAAAATGACTCCGTGACTGCAGAAAAACAAACGATATGTCCTCTTTAGAATCTGAATGTGGAACTGATAGAAGTGTTGAAGGGTCATTCAAGGGTGGGAGATAGCATAGCTGAGGTGTGGGAGTCCTGTGTTTTACAGACACCGTGCTTTCGTAGTTTAAAAAAAATGGGAGTCATTTTGACTCCAGGTTAGCGTTCTAGGGTTAAATGTTTCTCAATAGACGAAACATCTGAAAAGAAAACTCAATTTTATTTCCCAGAGTTAAAAGATAAGCTAGATAGTATGAATACATTTTTTAGAACAAAGCTCCTTATGGCACCTTACGGCATCTGGAGCCCGGGAGTGAATCCGAAAAAAACGACCACCACAGAACACACCATCACGAAATCGACCGATGACAGTAATTTGAGTAAAAGATGACCGATTTAGTTGAACTTTGATACACATGTTCATGTTACCAATTCCCAGGACGAGTTTGTTGGACAACATTATCGGCTCAAGCGTTCACGCGCAATGTTCGAGTAAACGTAAGCTTCAAATATAAAATTGCAATTTTAGTGCGGGAAAATATTCTAACTTTATATATTCAATGAGAAAAACAACTTTTTTTAAATATTTTTTTTTTTAGTAAAACAAACACCACCACCGCTATGAAGTGTTAAAGATCGCTACATTTATTAAAGCAGACCTACTATACGTTGAAAATAGAGAAAACAACTTTTCACTGATATCTTACGTTCTAACGAAACGATTGTAATAAAACTTCATATAGATCGTCTATTGTTAATTCGTAATTGAAAAAGGCATGAAAAATTTCAACCTGATGCAAGCAGAAGGTTTTGTGAAGTGAAGTGATATATTTTATAATATTTTAAATGGGTAGGCCGGGACGTAAATAGCTTAGGGACTCACTCTACTACAACCATCGTCTTTAACTATCAACTTTATTATAATTAACTCTCTCAATATTCAATCCATATTTATTGCTAGACACTCGCTTTAATAATAAACTTTTCTTATAATTTTGCCTTAACTCGGCTTAGTACAAATATTTGGTTACTTTTAATTTTGTCTCTTTTCTAACTCCACCACATAGGTCCAGTTATAATTTTGCCTTAACTCGGCTTAGTACAAATATTTGGTTACTTTTAATTTTGTCTCTTTTCTAACTCCACCAGATAGGTCCAGTTATAATTTTGCCTTAACTCGACTTAGTACAAATATTTGGTTACTTTCAATATTGTCTCTTTTCTAACTCCACCATATAGCTCCAGTATAGATACTTAGCATCGTATACTTAGCAGTGTGAATTTATAATTTATATTTAATGAATAGCGTAAGGAACTTCGTTCTTAACGGGTGTCACGCGACACCACACGTATTTTTTTAATTTTTTTATTTATAGCTACTCTAAAATAATTCATAATGAACAAACTCCAAAAATAATTCATAACGATGGTTTTAATTAACAAGTTATTACGTGTTATCTTCAAAAATAAAATTCTATAATTAAAAATCACTTACTCTATCTTATCTTTATAATTGTATATATTATTTTTACGGTTAGTATAGTATTTAAATATTCGGGAAATTTATACTAAATGTAGAGAATAATCACTTTTATTATATGCCTCATAAATAAATCTCTCATAAATACTGCATAAATAAAAACAAAACATTATTAAAGCCATACACTAAAGTATTAATACCAAATAAAGAAAGAAAGAGAGAGAAAAAAAACTCCTTACGTTTAAAGAAAATAAAACAAAGAATATGTAGATAAGAATAAAAATTAAAAATAAACCAAAAAAAAATGTATATAAACAAAAATATATTTTACTCATTCGATAATAATCTTTGATTATATATTCAGAAAACGTAATAATAGTTATTTTTATCGGAATAGAAAAAAAGAACATATAGAAGTTATTTTGTTTCAAACAATCAGATTTGAAATTAAAATTAAAAGAAAAAAAATAAACTGAGAAATAAAAATAAACTGTGGATACAATCACGCTATACTATGAAAAAAAAAGGAAAGTTAAAATGGCAAGAAAAACGACTTTAAATGTTCATATAAGAGGAAAAATATAATAAAGAGTGAACAAGGTATAAACTAAGTTAGTATTTATTTAAAAAAAAAAATCTCGAGTGACTTAGCGTGACTTACTAATTAACTTATTATATAATTAAGATTTGTAAGTAGTTAAAAGTTTAAAAATAGTATAAGCCAATGAGGAATGTAAAGAACAAAAAAGATAAAAACTAAGGCTAGAAAAAGGTAAAATTTGCTAACCATTCCTTTTATCTCATTTGATAATATTATCCAAAAGTATCGGGACGTTTTTTTTTCTTTTTAATCTTTTTAAAGTATAATGATTTTAACGTAATATGTTTTTATAAAGGCAAAATTTATGTCAATGATTACATTATGCTATTATTATAAACAGTTTAATTTAAAGTCGAAAAATTCCAATACTCTTATTTTAAAGTGAACTTGAATTAAAAGAGTATTTTAAAAAATTAATTTGAGATAAAGTACTTAGATTATATTATATATATATATATATATATATATATATATATATATATATATATATATATATATATATATATATATATATATATATATATATATTGTATAAGTACTTCAACTTAAATTAATTTTAAAAATACTTTTTTAATTTAAGTTCAAATTAAAATAAGTGTCTAGGACTTTTATATATATATATATATATATATATATATATATATATATATATATATATATATATATATATATATATGTGTGTGTGTGTGTGTGTGTGTGTGTGTGTTCGAAATACCACTGACTCAAAACGATATCTCTGAATGAACTGGACATATACATAACATAATTTTGTTCGTAGATTCCTGATAGCTCCTAGGAGCTTGCTAAAAATATCGTTTAATCATTTAATCTATACTATACAGGGTGGGCTAAAAAAACTGCACTTTTTTGAACACTTATAGCTCAGCTTCTGTAACAGATAGAGATATGGGGTGTGTGGGGTCTGAAAACTACATTCTTTTATTTTAAATTTCATATCTATAACTTTAAAAATTATTGGGTGAAAGCCATGCAATGACGTATCCGTATGAGGGTATGTCTTTTATACAAATCCACAATTTTATCCTTATTTGATGAATATTTACACAATTTTCCTTCAAAACAAGGTGAAGGTCACTGCCTACACGAGATTACGAAATTAAAATTTTGATACACAGGGGTACGGGGCACAAATGACAAAGTAATGGATACCCTTCATGATTGATATCGTTGAAAAGCTTTTAAAGAGAAAAGCAATTGTTCTTACGTACTTACGTACATTTCTGTCTTGTTTACATTTAGGAGGGGGGTTAATTTAGGATATTTGCAAATTATTTTATCAAAGAGGAGGCGGAAATAAGTGGGAGGGATAGAATCTAGATATTCTGGCATAGTATAATAATTTAATTGTTTCTCGACGGTAGTTTACAAACTTATCAAATTAAAATAACACACAGTAGCGAAGCACGGGTATCCATAGTATCCATCCATCTAGTAATAATGATTTAAATTAAATAATTAATAATATAACAATTATTAATGATAAGTAATTAATAATTTTAATGTTTCCCATTTCTATAATGAGGAGCTCCGGTAGAAAATAATAACTGAAGAGCTGAATAATTTCCTTTATTCATATTGTGATCTCCACTGGTTTGCATATTGACCTGATTAAACATCAGAATTGTTTTTCGCTCGTGTTCTCATTCATATACAAGAGTAAATTTATAAACTATCAAGCAGGATGAGAATGTGCAAAGTGATATCGGTGCAGTGGACCTGAACCATTGCAAAACCAATGTAATGGAAATCCCACATGAACGAGCTCTCTTATGGAACACCCATCTTTTCCCAACAAAGCTACAAACATGAGGATTAAATCAACCGTTAACTTAGAGGCGAACCAAATAAAAAAAATGTATAATTTTAAATTCAGAATAATAGCTAATAAGATTTTTTTTTTATTTTATTTTTTTTTTAAATGAGAAATATATAAGCAAAAAAAAAAATTTCATTAAGCAAATGAATAAATGTACACACTGAAGTATTGTCGAACTTCTAAAGTTATAATATTTAAAAAAAAAAAAAAAAAAAAAAAAAAAATCGGTTCGAGACAACCCAGACAAATTTTCTCGTTTAAGAGTTCCATAATTACTTAGATCAGTGTTTTTCATTTATTATTTTTCGAGTTTTTGTAGGTGTATTTAATTATTATAGAACATTATATAAAAATTACAATTTATTATAAAAACAACTTCTCCTCGGTGGGGAATCGAACCCGGTGTTTAAAGCTATTTATTCAGAAAATATTTTTTTTTCCGGGGAAACGGTTAATATTGTTAGATTTGTATTTAAATTGACTAAATCTTAGATTTTTTTAATCAAAATCGTCGTAAATGTTTCCAAGAATTTTTTTCCACGTTTTTTTTCCAGATTTTTTGGGGGTTAGTGCACTCAAATTTGGAGCTCAAATTATTTCTCAATCTCACCAAGGGGTTTTTTTTCAACTTGTAAGCCAAATTTTGTCAAAATCGTCCTAGTAGTTTGACAGACAGACATTTTTTAAAAACCACTTTTTTGGACTCACAATACCTTAAAACGTGTAAATGCACCAAAATCTTAAAATTGAATTTTCGTGCCATCACAATACTTTCTCTTCACATGAGAAAGTAATATATAAGAAAGGATAACAACTGAAGTCAAACTAACTTTGAAAAAAACCATATGTTAAAAACTTTAATTGCCTTAGGGATATAATCTAATAAAAAGAACCCTAAAAAGGTCAATGAAGAGGTGAAACAAAATGTTAACTGGGCTTTATTTAGAGCATATAGCAAAGCTAAACTAAAATCCCTCGGGGCAAATAATACAATAGAAAGGGAACGTTGTATGTTTCATACATGTATCGTAGTTGTATATTGCTAAATTATCTTCTGCCTTTAGCTAACGACAGCCCCATTATCATGAAACACGTTAAAAATAGTCTGCCAATTAGTGGAGTGCATAGATTCTTTAAGCCCTATCGCGTATTAAAATGATTTTACGACCCATTATTGGCCTTAATATTTTTTTTTTTTTAATTGCTTCCAAGCTTACCGAAAGTAGAATTATTGATCATTGTGAAGGATGAAATGTTCAGTCTCGTGCCGGTGTGTCGTTTAAAACTTTTGTGAAAAAACTTCATCTATTATCACCTATGCAATTTCCTATGTTCTTAATATGCTGCAATGCTAAACCCGTAATACTTCCACCTTTATTTCTACCTTTGCTTCCTCCAACTTTTCTATCTCCATGATCCCACTCTTCCCACCTCCAATGCTTCCTTTTCTCACTGAGTGAGCCTCATGGCACCATCTTCCTATTCTACGCTTAAAGGTGGGTTCACAGCTAGCGGATACGTATTTGCGGAGGGCTACAAGTATATAGATAACAATATACGTTCCGAGAACCGCCGAGACGGAGGTCGGAGTTGCTTCTCTGCGGCGCCGCAAAAGAGTTGCCATAGATGAATCCCTTCGGGCCTCCACAATTACGTATCCCGCTAGCTATGAACCCAACTTAAAATGTCAAGTTTCAATTCAGTAAGCAGTTGTTTCTAAAAACTAAACCAGCGTTTACCTAATTATTACCACGTACTCTTATTTAAACGTACTCATCTGCATCCCATTATAAAGAAATTAGGATGGTTTGTCGCAGTATCCCACAGATGACACCATATTTATATTTTTACTAAATTCGTATTGTTAGTCATATAAAAATAGTCCAGGAGATAGCGTGCAAAAAAAGTGTCTGACTAACATCAAGCAAGAATTTTGTATACAAGTAAATGTTTTGGTGCCTCTTAAGAATATATGGTCAGCTAAGTTCGTCTGCGGGACATAGCTTGGCAATAGGCACTTGTAAAAAACAATCCGATGGAGAGCGGCCATGTCCAACCCTTTTTGGTGGAAAATATGATTTTTATGATCCCAAGTACGATCTTAGTTAGTAGACCAATTATCAAGTTGATGGTAATTTGTCACTTAATAAGTTAGTTAGTCAAATATTACTCAATATCAAAGTGTTCCCCTATCAAGGGACAAACTACCATCAACATGATTTTTGGTCTACTAACTAAGTTCGTACTCAGGATCATGAAAATCACATTGTCCACCAAAAATGGTTGGACATGGCCGCTCTCCACCGGTTTGTTTTTTCAAATGCCGATTGCCATGATATGTACCGCAGACGAACTTAGCCGACCACATATTCTTAAAAGGCACCAAAACATTTACTTACAAACATTTTATATACATAATTCTAGCTTGATGTTTGTCAGACACTTTTTTGCACGCTATCTCCTGGATTAAAACTAGTATATTCATGTAAAAATGTAGAAACCAGTGAATCGGACAAAGTAGTTTTTAAGATATGTTGGTTCGATAACATGCTGACGGATAGAAACTAGGCCAAAATATTATCAGATGTCTGAAACAGGTTTGTGTCTTCGAATTTTTGAATTCGGAGACATTTGAAAAAATTAGTTCTTCCGAATGATCACGAAGCTTCCATTACCTTCGGTAAACGAAAGTAGAATAAATATAGAAAGGTGAAAATGGAGAAACGTTACGCTAAAGTTGTTTTATAATAATCTAATAATCCTCTATGTTCAAACACCATTGAACACCTGACCCACCAGTTTACTTCATAAGTTAAGGTCTGCCAGCATCTTTGGGGACCCCCAAAGTTCTCCCTGGCGTGAATAGAATGAGGTCCTTTGGCCTAAATCCCCACATTCTGTTACGCCAGAGAGCTCTTGGCTAGACCTGGCCATGACTGGGTAAAATTTATAAAGAAATAAAGTAAATAGCTATGAGGACTGAAGGTTGAATGTATTAAAAAGTTCACTTTAGTAGTTGAATGTAATTGGTGGCAGACAATTTTTTTCACAAAGCAGATAAAAGTAGCAATACTTGTGATGGAGAGTATTAATTATACATAACAAGAAAAATATAGAGTCCTATAATAATTGAGGTTCAAATTGTTATTATAAGAATAATTAAAGGCATAAATCAAATTTCATACTTATAAATGGGGGGGGGGGGGAGAGAGGGGGGAAGGGGAGAGGAAGCAATAAAATTAAATGACAAAAGTTGCAAATGTACAAGTTATGAAAGCTTGGCTTAAAAACTAATGAATTGTAAAAGGTAGACATCATCACAGGAAGTATAATCTGGTTGGTTAGACTAGGCGGGTTACCCGGAAAACTAGTTGTGAAGTTGTTGATGAACGACTAAGTAAGGCAAAGGAAGGACACGCTGACAAGGATTGGGCGCAAGAAAAGGAAACCGGACTTGGGAGGAGGATGGGAAGGAAACTTATGATTAAGGTGGGTCATTAATCTCTAAGGGAGAAACTCAGACAGGAATAAATAGACGAAGTCGTGTAGAACAAGCTAGCTAGCTCTGCAACAACTTAGTGTTGGGTCAGGAATAACACCAAGGTTACCCGCATCCGGGAAGTGAAACTAGGTAAACTTGTTTCCAAATAAACTTAATAATTAACTGGTTCAAATCAAGATTAAAAACCACACTACCTGATAATCATTTCCTGTAAACAGATTGAATATGTGTATTTAATAAATTAAAGTTAATCAATAGAGCAAACGAGAATAACAAGAAAAAACTGACTGCCAATTAGAGTGGCACTTAGATTTCTCAAAAATAATTCATGTGGATGATATTGACATCGTTAGACTTTAAGAAATTCATATTTGGCGGATTTTAACGTTACCACATGCGCAGTCGCTACTTTATATCTAATTAGAATACAATTCATACGGGACTATATAGGTTATAACCTGCACAATTTCTGAAAATTTCATCAAAATTGGATGAAAATTGTGAAATATATACGTGTGACAAGGATTCACGGAGACAGACACGAAACTAAATTTGTTCAGGAAGGTCTAAAACGTACAATACGAGAGAAATGTTCACCTCCCAAAAGTGAACACAATGCTTCCGCTACCTAGGTAGACTCGGAAGCAACAACCTTGAGTTATGATCTTGTTTGTGATTAATTGTTTCAGACTATTTTACACAAATGCTAATCAGGTGCGAATTCTGCAGCTAGAAATCTTATTGAAAGTACACGAATAGTCCAGGAGCCAGGTCGAAAAAACCAGGTCGAGCTGGAAAGTATTTTGAACTTAATGGAATTTTTACAGGTAACTCAGAGGTCCTCTGGGATGCCAATGCTGAGTTTTCGACCTCGTGGCCCTTGTGCTAACTTGGGGAGGGGGGAAAAACCCCAATTTTTCCGCCAATGTTTTGGTTTTTCGCCTCTAGCTCGAAAACTACGCGTCAAACAAAAAAACTTTACCAGTACAATATTAAAGAGCATCAAATTTCCTATAAAAATCACTGGTCATACGACTATTTTCACCCATTAGGTACTGTGATACAGCATTGTGAAAAAATGGCAAATTTTAAAAAAGGTGGATTTTAGCGGAAAAAGCATGTTTTTGGGCTTATAAAATAGATTTATCATCATAAATTGAGTATTCAACATTTCTATGTATACCATAATAATATGTAACCCCCTCCCCCCTCACTGCCCTCCCCCCACCCAGAACCAAATTAGAAAAATAAGTTAAATAAAACCTCTTCTTCCCTGAAACATTCAACATGATGCTATCATCAATCTTACTTTAGGGTGGTGGGGAGGGGGAAAGGATCCGCTGATCAGTAGCGTACCGAAGGCAGGGGAGCTGAGGGCGGTCCACCTCAGGCCCCGTTCAAACGGAGGCCTTAATTTTATTTTTAAATTGAAAAACCAAAGCAATGTTGAGAAGCGATAATAATGTGCGTAGCTTATTGATTACGTAGGTAAGAAAGTTATCTATAATTATGCTACATAATAATAAAAATAATATGAAAATAATAAACAAAAAATGAACATTAAATTAAATCTTCGTGAGTCTCTTCGATAAGCGACTCGTCAGCCCCATCTTCGTCCATGCCTTCTTCTGTTCTTATGTTCTTCTGCAGAAAATTAGTCCAAATAATGATACACTAAAATAATGTTCAATATAAAATAATAAATATACGGGGCACAACACTCTGCGAGAGGAAGAGACCAATACCAATAACTGAACTGTGCTTGGTAGTCCAGTAAATAATGCTCAAAAAAATGGCAAAACCTCGCAATTGGTTCGTCCTTCATCGATTTCCACAAAATTTTGGAATTAGGCTCCTCTTACCCTTCTACTTCAAAATCTATATAATGCCGATGGTCGCTGTTTATTTTTTAGGGGTGAAAACTACCCCCAATTATCAAAACGTATAAAGTAACATTTTAAAGCTTAGGGTGGGTGAAATTTCGTTTGGATTAGTTGAATAATGATTGTTTTATACTTTGGATCACAATTTAAAAATATTTCAACCCTTGAAAAAAACCCTTGTTAATCCTTAATGTACAAAAAAAATATTTATCCTTAAATAAATGATTAATTTATCATATCGACTTAATTTAAGAATGTTGTTGCCTAAAATATTACCAATTTCATTATTTTGCAATTTTTCAATCCTTAAAAACCACCCCTTACAACGATTTGCACCCAAAGTACTAAATGCACACAAATTATTTCATATTCTTTTTTCTGACATCAAATAAAGCACGTATACCAATTTTCATTCATATCGGATCTAAAATAATAATATTTCTAATTTTTAGCTAAAACCATTTATTCCTGTTTTTCCATTTTATCCCCCTCTTAAATGAAAATATGACAAGTGATTATAACAACAATTACTGCTCTCTTAAAGAGCTATCCAACGACATTCATCATAAAGGATTTATACTATTTTGACTTTTGTACCCCGAACCCCGCCGCGGCCGTCTGGATATTCCAGAAAAGTTGGAGTTAAGCTCTTCTCATGTGTCCCATGTGATCCACGCAAAACCGTAGAAGGACGAAGATCAATTTGAATTAGGGTGGTAATTAGGGGGTGGTTTTCACTGATTTTTTCGTAGAAAAATGTAGGGACTAACTTTATTTTCATCGTAACTCGCTTAATTTTGATGCTATCGACTTCTATTTTTTTTTAAATGAAAGCTCTTTTTGTCTACTTTAAAAAAACGTCTATAAGTTTTCCTCGTAAAATGCACGGTTTTATTGCTATTTGACTCTGAATCTCTCAAATTTAGCATTTGACGAACAAAAGCCAACAATTAACAAGCCGTAGGTCGGTCCGTATTGGTCGTACATGATTTATAAAATAAGGATTTTCTTTCTTTTTTTATTGGCTACAATTTTGTTCTTACAGTTTGTTTGATAAAATGCATATTTTTCGAGTTATTCGCGAAAAACCGATCAAAAAGGTCGAACAACTTTTACTTTCAATCGCGAATAACTCGAAAAATATTAATTTAAACAAAAAAATGTATAGATCATTTTTGACTTAGAATTAGCTTTTCCATCGATTCCTGTTGTTAAAATAAAATAAAAAATTTCAACCCCCGAGATGGGGTGGCAACCACCCCCAGGGTAATAGCAATGACAATGTTGATGATATAGATTTTGATGCTTGGACTATTCTCTACCTACTGTCAAATTTTCAAGTAAATCGATATATGACGAAAGAATTGCAAGCCAAAGTGCTTCATTTCCTGGACTATTGATATTTTAATTTTATTAAAAGATAAAAAGTCAAAAATTTTGAGGGAAGGATAGAACTTCTTTACCTACGTAATCAATAAGTCACGCACATTATTCGTCATCAAATTTGTTTCTGGGGGGAGAGGGTGGGGAGAGGGCAGTGAGGAGGGAGGGGTTTACTGGGGGTTACATATTATTATGGTATACATAGAAATGTTGAATACTCAATTTATGATGATAAACCTATTTTATAAGCCCAAAAACACGCTTTTTCCGCTAAAATCCACCTTTTTTAAAATATGGCATTTTTTCACAATGCTGTATCACAGTACCTAATGGGTGAAAATAGTCGTATGACCAGTGATTTTTATAGGAAATTTGATGCTCTTTAATATTGTACTGGTAAAGTATTTTTGTTTGACGCGTAGTTTTCGAGCTAGAGGCGAAAAACCAAAACATTGGCGGAAAAATTGGGGTTTTTCCCCCCTCCCCAAGTTAGCACAAGGGCCACGAGGTCGAAAACTCAGCATTGGCATCCCAGAGGACCTCTGAGTTACCTGTAAAAATTCCATTAAGTTCAAAATACTTTCCAGGTAAATCTACCTGGCTCCTGGACTAGAAGATCGATTTTTTATCTAATACTCTTAAGAATCTTTAAGAATACGTAGTGTTAAGGTATTAATAACCCTAGAATGACACCGTTATTTCCACATTCTAATCAGACACCGTGGGGTCTATATGACCCCACCTAGGTTTTCCGCTCTATCCTGAAACGCGTGAAATATTATTGTAATATAAAAATATTAATTTCAATCTACAGGGCCAATGCAATGAACAGAAGAAAGAAAAATAAAATTTAAAAAATATATTGACTTAAACTAATGCTAACAACGAAGCAAGGTATGAAAAAAAGTAACTTTTCGTTTTTACAAAGCTGGTTTTAAAAATTAAAATCTAGCATAAAAATGGCAAGCTAACAAATTTCCTACTATTTTTTTATAAAAAGAAACTAATAAAAGACAAAAAAGTCACAAAATTATACAAAATGTCCTGAGTGAAGCTTTTAGCATTCTAAGCATTTGTAGGACCGATGCTCATCACAAATAGCCCCATGGCAATCACTGCATAGCATTCTTGTCTTTTAATCCTTTCCTTCATGGTTTGACTAGGGAGAAGCCTAATTAAAAAATAAAATCCTTCCCCGGTAGTTTCTTTTGCCAGTTAGCCATACAATGAAGAATAGCAGCGTTGACACCTGCCTGATCAAGCATATACCAAAGAAAAACCGCTGAGGCCACCTGCGGGTCAAACATGTCCCACATTTTGTATTATTATAGCTTATGATGATTTCAGGGTTGCCTGTATCAGGAATCGATAGAATTATCTTGATGGAGGGTTGATTAGAGCAACTATAAATTAGTGTAAAAAAAGTTGTTGGGTAACTACACCGTGGGGTCAGCTAGACCCCAGAAGCACTTGACATGCTCACTGTTCAAAGATTATACAGAAACTGATACCTTTGATTGGTGAAATTGGGGGCCAGGAAGGTAAAGAGTATTTAGACAAGGAAAAAAAAAACATCTGTGATTCACAGAAATAAGATCAGCGCTTAAGCTCTTTTACTTGGGGTCATACAGACCCCCGGTGTCATTCTAGGGTTAAAAACAAAGAAATAAAATCAATGACTACACTCACTTTGGTATTAAAGTATCCAAACTGTTTGTTTTTTGCTACAATATGATAACATCCCATTGCTTGAACATTTCTAAATAAGAGCGAAGCAGGACGTCACAATTCTAATATTGAGGTGAAAAAAAATGTCCTTGATAATGGAGTCCATTAGAGCTATCACACAAAATCATAAGAAATAATAAATAATATACATTAGTAAAACTCACATTAACTTGTATTCCTGGATACGGGAAGATCTTGTGAGGTGGATCCTCTGAAGGCGTGTACCTGTAGAACTCGAAGTTGCCTCGATACCACTTGACGTAATAGAGAGGTTTGTCACCCAAATCATAATGACAGATCATCGTAACTCTGCCTCCTCTATGAGCAACCTCTGGTACAGTCTCCATACCGACACCTTCCAAACACTCTCCCACTGAAACAATCATACTTTCATAAATATCTTATTCAGATGGAGTAATTTGGATAGGTAGGAAGAGAAATAAGACTAAAACCAGCCATTCACGGTCCAACTTGGTCGTACGACACTCACTCCAACGAGCCAATGCCAATGTAGTACCACAGTTGGACTGTGGGAGGGGGCAACATGTCGTACGGACAAGGTCGAGTCGGATTCCCCGTGAAGCGAGCCTGCATTAATATTATTAAACTAGGCGCTTGAAGCGAGCGTATTGCATTAAAATACTGAATATTAAAATTTGTTAATCATGATGAATGTCATAGTTGAAGATAAGTGGAAGAGGGTAGTGTGGGGTAGAGTGGGGGTACTCGGTACAAAGCTTTACTTCCTAAACAAACCTATACACTACAAGTCTATAAGAATCTTAACCACCCGCAGTAGCTTTTAAACTGTTATTATAAATGTATCACTTCATTACTCAAATACTACTGCTTGTATCAAGTTGAAATTTTACATACTTGTTTCAATTGTACTTTAGACGATGTACAATGTACATCAAGTTTTATTAAAATCGTTAAGTTAGAACGTAAGATATCGGTAAAAAGGTTGTTTTTTCTATTTTAAACGTTTAGGTCCGCTTTAATAGTTTTAGCGATCTTTATTAATTCATAGCAGTGTCGTTGTTGGTTTTACTAAAACATGTTATTTGAAAAAAATGTTCGACTCATCGAATAGGTGATGATAGAATTTTTTCCCATAATGAAATTCCAATTTTAAATTTAAAGCTAACGTTTACGCGAGCATTGAGCGCGAACTCTTGGACGGATCACGCTGTCCAACGAACTTAGCCTGAGTGTTAGTAAAGGGAACATGTATACCAAATTTCAACCAAATTGATCAACTTTTACTCAAGTTCTCGTCGGACACGTAAACGTTACACACAGACAGACAGATAAGATGCATATTTCGTTGAATGTAAGAAGTGTGCAAATGCTGTATTACCAGGCGAGGGAAAACAGTTCCAACGACTTCGATTAAAAAATTCTGAAATGTAGTCCATTTAAATACAAATCTAATGAGATTATTATTTTCTTTTTAATTTCCCCGGGAAATATGATGTTCCTGAGAATGTTGCTTTAAACGCGGACGGAGAGAGGCCGGGTTCGATTCTCCTCCGAGAAGAAGTTATTTTTATGCTAACTTGTGATAAAATATTCAATAATAATTAAATATAACTACGAAAAAACGAAAACTAATAAATGAAAAACACTGGGCTAAGTAATAAAGAACTCGTATATGAGAAAGTTCGTCTGAGTTGTCTCGGACCGATTTTTTATTTATCAATTTTTTTTGTTTTTTTTTTTCATACAAAGAAAGATTTGGAGACAAACAGGTAATGAAATGCATAAAGAAACAAAAAAAATCGGTCCGAGACAACTCAGACAAACTTTCTCATATACAAGTTCATAATTATTTAGCCAATGTTTTCCATTTATTAGTTTTTGTAAGTGCGTTTAATTATTATTGAAAATTATATCAAAATTTACCATAAAAATAACTTCTCCAGGGCGGGGAATCGAACCCGGGATCTCTCCGCCCACGTTTTTAGCTATTTTCTCAGGAACTAGATTTTTCCCGGGAAAACTGCTTACATCGTTGGATCCGTATTTAAATGGACTACATTTTAGAATTTTTTAATCAAAATCGTCGGAACCGTTTTCGAGAAATAATTTTTTTTCACGTTTTTTCAGAGTTTTTTGGGGCTTGCGCCCCCAAATTTAGAGCTAAAATTCATTTCTCGATTTCGCCTCGGTGTATGATTTTTCTGAACATGTATACCAAATTTCGTCAAAATCGGCTCAGTAGTTTAGGCTCCAGGCGTCTGCACAGACAGACGACAGACGACAGACGACAGACGACAGACGACAGACGACGGACAGACATTTTTTAAAAACCACTTTTTTGGACTCAGGGGACCTCAAAACGTGTAAATCCATCAAAATCTCAAAATCGAATTTTCGCGCCATCACAATACTTTCTCTTTATATGAGAAAGTAAAAAAAGGAGTAAGCAACAGAGTAAAACTGTTTAACTAACAGTTGCTGAACTCGGACGAGCAATTTAATACTCATTAAGGGCAACAACATTGCATCTTTTTTCCGCTTAAAGCATGCATGATTAAACGTCTAAACCCAGACTGTTATCAAAAAACCATTACACCAGTAGAAATAAACTTAAACCATTAACCAACACTTATAAACAAACACAAGCTTTTAAGGTAAACATAACCATAAAGTAGAGACATTTGTGACATCATAGACAAATAAATAATATCGTAATTAGGAGCGTCAGTGAAAAATACATCAAAAAGAAGAAATATTCCCTCCACACAAAATATTGTATTATTTTCATTATTAAATAATAATTAGAGAAAACCCTCTCGTTTATTACTTTTGGTGCTCTTTAATTTCCTAACCTCATTTTAGTTTTTACTTCCCAGATTAATTAAAGGTATCATTAAAAGAAAGACAATATATTTTTTTAGTTTTAGTTTGCAAGACTAATAAATTCAATTACTTAATTAATTTCTGTCATAAACATCTATTGGTATTACAACTTTATAATCATGGCTTTAAATGAAACTATTAAAAATGTATTCTTTATTTACTTTTTACATTTTATTTATTTAAGTTCTAAAATATACTGCCATTTAGTTTGGCTCATGCTTCCTCGTATCAAGCGTTACATGAAAATGTCTCACAGTCTTGCAGGGTCGTATGCAAGCATTCTTTTTACATGAATTTAAGTATCAATTTAGCAAAAGTTAAAGAGCGCAGACGGTTCAAATTAAGCTGGGGTTATTTGAGGCCTACTTTCGATAAACTATAAAAGTTTCAAACAAATCAAATAAGTACTTTTAAAGCTAAATGTATGTTTGTGCGCAAGTAGAAGATAAACAAATAAGCGGAGAAGGTTCAAACTTATGTGGGACTAACAATGGGCAAATTGTGACCTACCATCAAAATTTAATTAAAATCAGACGAGTAGATTTTAAGATATGTTGGTTAAAAAAATTGAACAACAGACTGACAGACAGACACGGAAACAAAAATGTTCCCAGATGTCTGAAACGATTTCTGTCTTGGAATTTTTGAAATTGGAAACATAAAATATTTTCTTTCTTCAGAACAATCACATAGCTTCCGTTACCTTCGGTAAGCTTGGAAGCAAAATTCCGGTTGTATTAGCCATTTTTACCGGTAAAACAAATCCGGCTTGTACCGGTTTAATGTAAACATAATCCTCAGCAAAAACCTAAACGTGAAAAAAGGCCTAAGGTCCAGACCCCCTCCCAAAAACTAACCTTATCAATGTAGTGATATCTACAATGTGGCCGTCTGTTCTTTCTTTAGTCCATAACCTTACTTCACTCCTACTTTCATGAGCAAAACTGCTCTTTTATTTTTACTGCTTAACCTCAAGACTCGGCAATTTTCTGAATGTGGCATAAAACAGACATGGCCGCAATGCAGTAGATATCACTACTATTATAGACTGACATGTTTGGGAGGGGGTCGGAAACAATTTACTTTTTTTGAGTTCTCTCCTTCCATGTTTCCACGTGAGTACAAATGATACTGATGTATTATGCCTCATTCACAAACTTGGCTTGTTGTAAGTAATAAAAAATAAAAGAGCAGTGTTGCTCGTGAAAGTAGGAGTGAATTGAGATTATGGATTAAATATATAAATTTAACAAAACATTTTTTTTTTTTGGAAATCTCCAGTCAGTTACACGGGTATAGCTATACAAGTGTGCCTAATTTCAAGTTTCTAGCTGCTCTGGAAGTCATCATAACTGATAATTTTGATGATGAGTCAGTTTGTCAGTAACAAAAATGTAAATTTGGAAACGCTCCCCTTTTGAAAAGGCTACAGCTAAATTGGCTTAAGCTACTTAAGCTTAATCTATGATTCAAACTTCCAAAAACCCACCTTAAGACAAAGAGTTGTGAAGGTGAGAAAAACCGGGAATTTGTTCAAGTAAGTGTACCTTTACCGTGATTACTAGAACTTAGCCTTTTTTTGGAAACGCTTCCTTTTTGAAAAGGCACAATGTTTTAAAGGGTCCTAAGCTACTTAAACTTAATCTATGTATCAAACTTCCAAAAGTCCAGCTTTAGAAGACGCATAGTCCAGGAGATAGCGTGCAAAAAAGTGCCTGACTAATATCAAGCTAGTATTTTGTATACAAGTTAATCTTTTGGTGCCTTTTAAGAATATGTGGTCGGCTAAGTTCGTCTACGGGACATAGTTTGGCAATAGGCATTTAAAAAAAATTAAAAAAACCGGTGGAGAGCGGCCATGTCCCTACCCTTATTGGTGGACAATAACTTAGGACTACGAAATTAGTAAGACCAAAAACCAAGTTGATGGTAGTTTGTCTTTTAATAGGTGACCTCTTGGATTTGGAGTGATATATGACTAACTAACCTATTAAAGAAACATCAAGTAAAGACACACTGCATGCGTACTGAAACTTGGCCTTGCGCACTGCAGTTCGCTAAGGGCTGTTTCACACTATACGGTTTTGGCCGTACGGCAATAAACCGTAAGGCGAAATTATTTTAGTGGAGTATAGAAGGAGACGGGCACTTTCACATTACACGGCGACGGCAAAAAGCCGTACGGCCGCCGTGTAGCAGCCGTCCTCAACCACTAAACTCACGGCGACCGGATAGCCGCCGTGAACCCAGTAGTCTATTTGATCAAATGCAGGCTTTCACATTGGACGGTTATTATTCGTACGGCCAGTTTCTTGCCAGTCTTTGCTCTGTACGTTTCTCTACAGTTCTTTTAATTTATTTAAATATTAATAATATTTATTTAAGTAATTTAATCATTCTCAATGGAAGAGATTGATGGAGAAGAGTTAATTACATTGTCCAAAATAGACCAGTGCTGTAGGACAAATATCTTGATATATACAAACACAGAAATGGTTATTGAAGTTGGTTGTATACAATTTCTAAATTGTGTGTTCTGATGCTGAATGGTATCCTTAAGCTTTTCATGCAGTTCATCAAATGAGGCAATAGACATCCGAAAATAATTAAAAAACTTATTTTCATCTCTACGTAAATCCTCAAATTATTTAGGATGCACGTACATCCGGCGTTTGCATTGTCTTCTCTTTTTGCGACGATAATACAACAATAATGCAATAATTTGTTTACGGTTCATAGCAACAGCACTTCACTACACTTTTAAAAACCTTCTGATTGAAAAAAAACCGTGGACAAACCGGACAGTGTAAACAACCTGCCAATTCAGATTTTTACCGTATATGAATCCACAATATATGCGTTTAGAAGAACTTCTTTAAATATGAAACCATTGATTTCACGAATGCCAACGTCAAACTACAATTTTTATTTTTCTTGATAAATTATCGCCGCGCTGAATGGATTCACGTAGTAGATTTTTTTTCCATGGCAACACTGATTCATTAGCATGTATTCCCTAATTGCTTTTTTAGATATTTAAGCATATGAATCTGGTGCTCGATCTTTGAAGCAACAGCTTAATTTATCTTGAACTTACTTGATGAAGAGCATTCTTTAACAGAACTTGATTTTCAGCGTAAAACCGATTACTAAAACAAATTTGAAATGTTCTAAATACGAAGATAAAGTTTAATTGCCGGAAATTAAAGTTTATCTTTTACCTCAATTTCAAACTTTATTACTTTTCAATTTTATTAATATTGAAAGGTTATAATCATCCGAGAGTATCCCGTAAATAAAGTTCTTCAATTTAACAAACTTCCAATTAAATACCGAACCCTTAACGAAATAAGTTAAAAAAAAAAAAAGTTTGTTCAAAAAGAGGTGAAAATAAAGATGGGGGGATTCCATTTATAGAAATAATTCTACTTTTAAAAACTCTTCGCACTAATTCAAAAAAATTGTTTTGAAAACTCTTCATTCTAGGTGCTTTGAAGTAATTTCCTTACATTTTTTTTTAAAAAAAAACTTTAAAAAATCAAGAGAGCAATAAATATACAAAAAAGATAAAAGGTGAGATATTCTAGTTTAAAGTACCGCACCATTGATAACGTTCGTAATAGAGAAAAACGTAAAAGGACTTGATCACGTACAGCAGACGATAGCCGAGTGCAAAGTTGGCACAATCTTGGCTCTCACGGAATCTCATAAAGCCTTAGTGGCCAGGTCAGGCTTATGTTCCCTTAGGGATGCGCCCTACTAAGGTAAAGTTTCGGCATTCAATCCCGGAGGGGATTCGAACCCTGGATCTATCAGTCTGAGATGTATTAAGCTTTAATCATTTGGCCTATTTCTCTCAAGGGACGAATAACACATTGAACGGGGTTCGAAACTGTAAATTGATAGAGTTTTATTATTTTTATTTATCCAGTTGGACAGTTTTGATTAAGTGTGCACTTACTATAATATATATATATATATATATATATATATATATATATATATATATATATATATATATATATATATATATATATATATATATATATATAGGGATATTTTAAATGATTGATCGAACCCTATTGAGACCCAAAGCTTAAGAATAAAGTAAGCTATTATAAAGATCCCGAAGATCAATATCCAAAGACTTAATCTTTAGGAAAAATATATATGGGAACCATTTTAGAAACAAAATACCTAACTTCTACTATTCACATAAGATTCATGCTTTTTTTACTGATGTGCTTTTCAAACTCATTTAGGTAAAGGGAAAATATAGATTTCTTGACCTTTGCCCTTGAATATCTATTAACGAAACAACTTTCTCTTGTTGCCTATTTTCAATGTTTTTCAGAACGTAATAATAATAAAGCGATAAAATGAAAAATTGAAGCTCCTATTTTTTTGGAACAGAAACCATATTAATGACTAAAATAACTGGACTAACAAGTATCATAGATTTTTTTTTAATGTATTTTTTAATAGTTTTCACTTGAAACACTCAAAATTTAAAAAAAAATAAATAAAAAGTTTCTTCGTGAAATGAATTATCTACCATTTTGAATTCCCAAAGAAAAAATATGAAGAAATTGCTATTCTCATTTTCTCTATGGCTCAGCAGACTGTACATTTTGCATAATTTTAAAAAATATTTTTATAAACAGCAGAAATATGGTTTTAGGGTTGGAGGACTTGCAAAATGTTGATGTTTTTTGATCAAATAGCGAGGAAAATTAAACAAGTTTTATACATTTTTACTACGTTTTTATTAGCTTGCTCTTTCTTGTTTGTTTGTTTGTTTATTTGTCCAGTACAAATCTTGCAATCAAATTTTAACTAACATCCCCGAGTACCTAGACATTAGAAACTTTCAGAATAGCTCAGAACACGATGATAATGCTATATTTTAATACTTTTAGTCATCTTTTAGCAGAATTTAATTCGTTTTCAGCAAATTTTGCTATATGGAAAGTTAGTTCGGAAAAAATCCACAAGTTTTTTTATTTGTTTTGTCATGTCCCATATTTAAAATCTTCATTTTGACAAGTTTCAATTGATTTTTTTATTTAGACAATAGAACGTTTAAAAACGTAGTATACAATAAAAAGTTCTTTTTATCTTGTAATTTTTGTAATCTACTCGAAAATACCTTTTATTTGATACCCTACTCAAAATTTAAATTTCGCGTGACTTGAACTATCCACCATATTGGATTTGAAAAGTTATTTTTGTCTGTATCCACGTCAAAAAGATCTTTTATACTGGAAAGTTCAAGTTGTTTTTATCTATTTTGATACACAAGTTATTGGGAGTCTCGGCCTTGAGGTCACACGTGTAGGATCGGCTCTGTTTAATTATCGTTATTTCATTAGTTAAATGTCATAAAAACAAATGATTTTTGGCATGGTTAGTGTTTAGTGGTTCATGCTTCTTTTTGTTAAGTTTCACAGAAGAGCGATGTATATTTGAAGAGATAATTGTGATTTAATCTTGACTTTTTTTATGAGTTGAAAGGAGACATTTCTTTATATTTTATTTTGTGTAGATAAAAAAAAAAGAAAAAAAAAAAAAATCACAAAGGTGGGAGAAGCCTTGTGATAATCTCTACAGATAAAGAGCTATATGTAAATATTATTAAGAGAGATCTATCATATCAGTTCAACTCTCTGTTGCTATTTTTCTTTTTTTTTTTTTTTTTTCTTTTTCCCCAGTTTATTTATTTACTACCTTTGTTTTCATTAGAATTACTTCTCTAACAATTAATATTATTACCTTAAAATATTCCAAATAATTTTATTCGGATTACTTTTTATTTATTTGTTTTTATTTTGGACATTTCTATAGTGTTGAACAATACACAAAATACCTATTTTTATTATTATTTTTTTTATTAATAAAATTATTGTAAAAAAGGAAGAGACTGAAAATCAATGAGTCAGGAGAGAATTAACAAGTATTTTAGCCCAAAAGAAGTTAGAGAACAAAAGAGAAGGCGCAGTAAAGATTCAGCAGAGAGCTCAGCTAATAAATTAGTTCGTCGTGAGAGTGAAGAAATGGAGGAGTCATCTTTGAACCAAAACCAACCGTCATGGGCAAATGATATAAAAAGCATGATTACCGCCTTGAACACAAAAATGTCGCAGGTAGCTACCAAAGAAGATGTACAATTGTTAAATGAAAAAATTGACAAAACTCTACGTGAAAATACAGAACTAAAAGCGGAGATAGCTATGCTTAATAAAGAAAATTCACGATTGAAACAAACTGTCACAGATCTGGACAATCGCTCTCGGAGAAACAATTTAATATTTAAAGGTCTGCCAGAGAGTCCTGACTACATTAAGCTGGTTTTAGATATATGTAAGGACGTTCTGGAAATAAATGAACAGATATCGGTTACCCAAGCATTTACTATAGGACGTATTAATAATGAAAAAAAAAATGCTGCTTGTGGAGTTTGGTTCGTATGCTGATGTAATAAAGATTCTATCCCGAGTCAGGAAAACAAAGGACACTGGTATTGTTATACATCAGGACTTTGCACCGGACACCAGAGCCAAAAGAGCAAAGCTCTTCGAAATAAAAAGGGAAATATTTAATAAATGCAGCGATGTAAAAGTTTCAATAAGGAAGGAAGCGCTAGTAGTAACTGATCGAAAAGGACGTAAAGTAAAATTTGAGTGGTCTGACGAAACTGGGCTGGTGACGGAGGGCAAGGATGGTGAGGAAATATTACGACAATTAACTTCTGCCAGTGCATCTGTAAAAGTCCCCAGTTACAGTGCTTCTCTTCGGGCGTCAACAATTCCAAGTTCAAGTGCTTCCTGACGTCATGACCTCGTAACTACAAGAAGTAAGCATCAAATCAGCAACAAGGTAAACACTCAGGACCATACACATATAATAACAGTCATTGCATATAATATACACGGACTCAAAAGTAAATTAGGCAACAAAGATTTTGTTGAGTTTATTGAAAAACACGATGTATTTCATTTGAGTGAAACTTTTGTAACTGAGATTGAAATTGTTAGGTATAAATTTTTATTTCAAAATTACAAGTTGCACTGGGTAGCTGCAGACAAAGAGAATAAACCAGGGCGCGCTAAGGGGGGCAGTGTCATCGGGTACAAACTTGTTTTATCAAATATAATAGGATTTGAACAGCTTGGAATAAACCGTGTTGTCAGAATATTAGGAAAGAACGGGAAGAAACTGTATTTACTGCCTGTTTATTTAAATTGTAATAAGTGGAATCTGGATTTTAAACATATTTGTGAATTTTACGCTTACAAGGAAATAAAGGATTGTATATTGATAGGAGACTGCAATGCAAGGGTTAGTGATTTACAGATTCTTCCCGAAAGTATGTTGGGAAATGATATCTGTGAAAAAAGAAAATGTAAAGATAAAAAAACTAATAATGAGGGTTTAAAATTATTAGAGTTTTGTGATGAAAATGATCTTTGTATAATTAACGGTAGGACTAAAGGAGATGAGGAAGGCCAACTAACTTATTACGGAGCAAGGGGTTGTTCAACAATAGATTTGTGCTGTGTCCCACATAACCTTTTGACATATGTGCACAATTTTGAGGTCTTGGCCGAAATATACTCTGATCACATGCCAATAAAACTAAGTCTAGACATAGGAGTACGTAGAAATTTAGCTAAGTTTGACGGCAATATGTTAATGCCTAAGCTAGCCTTTTCATCAGAAGATGCAAAAAACTATAAATGTAACATTGAGCACTACATTCTGGCTGAGCCTAATTTGCCTGGTGAGAACCAAGAGGCCGTCAATTTTTTAACAGATAATATTAGGAAATCCACAAAAATAGGAGGATTTGATAAACAGGAAAAGAAAAGACATGTATTTAAGGAAAACTGGTTTGACTCTGAGTGTTATAAACTAAGGAGAAAATCTTTTAAACTTTTAGAAATCAGTAGAAATAGTAACTCCTATCTTACTAAGCAGTTGTACATATCAGCAATAAAACAGTATAAGGACCTCTGTAAACATAAATTTAAATCTTATTATGAAAATGTGATCATTGAACTAAATAATACAAGAGATACAACGAAATTTTGGTCTATTTTAAATTCTTTTAGGAGAATTAAAATATTAGTTAGTCCAGGTTGTTCGCTTGAAGAAGTACATAGCTATTTTAAAGTACTTTTTAACCCTCGCATCAACAGTACCGCAATAGAATTCGCAGAACCGTTTGTAGAAAACTCGGAGCTTGATAGTCTCATTAAAATAGATGAGTTGAGTTTTGTCATAGCTAAGTGTAAGGAAAATAAGGCACCTGGGCCTGACCGCATCCCATACGAATTTTATAAGAATGCCTCGCATTCGTTTTTACAAAAATTGTTGGAACTCTATAACAGAATATTTGATACTGGTGACGTCCCTTCAACTTTTACCAGGGCAGTCATTTTTCCCTTGCACAAAAAAGGTGACCCTGAGAATTTAGAGAATTACCGTGGTCTTTCTTTTATAGACGCAATATCAAAAATATTCACAGGAATATTGCACAACCGTCTTACTAAATGGTTAGATAAAAATGATATTCTAAAGGAGTGTCAGGCAGGCTTCCGGGCAGGCTATTCCACTTTTGACCACCTTTTTACACTAGTGAATATTGTACAATTAAAATGGAAAGCTAGTCAAACGAAGAAAAAAGTTTATGCTTTTTTCGTTGATCTTAAAGCGGCGTTTGACAGTGTTGACAGAAAAGCGTTATTTTACAAACTTTCATGTTTAGGAATTTCCACTAAAGTGCTTCGTTGTATAAAGGGACTATTTCGGGTTACTACGGCTGCAGTTTGGACTAAGAACGGTATAACCGATAGCTTTGACATAACTGTAGGAGTTAAGCAAGGCTGCACGATAAGCCCAACCCTGTTTAGTCTGTTCCTAAACGACTTGTATGACGAGCTTGACGGCGGCCTCAACCTATTTGGCATACAAATAAAAATGTTGGCTTATGCCGATGATATTGTTTTATTAAGTGATAATGTAGTTACTATGAGGAGAATGATTAAAAATTTAGGTGATTATTGCCAACGGTGGAACTTAACGCTAAATGTATCCAAATCAAAAATTATGGTGTTTAAACCCAACGGTGGAAGAGTGTCTGCTGTAGAAAGATGGCATTACCGCGGTCAGCCGATTGAAATAGTCAAGGAATATAAATATCTAGGCATCAAATTAACGTCCACCCTCTGTTTTAAAAGTCATCTTAAAGATAAACTGGCAATGGCTAAAATGGCATTAAATAATGCAGGGAACGTTGTTTGGTCAAAAAGAAATTTTAACTTCGAGTCCAGGTTACGTCTTTTTCACTCAGTGTCGAGGTCCGTCATGTGTTATGGAGCCCAGGTTTGGGGATGGAGTAGATTTGAGGAGGTAGAAAAAATTCAAAGGTTCTTTTTAAAAAAGGTTTTTAGCTTACCTCCAAACACACCAAGTTATTTTTTGCAGTTAGAATGTAAGCTTAATTCTATGTATATTTACACTTATAAGCTCCATTTAAATTATTTGGAAAAAGTTCTTAGCTTTATGAGCAGCACTAGGTTACCAAATATTATAGCAAATCTAGTAGTCAAAGAGAAATCATCATGGTACGGTCACTGGTTGGATTTAATAAAGTTTCATGGAATCGAATTAGAGCCTGGGTTAAGCATTGAAAATCAGTGGTCCAAGTACTCGACTCGGTTGCTAGATTCTATAATAAAATATGATAATGACCAGTATTTAGCCAGAGCAAGAACCAGTGATAATCACATAGTTTACAGGCATTTAAATTTCGAACTCGGTGATCACTACTTGACAACCTCTAAGCGGTTTGCAGAGTGCAAACTGATTATTAGATTACGCTCTGACATGTTGAGGTTATCTTATAAGCCCTGGGCCCACGAAGATCAACCAGAATGGCCTTTGTGCAATCAACATGTCAGGGAAGATATGTATCATTTTTTAACTGAATGTACTTATCTGGCTGAGTGTAGACAAATCTTCTTGGGAAAACCCGTATCAGCATCGGAGGATATTATTCAGTTACTTAATGGCTCCAACTGGAGCAAACTTTACAGATTTGTAAGTGCAGCTACTGCTATAAGGGAGCAACAATTAGCTGTTTATCTGGAGTAATATAAGCAATGCTTGTATCTGTGTGTATGTGTATCTGTGTGTATGTAGGTATGTGCATGTGTATTTATATCTAATTCAACTTTTTTAAATTGATAGATGTTATTGCTTCTTTAATATAAGGATAGGAAGAAAAGTATTTATAATGTTTATTAATTTAACTGTATTTATTTAACTGTAAATTATGTACTGCGTTTTTTGCTTATTATTGTATTCATTTATTATATTATTTGTTATTGCTATACACCTCCTTTCTTATATAGAATGTATTAGGAAGATCTTATCACCTATTATTAATTTAGGTATCAGGAAAAAATAGGAAATGAGAGAAAGAAAAAAAGAATGGGGGGGGGGGGGGGGATAAAGGAAAGCAATACTATTATTATTTATTGTTTTATTATTTACTATGTTATTTACTATGATTTTTTAATGTGTAAGTTTCTATTTATGTAGATGCTCGTATGTATGTGTGCAGACAACATACTTAATGTAGATATATATATTTCATTCCTTACTAATTATTTATTAATTTTTCTGTTAATATTGAGTTACTTGTTTGATTATAATGTAAATCTTATAAAGAGGCCGAATCTCGCCTAACGGTCAGATGACCAAGGCTTTCGTTTGTGTTGTTTTATGATATTTGTTAAATGTTCTTAAGAAAGAAATAAACGCTTAACTAACTAACTATATATATATATACATATATATATAGGGATATTTTAAATGATTGATCGAACCCTATTGAGACCCAAAGCTTAAGAATAAAGTAAGCTATTATAAAGATCCCGAAGATCAATATCCAAAGGCTTAATCTTTAGGAAAAATATATATGGGAACCATTTAAGAAACAAAATACCAAACTTCTACTATTCACATAAGATTCATGCTTTTTTTACTGATGTGTTTTTCAAACTCATTTAGATAAAGGGAAAATATAGATTTCTTGACCTTTGCCCTTGAATATCTATTAACGAAACAGCTTTCTCTTGTTGCCTATTTTCAATGTTTTTCAGAACGTAATAATAATAAAGCGATAAAATGAAAAATTGAAGCTCCTATTTTTTTGGAACAGAAACCATATTAATGACTAAAATAACTGGACTAACAAGTATCATAGATTTCTTTTTAATGTATTTTTTAATAGTTTTCACTTGAAACACTCAAAATTTAAAAAAAATAAATAAAAAGTTTCTTCGTGAAATGAATTATCTACCATTTTGAATTCCCAAAGAAAAAATATGAAGAAATTGCTATTCTCATTTTCTCTATGGCTCAGCAGACTGTACATTTTGCATAATTTTAAAAAATATTTTTATAAACAGCAGAAATATGGTTTTAGGGTTGGAGGACTTGCAAAATGTTGATGTTTTTTTTATCAAATAGCGAGGAAAATTAAACAAGTTTTATACATTTTTACTACGTTTTTATTAGCTTGCTCTTTCTTGTTTGTTTGTTTGTTTATTTGTCCAGTACAAATCTTGCAATCAAATTTTAACTAACATCCCCGAGTACCTAGACATTAGAAAGTTTCAGAATAGCTCAAAACACGATGACAATACTATATTTTAATATTTTTAGTCATCTTTTAGCAGAATTTAATTGGTTTTCAGCAAATTTTGCTGTATGGAAAGTTAGTTCGGAAAAAAATCCGCAAGTTTTTTATTTGTTTTGTCATGTCCCATATTTACAATCTTCATTTTGACAAGTTTCAATTGATTTTTTTATTTAGACAATAGAACGTTTAAAAACGTAGTATACAATAAAAAGTTCTTTTTATCTTGTAATTTTTGTAATCTACTCGAAAATACCTTTTTTCCGTGGTAGGCTGTGAAATAGTAACTTTAGAGCCTAAAAGACATAGCTAAAATCCATTTTTTCATTACGTGGACTTAAAAAATCTTTTCATTACTCCTAGCTGTAAAGAAAAAATCTTTTACGTCCTAGGAACTAAAAGATTTTTTATGTCCGGCGGGTAGTTGTCAAAACTTCCGTTAGTACCGCTGCAGTCTTTTTAGAAATGCTTCTAGTACGATTAAAATCCGCTAGATGTCAATGCGTTTTATTTATCTTTTCTTATAGTGTAACCTCTTTTTAAGGTTTCTTTTTTTAAGTCTTAAGTATGTACTAATATTTGTTATTATTATATATTGATTAGTGATTAATATTTAATGTTTTTTCATTGTCTGCCTTGGCAATATTTACTGTCTCGCTTCGCTCGACAGTAAATGTAATTGCCGTGGTAAAGAAAAAACTCACTTCACAGCCTAGTAACATAATATGCTATTATTTGATACCCCACTCAAAATTTAAATTTCGCGTGACTTGAACTATCCACCATATTGGATTTGAAAAGCTGATAATTTTGAGTTTGTTATTTTTGTCTGTATCCACGTCAAAAAGATCTTTAATAGTGGAAAGTTGTTTTTATCTATTTTGATACAAAAGTTATTGGGACCGTAAAGAGTGACAGACAGACACAGGAACGAAATTATAAGGAATTCTTTTTTTTTTTTGATTTACCAACAAAACCCTAAAAAGGCAGTTCTTTAATGATCAAAATACTGCCGTTATTTAGTAAACTCTACAGCAAAATAAAATAAAATAAAATAATGAAATTTATAAGAGTTTTTGTAATTCACAGCAGCACTATAGCAAACAAAATAATAATAAAAAATAACTATTAGGTACTTCTAATAAATTACTTTTGTTCAAAACTAGTTGATGACAATAGTAAAATATTTAAACTGTTATCATAATTTCCCTAAAAGAAAAAATGAATTTCCCTAAAAATGAAAAATGAAAAATGAATTCCGACATTGTTATCACATTGAAACTATTAAATTTTGTAACATTTACATTATAAAAGTTGTTTTTTTATCATTTTTTAAAAAGAAAAGTGCATTCTTTTTATAAGGTGTAAAAAAAGATATAAAAAAAATTGAGAGTCCTCTTGAATAAGCAAAGAACCTACCAACTACTTACTAAATTTTAATACCAACTTAATCACCCTATAAAACTAAACTACCAGTCTAGCCAACATTTTAACGATAATATAAAAATAACATAGATTAATAACCGATCGTGACAAGGCTAGTTTATCTTTAAAAAAATGAACATGCTATAACGTCATAAAAAAAATAGCTTCAATTTTTTATAGAATATAATAATTATAAAATATTTTAATTGAACATAAATTTTCATTTTTTTTTAAAGTAATTGTCAAACATAAAATATAATTAGACCAACGTGTTAAATTTGTAATAATCGCTTAAATTCTCTGAAAATGATTACTCTAAAATGTTATAATTTTTTATCAATTTTTTTCAGCAGTACGCTATAATAAGAAAAAATTGTAATAACCGCTTAAATTTCCTAAAATTATTACTCCAAAATGTTTAATGTTTTACCAATTTCTTTTTTGGCTACTTTTTTTTCTGCAGTACGCTATAATAAAAATTACAACTTTAATATTTTGTATCTTAAATATATTATTATTAAAATATGAAATGGAATTTTTTCTCATTTTTTTTGACACTATTATTAACTAATGGTATAAAGAATCAATTTTCTTTTGTCACGCTAATGGACTTTAAATAGGGGCAGACAATTTTTATATTAAGTGCAGTTTTTTTTTTCTTCTTCAATTTTTATATAATTTTTAAAGTAGGATGACGTTAAAGGGTCAGACTTCAAAAGAGTATTCTTTTATTTTTTTTTTTTTAAATAAAAAAAGACTTTATAAAAGTCCAATTCATAGAATATTTCTGCTTCTTCGCTAGCATTGTTTTTATTATCAAAGGCAATTCTTTTTGTAGCTGAAACAAAAAAATTATTAAATTTCATTTGAGTTGTACCAATATATACAGAAGAAAAATCAGAGATATCAAATTTTATTTTAGATTATATAAGAATGTAATAAAAGAATACTTGATGGAAATATAAGGCAATTCAAAATAGTTTATTTAAGTAGCAAACAATACAATACAATTTTACCTCCAGTAGGGAAAAAAAGTTATGATTTTGAATTAGTTTAGAGGGACTAAAACAGGTCTTTTCATCCCTAACACGAAAAGTAGGGAGAAAAAGTAAAAGTAGGGCGAAAAAGTAAAGTAGGGCAAAAAAGTAAAGATTGCAACTTAATTATTTTATAAATAGTAGAAAATGTATGGCAAATATAATGAAGTTGTCGAAATCAGGTTGGCGGCACTGCGCTTTTTTGACCATGTTTATCTTTGTTTACATTATAACCTGCATCTAAATAACCTTCAATTTAAGTTTAATTCTAATTCATATTTGTTTTTAATATTGAATCTCTTATATCTGCTATTAAAAGTTCTAATAATTAGTGTTATTTATTGAAATAATAAATAGAAAACTGTGCTATGGACGAAAATGTGTAGTTTGTTCCTACTGGAGATAAAATATTGTATGTACCTCGTGAGTAAAGTGCCATTATTCCCCTCGCGATAATTATCTCCCTCGGCTGCGCCTCTGGAGCTAATTAGAGTTATTCCCTCGGCTGCGCCTCGGGAATTAAAGAGTCTAATTCCCTCGGCTTCGCCTCGGGATTTATGGACCATGGTTCCTTCGACTTCGCCTCAAGAACCAACTTTTTTCGCTGAGGGAATAATGGCTTACTTTACTCCCTAGGTGCATAAATAACTATTACTTGACAATAAAAATGTCCCATCAATTCTATTATTTGCCGTGTCTATTAATTCATTTCTGTTATCTACTGATTCTCCATATTTTTCGCAGATAACTCAAATATTTTATTTCATTAATTTATTCTTTATTTTTGTCTCCCAACTAATGTTCTTTATTATCTTGCTAAGCAATTATTTTAGTTTATTCCTGTTACCTTAGTTACTTTTACTGTCTTTTACCTTCTTTTGTAAAAAAAAAAAGTATTAAATAACATTAGAAATAATATATTCTCTGAATTGGGTACTATTCAATACCCAATTTAGGGAATATAAAGTTTTTATGTTGCGTTTTACAAATATGAATATGTCTGCGAAATCGTATACCTGTTTTAATATTATAGGTGTAACATTAAAAAATGGCTTCCCAGTAGTTCATTGCTATCGCATTAGCTTATCACCCAAGAGGAACCGGGTTCGATCCCCCGTCAAGAGACCCCACACTTTCACTAACTTTTTTTGACATTTTTGCTTTCTCAGCAAAATGGGTTAATGGCGTCACGAATTTAGGCTTTTCCGGGCGTCACAACTACAGGTAAGGACTGAATCTAAACAGACGTGGTTTCGTGGATAATTACGAACATTTCATTTTGAGTGGTACCAGAATGTACGGTAATTTTAAAAGTAATCGTACGAGAACAGCTGAGCAAGGGTAGGCAATCCTGCTCTCTAGCTTAAAAAACTGATGATATCAGTTTGTGTGACACAGACAGACATACAGAGACGGACATCCAGCTAAAATACACTCAAATACACTTAAAAACACCCAAAACGGATAATTCCGTTGATATCTCGGTTTTAGATTTATATTTTGGAAAGAACAAACCTTTTTTACCCTAAGAGGTAAGTTAAAAAGATTGTTTTCCTTAATAAAAAGAAAGGGGAGAAAATTTAATTAAAACCGTTCTCACTTTAAATTCATAATACAGATTTAAGTTCGACCAGAGCGAACCAAAAAATAATAAAGACAAGAGGCTAATAAGAAAGAGAAACAGCCTTGACTTTCTTCTTTTAACTCTTAAATAATTAAAACTAAAGACGAAACGCAAAGCAGAAGAAATTCTGCTTTAGTAATTCGATGTAAGCTTCTCCAAGAAGAAATAACAAGATGACTTTTGAATTTAATTTTTAAATGTTATTTATATTGAGGAAATTCCTCTGTTTGATTTTTATAAAATTATGTCATTCACTAAAGACTTAAAAATGATAAGTCAAATTTCTTAAAATATTTTTTCAAAAGGTCTTGTGTTTAACTAATTTCATTTTGTTATTTCGTTCGGTTATGAAAACTGTTTGAAATCACTCTTTTTAGGGTTTCGTTGGTAAAACTAAAAAAAAAAAAAAATCCTAATAGTTTAGTTCCTGCATCTGTCTGTCTGTGACTCTTTACGGTTCCAATACCTTTTGAATAAAAAGAGATAATATCATGACACTAAACAGTATTAAAGATAGTTTTGATGCGTACACATGAAAAATATAGCAAACTCAAAATTATTAGCGGTTCAAATCCAAAACGGTGGATAGTTCACGCGAAATAAAATTTTTCAGTGGGGTATCAAATTAAAGGTTTTAAATAGTAGATTACAAAAACATATAGCACTTTAACGCCCGCTATATAACGGCACCGCTTCCCTAGGAAACTAGAGCTTAAGCTTATAACGGCACCGCTCTCCTAAGGAACCAGAGCTTAAGCGTATAACGGCACCGCTCTCTTAGGAAACCAGAGCTCAAACTTATAACGGCACCACTCTCCTGGGAAACCAGAGCTCAAGCTTATAACGGCTCCACTCACCTAGGAAACCAGAGCTTAGGCTTATAACGGCTCCACTCACCTAGGAAACTAGAGCTTAAGCTCATAACGGCACCGCTCTCCTAGGAATCTAGAGCTTAAGCTTATAACGGCACCACTCTCCTAGGAAACCAGAGCTTAAGCTTATAACGGCACCACTCTCCTAGGGAACCTTAGCTTAAGCTTATAACTGCACCACTCTCCTAGGGAACCAGAGCTTAAGCTTATAACGGTACCACACTCCTAGGAAACCAGAGCTTAAGCTTAAAGGGAGCTTTAGTTCCAGAATACTCACAGAGTAGATTTTGATATCTTTATTTTATCACGGCCACTCGTACTAACGGGTGCCAGATTCAATAATTTCAAACTCCCAAATATAATTGAGGATTACAGCCACTCCCTATTAAGGAGGAAAATCCAAGATGAACTATTTGCCCATTGTCAAAATCAAACATACCAACTAACGTCTTCATTAATGATTGATTCGGATTTAGAACTCACTCGTTTTCCCTGTCTAACCTTGAACGAATACGGGAGCTATGTTAGATAGGAAGGGTGGTAAAGAAAGCAATTTCGATTAGTGCCTTTTCTAAAGGCACCCCTTTCTCTGGGTGCCTCAGTCCTCAGTTCCTCTTTAGGGAGGTTGAAAAGTCCAACAACCCTAAGGGCTTGAAAGGACTCGTGACCTGGCTACGACAATTAGGGAAGGCTTTACACAGAACTGGGAGGGAACCCGTATCAAGGACCTCGTTTATGCTCTTATACCGTGTTCTCTCTCTCATCCTCACTTGTAAAGTTAACCAAGGGACAAACTGGACGACATCTAAAACAATAATTACCTACCAGCTAACAACTTTCACTCTAACTTACTTCTACTTAAATATAATGGCTTATAATCTCCTTAAGTGACCTAAAGCAAACGCTTTATCTATTATTGGATGAAGCTTTGAGAAACCTCTGAATCCGGGTGGTCTCAAAATAAGAATAATCTTTCTTAATAACACCTAAATATCGGTTTTTACAGTCATTTAATAGATACATTTAATTATACACAAGATAACTTTAAAAGGAAGCAATATAAATATTAGGAACAAACAATGTTTATAACCTGCCGTTTAAATAACCTTCAATACATATTAAATCAGAGGTAAAACAGTGTTGAAAAAACAAAAATCAGGAAAACAAAGAGAGTTATTAACTTTTACACACATATATATATTTTCACAATTTGGAAAACCTAAATATAAGTCAAATCATAACTTAAGAAAGGGAAGCAGACAGAGAAATAATTTTAAGATAAAAAGAACTTTTTATATACTACGTTTTTAAATTTTCTGTTGAATCTTATGTAATGTTGATAATATAATTGTTATTGTTATAATATAATATTATAATGTTAGTGAAAAAAAAAAAAAAAAAAAAATAGTTCCGAATTTATTTACATCACATAAATGACAACCATCTAGAGACCTGATCTTAAACCTATAAAAGGACAAATCTTTGTACAACGGATCTCCCCAACACTAAATCTAAACAGTGCCATCGATATATTTGAAATAATATAATCGATAATAGTACATTACGCGTCGAGTGCGGAAAGTAGCATTTTGCAATCGAGAGTGGAGTTTGCACCCGAGCGACAGCGAGGGTGGTAAAACCTTACGAGCAATGCAAAATGCCATTTTCGCACGAGTTGCGTACCGTACTTTATCTACGATTGTTAGATTTAAATAATAAATACAGAAAGAAATAAACTTCCAGTATACAAGTTCGTATTTCTCTTTTGATAAAGATAACATTAATTCATTAGTTGTATTTTGTGCCGAATTATTTCGGGAGGCGTATTATTCTCCTCATATTCGTCATAATCATTTAAATCACTCATTGATTTTCACAAAAAAACTCGATATAAAAGTTACTTTTATTAAACAAACAGCAAATTAGTCTTGTTAAATGTAAACAAACTCTCTAATCGCGCGTAAAGCTGAAGAATTCCTCTTCTTTACCGCACTAGTGTGGTAAAGAAGAGGAATTCTTCAGAACTATGAGACGCACATGCGCAATGAATACAAGTACGTAAAGAATCACTTTCTACGCATTTAAACAGAGATATAATGTTTATATTTCGTACCAATCGTAGATAAATAATATAATCGATATATTTCCTGTTTTGCGGTCATCCAATGTTTATCTCTTATTTATAAAAATCACAAATTTGAAACCCGTCAAAATGAAGATTACAACAAATCAAATAACTTGCGGATTTTTTCCGAACTAACTTTCCGCACAGCAAAATTTGCTGAAAACCAACTAAATACTTCTGAAAGATGGCTAAAAGTAATAAAATAATGCATTGTCATCGTGTTCTGAGCTATGCTAAAAGTTTCAAATGTCTAGCTATTCGGGAAGTTAGTTAGAAATCGTTTGCCAGATTTGTACCGGACAAACAAACAAACAAGAAAGTAAGCTAATAAAAACGTAGTGAAATAGACTCAGACGCCAGGGACTTCTGTATTTCATGTTCTCCGTTCTAACAATTAAGCCCCGTTTCCATTCTAACTAGTTGCAGGCACATGTTGCGCAACATGTGCCCGGGACATGTTGAGGGACAATTGCAATTGGAAACAGTTCCGCAACAGTTCAGTAACACAACACTGAAAATACCTCAACCACAAACAAGAGAGCACGTGTAGGTAGAGAGCAAGGTTTAGTTATGGTTTGGGCAGCGAGTATAGACTGCACCACGCGTGCGCCTTTCCCCGGGATATGTTGCAAAGTGTTTCCATTGCCCGTGGCACAAGTCGTGTCCCACAGTCGCTTGGCACATTTTTGTCCTCGGCACATGTCCCTCAACATGTTGCAGACTGTTTCCATTTCAACAAAATCCTGCAACTTGTACCGGCAACATTTTGCGGAGCAAATTTGTTGTAATGAAAACGGGGCTTTAAACTCCCCAGGAAAAATGATTTATCTAAGCCTGAAACGACAGATTAGTCCCAATGTATAGCGCAATATTTTTCTATTATAATAGTCAATTATTTATTAATATAATTTATATGAAATAGTATATTTGGGTACGTATTATATCAAAACTATATTTACACATAGTCATAACCTGATGTGACACACAGTAACACCCTGAGTAGAGGAAACAGGTTTACAATCAATGTGACCTACTTCACAAAAGTAATTTCTAGAATCTCACCAGTCAGGCTTCGTACACACTTTTAAAAGAATTTCTTTTGATGTTCATCCTTTGGAAAACGTATCTCTGTATTTCTTTACAGAGGTACGTAGCTCAAACCCTGTCGTTGGAGTTTATTTTTCTCTTTCTTAAATTAAATAAATAAATAAATATATATATATATATATATATATATATATATATATATATATATATATATATATATATATATATATATACATTGTAAGGAAATACGCCCCTTTTATTCATACTTGATGTCTTTTTATCTGAGTATTATGTTTTACAAAGATATAAAAAGCCACAAACAAGGTAGTTGTAAAAGCTATAAAATTATTTCAAAAGGGCCATTTATGATGGAACTTTATTATATCTTTACAACCTCTGAGAATGTGTGGATTTAACAGGAATATATATATTTACCCTAGTATCGTAAAAAAAGGTTTTCGACAAGGGATAACTTAGTTCACTTTCATAAATTGCGTTTAGAAAAAGATTCTTGTAATTTAGTTTTTATTTATTGAATTAAAATAGGTACATGAATGAAAAAATATAATTGATTTAATCTAAATCATGTAATATCAAGTAATATATAAGAGTAAATATAATTATTACAGCTCTTTTACAGTATCATTTATATAATCAAGAAGTGTCCCGACTGTGACGACTCACCTCGAAATAAATGGTTATTGCTAAGCATAGGTAACCACATTTATTCCAATAAAATATACATTTTTGTTTCGATTTATTGGTCTTCAAATAGATTATAATAACTTATTTAAATACATATCAAAATTGATTTACTTATTTTTACTTTTTTTTCTAAGTATAAAATTAAGCCCGTTGCCGAGGGCTTAATGGCTCGTAATTATAGAACATACATAAAAAAAAGTAGTAATTAAACATTAAACATAAAAAAATAAATAACTCTGAGAATTATCGACTTTAATTATTCAATAATAATTATGATAGCGAAGATCAATCAAGAACAAAAATAAACATTGTGGACCGATTCGAAAAATATAATGCCTTGTTTACCCCCGTTATTTTAATCTCTCAAAATTGTTTTAATTTTTTACACGAATTTAAGTATCAATTGAGCAAAAGTTAAAGAGCGCAGACGACCGAAATTAATCTCATGGAAACTTTCGACAAACCATCCAAATTTCATAAGAAATCAAATTAGTAGGTACTTTTGAAGAAATAGGTGTAAATAAACGTATGTTTTTGCGCATGTTGAAGAGAAACAAATAATCGCAGAAGGTTATAGGAACTGAAACTTATAGGAGACCAACAATGAGCTAATTATGACCTACCATACAAATTTCATTAAAATCGGACGAGTAGTTTTTAAGATATGTTGGTTCGCAAAAATTGAGATAGTCAGACAGACACAGACCAAAAATAGTTCCTGATGTCTAAAACGGATTTCTGTCTTGGAATTTTTGAAATCGGAATCATAAAATATTTTCGTTCTTCAGAACGATCACATATCTTCCGTTACCATCGGTAAGCTCGGAGCAATATACCTTTGAAATTATAAAAAGAGGTATTCATTACTATCATATATACCTATCTTTCAGAACTGTTTTGGATAAACGCTTTTTCTTAGACTATAATGAGTCAAAATCAATCTGAGGAGTCAGCATGCAACTGAGACTCAGTTGCATGTGAGGGCTAGTTGCAACTAATGTTGATAGATTGAGAATGACCTCTTTTATGAGCTTGAAATGTCGGGATTCACAAAATCCGCGGTATAGATATTATATCTATGTAATACTATGATAGATTGTAATACATGAATAATGGATAAATAGTATTAAATATATCCTGTATAATATTACATTGTACTAAATTGTGTAGATTACATAGATAGTATTAAATATATCCTGTGTAATATCATTGTACTATATTGTGAACAATAATATACGTATACGTGGACATAGATTAAGCTTCCAGTTAACTTACTCTAATGCTTCTTTTGTGTTCAATGACAAAGCTACATTTAACAATACCAGCATAGCATAGAAATAGATCAATATGAATAATCTTATAATACAATAATAAACAATTCTACGTCAACCAATATACTCATGTTACGTCACCAATAGACTCCATGTTCTCTAGTGGAGAGATAACCTTATGTAGTGCTAAATTGTAAAATCAATAAAAAAGATAAATTGATGTACTAAAATATTTTATGTATTAATATGTTTTATTCAATAAAGGTATTTAAAAAATAAAAATAAATAAAAAATTGACAAATTTATTTAATCATGTCTCTCTTTTTTTAATAAGTCAAAATTATTTTGATTATTTAAGTATCAATTTAGTAAACGTTAAGGAGCGCAGACGGTTGTAATTAATCTGGTGCTATCTGCGGGCTAAGCGGGGTAAACGTACCCCTACGTACGTTTTACGTTTACCCCCTAAAAAGGGGGGGGGGGGGGTAACGAAAAAAAAAAAGTTCTTGTTACCAGCTATAGGGGAGACCGGGGACGGTTGAAACAGGGTACGGTTGAAACAACCCAATTAATGGGTGGAAAAATTAGCGATATTTGGGAACAACCAAGGAAAAGGGACGCGGCTTCCAAGGCGGAATCTGAACTTTTGGGTTTGGTGTCGTTTCGAGTTTATAATAAGTTTCTGAGAGGGCGTATTGTGCTTTCGTGTCCAAAAGTAAGTATTTTTGTAGCTACTCCTTTGCTTGTTTATCCAAAACTAAAATAGTTGTGGTTATGATAGTTTTTAACGTAAGAACTTTGGTTATGGAAGTTCAACAGGTGTAATTCTTTTTTATCTAAATTGTTTATTTCGGAGGTTATAACGACAACTTTTTTAAAACATGTTCTGAGACGGTTGCAACAATGTTTACAATTAAGTTACCAGCTGGGTATAAAGTATGAAATCTTCAAATACACATACATTAAGCTTTATTTAAATAATTTAAATTAAATCTTTTTTTTTACTTTCGTCAAATTTTCTTAGTTTTAATGATAATTAACCTTGAACTACAAAAGATATGATACAAATTACATTTAGAATATTTATCTTAAACACCTATTATTCTGCGTATGACCAATTATTCAATTATTTTCATTGTTCTGTGATTTTGACTCGATAAATATGTATTTCTAACATAATTCTCTTTATTCTGTTAGAGTTACAACTAACCCCAATAACTGTTACAACCGCCCCTGGTATGGGGTCGGTTGAAACATTTTTCCTGGACGTTTTAAAATGCCTATAAATATTATTGTAATGCAGATAATCTTACTATAACCTCATCCATTTCTAGTCTGATAACTAAAGTTCAATTAAGGCCTACTGTCAAATACATTGAGGTTAAAATGTTTTTGCAGGAAGCGATTTTGTAAAAAATGTTTCAACCGTCCCCGCTCTCCCCTAGACCTCTGCGAGATTTACAAAAGACTTGAAAAAAAATTAAAATGTTCAATTATTTCAAAAGTTATACGTAAAAACGTGTTAAACAAACGCCCTTTTTGACCGTAGACGATTTCCCGTTGAAAATAAATCCATTTCCCGGCATATAGCATCTTTCCCTAAAAATACACTATAACCTTAACAATTTCCAGAAAACTGCATGACTCTACGACAAACACCCATCAGAACAAAAATAAAAATACACCCAAGTTCGCCCTTTAGGGCCGATTTTCACCCTTAAGGAGTGGGTTAAAACTGCCATTACCCAATGTTTGGTCAAGCGATTTTTAAGGTTTCTAACCGATTTTGACATTACCAATTCGAAATTTTTCCGAAAATCGAGAGGCGGGGTAGGTATAATATTTTTTTTCCGTGTTACGCCACGGCGCCATATTAAAATACAGTAAAATTTTATCTACTTTACTTACTTAAAACTTTATCTATTCGACGTATGAGAGAAAGTAAAAAATAAATAAGCAAGTAAAACTTTCAAATATAAAAGAATAACACTAACATAATATTGTTAAATTAAAAACAAACATTCATTTGATTAATAAATAACAATTATTTCTCATTATAAAACAGATTGGATGTTTTGGTTAGGTATTTTAGTTCTGTTAAGTTGGCAATAACAAGGTGTTTTTAATATTTATTCTTAAGGTTATGAAAATTTAGTTTAGCCACAATTCGTTCTGTTTAAGCGGCCATGTTGACTTTACGCGTACGTTTGTGTTAGTTTATCTTGTGTGTAAAGTATGTTCTTTAAATATTTGTGGAAATATTTAAAATCAAAGTGATATTTTATTGCTAAAAAGGTAAAGATAAATTTGGAAACTATTATTTTATAGAACTTTTTATTTGTGGTAAGTTTTAATGGTTTGCTTTTCTTTGTATTTTAGGATATACCTCGTGGATACCTTTGTTTAAATAATAATCTAGCTTTCTTGGTCTGAATACAATACGTCTACAGGGTGGTCCAAAAATCTCCCCCCCCCCTTACTTAACTTTTGAACGGTTTGAGATAAATTAATGAAACTTAGGGGATCTATACAATGCAAAGGGAAGTTTGTTTTCATGCAATCACCCACTAGGGGCAACCACTCACTTTGCCTCCAGGCCACCCAACTTCAAAATTTCAAATTGGAGTGTATATTTTTGATAGCATATTTGGATTCTACGGTGAAAAATAATAAACTTTTACGTGGAACTATTTTTTCTATCTCCAATATTTGGCCCTCTACAGGGGGGTAAAGATAGCAAAATAACCCTTCCGAAATAGTACAAAAATAACACTTAGATCGTTATAAAATCTAAACAGTTTGAAATAAAATAATGGAACTTGGGGGATCTGTACCATGTAATGGAAAGTGTGTAATCACCAGAGACGGGAAAAAGTCATAAACGTCATAGTCATATGATTTTGTCATAAAATAGCCATTTTACGCATAAACGTCATAAAATGGGGGTTTCTTGTAATAAACGTCATAGAATGGCCTTTTTTTGCCAAATGTTTAGCAAAAAGGTTATTTATTTTGTTAATGCAAATTTTTAAATTGAACATTCGTGGTCCGGTTCCAGGTAAAAGTGCAGTTCGAACAAAAAACCCTTACACCAGCTTAGTGAATGGCCTGGGCTCTTAATTCCCTGACCACTTTCGGACTTAACTAATGCGCTTACCGACGGTCATCCCTGATTCCAAACTAGGGCTCCTGATCTGCTCCTTCTTGGAACAACTCCTTAAATTAGAATCCAGGCAGTTTAAGATAGATTCTCCAATCAGCCAATAGTAAACCCATTGGATTAGGAAGTCTCCTGATTGGCTGCTCCATAATTAAGACTTTGTATAAATCCTAAATCCATGGTAAGGGAGTAGAATGTATAATTGCTCATTTGATGATCAAGAAACTCGTGTTACTTGTTTCTTGATTAATTTTACTCGTGTAACTAGTTTCTTGATTGAATCTACTCGTGTCAGAATGCCGAAATCTCCTGCAAACAACTTAGCGCTTAAGAATAAGTGGGTGTCAGGGGAGGTAGACTTTTCTTTGGAAGGTGAAACATTCTTCTGTAAGCCATGTGATAAGCAGGTAAGTTCTACACCTACTTTGTATCTGAAGTCTTCAAGGTCTTAGCTTCATTGGTTGCTGGAGAGGCGCTGTCAATTCGCAATGCAAAAGAAGCCCTAAAGGCTCCAGGACTGGAAACCCACCTGAACTACATCAACGACAACTTTGGGACATTTCCTGACATAATAGAAGGTCTGCAAAAACATGATCACTATTTCCAAACGGCGTCAAAAAAATCAAGACTCTTTGCGGTACCGATTGGGTTGGAAGAGTGGGGGAAAAGGTGAAAGAAAAGTTCACTGCTGTTCTCTCAAGGAATCCTGGGTGGGAACACGCCCAGGCCATAGCTGCCCGGTTGAAGGGCGTGCAAAAGGAAAAGCAAATGATGGGTCATGCATGAAATTGTCTCCCACCTCATCTGACGACGTCGAAAGGTTTTTTCCAAGTTTAAAATTCTACTGACGGTCAAAAGAACCAATTTAACGCTGGAGAATATAGAACAACACACGATTACTTTTTACAATGTTGAAGCATTCTGTTAATTATTATCATTTATTACATAATATATTGTAAATATAATTTTGTATTTATGAAATATTGAAATCTTTTTTGAACTTTTTCCCTCCAAAATAACGAAATGCTTCACATAAAGGCTAAATTTTCACAGAAAATAAACGTCATACTTTTGGCTAAAAGGTCATAAAACAACCGATTTTCTAAAATAAACGTCATAAAACAGGATAATAAAAGTCATAAAAGTCATAGAATAAAGGTCATGAAATGGAAAAATAAAAGTCATAAACGTCCCGTCTCTGGTAATCACCCACTCGCGTACTAGGGGCACCACCATTTTTCCCCAAAGCGCTGAAAACCTCCATTTTATACCTTGCAACAAACTTCCCTTTACATTGTATGGATCCCCTAAGTTTCATTAATTTATCTCGAACACTTTAAATTTTACTACGTATTATCGGAAGGGTTATTTTGCTCTCTTTGCCCACCTATAGGGGGCAAAATATTGGAAATAGAAAAAAAAAATGTCCAGGAAAAGATTTTTTTATTATTTTTCATTGTAGAATCCAAATATGCTATCAAAAATATACACTCCAATTTGAAATTATGAATTTGGGTGGCCTGGGGGAAAATTGGGTGGTTGCCCCTAGTGGGTGATTGCATGCAAACAAACTTCCCTTTGCATGGTAGAGATCCCCCAAGTTTCATTAATTTATCTCAAACCGTTCAAAAGTTAAGAGGGGGGGGGGGGGGAGACTTTTGGACCACCCGTATAACTTAAACTATAATGACTCCATTTTTTTAAAAAAAATTTATATCCGACAAAGTTTTACAATTTTGTCGAAAATATTCAGTTAAATTTATAAGATCAAATTATGAATCAACACGAATTTACCTCGTTTTTTTTTTTTTTGTTTAAATATGAAATATTAGGATTTTAAATCAATTCAAACCCCATAAAGTTTAATTACTACATTCAAGCATGTTCGAAAAAAATATTAAAAAAAGGATAAAACATCGACTTGAAAAAAAAAATACTACCATAATACGATATTTAAACTGGTAGCTTACTAAGGATGCAATAAGTAAGGTTTGAATTTTAAAATGATCATATTTTTATATTTGGGAAACGAGCCAGATTTAAATTCTTTAGTGGGTTCCATCCAGTAAATCCTAGTTTAACTTCAAAAACAAGTTAGATTAGATTTCCAAAAGCTTCTCAAATAAATTCGAAAGCACGATATTACATCATACGCCAGTAAAATGAGTAAGTTATAGTAAGCTAGATTATTTGAAAAACCGTTCGTTGCACGTAAAAAATGAATGAGACCTTTTGACATTTTCAAGTCTTGGCTGTGCTACATCAACTCGAAAAGCGTTACTAAAAATCTAAACCAAAAAGCGTTAAACGTGCAATATGGAGTTAGGAGGATGTAGGAGGTAGGCAATCAAGCCTGCCCACATTTGGTATAGCGTGTCCCCCTACCGCGCTTGGTAGAGCCCACCCACCCCTCCCCTCCCGATCGGCTCTATACCTGCCCCACGTCTCACTCTCTTTGCTTCTCGCATGCTACCGATCCAGCAGTCGCTCGCGCGCCCCAGCGGCGCCGAGATATTCGCAAAAAACGCAATTTGTTGACCTTTGACCTTGAATACCTATTAACGCGACCACGACCTCGTTCCCCATTTTCAATATATTTTTAAGAACGTGAAACTCCGAATTTTTTTTGGAACAGAAGTCATATTATGACTAAAATAACTGCACTATTGAATAAATCACAGTTTTATATCCTTTATGTAAAATTTGATTTGGTTTGTTTGTTTGCCCCTGACGGCTGTTGACAGTCGTCAAAATTTTTAGAGGGCAAATAAACCCTCTTCCAGTCATCCAATCGAGCTGAAACTTGCCACACACTCTGTACCAATACAAAAATATTCTATGAAATTTTAGGGTCTCACCCTAACAACATGAAGCTATTAACAAAGTTGTTTATAAAAACTCAATAACCGTGATTGTTATAAACATTTTCAAATCGTGTTTTTATAAACAAACAACTTTCCTATGACTCACACAACAAAAAAGCATTAATATAAAGAATTTATAATATAAACCTGTGGGCACTTAGTTACTATAGTTTTTTTTTAGAATATAAATGGATATAATTATTTATATATTCCTTTGTCTAAATAACTATTAAGACAAAGGAATGTTTAACCCACTTTTTTTTAACAAAATCTAATATTATGTATTTTATCGTATTTATTTTGGTTACTTACTTATTTTTCATTTATTTATAATACAGATAGACTTGTTATCATCAAAGTTTATTATGTTATTATATTTCGGTAATTGATTCAAGTAATTGACAAAAGTAGATGGAAGATATTTTTTATTCTTATCTCCACACTGGCACTGCCGCAGCTTGATTACAAACGACTGAATTCAAAGGCGGCGGCGCGGCCCTCCTTCTAAAATTGTTGTGCGAAGTAGGGGGAGACCGGGAGGTATGCCGAAAGAGAGCAGAGAGTTGATTGTACACCTCCTATAATTTCCTAACTCCCTATTACACTACACGTATACATCTTTTCGACTTTCTTCGGCCCTATGAAGCGCGGTAGAGGGAGGCCTCCCAGCTGGACCTGGGGGGCCAGCTGTTTCTTGTGACCATGTTGGAGGTGTGCGCAGTCTGGAGACAGACTGTGCACACCTCCTATATCTTTCTAACTCCATGTTACACCGGGTATCGTTTTTGGCTTAGATTTATAGTAACGCTTTTAGTTATATCACAGCTATGACATGCAAATGTCAAAAACATTTCGTGCTTCATCTTTAAATTATTCCTTCTGTTTTATATAAGGGAAATTGCAGTCTAAAGAAGAACATTCCGTACACCTTCTTTAGATTCCTTCTGTTTTTTATAAGGGTAGTTACAGTCTATAGAAGAACATTCCTTACACCTTCTTTAGATTGTTACTTCCTTCTGTTTTTTATAAGGGAAATTACAGTCTAAAGAAGAACATTCCTTACACCTTCTTTAGATTGTTACTTCCTTCTGTTTTTTATAAGGGAAATTACAGTCTAAAGAAGAACATTCCTTACACCTTCTTTAGATTGTTACTTCCTTCTGTTTTTTATAAGGGAAATTACAGTCTAAAGAAGAACATTCCTTACACCTTCTTTAGATTGTTACTTCCTTCTGTTTATTATAAGGAGAGTTTCAGTCTAAAGAAGAACATTCCTTTCACCTTCTTTAGATTGTTCTTCCTTCTGTTTTTTATAATGGAAATTACAGTCTAAAGAAGAACATTCCTTACACCTTCTTTAGATTGTTACTTCCTTCTGTTTTTTATAAGGAGAGTTTCAGTCTAAAGAAGAACATTCCTTTCACCTTCTTTAGATTGTTCTTCCTTCTGTTTTTTATAAGGGAAATTACAGTCTAAAGAAGAACATTCCTTACACCTTCTTTAGATTGTTACTTCCTTCTGTTTTTTATAAGGAGAGTTTCAGTCTAAAGAAGAACATTCCATACACCTTCTTTAGATTGTTACTTCCTTCTGTTTTTTATAAGGGCAGTTTCAGTCTGAAGAAGAACATTCCATACACCTTCTTTAGATTGTTACTTCCTTCTGTTTTTTATAAGGGCAGTATCAGTCTGAAGAAGAACATTCCGTACATTTTCTTTAGATTGTTACTTCCTCCTGTCTTTTATAAGGGCAGTTTCAGTCTGAAGAAGAACATTCCGTACATTTTCTTTAGATTGTTACTTCCTCCTGTCTTTTATAAGGGCAGTTTCAGTCTGAAGAAGAACATTCCATACACCTTCTTTAGATTGTTACTTCCTTCTGTTTTTTATAAGGGCAGTTTCAGTCTGAAGAAGAACATTCCATACACCTTCTTTAGATTGTTACTTCCTCCTGTCTTTTATAAGGGCAGTTTCAGTCTGAAGAAGAACATTCCATACACCTTCTTTAGATTGTTACTTCCTCCTGTCTTTTATAAGGGCAGTTTCAGTCTGAAGAAGAACATTCCATACACCTTCTTTAGATTGTTACTTCCTTCTGTTTTTTATAAGGGCAGTTTCAGTCTGAAGAAGAACATTCCATACACCTTCTTTAGATTGTTACTTCCTTCTGTTTTTTATAAGGGCAGTATCAGTCTGAAGAAGAACATTCCATACACCTTCTTTAGATTGTTACTTCCTTCTGTTTTTTATAAGGGGAGTTTCAGTCTAAAGAAGAACATTCCGTACACCTTCTTTTGATTGTTACTTCCTTCTATTTTTTATAAAGGAAGTACTTAACAGTCTAAAGAAGTGTCAATAGGAGTATATAATTTTTTAGCAAAAAATCCAATGACAAAAAGAGAGGATTTAAAAAATCATTGGGACTATCATCTACACTGGATTTCTTTACTTCGACTTAAAGAAAACCTTTAGGGTCGGGCATTGGTTAAAAAGGTAATGGAAGGAAGTGAATTTAAAATAGGGCTATGTGACCATGTTGGAATCTTCACACTTAAACCACGTCCTAATAAAGGTCCTGGCTAAGCCAAAGCGTCCTGCCCTTATACCTTAACAAGTGGCACTCTGGCTTCCTAACACTCCTTACCCCAAAAACCTCTTTTACGGGTAAAAACCCTTTTCTAACCCAAATCCCCCTTATTTGGTTTTACCCCTAAAAGTGACATCTAATTCCTTTACAGAAGAAATTCCTTGCCTTTCTCAACAATGTCCTTTGTCAACTTTCAACCCTCTCCGCCCTAAACAAATTAAAACCTTTTCTTAATTCAGTTTACCTTCACTTAAAGTTACAACCCACGACCCCCCCCCCCCCCCCTAAATTTTCCAAACCCAAAGCCTTTCATTGAGAATTCATTCCGTTCCTTTATACGTTTCTTTCGTAAAGGATATTTTTTCACAAAAGAAAAGATACAATAAAACATTCCCAAACCATTTCAAGGAAACCTGTTGACACCCTCAAAAATACTCAAGCGAACTTCCGCTGAAAATAATTATATTTTACCACGTCGACTTTTAACCCAAATATTAATATCTGCAGTTCCCAAGCCACACGGGAAATACACTTCTAAATATTAAATACAGACATACATTCAGTAATTATTATTTTATTAAACAAAGAAAACGTCTTGTAAATAGAAATATTACTTACAATTTAGCATACATTTGAACAAAATTATAGTCCAGGAGATGCAAAAAAAGTGTCTGACTCATCAACAGGCTAGAATTTTGTATAAAAGATTTTTTGATGCCTTTTAAGAATGTGTGGTCGACTAAGTTCGTCTATGGGACATCTTGGCAATAGGTCTTTAAAAAAAAAAAAACGGTGGAGAATAGCCATGTCTAAAGCCATGTCTCACCCATTTAGATGGACAATATGATTTTCATGATTCTGAGTAAAAAGTTATTTAGTACACCAAGATACTAGTTAGGGGGCCTGAGTGGCTCGGAGGCTAGAGCGCTCGCCTTGCGATAAGGCAAGTTAAGCAGCATTGAGGCGGGTCAGAAGGTGACCGCTGCTCTGGGTTCGATTCCCGGACCAAGCCCCCCGTTCAATGTCTACCCAGCATTGTTTAAACAAGTTGGAAGCTCCTCGAAAGAGTAGCGCCACCAGGTTTCGGCCTGGAAACCATGATGATGACACTCCTGGTTGTAATACAACTAGGAGGGGAGTCATGGTTAACGACCATATCGTCACACGAGTGTGCGAAAATTACGGTCCCTAACCCGGGTTTGAGATGAATGGGCCCACCTAAGTGGCTGCATCTTTGGGTGTAAAAAGCCAAAAAGATACTAGTTAATGTTAGTTTGTCACTTGATAGGTTAGTTATTCAAATATTAATCCAAATCAAAGTGGTCACCTACTACCTGGAATTTTGAACCAAAAATGGGCTAATTATGACTTACCATCAAAATTTCAAAATGAAAATAGTACTACTAGTTTTTAAGATATGCAGGTGCAGGTTCGAAAAAACTGACATCTTATCTGTATAAAAAGGTAACGATTATTTTATTACTGAGATCATATTAGCAGGGTCATCAGAAAATATATTTATAGTATTATGTAGCTAGGACATGGGATTTGGATATTTCTGATGACCTTAGTTTAGTTGATATAAGTACATATAAGTACTAACTAGTAACACAGTTATTTATGTAACTAGGCAGCAAAATGGAATTTTTCTGACGAATGAGTAAGTTAGCCTCCGAGCCGGAGGCGAGGACAGGCTATGGAAATTAACTGCCGAGGCCGGTAATTTATTCGATTGAGGCAATATATCAATGAGGCAGAAATGTTTCCTTTGCTGCCTTGTTGCATACAATATTTTTTCTATAGGCGGCAGAAAAATGTTTCCTATAAATAATATTTATTCCATAATACTTACTTACTTATCAAATGCTATTATTGAACTATTTAAATTTAAAATAAAAACAAGCTGCAATATCAAATGTTACAATTATAAATAATGAATTGACAGAAATATAGTAAAAACAAAACAAAATGATGATAATAGACGAGCTGCAGTGTTGCCACTAATTTAATTTTTTATGATTATTTTAAGACCTACTATTTTCTGTAATATTTTTATTCTTTTTTATCTTTTTACTCTATTCTATTTTATAAATATAATCTATTATAAGTATATATAAACCTTTTTTTTTATAAATTCATAATATTTTTAAGGTAAATTGTTTAAATAATTTAGGTTAAAGATTACATAAAACAAAAGGTTGTTTATTTATTTGTAGCGGGGAATGTGGGCGTGGCTTAGCCTGGAAAAATCCTCAGGAAGATACGATTTTGCTGAGGATTTTTCCAGGCTAAGCCATTCCCCGCTACAAATAAATAAACAAACAACCTATTCTATTATATTATCTTTAACCTAAATTGTTTTAACAATTTATCTTAAAAATATTATGAATTTATAAAAAATGGTTTATAAATACTTATTATAGATTATATTTATAAAATAGAATGGATTAAAAAGATTAAAAAGAAATAAAAATATTACAAAAAATAGTAGGTCTTAAAATAATCATAAATAATTAAAAAATTAGTGGCAACACTGCAGCTCGTCTATGATCATCATTTTGTTATGTTTTTACTGTATTTCTGTCAATTCATTTTTTATAATTGTAACATTTTTGTTATTGTTGATTGTTTTTTTTTTTTTTAATTTGAATAGTTCAATAATAGTATTTGATAAGTAAGTAAGTATTATAAAATGAACATTATTTATAGGAAACATTTTTCTGCCGCCAGTAGGAAAAATATTGTATGCTACAAGGCAGCAAAGGAAACATTTCTGCCTCATATTGATATATTGCCTAAATCGAATAAATTACCTGCCTCGGCTTCGCCTCAGCAGTTAATTTCCATAGCCTGACCTCGCCTCCGGCTCGGAGGCTAATCTAATCACTCGTCAGAAAAATTCCATTTTGCTGCCTAGTTACATAAATAACTATTTTGCTTCCTAGCTTACCAAAGGTAACGGATGCTATGAGATTGTTCTGAAGAACGAAAATATTTTACGTCTCCGATTTCAAAAAATTCCAAGACAGACATCCGTTTCAGAAATCAAGGAACATTTTTGGTTCCGTGTCTGTCTGTCATGCAATTTTTGCGAACCAACATATCTTAAAAAATAATCGTCCAATTTTAACGAAAATTGGATGGTAGGTCATAATTAGCACATTGTTGGTCCCATATACATTATAAGCTTCATCACCCTTTTCTTACCTCCCGCACAAGCATACAAATATACATTTTGCTACACCAATATTTTCAAAAGTAATCATCTGATTTTTATGAAATTTGAAATGTTTGTCAAAAGTAGCCTGCAGATAGCCCAAGATTAATTTCAACAATGTAATAAATTCAATAATGTAATTAAATTGAAAATTTTCTTCTTCTAGAACGCTAAATCTCCTTTAACTAAATATATGAATAATAGTCCACAGGCCACCATAAGAAGTGAGTCGCTGATTGATAAAGTTTTCTTACCTTATGGAATCGCTTATTTATGCCGTGTCCACCGATGAATTGGGTATATGGCAACTGGGCGCTGGGCCATTTCTTTTTTGTTGACATGCCAAACTTGCCCTTCTGCGGGAACATTGAAAAGAAATAGATAAAGTTTTGATTTTCACAGGATCGTTTAAATAAATTATTTCAAAAACAGTGGTAAAGGTGGCCACCGATACGAGTGGGCCGTTTTCTTTTCAACGTCCCCGCAGAGCGATATGTTTGGGGCGGTGGCCACCCCAAACGGCCCACTCTTATCGGTGGCCACGTGTACCACTGTTTTTTAAATAATTTAATTTAACGATCCTATGAAAATCAAAACTTAATCTATCTCTTTTCAATGTTCCCGCAGAAGGGCATGTTTGGCATGTCAACAAAAAATAAATGGCCCAGCGCCCAGTTGCCATATACCCAATTCATCGGTGGACAAGGCATAAATAAGCGATTCCATAAGGTAAGAAAACTTTATCAATCAGCGACTCACTTCTTATGGTGGCCTGGGGACTAATATTTTAATTCATGTAAAAAATCAAAATAAATGTTGACAAATTTAAAAAACGGGAGGAAAATTAAATAAATTTGACAAAAAATAGATTGTAAAAAAATACAATCATCAAAGTATACGAAATAGTACGCGAGGAAGCTATGTGCCACACTAATTGGTAGACTGTTCTTAATGATTACTTTAGTCTAAACTTTTATTTAATAGTTATTAGAACTTCTGGACAAAATGATTATATAGTTAACAAACTAGACTACTTGTACAGACTAGATCCAATGTTCAAACAAGTGGTCTAATCTAATCTGTTTGAATACTGTTATCTCAATATTGGCTGCTTCAAATAGTCTTCCCTAGCTTTAGCCTCTAGTTTGATTCAAATAGGGTTTGACAGCTATGTTAACGATTAGACTAATACAATAATACATAAGCCATAGCTGTAAGAGGTTTATAGCATTTTATCATAATACTAATTCAGTTGCTATACCACATTTAAAACTTAAATAGTATGATTGTACTCTCAATAATAGAATTTTATATTGGAATAAGAGTGATTGATCTTTATTGAGTATTGAGCTGGAAGTATTAGTTGAGAGAATTCACCCCAAGGAATTAAAAAAATAAGGGTTGTCTACTTCCTCTGGCCAACTATGGAGTTGCCAGGTATAAACAGGTGAGTAAACGTAATTAATATACCCTCATCAGTTATTATATCGAATTGTATATCAAATTAAAGGTAATTCTATTCCCAATCCAACCGTATTAGGTTGCCTTAAATTCTATATTTTAAATCTAAAATGTAGGCAACTATATATTCAACCAACTTTTTGATAAGGCAACCTAATACGGTTGGATTGGGAATAAAATTACCTTTCATTTGATATACAATTCGATATAATAACTGATGAGGGTATATTAATTACGTTTACTCACCTGTTTATACCTGGCAACTCCATAGTTGGCCAGAGGAAGTAGACAACCCTTATTTTTTTAATTCCTTGGGGTGAATTCTCTCAACTAATACTTCCAGCTCAATACTCAATAAAGATCAATCACTCTTATTCCAATATAAAATTCTATTATTGAGAGTACAATCATACTATTTAAGTTTTAAATGTGGTATAGCAACTGAATTAGTATTATGATAAAATGCTATAAACCTCTTACAGCTATGGCTTATGTATTATTGTATTAGTCTAATCGTTAACATAGCTGTCAAACCCTATTTGAATCAAACTAGAGGCTAAAGCTAGGGAAGACTATTTGAAGCAGCCAATATTGAGATAACAGTATTCAAACAGATTAGATATACAATTCGATATGATAACTGATGAGCGTGTATTAATTACGTTTTCTCTCCTGTTTATACCTGGTAACTCCATACTTGGCCAGAGGGGAAAGTAGGCAACCCTTATTTTTTTAATTCGTTGCGGTGAATTCTCTCAACTAATGTTCGATTTTCATAAATAACACTTCGGGGAAGTTGAAGTAAGGGGAAGTTAATAATCATTTTATTATTTAACATTATCGGTACGCGATTTAGCTAGGCAACCTATTTGCAATGTATCGATCTACAAATTCTCTATCATATATACTTTATTATCATTAAATAACAGATGAGGGTATATATTTCCTAAACCGGATCTAAGACTATTACAGAAATCCCAACAAAACCACTCCTGCAGAAATAATTGCCAAGTCAGGAAATGTTTTTAAATTTAAAAGTATAGAGTGATTTGGGAAAGAAAAGTTTGAGTTCGCGAGAGACAGAGAATTGAGAGACGGACAGACACAATAAACACATAACAGACGGATGTATTAGACCTAGTAGAACTTACTTGTACTGGATGTATTTGACCTAGTAGAACTTACTTGTACTGGACGTATTTGACCTAGTAGAACTTACTTGTACTGGATGTATTTGACCTAGTAGAACTTACTTGTACTGGATGTATTAGACCTAGTAGAACTTACTTGTACTGGATGTATTAGACCTAGTAGAACTTACTTGTACTGGATGTATTAGACCAAGTAGAACTTACTTGTACTGGATGTATTTGACCTAGTAGAACTTACTTGTACTGGATGTATTAGACCTAGTAGAACTTACTTGTACTGGATGTATTAGACCAAGTAGAACTTACTTGTACTGGATGTATTTGACCTAGTAGAACTGACTTGTACTGGATGTATTAGACCTAGTAGAACTTACTTGTACTGGATGTATTAGACCAAGTAGAACTTACTTGTACTGGATGTATTAGACCTAGTAGAACTTACTTGTACTGGATGTATTAGACCAAGTAGAACTTACTTGTACTGGATGTATTAGACTTAGTAGAACTTACTTGTACTGGATGTATTTGACCTAGTAGAACTTACTTGTACTGGATGTATTTGACCTAGTAGAACTTACTTGTACTGGACGTATTTGACCTAGTAGAACTTACTTGTACTGGATGTATTTGACCTAGTAGAACTTACTTGTACTGGATGTATTAGACCTAGTAGAACTTACTTGTACTGGATGTATTAGACCTAGTAGAACTTACTTGTACTGGATGTATTAGACCAAGTAGAACTTACTTGTACTGGATGTATTTGACCTAGTAGAACTTACTTGTACTGGATGTATTTGACCTAGTAGAACTTACTTGTACTGGATGTATTTGACCTAGTAGAACTTACTTGTACTGGATGTATTTGACCTAGTAGAACTTACTTGTACTGGATGTATTTGACCTAGTAGAACTTACTTGTACTGGACGTATTTGACCTAGTAGAACTTACTTGTACTGGATGTATTTGACCTAGTAGAACTTACTTGTACTGGATGTATTAGACCTAGTAGAACTTACTTGTACTGGATGTATTAGACCTAGTAGAACTTACTTGTACTGGATGTATTAGACCAAGTAGAACTTACTTGTACTGGATGTATTTGACCTAGTAGAACTTACTTGTACTGGATGTATTAGACTTAGTAGAACTTACTTGTACTGGATGTATTTGACCTAGTAGAACTTACTTGTACTGGATGTATTTGACCTAGTAGAACTCACTTGTACTGGATGTATTAGACCTAGTAGAACTTACTTGTACTGGATGTATTAGACCTAGTAGAACTTACTTGCACTGGATGTATTTGACCTAGTAGAACTTACTTGTACTGGACGTATTTGACCTAGTAGAACTTACTTGTACTGGACGTATTTGACCTAGTAGAACATACTTGTACTGGATGTATTAGACCTAGTAGAACTTACTTGTACTGGATGTATTAGACCTAGTAGAACTTACTTGTACTGGATGTATTTGACCTAGTAGAACTTACTTGTACTGGATGTATTTGACCTAGTAGAACTTACTTGTACTGGATGTATTAGACCTAGTAGAACTTACTTGTACTGGATGTATTTGACCTAGTAGAACTTACTTGGAGAGGGGGAAACTTAGCTACACCAATGATCTCACAACGTTCAACGCGAGACTTGGCTTATTTTTTGTTGGGATAAACTTATTAATTCGATATAAATATCTTTAATCTGAAAAATGTATTAATATTTTTGAACCCCTATCGTAGAGATTATACTTACTACTCATAAATAAACATCTCGTTCAGTCAATCATTTAACTCACTAATTTAATTATGTTAACTAAAATTATGATAATTTTTTTAAGCCACAACAATCTTCTTATTCGACAAGGGAAGTCTTTAAAAAAATTGTTTTTTAAATAAAATTACCTTACTCTACTAGGGAGTTATTTAAAACGATAAAAATAAATAAGTGGAGAAGAAAGAAGTTATAAACGACGTCCCATGTTTTGTTGAAAAAGGATTCTGAAGGTTGCATGTCCATTGTTTAAATATCTTTTATGTTCGAATATATACATTTTCTTCTTACTTTAAATAATCAAATAACTTTATAAAAGGCTGAAAATATAAAAGCCTTAGGGCCAAGCTGCTTAAATAAGGAACAATAACAGTTCCTCAAAAATGTATTCCTTGAACCTTATTATTAAAAAATTCCTTATTTGTTTAAACTGCCTAACTAAACTTGGAAATAAAAAAGGACATCCAAGAAGACTTTCACTTCCTCATTAATATATAAGATCAATGGAGTCACATAAGAAAAAAAAAAAAAAAAAAAGTCTCCACTAATATACAGTAACTTTACTGAAAAAAAGACAAATAAAATTTGTGGAGAAAGTCATTCCACATCCAACTTCTACTTCCTTTCAAATAAAGAATAATAAATTAATAACTAAAATTAACACAAATGTATATAACCAAGGAGATAGCGTGCAAAAAAGTGTCTGACTAACATCAAGCTAGAATTTTGGGTAGAAGATAATCTTTTGGTGCCTTTTAAGAATATGTGGTCGGCTAAGTTCGTCTGCGGACATAGCTTATTTGAAAAAAAAAAAAATAATAAAATAAATAAAAATGGTAAAATGGTGGAAAGCGTCCATGTCTTATTCATTTCAACGTAATTATTATGATCCTGAGTACTGAATTAGTTAGTAGACAAAAGTTCAAGTTGATGTTAGTTTGTCACTTGATAGGTTAGTTATTCAAATATTACTCCAAATCAAAGTGGTCACCTACACTTTGATTTGGAGTTATATTTGAATAACTAACCTATCAAGTGAGAAACTAACATCAACTTGTATCTTGGTGTAATAACTAGTAGTAGTAGTAGTAGTCTAGTACTTTCTACTAGGACGGGTAGGACGAACCACTTGTTCGAACCTTGCAATTAGGCCATCACTTAGGCCCTTTTTACGTTATTGTGTAATAACTAACTTTTTACTCGATTATTAAAATCATATTGTCGACCTAAAAGAGCGGGACATGACTATTCTCCACCGGTTTGTTTATTTAAATGCCTATTGCCAAGCTATGTCATGCAGACTAACCACATATTCTTAAAAGGCATCAAAAGATTAACTAACATATAAAACTCTAGCCTGATGTTAGTCAGACACTTTTTTAATGCTATTTCCCGGACTTATGTATGTGGTGTGTAATAAAGTAAAGAGACTGGTAGTGGTAGTGTATCGTTTGATCTGACAACGCTGGCGGAGTCCCTTTTGGCGAGCAGGTAGACTAATATCTGAGGAGCATTCACTGAGAGTTTCTCGCAAGAGTCAATGTAGAGCAACTGTGTGCTATTAAATTTGTTTGAGACTTGGGGACAGTGCGACGGAACTTTTGCAAAGGTACAACAGGGTTATGAAGATAGCGCTCAATCACGGGCCTAGTTGTAAGGTAATCTCAGAATGCCGAGATTCGATTGAAAAATGTACATCCCAGCGATAGGACAAAAACTTAAGAAAATGTCAAAAGAATCCAGGTTGTCGGCCAAAATGGCTTGGGAAGAGTTGAATAATACACTCAAGCGTTCATCCGATTATGGATAAGATATCAATGGTTCCAAAAAAAACCCTTTCGCAGGAACAAAAGAAAAAAAGGAAAATAAGTTTTGATTTTTTGGGACAAATTGAAAATCACTCCTCATTTTCTTAATGCACCAGACCCTGGAATGGCACACTTCATCCAGACAGATCGACAAACCGAAAAACCGACACAGAACCAAAAATGTTCCCCGCTGTCTGAAACGGATTTCAGTCGAAATTTTTTAAAATCGGAGACACAAAAAATCTGTGTTCTTTCTTCAGAAAGGTCACATATATTGCGTTGCGTTAATATATTGGATTTATTTTATTCAGAACTGACAATCCTTGGTAGATTTTAGAACTTAAAAAGTAAAAGGTATAAGAAGAGTGAAGGAGTTTGTTGGAATAAAAGTCCGTGAGTTGTTAACTTTTTTATTTCATGGACAAAGCTTTCGCTCAGGGAGCCTGAGCGAAAGCTACTCTTTAAGTCCACATAAGAAACCTCTTCATTTAAAAAGTAAAGTAATGAAAAAAAAAAAAAATTAAAAAAAATATATATGCGGCTTTAACACATAATTGAACATACAAATCACAATTGTTAACAATTATTAAATCAATCAACAGAAAATAATAAAAGTAGTAATAAAATTTCACAATTATTACAATAATATGTGATCATTTTTATAAATAATAACTACCACAATAATAGTAACAGCAGAAGGGTTGGATTGTTACAAAACAATGGGATAGAATTAAAAAAAATAAATAAAATGGGTGTTATAGAAGAAGTGGTATAGTAGACTGGGGGAATAATGCGATTATAACCGAAGAGGCGGCAGCCGCATCGGCTAGGTTCGGGTCTGTCAATTTCCCTTTCCCAAACGTCTAGTCACTAGTCGGCAGACTTTACAATTGATATTATAGTGTCTTTAGTTTCTCTTACGTCGTATTCCAGAATATTCGCCTAAGGACTTTTATTCTAGACTATATTGAAACTGAATTAATTTTAAAAAGAAAGAAAACTAAACCCGACATAAAAAGAACATAAAAGAAGGAGAAAAAAAGGCTCCCTTAAGATGAGCGGTTTGGAAGCCATTTCTAACAATACCCCGGGACATCGTTAATATCTCTTTGGCTTCATTCTTTGTAATTTTACCACCAAGTAAAAGAAAAAAAAATGACGTTTGTAGCTGTTCTAAAGAAAACTCCAATGATTTCTCTAATCCTGAAAAATGACGTTTATTATTTTTTTTACATTATATTATATTTTCTTTTTACTTTCTCATATACTAAGTCTTTATAGATAAAAAGTATTGTGATGCCACGAAAAATAATTTTTAATTTTTATGAATTTACACCTTAGGTTCCCTGAGTAAAAAATGTATGTATGTCGTTTGTGCAGACGCGTGGAGCCTAAATTTTGATAAAATGTTGGATAATAATCTAATTTAATGGAACCACGAACACACGAAACAACTATTTACATGTATTGGCATATAAGAAAATTTAGTATGACTTGTTTTGGATAGATTTTTTAGTTATAAATATAAAATGTAAGTTTGTATTTATATGTTCATGTTTTAAAAGTTGCTCCTTTACTTCAGTCAGATGACCTGCTCCTTTACTTCAATCAGATGACCTGCTCCTTTACTCCAATCAGATGACCTGCTCCTTTACTTCAATCAGATGACCTGCTCCTTTACTTCAAACAAATGACATGCTCCTATACTTCAATCAGATGGCCTGCTCTATTACTCCAATCATATGACCTGCTCCTTTACTTCAATCAGATGACCTGCTCATTTGCTTCAATCAGTTGATCTGAACCTTTACTTAAATCAGATAACCTGCTCCTTTACTTCAAATAAATTTCCTGCTCCTATACTTCAATAAGATGACCTGCTCCTTAGCTTCAATCAGATGACCTGCTCCTTTGCTTCAATCAGATGACCTGCTCCTTTATTTCAGTCGGATGACCTGCTCGTATACTTTAATCAGATGACCTGCTCCTTTGCTTCAATCAGATGACCTGCTCCTTTATTTCAATCAGATGACCTGCTCCTTTACTTCAAACAAATGACCTGCTCGTATACTTCAATAAGATGACCTGCTCCTTTGCTTCAATTAGATGACCTGCTCCTTTATTTCAGTCGGATGACCTGCTCGTATACTTCAATCAGATGACCTGCTCCTTTATTTCAGTCGGATGACCTGCTCGTATACTTCAATCAGATGACCTGCTCCTTTGCTTCAATCAGATGACCTGCTCCTTTATTTCAGTCGGATGACCTGCTCCTTTACTTCAAACAAATGACTTGCTCCTATACTTCAATCAGATGACCTGCTCCTATACTTCAAACAAATGACCTGCTCCGATACTTCAATAAGATGACCTGCTCCATTACTTCAATCAGATGACCTGCTCCATTACTTCAATCACATGACCTGCTCCTTTATTTCAGTCAGATAACTTGCATATATCCTTCTAAATCAAATCAACTATAGACCCTGGGGTCACAACTATAGCAAGAGGAAAATACTAAGTTCACATGAAAACTGTGAATCGCGGGTCCAGTTTGGAGCCGAAAATGAGCAAGTTTAAAAAATGACACATTCTGGTTAGTAACTGTATTTTAAGTAATGCGTTATTCTATGAAACCAGTCAATTTTAGTCTGAAAATTGAGTTAGTAAATGATGTGTGGTTTTTGCATTTTTCATTGTTCCAAGTTAACATTTTTTTCCCTAAAATTATTTCTCCTTTCAAGCACACGGACAATCTATTTTTAGTTACACTTATATTTTTGGAAGCTATCTATTTATAATTTATTTTATGCTCGTAGCAATTCAAGTAATAAGATACCAGGAATCTTCGTGCCACCTTAATTGGCAGATTATTTCTCTTATTTGAATTTGTCATGATTAAGATTAAATAACAAGTTATATAATTAAAATTAAATAACAAGATATAAATTAAGATTTTATAACTAGTTATATTTTAAAGATTAAATAACAAGTTATATAATTACTTACTTAACAAAAATATGGACTTAATTACTCACTCTAATTTCCCTAGCATAATTGATAAAAAAAAAGAAAAAATGATGTTGAGGAACAGAATCTGGGGCCACTAATATAGAAAAGAGGAAATGCGGAGTCCACACAAAAACTTTCTATTTCGGGTCGTTTCCAGCCAAAATTAACTATTATAAAAGAATGACACAGTCTTTAAAATACTGTTAAAAACCCAGGTTTCATTGTTTTAAACCTTTTCATTATCAGCTGGAAATTGGACCCTCAATGCACAGTTTTTGTGGGGGCTCAGCATTTCCTTCCTTTCTATAGTTGTGCCCCAGGATCTATAGCTGATGCCCAAAATCTACTGTAAATTTGACCCTCAATGCACAGTTTTTGTAGGGGCTCAGCATTTCCTTCCTTTCTATATTTGTGCCCCAGGATCTATAGCTGATGCCCAAGATCTACTGGAAACTTGACCCTCAATGCACAGTTTTTGTGGGGGCTCAGCATTTCCTCCCTTTCTATATTTGTGCCCCAGGATCTATAGCTGATGCCCAAGATCTACTGGAAACTTGACCTACAAGAACAGTTTCTGTGGGGACTCAGCTTTTCCTTCCCAGAATTCTTTCGAAGATCATCGAAATCTCGGCTTTACGGTAAAACTCTATTATTATCTCACAAAGAACGTTTATATCAATGTCTTTCTTGTCTTTCTCTTACAAACTATCTTTCACTTTTAGCTGAACTTTCTTTTCATATGTTTCTGCATCCATTCTTTCCCACACCAATTTAGGCAATAGAGGGAAGACATTAGATTTTAACTCTTCGTAGTTCAAAATTAAGTTTACATAGATGGGCATGTGATCAGAAAATATTTCTCGGCCGACCAAAAAAGTATCAATCAATGATAAACTTCCCGTGCTTAAATACGCTAAGTCAATCACGGAATTCCCCCTTGGACCATTCTGGTTCCTCCCGTTTAAAATTGCAAGTCCGTGATTATCACAAAATTCTACAAATTTTCACCCTCTCTTATCCAATACGGTGTCCTTTGATGTTCTTAATTCCTTCAGACCAATCGTTACGCCATTAAATATTTCTGGAGCAATATCCTGCTCCTTCCCCACTCTCACGTTCATGTCTCCTGTCAATAAAAGCTGTCACTCATTGGTTAGTAATGAATTAATTTCAGAAAAATCATCTTCCCAGGAATTACAATTTAAATATACTGGACATACATACAGCTCTACATTACACTTATAAACTTAAATTACATCCGCCAGTGTTTTCAAAACTTATTCTTAGCTATTTTCCTAATGCTATATTTATTCCTATTAAAATCCCCCCACTGGGCATACCAAATTTTTAATTCCTTTTAGCAAATTTCCATTGTAGTTTATAGTTATTAAAATACTTTAAGGCATCTCTTTCTCCCCCTTCCTCCACGAAAGTTTCAATTAGAACAAATATCTCCGTTCTATTTATTGCATTTAAATACCTCTTATTTTTTAATTTTTTGTCTAAAACCATACACCTTATATGATACTATTTTTAATGCTATATTTGTTGCCGGTCTGTTGTATCATGTAGTCATCCGTCCTGTAAATTCGGTTTTGACGTCTCGGCTGCACCTCTCTCCATGTTTGATCCATGGTTGAACTGCTTATTTGATATTTGAACTATCATTATTGCTTCCATGTCCTATCCGACCAACTGATTTAAAATTTGATATCCGTCCTTTCCATTAGCACTAAATTGATCTCTGTTGTTCCATTCAAACTTTACATAATTTAATAGCATAAAGTCTTGGACCATTCTTCCCTTGAGAGCTGGATTTACTTTTAAAATTTCCTTTTTAAGTGCAAAGAGCTTAGCCCTCCTCACGCTAAAAAGTGAAGAGTAGTCTCTTTGTATGTAAAAGTTTGTACCTTTTAGCTTTTTTGCGTTTTGCAGGACCAAGTTGAATTCAATGTCTGAGGGAATATGGGCAGCCATCATAGCTTTGCCTCTTCCTTTTCCAATTCTATAAGCCCAATTTACCGTGATATTCTCAACTCCAAAATAGTCTCTGAAGAACTCTTCAATTAAGCCTAAACAGGTGTGATTGCCAATCGGAGAGATACCTGTGAAGACGAGGTTATTTCTTCTAGTTCGGTTATTTTCAAACTCCATTATCCGTGTCAATGCGTGATACTGTTGTTCTACCTTTTCCAGCTTTTCGATTAGATATTTCTTCTCAGTTTCCAGTTCATCAAGCCATTTACAAACTTCTTGAATATCTTCTTTTGTTGCCAGATTGCATGTTTTTTGTTCAAGCAGGATCCCGACTGTTTGAGAAATTAATTCCTGAATTGCTGTTAAATCCGCTTTTCCTAAAATACCTCCTCCATCCATGTTCAATTATTCTTTTTCCTCTAGATTCGGTGACGAATTCTTCCTACTTCTTTTGTTTCAACTATTTTTGATTGTAGGTGTATTTCCTTCTTTACTATTCATGTATAATTCAAATTAATTAAATAAGAATATATATATATAATAAATAATTAAATAGAATATATATATATATATATATATATATATATATATATATATATATATATATATATATATATATATATATATATATATATATATATATATAATGATAAAAATAAGGTCGAGGAACAGAATCTGGGGCCACTAATATAGAAAGGAGGAAATGTGGAGTCCACACAAAAACTTTCTATTTCGGGTCTAGTTTCCAGCCTAAAATAAACTATTTTAAATGAATGACACAGTCTTTAAAATACTACAAAGGTTTAGTAATAATTAATACCCAAAATCTATACTGCGACCAAACTAAAAACATAATAAACCATTTATCTAATGAACATCATTACTTAACATCGCTACTAGTTCAAAATCTTTTTTTTTTTTTTGGTGTAATTTCGAAAAAGTTTCTTTTCAGGTAATAGTACTACAAGAGTTAGGAAGGAGCAAGAAAATGAAAGTGGAGGTAAACAAACCCTAAGCATATCATACTGCAGTTGAAACGTGTAATATAAGATGTTTATTTATATGCTCGAAATGATTCCCCATCTCTCTAATCCTTCATGCTTCGGATCTCACGAATTTCCAACATTTCCTTTCAAGAACCCCTGAGAAACTAAGGAAAACTTTTCAACTGAATTCAGATATATTTCATTGCAGTCATGATAAGGAAAGTTGAAGATAGTGAAAAACATATTCAAAATATTAAGATAATGAATTAAAGTAGTCGTCCAATTAATGTGGCACATAGCTTTCTAGCGTCCTATTAACTAACTTTGGAGAGCCTAGGCATGCCAGAGGTCTTACAACTCTAAGCCCTAAGACCTATATAGTGTCAATAATAGGGCTCACGACCTATTATTAAATGACTATAAAATAAATTAACCCATTTGGAATAGAAAGTATGCTAATATAGTTTCTACGATAAAACTCTTGTCCTATTAGTAAACGACTATAAAAGTAGTGTAATCCCTTTGTGATTTGGAAGTATGCTATATACTTTCTATGATAGAACTCTTGTCCTATTATTGAATGACTATAAAATAATGTAATCCCTTTGTGATTTGGAAGTATACTATATAGTTTCTATGATAGAACTCTTGTCCTATTATTAAACGACTATAACAGTAATGTAATCCCTTTGTGAATTGGAAGTATGCTATATAGTTTCTATGATAGAACTCTTGTCCTATTATTAAACGACTATAAAAGTAATGTAATCCCTTTGTGAATTGAAAGTATGCTATATAGTTTCTATGATAGAACTCTTGTCCTATTATAAACGACTATAAAAGTAATGTAATCCCTTTGTGAATTGAAAGTATGCTATATAGTTTCTATGATAGAACTCTTGTCCTATTATTAAACGACTATAAAAGTAATGTAATCCCTTTGTGAATTGAAAGTATGCTATATAGTTTCTATGATAGAACTCTTGTCCTATTATTGAATGACTATAAAAGTAATGTAATTCCTCTGTGAATTGAAAGTATGCTATATAGTTCCTATGATAGAACTCTTGTCCTATTATTGAATGACTGTAAAATAATGCAATCTCTTTGGGAATTGAAAGTATGGTTGTTCCATTCCCAGAGGGTTCAAATTTATTTTTTATAGAATATTAAATAGGCACATGTTAAAATTAATATTGCACCATCTCTGTGTGTGTTTAGACAAACCATCCAAATCGGGTGTTACTACATTTAAAGATGATGATAGTGAAAGAAAAAAGATTGAGCTCATGCGTAGGAAAAATTAACAAGCGCAGATGGTTGAAATTAATATGGGATACAACTTAAAGCACCAGCCAAATTTAATTAAAATCAGACAATTTGTTAAGATGGCCAGCCGAAACGTTGAAGGGCAAACCCAAATACAGCTACGAAACCAAAAATGCTCTATGACTTCTAAAGCTCTTTTATATTTAAGTTCTTCAGAATGGTCTCAATCCTTCCATTACTTTCGGTAAGCACGGAAGTAAATAAAATTATTTAATTCAATAAACACACATATTTTATGCGAATCATTCGCATTCAAAAGAAGAAGAAAAAAAGAAACAAACATATTTACTAACGTAAAAAAAAAAATACGCACGAAAGAATTCAGGGTCTCTAGAATCATTTTCTATACTACATATTTATACGTTCTGTATTCTTTTCTTCGACATTTCCAATACACACACTCGTATACATGTATATATACACATACACGTATATATGTATTCTGTAATGTCAATATGAATATTTCATCCAAGTGTAAAACGAAGTGCCATTGTGTAGTGCCAGAAGTCATTTTTATACGAAGAGCAGATTCTATATAGAAAGTCCCAACCCTCTCCCTTCCAATCTTCTCTTCGTCTGCTGATTTCTCCAGCCGGATCTTTGACATTCTGTCCATGGAGTCAAGGGTGTAGTAGAGGGGAGCGAGGGAGGAAGCGAATGAGAACATTCAGGGGGAGGTAAGGAAGTAAGGGAGAGGTTACAGATCGATGTCTGACTGAGAAATTTTAACAGGATAGTATTACAATATAACTTACAAGTGTCAAACTTTTTTTTTAACATAAAAAAAGAAAATAACTTTCCTGTAAAAATAAATATTTTCAAATTTAATATATTTTTAAGGCGAATCCAAAAAAATCCTCATATAAATTTTTGAGGTGATTTTACAAATTTTTCGTGATATCATCAAGCCCTATATTATCTTGACAATGAGAGAATTTCCAAGAAGGGGGTAAAATTACGATTTCATTCAGACAAAATAGTCTACCTTCACAATTTCTTTATTGAAATGATCGAAACCGTATTTGGTAAAAACTTTATTTTAAATTCAACATGTTTTAGATATGGGGAACAGAAGAAATTTTCGTAACGCAAAAAACGACATAAAAATGTGACGCTTTTAAATGTCGATCAGGAAGTTAGGATTTAACAGGAGGTCGATACGTTTTCATTTATAGTACAATATTTTGACGATAATATGAGGGCTAAAGTTTCAATAAACGTCTTGCAAAATGTGACGCTCTTAAATATCGTGCAAGGAAGTTAGGATATAATAGGAGGTAAATTGGTTTTCACTTGTATTCATTGTAGTACTATATTTCGCCGATAAAATTCTAAATGTTATATAAAATGATATCAGAGCTCCTAGTGGACCAAATGGTAATCAAAATGGATTAATGTTTAATAATTTCACAGCTTAAGATCCATCTACTACATCAATTAGACTAATATATATTGGTTTTCTCCACTTCATGGAAAAACATTGAAATGTTGATATGTGGATTCAAGCCCCCCCCCCCCCTCCCAAAAAAATGTTTTTTCATGAAATGGAGAAAATAAGTATTTTTTAAATAAATTATTTTTATTTCAGCACAACCACATCCGGTTAAGAGCTGAAATATAATAAGTCTTCTACTAATATTTCCCCACTGAATAGCTTCAGTTATTTATACTTTTTATTATAATTATTTCTAAGCTTCTGCAAAAAGGTAGACACTGAAATAAGAAATAATAATTTGAAATGCTTATACTACTTTATTAACAAAGAGTTTTCTAAACCCAATTTTTTATTATGACTTATTGAATTCGAAAAAGTGGGTTTTAGTAGACTTCAAACACGGTCATATAAGTAGCGCATCGTGCAGCGGATATATTGTCCGCAGTCCGCTACGGTCTGGGTGGTCAAACAGAAAGCTGAGTGCCCACTGTGGACTGGAGTAGTAAAACAAAATGTGGACAATGTACAGCGTGATTACTTCAACACATGTTCTTTTTTGTTTTAATAGCAGCATGTCTAGCATTTCTTCCAACGAGGAAGATAGCTTTTTCCGTTCGCTTTGAGGTAAGCAACACACACACACACACACACAAAAAAAAATAATAAAAAATAGGTGAATGAAATAAATTAAAATAAGAAATGATTTCGGATAGAAGTTACATACTCTCCTAGAATCTACTTTTTCTTCTTCCAGAAGAAGAAAAAAATAGTCCGGGCAAGAACAATCAATTATTCAATAAATTCATCGATCATGTTGCTTCCAGTCCACCACAAACTCAGTGAAAAATACAACAGCAAATATGTCCGCTGGGGACTGGATCTGACCGACACGGACTGGATCTGACCGACACGGACTGGATCTGACCATCATGGACTGGATCTGTCAGCACGGACTGGATCTGACCGACACGGACTGGATCTGTCCGTCACGGACTAGATCTGACCGTCACAGACTGGATCTGACCGTCACGGACTGGATCTGACCGTCACGGACTGGATCTGACCGTCACGGACTGGATCTGTGAACCGCCTTCTGTTTGACCAAGATAATACCATTCTGCCGCATTCTGTTTGACCATAATATTACAAACCAAAGCGTCCGCTTCTCAGTTTAACCGGTCATTTAAGGTAAAAACACTAATTTAACAACCAAAAAAAATTGTAAACTTAGGGTCTTCTGTGTTTTTCTAGATTAAAGCATGCAGAAATGCATTATGTTTAATGAATATAACCGTAAAATGCCTTAACCATAATGAGCAACAAAAAGTTAGCAAATCACTATAAAATTGCAGCATTGTGAAAATAAATGTCTAAAAAGCGGAAAGAAAAAAAAAAATCCAATATTCTCAATGGAACATTTTTTGTTGAAAAGACCAGACAACACGTAGCTACCATAACAAGACGTATTGTTCAGGCACAGAAGCCAAATGAAACCCATATATTTTCTACGTGACATATTCTACAACAATATAATGTTAGTATAATATACCTTATTATTATTATTATTTTTTATAATGATAATAAATCTGATAACATATCAGATAATACGGTACAATATAGGAAATGTTGCGATGACCACAGCAAATTATTGTTAGAGCATAATTAGAATAAACGTTCAATAGATTGCATGATTAAAAATGTCTTCTATTTATTGTGGCGTTGCTTCCTGTCTTCGGAGTTCGGAGGAATGATTACACGAGTTTAAAAAGCGGATCTCTTTATCAGGCTTTTTTTTTTTTTTTTTTTTTTTTTTTTTTTTTAATTTTTATTAGAAGATTGCAACTACATAATTACATGTTATAAGCAATAATGATGTATGTTATTAGAATGACATGATGTTGACTTGAAGTGAGGAACTGTCCATTAACAGTACTCACAGATACTAGCATGAATTATTACATATATTTAGAAGTTATACATCGCTTAGGCTACGGCCACACCGGAGCTACCTTGCTTGGAGCCTAGCGGCTTGGTGAGTCGCCATGTAGAACAGAATGGACTGTTCGTCTAGCGACTCGCTAGGTGACTCGCCTAGTAACCAAGCGCGCGGTGTGGCCGGTCTCGTATGTTCTAGAAGGTTGGATCACATGGATTACACGCCTGGTGACTCACCAAGCCACTAGGCTCCAAGCGAGGTAACTCCGGTGTGGCCGCTATCAATCCAGGCGCCTAGTGGCCTGGCGACTCGCCAAGCCACTAGGCTCCAAGCGAGGTAGCTCCGGTGTGGCCGCAGCCTTAATAAATCACGTGGCCACTGCCTCTTTAGACGTCGAGAGATCTCCGGGAATGGATGGCAATGATAGGTTGTGGATTAATGGATTAGGGTGTTGGGATATGGAGTCATGGAAGGATTTGTATCGAGATTTGGCTAGGTCATGGACGAAGGGGACTTTAAGGTCGTTGTGAAGAGTAAAGTTAGAAACGTAGAAAGGAGCGTGGACTATTCTTCTTAGGATTTTGGACTGTAGGGACTGGATACGATAGGAGTTGGAACGCTTGGTGGAACCCCAGAGTTCGATACCGTATGACCATATGGGCTTAATTATGGTGTTATAAATGAGTAATTTGTTATGTGTGCTGAGTTTAGATGTATGGTGTAAAAGTCTGTGTAAAATTCTGTAGCGTCTGTTGCAGTCTTGTCGTTTAAGTTTCGTGTGGTGTGCCCAGGTCAAACGACGGTCCAGGTGTAAACCAAGGTAGCAGACGGAACTAGAGTGAGGGATAGGAATTTGGTTTAGGGTTAGTGGTTCACATATGCCATGTCGCAAACTAAACGTCACTTGAACAATTTTGTTTTCATTAATTTTGATTCTCCACTTCTTGAGCCAAGTTTCCAGAAGTAAGAGGTGTTCCTGAACTTGATCAGATGCTATTCTAGGAGATATGTTAGATGATAATAAGCTATGTTGATATTAATATATTCATAAAGCCGTTCGATGGTTCCCCCCCCCCCCCCCCCCGCCATTCAGTAAGGTTATAACGAAACAAAGCCTATTCGTTTGTTTATCTACTGTTCTGAAGGGATAATTTCCGCTATTAAATGTTCTCTTTCTCTTGTGATTTAACACTCAACTTTTAAAACAGTTTAATTCATGTTTTTTGACATTATTATTCCTTTAGTAAATTCTATGGATCAAATCATTTCAATGCAAGTAAATGCATTGATTGAATTAAGGTAAAGTTATAACCTTTCACATATTTCTTTGAATCTTTTGACTATATCTTAAAAAAACATCTTTGAAGCTTTTTAATTTTTCTTTTAATGCAAGGGGTACAATAATATAAACCATTCAAACCAAATTAAAAAAACTAAACTAGAATAAAAAAACTACTTGCATACGTGTCTGCAAGACAGTGAGACATTTTCATGTAACGCTTTTTGGTAACGTTTGTGTAACGCTTTTTAGTGTCGTCTTTCGGTAACGCTTTTTACTGTCGTTTTCTTGGTAACGCTTGTGTAAACGCTTTTCGTTAGAGTTGGGGGGGAGGGGGCGCGAGCGACTGCTGGATCGGTAGCAAGCGAGAAGCGAAGAGAGTGAGACGTGGGACAGGTAGCCGATCGGGAGGGGAGGGATAGGTAGGCTCTACCGAGCGCGGTAGGGAGAGACCCTTATACCAAATACGGGCAGACTTGATACTTTAATGCTTACCTCCTATATCTTCCTAAATCCCTATTACACGTGTAACGCTTTTGGGTCTACATATTTAGTAACGCACTTCGAGTTTATGTAGTACAACCAAGACATGAAAATTTCAAAAATAATTTTGCCTAAAAATAACGATTCTCTCCCTTAAACTTAAGTATAAATAAGCATAACAGTTGTCATAGTAGTAGAAATATATACTTAAAAATAATATTTGATAATATGGATTTTTTTTTTTTTTTTTTTTTTTTTTTTTTTGCATTGGTAAGCTTTACCATACAGCCAAATATGGAATGTATTATTAAAATAAACATTTTGAATTAAAAGTATGGTTTTAAAATAAAAATTTAAATAAACAGGTCAAGTGTGTGCTGGTCATCACACAGCGAGGGTCCGTAGGCCACACTGCATAGTTTAAGTAATACCATATTGATGGTGTTTATTAAAATGCTAAAAAGCTTACTTTAAACTATCCTATGGGTCTGATATTCTCAAAACACATAAACTAACTTCTGATAAAGTATTGTTTTGCCACTGAACCGGACTACAACCGTATAAATACATCGAAAAGACCATAATTATAAAAAAGCGTATTTTGTCAATAAAAAATAAAATAATATTTTTTTCGAAATTTCCAAAAAGTGGTATCTTTACTTTTGGTCAAAGAATGTTCAGGATTTTTTTTTTTTTAGATTTTTCGCACTTCACATAAGCGAGATAGAGGGGGGGGGGGGGGGGACACGTTTCACACCCGCTTCAGACTTGCCTACGCTCGCCCTATGAAAGTTATAACCAAAGAATTATATATTATTGTAATCAGCTCGACGTACCCTTTCATATGATACCCCTCACGGTGTCGAAAAAAAATGTACAATTTTTAACCCTTAAGTTTTTTTACCCTAATTTATTTTTTTAAGTCGCTATATTTTTAAAATATGTGGGTAGGTACAAGACACATACATGCCAAATTTCAAAGTGATCGGACGAAAGGTGTAGCCGTGAGAGCATGCGACAGGACGGACGGACAGACACACGCAGGAAAATATAAGGGTCCTTGGTTTTGCCTACGGACCCTAAAAAAACATTGAACCGTCTCAAGGTACATCATGGTCTAGGGCGCAGCGTTTCCCAACCCTATGGTCGCAAACCAAACTAGGGTCGCGAAAAATCTTTAAAATTATACAGACAAATTACTTTCAAAAAACATAATATAAAAATAAGTTCAATGGAATTAAAATGGGTATATAAATTTAATTTCATTAAATTCATTATGAAAATATTATAAAAACGAATACTTGAAAGGTTGATCAAAATAAAGGGTATTGCTACGAGGAGGAAAAAGAACTTCCTAGAAGCTTTAATCTCTTTTTATTAATCTTCTGACAAAGGGTCATCAAGCCAGCCAACAATTAGTTCAGGAAATTGCTAGGCGCTTCATATCATAGAAAAACTAATATAATTCAAAACAGAGACAATTAAAAAATATACAAATCAAGCAATGCCCATTAATCGTATAAAAATTATCTGTGTGCTCAGATATTGTTAAAATAGTTATTTATGTAACTAGGCAGCAAAATGGAATTTTTTGACTAGATTAGCCTCCGAGCCGAAGGTGAGGACAGGCTATGATAATTTAGTGCCGAGGTGAAGCTGAGGCAGGTAATTTACCTACTTGACGCAAAGAATAATCGAGGCAGAAATGTTTCCTTTGCTGCCTTGTTGCATACAATATTTTATCTACTCAAGCTATGCAGATAAAAAATGGAAGCTTAGGAAGAGTTTAAGATGAATCGTCAATAAACTCAAACCATAACAAGTCGTGCTCCAGTGTTGCCACTTCTTACTCGAGATTAATTATTCAAAGACCTTTTAAAAAGAATTTTTAAACTTTTAAATAATAATAATAACAAAAATAATATAACACTGCTTTGTAATAATACAAGTATGAAGCTAAATTAAAATAACACAAATTTTATTTAATTAATTTAATTAATTTTAATTTAATAAAACTAAATACAAACAAAATCAAATGTAATGGCACGCACTGGTAAACACTGTACTTTCTTTGCCTAGGCAGAGAAAGTATTTTCCTGACTGTTTTAACCACTTTCCTGCCTGTTTTTAATATCTGTATGACGAATCAGCGAAATAGTACTTTCCAGCCTAAAAACAGTGAAGTAATGTTTAATTTTGCTGCCATGAGCAGATAAAAATTATTACAAGAATACTTCTTGCATACGAGTCCGCAAGACAGTGAGACATTTTCATGTTTTCGCTCTGCGTAAACTACCGACATAAAATGTAATGTAATCGGTAATTCATTTAAGTAATTGATAAAAGTAGATGGAAGATAACTTTTATTCTTATCTCCACACCGGCACTGCCGCGGCTTGATTACAAACGACTGAATTCAAAGGCGCCGGCCCGTCTTCTACGAATTGTTAATATTTTTGTAATCAGCTCGACGAACCCTTTCATATGATACCCCTCACGGTGTCGAAAAGAAATAAAAAAATTTTAACCCTTAAGATTTGTTACCCTAATTTTTTTGAAAAAAATTGTTTTTCAAGTCGCTATATTTTTAAAATATGTGGGCAGGTACACATATTAGGTCACATAGGTGGGGGGTTGACACATACATGCCAAATTTCAAAGTGATCGGACGAAAGGTGTAGCCGTGAGAGCACGCGAGAGGACGGACGGACAGACACACGCAGGAAAATATAAGGGTCCTTGGTTTTGCCTGCGGACCCTAAAAATGAAAGCTATCTTAGGGGTAATTGTAATTAGCTAATTGCTTGGTAGTTAAGCTAATGGTGTACAATTTATACTTAATCATTTTCTTGTAAAAGGGCTAAAACAATGGGCTGCAGGTATATAAATTAGTATTAGTAGAGCTGATAGGTACTAAAGATTTTTTTTTTAAAGTTGATTGGTTACGTCATTGGCAGGTAAACAGAGACATATTTTATAGTTTAGGTTTTCATTTTGTCACACAAAAGAAGCGAACAAGAACACCTGGAAGTCATGGTTGAAAAATGTGAGAATTGAGACATTATCAAATGATAAGGAGAGGTACTTAGGGATGGCTTAAAAGTCTTTAGGGGGTGGCAACGATCCAACCGAGTGATCTAGAAAATTAGCTTCTTCTTCTTCTTCTTAACTAAAGCCCCTGTCAGTGCAATTAATGAAAATCCCTTATAAATTAGTCTCCTACAGAAGATTAACAAAGACAAAAACCTCTTCGATAAATTCGACAAGAAATTTATCGTCTCGGGATAAAAAGAAGGGTTATTTTTAAAACAAGAGATCCGGATATTGTTGGATCAATATTAAACTTTTTAAAAGTTTAGCATTAAAAGATCATTTGTTAAAATTTAAGATAGCGAAAATACCAACGTAAAATAATAAATTATAAAAATAGATAATTTGATGGAATAAAATATTTCACATAAAGCTGTTAAAATATTATAATTAGAAAAATATGAATCATAGTATATAATTATTTATACGTCTAAGTAGGTACGTAATGAACTTATTTTGATTCAAGCTATGAGGTCGTTCCAAAGAACGAACTTTTTTTTATGTCACCGATTTCTAAAATTCCAAGAAATATATATATATACAGGGTGGAGCGCGGCAGACGTATGAATTTGAAGAGGGGATTGCTCCCTTCCTATTGGTTCTAGACGGTTGAGAGTAGAGTCGTTTGAAAGAGGGGGACGGGAAGTTTATGTTCAACGTTTCAGCATGACAGGGCCACAGCCCACACAGCAAGGGTTTGCGTAAACGTTTTGCAAGACAGATTTCCCGGGCGTCTCATCTCTTTAAGAGGCGATTTAAACTGGCCAGCAAGATCGCCTGATTTGGCTCCTTGTGATTTTTTTCTGTGGGGATACTTTAAATCCTTGGTTTACAGCGATCGTCCCAGAACCCTGGAAGCCCTCAAGAACAACATTCGCGCCAAAACTGCCGAAATTCCTGTGGAAATGCTCAGGGCCGCTGAGAGGATTTGCGGGCCCCTGGGCAAGTTAGCACCTGGGCCCCTTTGAACAAATAAGGGTGGGGGGGGGGGGGGGGGTCCGGGGGTCCTCCCCCGGAAAAAATTTTAAAATTTAATTACCAAAATATGAGTTTTAAAGATTTCTGAGGGAAACTTTGTCCTTAGAGGAAGATGTTTGGTGGGGACAAATTTTGATGTTAAACTAAGATGGGCTAAAAAAAAACAAATAATTGAGTAGTTTTGTAGCAGGTATCATTAAAAAACCTTCTTTTACACTTTATAAAATGCATTATATAAAATAAAACATAATGTAAATTGTTTGCTAAAATAGTGAGATTAAGAAAAAACAAATCAAAATGATTAAGTTACGCATCTTCTTTTTATACAAAAGTTGCGTTACTAGGAAAAAATATTAATATCAATATGCCAATATGATTTGTCTGTCAGTTTCTCTCCTATAAATCAACATCGACCATATTGAATAAGATAAAAATCTAAGTACATAACTAAAATGAATCACTAAAGTTCAAACTTCCATACTTATGACACATTTGGAATAATTTTATGTTCTTCACAATTAGTGATGAACTTAGCATCTGGGCCCCTTTGAACAAATAACGGCGGGGGGTCCGGGGGTCCTCCCCCGGAAAATTTTTTTAAAATTTAAGAGCAAAAGGATGAGTTTTAAGAATTTCTGAGGGCAAGTTTGTCGAAAAAAAAATATGTTTGGTGGGGACGAATTTCAAATACATATTTACTGCTGGTTATGTTTGTATTTGTGTCTGTTTAATTTCCATTGCGTGAATCAACTTTGCCTCACAAACTTAGATAGGTCATTAGGGGCCGTCGCAAAAAAAAAAAAAATCTTAAGAAAAAAAACAAAAAAACATTTGCGTTCAGAACTGAATGGTGTCCCCTTACAATAGTATAGAAGTATAATTCCAAGTTAGATTTTATTATGCTCTCAAGGGGCCTCTACCGACATTGGTACAAAGATAGTAGTTTCATGTTTTTTTTTTTAGATTTGGGGGCCCCTTGGCTCCGGGGCCCACCCGCAATTCGGGCCTATTATAGTTATGCCACTAATCACAATATCCATCTTGCCTTTTTAGTTGTTAAAAAACCAGAGCCGCCCCTGGAAACCCGGGGCTCAAGGGGGCCCGAGCCTGTCCCTCCCAAACTTAGCTAGGGCATAGGGGCCCCACGCCAAAAAAAAATTGATGAGAAAAGATAAGAAAGAAACATTTGCATTCAGAACTGAATGGGGTCCCCTTTACAATAGTATAGAAGTATAATTTTAAGTTAAATTTAATTATGCTCTAAAGGGGCCCCTACCGACATTGGTACAAATATAGTAATTTCATGTTTTATTTGGATTTGGGGGCCCCTTGGTACCGGGGTCCGCCCGCGATTCGGGCCCATAGTTATGCCACTAATTACAATATCCATCTTGCCTTTTTTTATTGTAAAATACCAGAGCCGTCCCCCGGAGGCCCGGGCCCCCTAGAGACCCGGGCCCCTGGGCATTTGCCCCCCTTGCCCCCCCCCTGTCGGCGGCCCTGGAAATGCTTGAAAGAGAGCACAAAAACTTCGAAAAAAGGCTTAATCAGTGTTTGGAGTGTGAGGGGAACCACTTATCCGATACTTTGTTTAAATGTGGGTAAATTTAAATTTCCCATGTTATTAAATCAGGAAAAAAATTTAAAAAAATTATTTTGTAACATTTTGTGTTTTCACACAAAAATTGTAATTTGAACAATTGACCGGTTTCGGCTGTTCTAAAGCAGCCTTCTTCAGATAATCTACAACCAAAATTATAAACTTGAACTTAAATGTATACAAGGTAACATAAGTTGTAAAACAAAGAGAAAAATACAAAAATTAATTAACACAAAAATGAATCAAAAATAAAAAATAAATAAATATTTAAAAAAATTAAAATTTGTATGTATAAATTTTAAAATAAAATGGAAGAAAGAATGGAATGCAAAATACCTTGAGGTTACTGGATTGACTTCAGGAGTACAAGTGAGAAAAAAGAAAAAAGTTAACAGGAAGGCTAGGTTTGTAAGAGATTAAAACAAAAACGGGGGAAGGATTATTACCTGCTAAAAGGTAACAAACACATACCCTCTGTACTTAGACAAAAAGAAAACTAGAACTTGACAATTAAAAAATGTTAATTGTTTTTTGTAACATTTTTTAATTGTCAAGTTCTAGTTTTCTTTTTGTCTAAGTACAGAGGGTATGTGTTTGTTACCTTTTAGCAGGTAATAATCCTTCCCCCGTTTTTGTTTTAATCTCTTACAAACCTAGCCTTCCTGTTAACTTTTTTCTTTTTTCTCACTTGTACTCCTGAAGTCAATCCAGTAACCTCAAGGTATTTTGCATTCCATTCTTTCTTCCATTTTATTTTAAAATTTATACATACAAATTTTAATTTTTTTAAATATTTATTTATTTTTTATTTTTGATTCATTTTTGTGTTAATTAATTTTTGTATTTTTCTCTTTGTTTTACAACTTATGTTACCTTGTATACATTTAAGTTCAAGTTTATAATTTTGGTTGTAGATTATCTGAAGAAGGCTGCTTTAGAACAGCCGAAACCGGTCAATTGTTCAAATTACAATTTTTGTGTGAAGACGTTGTTTGGTTATTGAACTACACCTCTTTCATGATGAGTCGCTATCACACATTGGAGAAAAACACAGTCGAGGATTTTGTGTTTTATTAAATTTTCTAATGCATACGTCTGCCGTGCTCCACCCTGTATAATATTTTTATTTAAAGACTACTAGTCAGATTTTATTGAAATTTGGATGGTAGGTCATAATTATCTCATTGTACGGTCCAAGTTTCAACCTTCTGCGCCTATTGTTTTCTCTTCTACCTGCGCACAAACATAAATACATTTATTTACACCAATATCATCAAAAGCACTTATCTGATTTTTATAAAATTTAGATGGTGTGTCTAAAGTAGCCTGTAGATGGTCACAGATTAATTTCAACCGTCTGCGCTTCTTAAATTTTGCTATCTTGATACTTTAATTAATGTAAAAGATGAGAACAATTTTGACAGTTCTGAAAAACAGGGGAAAATTAAATAAATTTGACTTTAATAGTTAAAAATAATTTTAGTAAACAAAATAGAATGCAAGGAATTGTAATTGGAAGAGTATTTTTCTAAAAATTAAAGGAACATTCTGGAATAAATGAAAATAATTGAATAAATTAGATAGATCAAAGAACCTCTGTAGATCGATAGACCTCTCTGTAAATTGATTTTAAAATTACGAGGTAGTATAAGAACAAAACACAATATTGAGAAGACAAAATTTCAGAATCCAAGGAAGAAACTACATAATTGCAACTAAGACAAATCGGTCCAAGACAACTCAGACTAACTTCGTCAGATAATCTCGATCCTAGATCCCAGAAAACATGAATATATTGTTTCTATACAGACGGATCGAGTCGATCAGCTAGTACCTTTCCAACCTTCCAAGTGTTAACCCTACCGTCTACTCCAGTCATTCTTTCAAACTATAAACTTTTCATAATTAACTATTAATTTGCTTAATATAAAATATTCATTGCATTGAGCTCACTTTAATGAAAAACTACACGATGCTTAGTTAATATAATTTAAAATGTATTCGACAGGTGAATGTTTACTTTTTGTTCTAGATATTCAACAAAATCAGATTTATTCTCAAAATCTAAACTCGTAAACTAGATTTCCCGGGAAAACGGCTTGTAACGTTAAATTCGTATCAATTGTAGAGAAATTATATTATGTTTTCAATTTAGATTTTTTACACTTAGTCATTTTTATCTGTGATATAGGATATAGCTAAATGTTTTTTGTAATTGTTATTAGTGTTGAGTTTTAGTTAATTTAGTTTTTAAGTCTACCTGTGATAATGTTTATGCCTTATTTAATTGCTATAGTGGCATTGATTACTCCGTTCGTTTATGGTAAACTTACTCATTATCTTACTATTTAAGCTTGTTTTCCTTGTTAAGAATTTTTTATACCTGTTAAACTTCCTGTTTGATCTGCGATCTTTCTAACTAGTGTATGTTACGGTTTTAGGATTCTGACGTAGGTGAACAACCAGTTCCCTGATCCTTTTGTATTCTCGACTGACTCGTTTTTTACTCTTTAGCTTAAGGGCTAATCAGATGTTTATAGGTAATATTTAAATTATACGTAATTCACACTCAATTTCTAAAATGAGGCACAATGTAACACAATGTCATGCTTACAATAAATTATTGTTTTTTAGGCTTGATGATGGCTGGGAAAGCCGAAACGTCGCCAAATATAAAAATGAAGTAGTTTTTCTTCTTCCTTCGCTTACCCTTAAAGGATCTACCAAATTAACTAACTGTTAAATTCGTATTTAAATGGACTACATTTAAGAATTGTTGAATCAAAATCGTCGGAACCGTTTTCGATAAATAATTTGTTTCACGTTTTTTTCAGAGTTTTTGGAGTGTATCTTCCCAAATTTGGAGTAAAAATTCATTTCTCGATTTTGCCTCAAGTAATATCCGGAGTTGATCTCCAGCCCCACTTTCTTGGCTGCATTTCGGAGAACTACGTAAGCTTCTTTTAAGATATCATTGACTTATTACATTGGGATACATTGGATATCATTGGGGCTATTACATCGATATCGTCCGAAAAGCTGACGCAAGTATTGCGTCATCCTGTTAAAGATATTACTTTCTGGGGTTTGCCCTAAAAGTGTTTGTGAAGTCCCTAAAAGGGGTTTGCCCTGTGTGTGTCCTGAGCCAAATTAAAAAGAGTTACATATCCTTGGTGTAGCCGTGTTCTCCATCTATATTAACTCTACTTCTAGAGTATATTCTTACAAGTGTGTTGAAATTATAAAGGAAATATTCAGAAAGATAAGAGTAAAATTATCCATTGTAAGAGGGTTTTCAACTGAAAATAAAACAATAGTTTATTATTTCAATCAATAACCTTATTTTCTGTTCTCTTAAATGCGCGAATGGAGTGGAAGAACTTAAACAATATTTCTATACTTACAAATTAAAATAAATAACTATTCAGAAAGAAAGAGGAAAAATACAAGTCAGATAGTGAATTTAAAATTAAATAGGAAAGAACGAATAAAGAGGTTAAATATACACAGATTGAATGGAGTTGTCTTGAATAGATTTTTAATGAAAAGAAAGCGGATTTTAGTTCAAATAAATGGAATATAAAAGATAAAATTATAGAGACAAATTTTTAAATTAAAATCTTTTAATTTAAGCCTAGAACAATGCTAGAAGAAGATCGAACTAGAATAATAAGGGCAGCTAAATCAATTAGTTATTAAATTATAAATATATAAATTTAAATAATTGTTTATTCTAATAAAATGCAAAAGAGGATTAAAATTTAAATTAAAAAGTTTAAGATATCTTTTGCAAATGGACTTTCTTAAACAGTGAAGAAAATCAGTAGGTATTAGCCATTCAAACGGGTCGGCTCAAAAATAAATTAAATTCCGAGATAATTTACAACCGTTAGAAGCGCTAGTCCAATTAAGTCGAACCTTGTGAATAAATGAATTCGACAACATACCTAGTTGAGAAATTGGTAGATAGAAATGGTTCAAGAGTAAAGCGAAAATACACTTCAGACAGCTCAAGAAAATCCGAAATCCTGATTGCTTCACATTGTAAACGACTAAAGGATTCGGATCAAAGCTTCAATTTCAAAAGAAAAAGGAAAAAAATTCGGTTCAGAACCGGATGTCGTATTCTCAGTATAGAAACTTAACAAGAAAATTTTGAGCAAAAATACACAAAAAATTGTTTATTTTCTCGTGAAAAAGCACATTCTATCTTTATAAGACTCCGAAATAAAATTATTATCACATTGGAATTCGTTCTAAAGGAATAGAATAGTTCAGAAGAAATAAAAGGAATAGAAACGAAGTATTACAGAGTAAGAATTGGAGGCAATAAAAGGAACATCCCAACCACAGAGATTCTTTGTCACAGGAATTCCTAATCTTCTATTTTCCACCAGATCCCATGAGTAAATTAACCACAGTCTGATGGCCAAAAATGTAGATGGGGGTCTCACAGATTTTTTCTCCTGTCAAAAACATAAAGAAAGACAGAGTTTCTTTTCTTAAAAACGAAATCAACATTCTGGTTACTTCGCGGAACAATTGAAAAGACTGTCATCCACGGCTTACTTTCTATTTTTTTAATTTTTGGTAGAACAAAAACGTGAGCTCTACATTAAGCTCCAGAAATTGTATAACATTTACACAAATGTAACCAATCTTAATATTCTTCCGATGTCTTATCATTAGATAAAGTCAGAAATATAAAAAAGAATTTGATAAAAAACCAACAGTTTAGGCCTAAACTGAACATTGTGACGTAATTTTAACTTAAAATACTAGGAGAAGGTTATATAGTTACCATGCAAGCATAGAAGTTTTAAAATTGAAAATATATCGTTGAGCATAGAATTGATCTGCCACAAAGAAAAGCGTTTATGTTGCTGCATTTTGCTCGCGACGAGTGGTCAGGTGATACCGATGTAGCCTCTATATATTGCTGCTATAGGTGCTGGATCATTAACTAAGACATATTTTATTGAAGACATAATGTAGCTTTGAACATATTTTATTTTATTGTAAATATACTTAAGATTAAAAGTTTGTTGCAAAACGAATAATATCCTTTTTCTGAAATTCTGATGTGAAAAAATGAACTGTAGTTATTATATGTACGTAAAATTTTCACCTTTGTAAAAAGCTGAAAGCTTTTTCTTACAAATAAAATTCATTCTTTTTTACTTTCTAATATATAGAAAGCATTGTAATGGCGCGAAAATTCAATTTTGATGGATTTAAACGTTTTGAGGTCCCATGAGTCCAAAAAATTGGAATTTAAAAAATGTCTATCTTTCTGTCGTCTGTCGTCTATGCAGATGCCTGGAGCCTAAACTACTGGGCCGATTTTGACGAAATTTGGCATACATGTTCAGAAAAATCAGAAGAATTTTAGCTCCAAATTTGGGGGCGCTACCCCCCAAAATCTCTGAAAAACGTGAAAAAAATATTTCTCCAAAACGGTTCCGACGATTTGATTAAAATATACTAAAATGTAGTCCATTAAATACGAATCTAACGATATAAGCTGTTTTCCCGGGAAAAAATCTTTTAATGAGAAAATAGCTTAAAACGCGGATGGAGATTGCCCGGGTTCGATTCCCCGCCCAGGAGAAGTTATTTTTAAGATAAATTTAGATGAAATGTTCAATAATAATTAAATGTACTTACGAAAACTAATAAATGAAAAACACTGGGCTAAATAATTATGAACTCGTATATGAGAAAGTTTGTCTGAGTAGTCACGGACCGATTTTCTTAGTCTAGTAGTAGTAAGGTTCTAGTAACTAGCAATTAGGCGATATTTTAAGCCCATTGCACCAGCCTCGTGGTAGAGTTCACCACGCCATACCTCTGTACATTGTACCACTGAAGTGAGTATGGTGTGATCATTAGTGAGGCGTAAGAATCAAAGCATTTCCGCGAGGGATCGAACCCACAACCGCTGGTTGTATTGTGGGAGCCACACTGGCTCCCCTTTCTTAGTCTACTAACGTTCTCAAAATTTTGAACAAGTACAACAATATACTGAAGTCGTTTGTACAAGGTCAATGCAGGAGCCCAACTTACCTCTGATAGTAAAACCCCAGTTAAATTGATTTTTGAATTTTATACTGTTTGATCGTAGTCGACCTCTAGGACAATATACTAGACGAACACAAATGTGGTTTCTCTTCAAGCTCTAACCACACGCCTTATATACTTTAGCTTCAGTGTTCCTACAAGAAAGTGTATAAACACGAATGTCTATCCAACATAGTAAGGCGAGAGTTCTTGATGTAAGTATTTTAAATTTTAAAACTATTCTATAAAGAAACGCTGCAGCGTTCTACCCACAATGTTCGCCTCACCTGGAGTTTATATACTATACGTGAGTTTGCGGTTTTTTTAATCTTAACGTAGAAAGTGTATTAACAAAAACTGTTTACTCGAGTTTGATGAGGCAAGCGCCTTGACACGAGAAAATATAGTAGATGCTTTTAGCATAGGAATTACCAACTTATAGTCTGAAGGTAAAGCAACAACGAGGAGACTAAGTTTTATACTAAAAATCCAACAATGACTAGTTCTTATAACTTATATTATCACGACTACAAAAATAACTTAGTTCTAATATACTGGGTGATTGGCGATATATGTACAAAGATAAATAGAGTGATTCTAAACATCATTGGCTACAAAAAACTTCATATAAACCATGATGGGAATAGACCCATTTTCGGTTTTCACCGTTTTCCTAAAAGGTCAAAATTTATGATTTTTTTTAAAGATCGCATACCTTTGCTCATAAAAACACTAATTGATCCAAAAGGACAAAATCTAAAACAAAAATTTTTGTTTTAAAAAATTTTTGATTCGTTGTAAAGCTGACAAAAAGTATCAATTTAGTAAAATTTAAAGAGCTCAGACGGTTGAAATTAATCTGCGGCTACTTTCAAACTTCTTGAAAATATTGGTGTATATAAATGTATGTTAGTACGCATGTGGAAGATAAATATACAGGCGGAGAAGGTTGAAACTTATGTGGGTTCAACAATGAGCTAATTATGATCTCCCATCCAAATTTCATTAAAATCAGACGAGTAGTTTTTAAGATTTGATAATTCACAAAAATTGAGTGACAGACTGACCGGCAAACACGGAACCAAAAATGTCCCTTGATGTCTGAAACGAATTTCAGTTAGAAATCGGAGACATAAAAAATTTCCGTTCTTCAGAACGATCAAATATCTTCCGTTACCTATGATAAGCTCGGAGGTAAAAACATTCTGAGTATTATCGGTCGGATTCTTCAAGAAAGGTTGTTAATAAATCTAATTAACAGTTTAGTAGAAAATTGCAATTAGTACGTTTGTATAGAATGCACTGGTTGGATGGTCCATAGATAAATGGGATAGTAAGATGTTTAACAGCTAGCGGATAAATTGTTTTGTTTCTGTGATATCAAAGAAAAGGTATAAAACAAAGGTGAACTTAATCAACCTGTAATGATAGAGATAAGCTTTCAGGTACAACAATATACCTCGTTAAATCCCCCCCCCCCCCAAAAAAAACCGCAAGGAAATAAAAAAATTTGGAGGTTAATGTTAATGGCCTCTTTACTTAGAGAATAATAAAAATTCTCCTTCTTAGCCTTACTTTGAAGCAGCGGAGCTTATAATACCTTTTAAACGTTCTTTAGCCCTTCCCGCCCTTGACTTAGTCTACAGAGACCACCCTTTAAAATCTTTAGTAGGTCAGAATCAGATCAGAAACTCCCTTTATCTTGATAGTCAAGACTTAGTAGCCCTTATAGGGTCCTGGACCTTGCTTTCTTTATATAAACCAGTAAGTCCAGGGACCACAAAGAGACCTTGAACAACTAAATACGTCATTAAAAAGAAAACATAAAAGGGCAAATGAAACCTTTGTAAAAGAGAAACCAGGTGAAATATAAAAACAAGGGTAAGAGGACAAAAAACTAAAAGTTTATAAAAACTAATATCCTATATGATTTTATTTTTCTGGTGTAAATGATAAACTCACAGGTTAAAATAAATTAAAAGTGACATTAATTAAATGGAAATATGGATAATATATAACAACATAATATATAATAAGTTGCATAATATATGCAACATATTATATGTATTTTCTATTATACTGTGTTAGAAGATATCATCAGAGAAACAAAAAAGATAGGACTTCAAATAAACTCTGCAAAAACCAAGTATATGACAGTAAATAAAGCTGAGATGGGATCTACTATAAGAGCAGATGACGGTGTCATCGAAGAAGTGGATGAATATATATACTTGGGGTGCTTAATAAATATGAATGAGAAAGAAAGCGAGAAAGAAATAGGGCGAAGAATCTCACTGGGTTGGAGATGCTTTAACAAATACAGACATCTTTTTAGAGCAAATATAAATATGGATGCCAAGAAAAACCTTTGGATCAAGTGTGTTCTGCCTGTTATGCTATACGGAGTAGAGACCTGGGCTATGTCTGAAAAAATAGTTAAGAAGATCAGAGTAGCTCAGAGAATGATGCAAAGAAGTATGCTGAAAATCACAAGGAAGGACAGAAAGTCAAACACCTGGGTAAAAAATATGACTAAGCTGGAGGATATCGGCGTAACTATGACAGAGAGGAAGTGGAACTGGGCAGGACACATTTCGAGAAGCAAGGACGGTAGGGTGACGAAGGAGATGATATCCTGGTATCCTAGAGAATTTAGAAGAGCAAAAGGGAGACCTAGTGTTAGATGGGACGAAGAAATGCGTAAGTGTTGCGGAGGAGTTACGTGGCAGCGAGTGGCAAATGAAAGACGTGAATGGAACCGGATGAAGAATGTATTCTGCCAAGAATTAAATTCCACAAACAATAACAATTATAGCAGAAGATATTTAGTTTAATTTTATTATAAAAAGTTTTATAATACAATGATTTTTTTTTTTAGATATATATATAAACGTATATACAGTTATATTTGATTTAATAAATGTTAAATTATATTTAAAAAAAAAAAAAAAAAAAAAAAAAAAGCCTCAAACCCGTAACCGGGTGCCACGGCTGTTGCCGATTTGGAACATAAAAATTAAGAAAAAAAAAATAAATGTACTAATGTTATGTGTATAACGTTCCAATAAATGGTTATTTATTTTATTTATTATACTGTGTGGCACAAAAGTATGGAAACCCCTGAATAACTCGTCAGAAATGTATTTTTTTTAAAAAAGTTAAGTACAAAGTTTTAAGATTTTTCCTTAGCTATTCAATGGTGACCGTGGATTTGACCTTAACCTTGCCCTTCAGGGTCATTTTAAGGTCAACTTTGTTATTTTAAATGGGAACCCCCATTTTTTATTGCGGATTTGAAAAGAGCAGGACATTTTACGAAAAATATGACCTTGACCATGTCCTTGAGCATGACCTTTAAGGCCATTCCAGGGTCAAAATTGTTTTCCAATGGAAAACTCTAATTTGTATTGCGGATTGCGAAATAACCAAATTTTTCCCTTTAACAGTGGCCTTGACCATGGCCTACACCACGTTCTTGACTATGACCTTTAAGGTCATTTCAACCCTTCCCCCTTCCCTTTTTTTACAAATTTAATTGTTTAAGTACTTTTATTTAATTTTTTTTTTCTTCATGGTCTCATTTCAGATCATGGTCAAGGATGTGGTCAACCTTAAAGAAAGCCCATCTTAAGAAAAAGCAGAGATATGAGGGGGAAAAAAAACCGGGTGAGTTGGTTCAAGCAATAGTACATTACACGTCGAGTGCGGAAAGTAGCATTTTGCATGCGAGTGTGGAGTTTGCACCCGAGCGACAGTGAGGGTAGTAAATCCACACGAGCAATGCAAAATGCCGTTTTCGCTCGTTGCGAACCGTACTTTATCTACGATTGTTAGATTTAAATAATAAATACAGAAACAAATAAACTTGCTGTATGTAAGTTCGTATCTCTCTCTTGATAAAGATGGCATTAATTCATTAGTTGTTTTTTTTTCCGAATTAATTATTTCTGGAGGATTATTATTCTCCACCTTTTCGTCAAAGTCACTTGATTCACTCATTGTTTTTCACTAAAAACTCGATATAAACAGTTACTTTAATAAAAGAACAGCAAATTAGTTTTGTTATATGTAAACAAACTCGCTAATCGTGCGTAAAGCTGAAGAATTCCTCTTCTTTACCGCCCTAGGGTAGTAAAGAAGAGGAATTCTTCAGAACTATGAGACGCGCATGCGCAATGAATACAAGTACGTAAATAATCACTTTCAGATATAATGTTTATATTTCGTATCAATCGTAGATAAAGATACATTAAATTTTTACTGGATATTGATCATGCACGCACTCCGTGCGCTCAGATCGTAATTTTTTAATTCTGAAACTTTTATAGATAATATAGGTTATTAGTCATTAGTCACCAGACTATTAGTCAAAGATAAAAACGACTAAACTAATAGAGAAAGACTCAAAGCCTTTACCACATAATCTCCAGCATTACAGATGTAAAACAAGTGGCAAAAATCAAAAAGTTAGTTGAAAGTTAACACTTTTTAAACTTAAATAATACTTTATTAGTATTAGAGAAAAAAAATAGTATTTATTCCCTCCCTAAATCCAGCAAAAAAAAAAAATCAATATGTATTGGCAAAGTATAAGAAAGAGAGAGAGAGGAAAAAAAACAGTGTTACCAGGATTAAACTAGCCTTTTAAAGCCAAGTTTGTCCACAGAATAAAAATCTTTATTTAGGTAGTACAAACTGACGTCACGGTAAGCTTACACTTTTATCCGAAACACGAATACAAACTTTACCCGGAGTTTTTACAAGTTCTACCGTCCAAAGTTTCTTTTTTTTGTGGGAGAGGGGGAGAAAAATCTTGTCTTCCAGCTGTAGAGATCTTTTCTTTCTCTAATACTGGCCTTTACATCGAAAACTCGTATGCCTTAAAGAAAAACAACTTGGCTTAAAGACTTATTCCTCACAAATGATCATATCAAGTAAATTTGTAATGTGATCCAAGGTAGAGTGGTTGAGTTGATTGAGACTTAAAAGGAAAAACATAAATATTGAACAAAAAAATTGCTTGCATACGAGTCTGCAAGACAGTGAGAGATTTTTATGTAACGCTTTTTGGTGTCGTTTCTTGGTAAAGCTTATCGAGTTTATGAGCCAAAGTAAAGACATGAAAATGTAAAAAAAATCGACCGTGCAGATTCTTGCGTTTGTAAATTAGCAATTTAATCGAACATATGTTGTGCACGATGAAAGAAAGTACTTTTCTTCTTTTCCAGTTTATTAATAAGTAATCTTTTAGCTTCGTCACCCATATTTTTATAATGAATCCAAAAAGTTATAGTACCTATAACAAAAATAAAAAATAAAGCAAAAAATAAATTTTATGAATAAATTTTAAAAATTAATTAGTTTATTAGGAATAAAATTCTAAGAGTAATGGCGTAAGTCCGATGCAAATCAGAGCAGTTGAACAGAAGTTGTAGTTGAGGGGGGGGGGGGGGGGGGCGGTTTTAGTAGAGCATTATCAAGAGTATTAAACTGCAATCATAACTCAGCCGACCTCTAAGTAGCGATGTAAACGAGTGCAGTTAGCTCCAACCTTTTTCTATTCTCCTAGTACAGTGTACAGCGTTTTAGAATAGCTTTTACCAAGCGCGGTAGTGGGAGACACTATCCCTACCAAGAGCGGACAGACTCGATTGAACACCTCCTATACCTAGGGGGCATAATGGGGGTGGCAGTGTAACTCGATGCCAGATCGAATGAAATGAAGGCACTCACTTCAGCCACCCCAAGTCTCTGTCGACGCCTTCTCGTAGCATTATGCGGGCGCCCCTGTTAAGCTAACCTTCACGGTTAGTAACAGAGATTGACAAAGACGAAGCTTGTATCTGAGGTAGGCAGGTGCAAGCTGAACCTATACACCCTACCCAATTCATACAACATTACACTGACACACACACAATAACAATGTCCAAGGACAGTAGAGGCGTGCTACTGGGGAGAGTAGCGACTCCCGGATTGCCTAGCTCATCACCACGCCCAACACATTACACTTACACTACATGGGTCAATGTTACTGAGGAGAGCTCTGAGAGGACCTAAGGGGACCGGTCCTGTGGCGGAAGAGGACGGGTGTGGTAGCGCATTAAAAACGGAACTAGACACGCCGGCCACCTCATAGTCAGGGTCCCACCCTTGCTGTTTTATTACGTAGCCTAGTGTAGGGGGCTGACCCATCAGGAGGTGAAAATCCTAGAGGGCGATAGTAGTGCCAGGTAGGCGCCTGGGTTGGGCCCTGCTGTCGCTCTCGGGGGGCTCTTGCGCGGCTACCGTCCGGGGAAGCTCAGGAACAAACTGGACCTCTGGGGAGACTTAGTAGCTCTATTAGGTAATAAACCCACTCAACTTAGCATACACCAATTACATTAAATACAATATCTTCTCATCACACCATGGAGCAGATAATAGAAGAAAACCCCGTTGATGTGTCTAATGTGTTACAGGAGGAATCAGGGTCCCCAACCCTATATAGTAAAGTCAGGACTGAAAGCGAAATAGAGGATATACTTCTAGGGGAACAGGAGGATCAACCAGGACCCCCTCAACCCCTAGATATGGAGACTCGTTCCACAACCCCGGTAAGTCTTGAGGAAGGCCTGATCAGGTCGGACTCGACTGAGTGGGAAGTGGAAAAGAGGAGAAAAAAGGCGACCAAAAAGAGGTTACAAAGGGAAAGACGAAGGAGCAGGGAGAGAGAGGAGAAGGAGAGGAAGGGGGATGAAGGGACCTCGAAAGGGGACTCTAAGACCCACACCTCTACCCGAGACCCAAGGCCCTCTAGGCAAACCAGTAGGAAGACCCCGAAAGAGGAATATCCAACCCTAGAGGAGGCAAACAGAACCCCTATGAAGGCACCACCCCCACCGAGAAGGACAACGAGAGGTCCAGGAGCGAGGGATGAAGCAAGGAGGAAAAGGAAAGAGGAGAGGAAGTACGATCTGCCAACAGCCCCCAGATCGGTCAGAGAGGAGAGTGAGGGACTCATCATGACTCCCCCACTAAAGACAGTAGGGAGTACCAAGAGACCGAGAGGAACCTCTGGGACCCCTTCTTCAGGAGACCTCACTCCCAAAAGGACTAAAGAGTCAGGTGTCTCCCCCCTTAAGAGAGCGGAAACTAGTAGGACCGTCTCTGCTGCCCCAGCCCCTGGCACCGAAGGACCAAGTAGCGAGTCCTACAGTGATGTGGCCAGGGGTAAGGACATGCAGATTGTAGTGTTCTCAAGCAGGGAAGGAGGTAAGATCACGACCCAGGAGGGAGAGATGTTGAGGAAGGATTTGAGGAAGTTTTCCCTGGAAAGCATGGGAGACAGGGATAACTACACAGGCTGTGTATTAAGGTTCTGGCAATCAGGCATTGTCGACCCAGGGTGGCTCCTGATAACTGCAGTGGATGCCGAATCCAGGGATTGGACCCTTCAGCATTGGAAGCCGCCCCCCATTGAGGAGATCAACTTTAATGTTGTCTCACAGAGGGAAGCTCCCTGGCCAACCAAGATAGGCATCTACATCAGGGAAGAGGAGAAGCCCGACCCGGAGGAGATCAGGCTGGAAATGCACCTGCGCAACAGGCTGCCGGGGGCCTTGGAGTGGAAATTGGACCACATTTCTGGTGTGCCGGGAGACTGGCACGTCGTTATGTGTATTCCAAGGACCTCTGTCAGGGCCCTCGACGAGGTCAAGTGGCGTGTTTTTCTGGGCCTGATCTCGATGACAGTGCACAGGGTTCGAGGACCGGCCCCCACTACCGGTGGGATAGCGGCCCCCTCTGCTAGTGGCAGCCATAGAAGGAAGGAGGATGTCAGGAGAAGGACAGTGGACGACAGGAGGAGGAGAGTGGACGATAGGAGGAGGACAGTGGACGACAGGAGGAGGAGAAGGGACGACGCAGGCGGCAGACCACCTAGGAGTAGTGGTAGCCGCAGACATAGTCGTTAACATGATTAAGGTAATGCACATTAATCTACAACACAGTCAAGACGCTGCAGGAGAACTGCAGAAAATCTTGACTGGGATAGAATCATGTATTGTGCTAATTCAGGAACCCTATGCTTATAGAGGAGAGGTGAGAGGAATGAGGAGGACTGGTCGGAGGCTTGTGGTAGGGAGACAGGAAGGACCAGAGGAGGTTAACCCCAGGACGTGCATCGTGGCGACCGAGGACCTGATGGTAACACCAATACCTCAACTCGGGACTCGTGACGCTACGGTAATCCTCCTGGAGTATAAGGTAAAAGGTTTAATTAATAAGGTAATCATGGCAAGTCTTTATTTGCCATATGATAAGGTAGACCTTCCCCCAACTAGGGAATTGACCAATATTGTCAGATTCTCAGAGGGAAAGGCCATTCCGGTAATAATCGGGTGCGATGCAAATGCGCATCACCATGCCTGGGGTAGCACTGATTGCAACAACAGAGGTGATGCGCTACTAGAATTTCTAGCATCCACCGACTTAGAGGTATTGAATATAGGATCGGAGCCTACATTTATAAATAGAATCCGAACACAGGTAATAGATGTCACAATGGCATCAAGAGGTATAGTGGAAAGCATCTATAACTGGCATGTGTCATCAGACATCACGATGTCTGACCACCGCATGGTCAGTTTTTGCATCCAAATTGATAAAGCAGAGGAAACACCTCAGAGACACCCCAGGAGAACTGACTGGGAAACCTTTTTAAGTGGACTCGGGAACATTCGGGGAGTGTCTCAAGAGATGTTAACAGGCCCTGAAGCTCTGGAAAGAGAAGCAGCACATCTGAGCTCAGAAATTATTGAGGCGTTTCAGGAGGCATGCCCACTTAAATCCAAGGTCCACCAAAACGTCTCTTGGTGGTGTAGAGGTTTGGACAAACTCCGTAAAAAAGCTAGAAATGCCTTCAATGTAGCTTTTAAGAATAAGGAAAACGGAGAGTTGTGGGACAACTTCAGGGAAGCCAGAAGGGAATTTAAAAGGGAAATAAGGAGACGCAAGAGAGCTGGATGGAGAGACTTCTGTAAGGGAATTGAGTCCCTTCCAGAGGCAACCAGACTGGCAAAGATCTTGAGTAGTGAAGGTAGTGGTAGAGCTCTAAGCTCTATTAAAAGGTCAGACGGTTCATGGACTCTTAGTGTTGAGGAGACGCTGGAATACCTCCTACATATCCACTTTCCAGGAGAAGAAGCGGTGGAATGCGATATCTTTAGCAGGCCCCCAGCAATCAACATGAACTGGGATCTAGCGAATCACCTGGTAACTGAAGAGTCTATCAAATGGGCCGTAAACAAATTTAATCCATTTAAGGCACCTGGACAAGATGAAATTTTTCCAGCCCTTCTACAGAGGGGATTGGAACATCTAACATCCAGCTTAGAGGCAATTTTCAAGGGTAGCTTGGCTATGGGCGTGGTTCCGGAGGTGTGGAAGGCAGCTAGAGTGGTCTTTATCCCAAAACCAGGGAAAAAGGACTACACGCAAGCCAAGTCCTTCCGACCAATCAGCCTTACCTCTTTCATGCTAAAGACCCTTGAAAGGATAGTAGACAAGTATATTATAGAGGAAATTCTACCTAGGAAACCGCTGCATGTTAATCAGCATGCGTACACTAGAGGGAAATCTACTGAGACAGCCCTCCACGCGGCTACCTCTAGAATAGAAAAGGCGATGCATAGGAGAGACTATACCCTAGCTCTCTTCTTTGATGTAGAAGGAGCCTTTGACAAGGCAAAATCAGAAAACATCAAAAAGGAACTTATGTACAGGAATACTCCTCAAGTCATAGTCGAATGGATTTTGTCCTCCCTGAAGGGAAGGAGAGTCAGTGCATCGATCACCGGCACTAATGCAACCAAAATGGTGACAGGAGGCTGCCCCCAAGGCAGCTGCCTTTCCCCTCACCTCTGGTGTCTGGTGATGGACGGACTTTTGAGGAGGATGTCAGAAGGAGATTTTTATTTTCAGGCTTATGCAGATGATGGACTAGTCCTTGTCAGAGGCAAGTTCCTGGGCACCTGCTGTGAGAGGATGCAACTAGCATGTAGGATCATTGAAAAATGGTGTAAGGAAGTAGGACTCTCAGTCAATCCGGCCAAAACTGAGATGATAGTATTCACCAAAAAGAGGAAACTTGTGGATTTCAAAGCGCCAAAACTATTTGGTCAGGAACTTACATTGGCAAAGGAGGTGAAATACCTAGGAGTAACCTTAGACTCCAAGCTATCCTGGAAATCACATTTAGACAAGGCAATGGAGAAAGCGACGATCACCTTCTGGCAACTCAGACGAGCAGTGGGGAAAACTTGGGGGCTGTCCCCAAAGATTCTCAAATGGCTTTACACAGCAGTTATCAGGCCCAGAATTCACTATGGAGCCATTATCTGGTGGCCTAGGACTGAGGTGTCTAGCTCGTCTAAGGGGCTCAGTAAGGTTCAAAGGCTGGCCTGCAGGAGTATAACAGGAGCGATGAGGACTGCCCCCACTGCGGCCTTAGAGGCATTGGTAGGACTCCCTCCACTTCATGCATGGATTAAAGGAGAGGCCATTGCATCTTTTGTGAGACTTAGAGACAATGGTCAGTGGCAAGGAGGGGAATCCACAGTGGGACACTTGACGTTACGAAGGATGGCTGAATCCAAGATCCCACTTATAGGGATTCAAATGAAAGGAATTGAATATCAGCTAAAGCTGAAGAAGAAATATAAGGTCGAAATCCCATCGCGTGCTAGATGGGAATCAGGGGAAATTAATTTTGACAGGGAAACTCTAGTGGCATACACTGATGGCTCTAAGAACGATATAGGTATGTCAGGGGCTGGATTGTACTTAGAAAGATCCGGCGCCCAAGAGAGCTTCCCACTAGGTTCATTCACCACAGGGTTTCAAGCGGAAATCTACGCCATCCTAGAGGTAGCGAGGAAACCAGAGGTGATAGAGGCAACATATAAAAAGGTAGCCATATGCTCAGACAGTCAGGCAGCACTCCACGCACTTTGCGCCCCAAGTGTGGAGTCAGCACTGGTTAAAGAGTGCCAGGATACACTAGAGCTACTGGCAGAGAGAAAGGAGGTCACACTGCTTTGGGTTCCAGGGCATACGGGGATTCCTGGGAATGAGAAAGCAGATGAAGTGGCGAAGATAGGAGCTTCCATGCCATTCTGCGGACCAGAACCTGCCATTGATTGGTCAAGAGGACAGGTGAGGTCAGCCATCAAGGCGTGGATCTGGGAGGAAGCAAGGAGGGCATGGAGAGGAACGGAGGGCTGTAGGCAGACAAAAATGCTACTGCCTGATCTAGACAAAGGGAAAACCAAGTGGCTTATGGGATTAGGTAGACCCAATCTAAGAAATATGGTTGGAGTCTTGACAGGGCATTGCCAGCTCAGAAGACATCTGGCACTATTGAAGATTGAAGACGACCCCACATGTCCATTGTGTGGGCTTGAAGAGGAGACAGCCTCCCACTTCGTGGGAGTATGTGAAGGATATGGAAGACTACGTTTCCATCTATTAGGAGCAGGGGAAATCAGGGAAGAGGAGTTTGTCACACTAAAGTGGCAAGATATTCTCTCCTTTGTGACCCAAACAAGGAAATTCGAGGGTAATTCTGTGGTGGTTCGATAGGTGTGAGTTACTGGGGTTGGCAAAAAGGACCCGAATGTGGTCTATTTGCTAGGCCTGGCCTCCCCGCCCCCTTACTACTACTGAGGGGGGGGGGGCGGTTTTAGTAGAGCATTATCAAGAGTATTAAACTGCAATCATAACTCAGCCGACCTCTAAGTAGCGATGTAAACGAGTGCAGTTAGCTCCAACCTTTTTCTATTCTCCTAGTACAGTGTACAGCGTTTTAGAATAGCTTTTACCAAGCGCGGTAGTGGGAGACACTATCCCTACCAAGAGCGGACAGACTCGATTGAACACCTCCTATACCTTCCTAAAACCTTGATCCTAAATCTTCCCCATTCGTGTAACGTAACTCTTATCGAGGTTAATGTGCCATAGCCAAAACATAAAAATGTAAATATATAGTTAACAATTACAAAATTAAATGTTTCAACCGAGATTTTGTGGAAATTAAACGAATAGAATAAATACATACATGTTGTTCAGGCCGCTGAACAGTATTGTTTTGTTCTAATGTATATAATTAAATAGCCAAACCAGCGCCTTGTCGTCACACTACTGGGTAGACGAACCCGCAACGATTCCTCTTGTTCCACCTGGTTCTGCTATCTATAGCCCTAAAGCCTCGTCCAGGCTGCCAAACCGAACAATGCAAAGGAGCCGAGGGTAGTCTCTGCGCATGCCCAGCCTGAGATGCGCAGGCGCACTTTAGACTGAATACTCGGCTCGTTTCCTCTGTTCGGCAGTCTGGACGAGACAAATGAGGAGGCTGTGCTCGTTCAGCTCTTGGTTTAAACATCGTTACACTTACAAACTTGATAAGAAACCGTTACCTTAAAACGGCAGAACACGTCACGTGATTCTTAGACCCAATTCACACACGAAGTGGTGTATGGCGGTGGCGTAAGACTGGCGAGGATCGGTCGTGGTGCGTTTTATACACACAGGTATGGCGTTCAAGTGGCTTAGTTCCCTGCTAAATGTTGTCCAGGACAATGTCTTCTTCCTTAGATGGTGAGGAGCATGATTTGTTGAATATTATTATTAATGTAAATATTCAAATTTCAAGAATGAAGTTTTATTTATTACAGTAAAATGTTATAAATTTATAAAGTATGTTATATTTTATGTTATATGTTATAAATTTATAAAGTAATGTTATATTTTATATTTACTTAATTTGTACAGTAAATTTAAATTTTATTATACATTTAAACTTTATTTGAGTATACTTACGAATATTAAAATTCAAAAATTATATTTTTATTTCAATTTAAGCGGCCGCACCCTAGTTCAAGCTTTAGCTTTTTGGGGGCGCTCACCACTGATTTTGTGAAATTAAAATGTATAAGATGATATTTATATATTACGCTTTACAACATTTATAATTACTAATTATCATGTTAACCATACCATGTGAGAAATATATTTATTTATTATTTATTTATTTATTTGGGTGAATCCTATGTGGTTAGAGAAATGGAAACCTGGCGGAGAGTTTAACGTAATGCAGGAGCTAAACGAGTACCCAGATTGTTTTCAAAATTATTACCTTATGTCTCAAGAATGCTATTTCAAGATTATAGCATCTTTATCTTATTTCATTATCTATCTTAAAAACAAAAACACATAAAGAAGAAAGAAAACAAAGGAAGAACAGAGAAAGAAATGAATGGTTTGCCAGTAGCGCACCACTTCGATAGGCCAGGAGTGGCGTCGGAGTGGCGTAGTGGAGGCGCCATTTGCCACCACGCCATGCCAGTGTAGATTGGATCATAAGTTAACATAGAGGTGGCACAAAACAGCGCCACGCCAGTGCCATACGCCACTCGTGTGTGAATTGGGCCTTATATGCTAATAGTGGAAGTCCACAATTTATCACTTCACAATTTTCCATTATATTTCTTAATACATTAACCATTGAATATCCAATAATTTAGTTCTCTAATACAGTATCATTCAATTCCTTATCATAAATATCATACAGCGCTACTAAGAGACATTTACAAGAACATAGTCACCACTTCACACTAACACGACCATGCTTCGTCACACCAAATTAAATTTATCTTCATTTAGGAGTTATTTTTAGGGTTTTGTAGATTCTTCTCAAAACCCTTATGCCGAGGGTGATGTGTCCGTCTGTCCATCGCTCTTTGGTTCATAGGGCCCGAACCGTTTAAGCTAAAGAGCTGAAATTTGAAATACTGGTGTAACTTTTTGACCCAACCACAGGAAAAATATACAGAATTTCAAAATTAAATATGCGCATGCGCAATTCGCAAAAATGTTGTAAGCTCAAAAATTTATATTTTTTTTAATTTTCGAGTGGGGTATCAAATGAAAGCTGCAGGAGAGTAGGACGCAAATATATATAAGCTTTTGTAAATTTTGCATTCCTTATTGGGTAAAAAAATCAAAATATACCCAAAAAAAATCCCCCCCCCCCAACCACTATACTTCGGCTGGTCCTAAAATTTCGAAAAAAATCATGCTAATGCCTTATTGTGGGGCGATGAAATTCCGGGAGTTCATCCCAAATTTTAAAAAATTGCCAATTTTGGGCGCGAAAATTTGAAGTGCGCCAAAAATTTTATTTTTTTAAATTTTGAGTTGGGTATCAAATGAAAGCTGCTGGAGAGAAGAACGCAAAGATATATCTACATTTTTAAATTTTGCATTCCTTATTGGGTAAAAAAATCAAAATATACCAAAAAAAAAATTTCCCCCCCCAACCACTATACTTCGGCTGGTCCTAAAATTTCGAAATAATTCATGCTAATGCCTTATTGTGAGGCGATGAAAATTCCGGGAGTTCATCCCAAATTTTAAAAAATTGCCAATTTTGGGCGCGAAAATTTGAAGTGCGCCAAAAATTTTATTTTTTTAAAATTTTGAGTTGGGTATCATATGAAAGCTGGTGAAGAGTAGGATTCAAATATATATTTTCTTTTTTAAATTTTTCATTTTTTAATAATTTTATAAGTCAAAATATACCCCCAAAAATGTCCCCCCTCCCCAACCACTATATAACGGGTGGTCCTAAAATTTCGAAATAATTCATGGTTATACCTAATGGTGAAGCGATGGAAATGGTCTGAAAAAATGAATTTTTCTAGTCGTTATTACCAATGAAAAACATTGTGACTCCCCGGGGGATCGAACCCGGACCCTTGAGATCGAAGAATAAAATCATAATTACATAACGGGCATGCTTAATCTTCTACAAAACCCTATAAAGTACTTGGACGCAAGTACTTCCCTGTGATTTTTATTATATATCATTCATTATCTATGTAAGTTGTTTATTTATATTCATTCATTATTTATTTTCATCATATCATTCAACCAAATTGTGTATTTATTTAATTACACTGCTATATTAAGACCCTTTCTTATACCACCGTGTCTACAAATCTACAGTCCGCTCAATACCACAGCGGAAGCCCTTCTGCACCGAACACATGTATTCTACAACATAAACAAATCAGCAATTGGAGAGCAAATGATAGACATGACTATGAATATTGGGTTTTTCTAGATGCAGTGCAAGCTAACCCACTCTCAAGATAAATTCCAAAGATCAAAACTTAAATAAACAAGTGAACAAACTGAACATGAGAAATCCTGAAAGTCTTTGTGTTTTTAAACAATCAAAAATAACGAACATTTTCACAAGAAATTATCATCAAAAACTTGCACCATTGTCACCTGAAGATAGCGAGCGTCATGCAATAAATATGTATAAAATATTGAGAAAAACTATATTGAGAAATCCTGATGAGATAATAGTTAAAGAGGATGGTTGTAGAAGATTGAGGGAACATGACTATTTTTTACTACGTTTTTATTAGCTTGCATTCTTGTTTGTTTGTTTGTCCGGTACAAATCTGGCAATCGATTTCTAACTAACTTCCCGAATAGCTAGACATTTGAAACTTTTAGCATAGCTCAGAACACGATGACAATGCATTATTTTAATACTTTTAGCCATCTTTCAGCAGAATTTAATTAGTTTTCAGCAAATTTTGCTGTGCGGAAAGTTAGTTCGGAAAAAATCCGCAAGTTATTTTATTTGTTTTGCCATATCCAATATTTTCGCAATCTTCATTTTGACGGGTCTCAAATTTGTGATAGATAAACATTGAATGACAGCAAAACAGGAAATATCGACCAGGATATTATTTCAAATATATCGATGGCATGCTTTAGATTTGGTGTTGGGAAGATCCGTTGTACAAAGATTTATCCTTTTATAGGTTTAAGATCAGCTCTCTGGATGGTTGTCATTTATGTGAAGTAAATAAATTCGGAACCATTTTTTTTTTCACTAACATTATATATTATATAACAATAACAATTATATTATCAACATTACATACGATTCAACACAAAATTTAAAAACGTAGTATATAAAAAGTTCTTTTTATCTTGAAATTATATCGCTCTTGGTTAAATGGAATTTGGAATTTAACTGACGAGTGATTAGATTAGCCTAGGCTATTTTGATGGCGAGGTGAAGCCGAGGCAGGAAATGAATAAACGAGGCAGAAAATGTTTCCTTTGCTGCCTTGTTGCATACAATATTTTATCTACGGGTGGCTGAAAAATAAAAAACTGCTAAAATACTATCTTTATTAATATAACATAGTTAATTACTATGTTATATTAATAAGATAATAACATATGTATTAACTAAAATTAATGTTTATAGAGAAATCAAATAAGAAGCTTGGGAATAATAACAATAAGTGAATAGCAAACTGAATCTATAACAACAAAATACAAAACACACCTTTATAACACACAAAACTTCTGAATGAATAATGCACGCAATATAAAATATGTTTACTAACAAATTACTAAAAGTATTAAAGATATCTTCTATTACTTAGAATAAAAGAAGTAACTAGGATAAATCAAGAAAAGCAGCTAGTCTAATCTAGAATGACTTCAATAATAATATAATATGGATGTTGGGTGTTTAAATGAAGCTGCAGTGCAGCCAGTGACTCATTTTTTAATTAAAGATCTTCTATTCATTGAACTTATTTAACAGAATTAACAAATATAAACAAATTATTATATTACTAAAACGTTTATTTATTAAATATAACTTATTGATCTATAATATATGTATAATGTTATAAGATAGAGATAATAGTATAAACTGTTATTGCCAACAATATAAAAATAAACATTTTGCTGCCCAGACAGCAATATTTTACCGCCAAGGCAGTAAAATGACATGTATCTGCCCCAAATCAGTTCAATAACACCTTATTTTGGTGTCGCTAGTATATAAAATATTGTATACTATATAAATATTAAGATAATAAAAAAGGTGAAAATGGTTGTGTTTAGTAAAAGGTGGGATTACATCTATGTTAAGAGAGGTAGTTGAGGAAGAGGTCGTGGGCGTAGTTATAAGAAGAGTGTAAAACACTCAAGTGTAAGTACAAGGAAGGAGGTAACCCTCGTCCTGTTCGATATCCCATTGTAAAATTTGTTTTCAAAGGAAACTGTGCCGTGGGGAAGGGCTGCTTTCCCCAGTGTCCTTTTCAAACGTTACAAGACAATGGAGCCGGGGAACAGTGAAGCTTAAGTCTTCCCAGCTATAGACCCGAGAAACCCTTGAAAATTCCTCCAAACCTTTATATAGGAAGAGAACAGAAAACCCGTCCAGACATGAAGATTTACTAATAATATTACAAATATTCTTAACTCATTCTTAACTACTTAAAACAAACAACAAATATATCCTTCAGTATTACCATCAATAAGTATATTCATATTTTATTATATTTATTAAAAATGGTTTTCCTTTGAAGGCATGATTTATTCGTATTAAATCAGTACAAACTAGGGAGATTAAAGCACTTCGGGAGCGATCGGAATCACTCTAACCAGGATAGCCGATTGGTCGACTGGTGGTTTGTTGTGGTCAGTGTGTAGCACAATAATGTGTAGCCTAGTAATGGCTATGCTCTTTAAATCTTGCTAAATTGATATCTTATAAAATTCATATAAAAATCAAAACAATTTTGACAAATTAAACACATTTTCAGGGGGAAACATTGAATAAATTTGACAATAATAGGTTGTAAAAGCATGGAAATTAATTAACTATATGAAATAGGACTCGAGGAAGCTATATGCTGCACTATTTGGCCGAAAATTTTAATTTATTTAACGCAGTACTAAAGGGCGTAACAATGAAACTCAACAATTTAAATGATAAGATTTGAAGCAAAATGTTGAATAGGATAAAAAGATAGAAAGTAAAGCAAATGGATTTAAGGTAGTTAAAGATTCTTCTCTGCACTTTTCTTAGAAAACCTCTTCTAAAGATCTCTATAGAAGGAAAATAGACAGCAATGCAATTAGTTAGGTTTGTAACAAAGATTTTTCTTGGGGAAAAAATTTCCTAGGTTTGTTCAAAGTGCCTTTAGAGCCCTGATATATTTTATTGGTCGGTTTGAAAGACTTTCTAACGTCAATCTAGCCCATTAAGGTGATAAAGTTATCATCTACCAATTTAAACTTTACCATTATTCTAGAAAACCACTTCTTTCTTACCCACTAACTCTTTGTTAATAAAATCAATGACATATAGTAAACTTTAAAATTATTTTTTTTGACGGATGTATTTCTGAAATGAACTTCGAACAAGCAGATGATACACAGTCGGACCTTGCTTTATAACGAACTTTTATTCAACTGAAAATCTCTACTTAACGATTTTTTTATTTTTATTTCCCACATATTATCTGAATAGAAAGTGTTTTATATAACGAAAATAATTTCTCTACTGCAAACAAAATTCAGAGGATTAAGGATAATGATACGACCAACCAACTATCTGTGAATTACTATTGGCCGTGTTTTTGCATTCCTTTATTGGAACGAATTTCCTTATAGCACGTTCTGGAGCCCGGGAGTGAATCCGAAAAAAACGACCAAAATCACCGTCACAAAACAACCGTCACGCAAAATCTCCGTCACGAAATCTACCGTCATAGAATTAAGGATAATAATCCGAACGAGGAACTATCTATGAATTAATATTGGCGGTGCTTTTGCATTCCTTTATTTTTAATAATGTTAGAACTATTGTGAGAAGATTCTTGCTAGCACTCTAATAACTTAGCGTATTCTACCTACATCATTAGTTAAAGTTGTTTCATCTTTGCCCTTTTTTACTTGCCTTTTTTTATTTTGTTAACCATCTATATTGAATTCCATAAAACGTTGATAAGTAGGATGGACTACAAAGTTGATAACTATAAAGACAAAGGGATATTTAGTCTAATGTACTTTGTAACAAAGGAATATCACACCTTTGTATATATAATTTCTAAATAAAAAATGTAAAAGAGTGCCGGACCAATAATGTTCCCTAATGTCAAACGGACTTCTGTCCAGGAATTTATTTCAAATTTCTTCGTACTTTTTACAGAATGATCACGTTTGCTTAAGCAACGTAAGCTCTGAAGCAAAAGGAAAGCATTTTGTGTATTGTACTTTATATTAAAGAGAGCATATATCAGTATTTAGATGATATGCACCATTCATAGATAATATTACTGAGTTTTTCATTCTATTCATAGTAAAAGTCAGAAATAAAAAGCTTTATTTTTAAACCGATGGAAAATGCATGGTAAATGAAATTTCAGAGTGAATAGAATTCAGAGATGAAAATTTAAAAAAAAGCTTTCAACTTAAAGTACAATGCTAATAAAGAAATATATACGGATTTATGAGAAACAAGCAGTTATGAAAATTCATAACCAAATCATGTAAAAAAAGAAGCACGAAAAATACAGAATTCAATAATAAAATAGTTAGATAAGGCTAGATAAAAAAGATTTTAATATATTCAAATCAATAATAATTATTCCTAAAGAATGAATTTACTAAGTATAAAATTTACTAATTCTAAAAAATTGGTAGTGCCTGAAGACTCACGTGAAATGGGTTTCGTTGCTGTTGTAAACATGAAATTAGTAAGGGTTGGGGGGAATTAAACGTTTTCTACAAGTGTTATATATTTTTGTAATCTACTCTTCAATACCTTTCATTTGATACCTCACACAAAATTTTAAAAAAAATATTTTTTTCCCCTTCTCATCAATCAGCCGCCATCTTGGATTCCCATATAATCCGACCAAGTTGCTATACGTGTTATTTCTTTCGTCCATCAGAACGCACATTTTTTATATTGTTTTATATTTTAAGTAACAGATTTTAGGAGGGGGGGGCGCAAAATTTCGATATTTTTTGACAAAATGGCGCCGAAAATTGAACGCTTTCCCTAAGTGATATATATATTTGTAACCTACTCTTCAATGCCTTTCATTTGATACCCCACTCAAAATTAAAAAAAAAAAAGAAATTTTGCATGACGTGAGTTATCCGCCATTTTGGATTTGAACAGCTCATAATATTTAGTTCACTATATTTTTCCTGTGTGCGCGTCAAAACGATCTTTAATACTGGAAAGTTTCATGTCTCTATCTCTTATTATTCAAAAGTTATTGGAACCGTACAGAGTGACAGACAGACAGACAGACACATGAACGAAACTATAAGGGTTTCTTTTTTTGGTTGTACCAACGAAACCCTAAAAACAAACATCTTTATGAACAACTACATAAAATAGCCAGACACATACGGGACCAAAAAAGAAGCCTGATATCTGAAACGAATTGCTGTCAGAGAATTGTTGAAATCGGAGCCATACAAAAAGTTTATTAAACTTTGACATTATGACCTTTCAATTTAATTATTAATTATTTATATTGATGGATGTATTAATACTCACTCCAAGGCAGCGCTATTCACCAAACTACAATTAACTTATATTATAAGGACCTATAATTAAACAAATAAATAACTAATTATTAAAATAATATAAAAAACAACCACTGTACTAATTAACAAAATAGATTGTATATATAAATCTTTGTTATTATTGTTAAATGTATGTAATTATTATTTAATATATTAATAATTAAACTTCCTAAAAACCTCAGTGATACTTTTCATTCAAATTCGATGTAAGAACTGATTGTTAATATATGTTTTTTTTTACAACACTAAAAACTTTTTAATATGTAATTAGAATCTTTTATGATGTTAATTGTTATTTTTATATTTTATTTTTTATTTTTTAACTTTTATTAAGACCCTCTTTCATGGAGATGGTTATACATTACTCACAGAATTATTTTCACCGCTATTATTTTTACCGCGATTGTAAGTAGCTTCAATTTTTATTATTATTAAATATTATAATTTTGTTGTTAGTATGCCTTTGCTTTTAGGTTTCTGTACAAAGTACAAAAAGAAACCTTATAAAACGGCTCTGTCTGTCTGTCTGCCTGGCTGTCTGTCTGTCTGTCCGTTGCTTGTTTCAATGCATAAAGTACTCATAAACTAACTACTGTCTCGGCATTTGAGACAACTGGACACATTTTGGATTTTTCACACTTAATATTTTCAAGATGGCGGCCAATATGGCGGGCGACTAAAAAAAACAAGTTTTAAGTCACCATGACATGTTATATATCAATTTAAAGGTCTTGAAATTAAGAAAAAGAATATGCAACCATTAAAATTTCACACGTAATATTTTCAAGATGGCGGCCAATATGGCGGGCGACTAAAAAAGGTTTTTAGTAACTATGACATGTTATACATCAACTTAAAGGTCTTGAAGTGTAGAAAAAGAATATGCAATTATTAAAATTTTTCAAGATGGCGGCCAATATGGGGGGGGGGGGGCTAAACATTGTTTTAGTTACCATAACATGTTAATAATCAATTTAAAGGTCTTGAAGAGTAGAAAAAGAATATTATTATTAAAATTAGTGTAATTATATTACACCTAATAATTTTAACTTTAATGCACAGAAACCGGCGATTATCGCCCCCACGTACTTACGTGAAGCGCGCCTTACTTGTTTAAATTATTGTTATAAGGGAACTGAAAATAAAATGTTAATTTAATATTTTTATTGTGATTTTAGAATTTAATAACTGTGACAGAAGATGACCCTCCTAGAAAGATAATAATAATAATAATAATAATAATAATAATAGCTTTATCGACACTTCATTTAGATGAAGCAAAAGCCTACCTAATAGGGGTATAGGTGTGTAGACCATCTTATAACTGTTGTGTAGCTACCGCTACCGAACGTGCAGATTAACTACCTTCTTCCAGCTTAGCCTATTTGTAGCTGTCCTGTGCCCATCTTCTTGCCGGTCTTCCTTTGTTCCTATTATTCCCATACGGAGTCCATTCCGTGGATAATCTGGCCCATCTGTCTGTGCTCATTCTATGCACATGTCCCGCCCATTTCCATAAAGATAATAATAATTGCTAATTATTACACCTAATCCATCCATAAACAAAAATAATTAAAAATAAAAATTTGTTCTTCGAAACAAATCACATGTCACATTATTTATTATCATCAAATGTTAACATCCGTTACCTCCAGTAAAGTCAGGAGCAGTGTGTCAGAATGAGCCTGGGGACTCAGTAGAAAGGGTTAGGTAGATCGATATAGGTAGTGGTGTCAAGGTAGTGCAGTAAAATCGTGTTCAAGCGATCTTGAACACAACAATAACTAATGTTAAGACTGTCGACTTATATTATTATTTTAAAAATATTTAAACATCTAAAAAAAAAAAACCTTAAAAGTTAAAATAGAAGATGAAGTTAGATAGAAAATTTTTAAAAGTAAAAAAAAAAAACAAGAAAATTGGGGTGTATAATATAAACTTTATGAAAAGCTAGGAGCAATTTAACATCATTAGACTTATTTTCCTCAAGTAAAAAAAGAAGAGATTCTCTACAGGAAAGTCAACGAGTTCTACTTTGTATCTGAGTGAGCTCAAATCTTGAGAGGAAAATGTGTCTTACAGTACTTCCAGCTTCTAAACGTTCCTAAAACTTTCATAAGGTAGGAACGTGCTCGCCTCAATTCACAATCCATTCAACTGAATGTTTCACCATCATCTCAAACCTTTTTTAGATTTCCCTTCCCAGGTCAATATAAGCTTAAAAGGAAAAATATACGGATTTATACGAATATGAAATATGGAATTACTTAGAAATGTTGCCCGGTAAAAAAAAAAAATAAATAAATAAAATAAAATAAAAATAGCTACACCAATACATTTTGAGTCCGTAAGAGTATATTTTCATTCAAAAATAGAATATATATACAGAGCGTATTTCCATCCTTTGAACATATAAATTATCATGCTTATGTATATTATTTGAATAAATTATTTTTATTTTTATTTGTGTTTCCCTTTATTCGTATATTTGGTTAAAGGAGAATTAGCGTTCTAGAAGAAGAACATTTTCAATTGAATTACATTATTTTTATTTAATTATAAAAAATAATATATGTATATAATACGTTATCTATAATATGATTATCTTAATAATATAATCATAAGAATTATCTTTATTGTTATCGATAAATCACCAAAAACAAAAAGTCGTGACTATTTATAGTTCTGATTTTACAGGACTAAAGAAAAAGGATGATTTGTGACTATTGGTAGTTCTGATTTTAAAAGACAAGAAAAAGGATGAGTCATGACCATTAGTAGTTCTGATTTGAATACACTAAAGAAAAAGGATGAGTCGTAACTATAGGTAATTCTGATTTTAAAAGACAAGAAAAAGGATGAGTCGTGACTATTAGTAGTTCTTATTTTACAGGACTAAAGAAAGAGGATGAGTTGTAAAATATTAGTAGTTCTGATTTTAAAGGGCTAATGAAAAAGAATGAGTCATGACTATTAGTAGTTCGGATTTGAAAATACTAGAGAGAACGGAAGAGTCGTGACTATTGGTAGTTCTGATTTTAAAGGACTAAAGAAAAAGGATGAGTCGTGACTATTAGTAGTTCTGATTTTAATAGACTAAAGAAAAAGGATGAGTCGTAAACTATTAGTAGTTCTGATTTTAAAGGGCTAAAGAAAAAGGATGAGTCGTGACTATTGGTAGTTCTGATTTTAAAAGACTAAAGAAAAAGGATGAGTCGTAAACTATTAGTAGTTCGGATTTGAAAATACTAAAGAGAACGGATGAGTCGTGACTATTGGTAGTTCGGATTTTAAAGGACTAAAGACAAAGGATGAGTCGTGACTATTGGTAGTTCTGATTTGAAAATACTAAAGAGAACGAATGAGTCGTGACTATTGGTAGTTCTGATTTTACAAGACTAAAGAAGAATCATATCGGTTCGATGATAGGTTATTCTGTAAAACAATCTTTTAGAAGAAATAAAATTACTCTATATCTCTTAAATGGAGAAAGTAAAAAATTATTATAATGACACATTTTTACACAGTTTTCTAGTTAATTAGCAAATATTATAATTATGTATTGATGATATGATTCTTGCAATAGAATTTATGATTTTCACAAATCAGCTATCACACGCTGGTAATAGTAGCATTTTTATTATTTTATAGGATTTGCCATTGATGCAAACTAATTTACATTTCCTTTTGTAGGAGGAAATAATTCGTGTAGCAAAGTTTTTGAAAACTGATTACTCTGATGAAAATAGAAATATAAATAATAATGAGTCATAAATTCCATTTAGAACTACCTTTGTTTTTTATAATATAATATAAATTAATATATTTTTATAAAATATAGTTTAGATTAACTTTAAATTTCTATAACAACCTCAAAATCTTAAAAATCTATAAAAACCATCAAAAAATTGTTAAACAACATTTGTTCTTTAAACCGTAAAAATGTTTAAGACTTGTCTCGAATTGAAGACCAGGACTGAATGAATAATAGAACATTTTATAAAATGATTCTGCTGGGAGCAGTTTCAAGAAAACGTGTCGGTAATTTTGATGTGAAAAAATCTGCTTCAGACAACCATCTTACTTTCACTACCTAGATTACCATCGGGTTCGTTTAATAAGCTCCGTTTCTTTGCCTTCTGAATGTAAGTATGCTTGGATTAATTCTTAATTAAGATTATAGAGATCTTAGATTTTCCCCTAAATTCTTGTTATTAGGGTATCGATCCTAATAACAAGATGTTATTAGGGGGATGTGTCTGTCCGTCCGTCGCTCTTTGGTTCATGTCTCCTGAACCATTTAAGCTAAAACAAAAATGAAATTTGAAATAATTGCGTAACTTTTTGAACCACACATCGAAACAATATAGGGAAGTTGAAAATTTAATATGCGCATTGCGCATGCGCAATTCACAAAAATGTGGTAAACTCAAATATTTGCCTAATTTTCGAGTAGGGTATCAAATGAAAGCTGCTGAAGAGTAGGTAAATTTTGCATTCCTTATAGGTTTTATGAGTTAAAATATCCCCCTAAAAATTCCCCCTCCCCAAACCACCCTATAAAGGCTAGTCCAAAAAAGATGGGAAAATTCATGCAAATACCATATTATGGGGCGATGAAAATTTCCCGAAAAATTTAATTTACTGCATTGTCATTGTCATTACCGATAAAAAAAAAGATGACCTCCCCGGGGGATTGAACCTGGGACACTTTAATTTTTGGGGCCTTCCGCCTAAATTTGTATACATTTTTTTTATTTTCATAAAGAGCCGGATGTAGCAAAATAAAAATAGACTGCCAATTGGTGTGGCACATAGCTTCATCGCATCCTATCACGTTCTTCATTGATATTATTCTTTTACAGGCCATTGCTGTCTAAATTGCTTGATTGTTTCCCCCGTTTTTTAAACTGCCAAAATTGTTTTGATATTTTACATGAATTAAAGTATCAATTTAGGAAAATTTAAAGAGCACAGAGAGATCAAATTAAACTGTGGCTATCTGCGGGTTACTTTCGATAAACTAGAAAAGTTTCATGGAAATCAGATGAGTACTTTTGAAGCTATATGTGTAAATTAATGTATGTCTGTGCGCATGTAGAAGAGCAACAAATGAGCGCTAAAGGTTGAAACTTATATGGGACCAACAATGGCCTACCTAAACTTCAATATCCAAATTTCATTACAATTGGACTTGTAATTTTGAAGATATGTTGGTTCTCAAAAATTGAACGACAGACAGACACGGAACCAAAAATGATCCTTGATGTCTGAAACGGATTTCTGTCTTGGAATTTTTGAAATCGGTGACCTAAATATTTTTCGTTCTTCGGAACGATCACATAGTTTCTGTTACCTTCGGTAAGCTCGGAAGCAAAAAGTTATTTCATAATAAAATAAAGTAATTTATGCTTAATAACCTACGAAACCCTAAAAAGTACTTGCATACTTACAAATACTTTCCTGTGATTTTAATTAAATAGTTATCTTAAGAAATGCATATACATACATAGAATCCGTGTCTAGTCATACAGAGAGATTTTATACGTATTTCATTGCAACAAAAAACATAATTTCAAAATAAAAAGAACTTTTTATATACTACGTTTTTGAATTTTCTATTGAATCGTATGTAATATTGATAATATAATTGTTATTGTCATATAATATATAATGTTAGTGAAAAAAAAAATGGTTCCGAATTTATTTACTTCACATAAATGACAACCATCTAGAGAGCTGATCTTTAACCTATAAAAGGTCAAATCTTTGTACAACGGATCTCCCCAACACCAAATCTAAACCAAGCCATCGATATATTTGAAATAATATAATCGATATATTTCCTGTTTTCCTGTCATTCAATGTTTATCTCTATTTATAAAAAATCCCAAATTTGGAACCCGTCAAAATGAAGATTGCGTAAATATGGGACATGGCAAAACAAATTAAATAACTTGCGGATTTTTTCCGAACTAACTTTCCATACAGCAAAATTTGCTGAAAACCAATTAAATTCTGCTGAAAGATGGTTAAAAGTATTAATATAATGCATTGTCATCGTGTTCTGAGCTATGCTAAAAGTTTTAAATGTTTAGCTATTCGGGAAGTTAGTTAGAAATCGATTGCCAGATTTGTACCGGACAAACAAACAAACAAGAAAGCAAGCTAATAAAAACGTAGTAAATAAATACGGTCAAAGGTACAACATCTATAGACAGTAGAATTCATAAGGTTTATTAATCGAAGAACAGTAGGTCTAATTTTCAACCAGTTATAAGTCTCTGCTATGACTACATTATTCTCGTCTCCATACAATGTTTAACATACCCCCCCCCCCCCCGCCCTACTAACAAACGAAGGCAAGTGGAGTTAGATCAAAGCCACGATATAAGCCATTCTCTTCCAATCCATACTTCTGCAAATAGTCAGTTTCAAACACCAGAAACTTCGGGGCGAGTTGGTAAGGTAGGTGTGACAACATACTGATACTGGTCCTATTTCAGTTTCAATCTCTGCAATTATAGAAAGCACAAAAATCTTAGTAAATTATAACATTATTAGTTATTGCCTTTAAAAAATTAAGGGACCTACAACACGATCGTGTTTCGAACTGCATCGTATGTTTAATTTTAGATTGTCATGCTCAAAGTCTGTACTCCAACAAGGCCTTTCAGACCACTAAACACGACAGTCAATGCCATGTAAGTGTCCATCCTCACGAAAGATTAGAAGGTTAGTTCGTCGCTGAATAAATTAAATTGTATTTTATAAACTTCTTATCTTCTTTAATTTTAGCTAATTTGTCATTTTTGCTTCAATTGTTTTCTATACATTAATGATTAGCACCTGACTAAAATATTATCAATTCTATTGTTCTACTCAGGGTTCTGTTATAATCTAATCTTGGTAAATATCGTACGTTACTGAAATAATGTAGTTACAGTTAATGCGATAGTCTCAAATATTTTATATGTGGCTACTTGATGAACATATTTGAGACTATATTGGATGTTCATTGTTTATTACTTAATTTGATACTATTTATATATTTAATGCTCTTTTGGATGTTAAGTAATTTGATACTTGTAGTCCAGGAGACAGCGTGCAAAAAAGTGTCAGACAAACACCAAGCTGGAATTTTGTGTATAAGTAAATGTTTTGGTGCCTTTTAAGAATATATGGTCTGCTAAGTTCGTCTGCGGGACATAGCTTAGCAATAGACATTTGAAAAAACAAACCGGTTGAGAGCAGCCATATCCTGCCCTTTTTGGTGGACAATACGATTTTCATGATCCTGAGAACGAACTTAGTTAGTAGACCAAAAATCAAATTGACGGTAGCCTGTCACTTAATAGACCTCTTTGATTAGGAGTAATATTTGACTAACTGAGCTATTAAGTGATGAACTATCATCAACTTGATTTTTGGCCTAATACTAACTAATTTCGTACTCAGGATCATGAAAATCGCATTGTCCACCGAAAAGGGCTGGACATGGCCGCTCTCCACCGGTATCTTTTTTTTTCAAATTTCTATTGCCAAGCTATGTCCCGCAGACGAATTTAGCCGACCACATATTCTTAAAAGGTACCAAAACATTTAACTATATACTAAATTCTAGCTTAATGTTACTCAGACACTTTTTTGCACGCTATCTCCTGGACTAATACAGTTTGGGAGTTTAGTATAAACTTCAACGAAACTCGACCATAAATGAAATTTTACTTAACCCAACCTTCACAAGACATTTATGCGATAAATTTTATTAATTTAAAACATTAATCCAGATTAATTATTTATGTATTTTGTATGTTAGTGCGAAGCTGGTCTAGTAGGTACCAAAGGCATTGCATGGTGTATATAAATTTAGATAGATTTGTTGTATATAAATTTAGATGGATATGTTGTATATAAATTTCGATGGATTTTTTGTATATATATTTACATGGATTTGTTGTATATAAATTTCGAGATATTTGTTGTATATAAATTTAGATGGATTTTTTGTATATAAATTTAAATGGATTTGTTGCATATAAATTTAGATGGATTTTTTGTATATAAATTTAGATGGATTTGTTGTTTATAAATTTAGATGGATTTGTTGTATATAAATTTAGATGGATTTGTTGTATATCAATTAGATTTGTTGTATATCAATTAGATTTGTTGTATTTGATGGATATCAATTTGATAAATTTGTTGTATATAAATTAAGATGGAGTTGTTGTATAAATTTAGATGGATTTGTTGTACATAAATTTAGATGGATTTATTGTACATACATTTAGATGGATTTGTTGTATATCAATTTTGATGGATTTGTTGTATATAAATTTTGATGGATTTGTTGTATATCAATTTTGATGGATTTGTTGTATATAAATTTAGATAAATTGTTTTAACTTATAAATTGTAGGATGTTCTATTCTAAAGAAACACGTCTTTAGAAGAAGACTGTATCAAGATAATATTTTATGCTCTTGAGAATATATCCAATATATAAAACAATGACGATCAATACATAAAGGTATCAACTTGATATTCATAGAATAATAAAAGGCTATGGCGCCGCCTATTTTACGAGCTGATATCACGAAGGGTAACAAGGCCTTTACTTGTATATTTTTTTACTGCATTTTACTATAATATATAGGAGTTTTTAAAATCTATAATGCGCTAGTTTTAAACACAATAATTAGACTTGGATTATATTAATAAAGTAATAAACTAGAAAATAAAACCAGACAATAAATTATGCTTAACGCAATAAGTCTTAATATTTTTATTGTTTCGTTAGGGGTACTTCTTTAGATTGTTACCCCCCTATATGTTTTTAGAATATAAATGACTAACAAAATAACTATCATGAATAAGGGGTGTTTAGTCCAATGTACTTTGGGACAAAGGAAAATCACACTTCTGTGATTATAAAAGGAGTAACAGCCTAAAGATGAACATTCAGTACAACTTCTTTAGATTGTTACTCCCCTCTGTTTTCTTTATAAGGGAGTAGCAATCTAAAGAAGTGCCTCGTTAGGTTGTTTGCTTTCAAAGCTCACCGAAGGTTACAGATCGTTCTGAAGAACAAAATATTTTATGTCAAATTTTTCAAAAATTCATTTCAGACATCAGGGAACATATTCGGTTCCATGTCTGTCTGTCTGTCTGTCGGTCTGTCTTCGAACATATCTTAAAAACTATTAGTTCAATTTGAATGAAATTTGGATGGTAGGTCTTAATCAGCGTATTTTTGGTGCCATATAAGTTTCAGCTTTTCTGCGCTCATTTGTTTCTCTTCCGAATGCGCACAGACATACATTTATTGTCACCTACATCTTCAAAAGTGCTCATCAGATTTTTATTAAATTTGAATTTTGTCGAAAGTAGCCCGTAGATAGTCCCAGACTAATTTCAACCGTCTGCGCTCTTTAAATGTTGCTAAATTGATATGTAGAAAATCTAAATATTTTGACCTATTTAAAAGACGGGAGGGGGGAATAATATATTTGAGAATAATAGGCTGTAAAAACATAAATTCATTAAAGTATATATATAACTATATAGGAAGCGATGAAGTTATGTGCCACACCAAAAAATATGCTTTTTCCGTGGTAGGCGTTGAAATAGTAACTTTAGAGCCTAAAAAACACAGCTAAAATCCATTTTTTCATTACGTGGACTTAAAAAATATTTTCATTACTACCACCACGAAAGAAAAAATGTATTACCTCCTAGGACGTAAAAAATCATGCTGGTAGTTATCAAAACTTCCGTTTTAGCGCTGCTATCTTTGTAGATATGCATGTTAGTACGCTTAAAATCCGCTAGATGTCAATGCGTTTCATTTATATTTTGTTATAGTGTAACCTCTTTTTAAGGTTTCTATTTTTTAAATCTTAAGTATGTTAGTTAGGAACGCGGCAGCGTTCCGCCCCGCCAAGTCAAAAAGTCAAAATTTCACAAAAGCTGCCAGTGTATATATACTGTAGGTGACAAACTAGGGTTTTTGAGGGTATGCAGCGTGGAATACGTACAAGCTACCTAAATAATTTTAATATCTTTGTAGGCCGTGTCCTGTAGATGAAAATAAAAAAAAAAATGTCGAAATCGGTCAAGTAGAAGTAGAGAAAAATAGGTTTGAAAATGGTAGTTTTGATGACTTCTTATTCTTATTCTTATTCTTCCTTCATTTTACGTTGACGCACCTACAGCCTAAACTACTGAACCGACTTTAATAAATGAGGGCTTTTTGGATTCGTCTAGAGCCCTAGTGCATTCCCCCCCCCCCCCCCCTCTACAACTAATCAACTTATTCCATTCGTACGCTGAATGTGGAGGGAGAAACCAAGCTAGGAAACAGTCTAAAAAGGGAAGAAAACAAGTAAGCGTCATGCGAAGTAGTGAGCCTATATTATATTATTACATATAAAAAATAATATAATATATATATCATTACTTATATATAAAATTTTAAGTTAGCAACCGTTAAATTAACCTCACTAACTCTCTCATAATTACACACACATATATAATATATATATATATATATATATATATATATATATATATATATATATATATATATATATATATATATATATATATATATATATACTAATTGTATAATTACAATAATATATATTATTATATATATTTTTATATTTATTGTTATGATATATAATAATCATAACAATAAATATAAAAAAATATATAATAATAATATATATTATTGTAATTATACAATTAGTTACTTTTAACATATATACTTTATAATTAAGGTAGGTGTAATTAAGACAATATTAAGGGGTCACTTCGTTACTTATATAAGGTCAGGATCCAGCTGGATATGCGCAAATGATAGCAATGTTAGTGTATCTAGGTGGCCAAATGCTGCTAAAAATATTTATATGCTGCTACTATTAGAATGTTAAGTTCTTTCAATGTCATAGGTCTCGTAGTTCTCCAATCTCCATAGACCTTGTCCAGCTCTTAACTTCACTTTTATTTGACTCTAATGTGTGGGAATAAACAATTTAGAGAATCCTTCCTTAGGGACCGTACAAAAAGTCATGAAATCTGACCAAAAACCACATACGTGGTAGAAAAAACACCCCGCCAAGTTTGTGGTCCAAAAAAGTTGTGAAATCAACTTTCTGTCCCGCCAAGTGATGTTGGCACTTGCTCCTGACCCAACACTGTCAACTTAGATATTTATCAGCTTATTCTCCTTGGCGGTGTGAGGAAAGCCTTTTAACAGAGTTGTTGAAGGCTCTTCTCGATGCCACAATGATCATCGCTGTAAATCTTTTCCATTATCAAAAAGAAAATAAAATAGAAATAAGTAATATTCAGATTAAGCTTTCAAGGAATGACCCCATGCAACTACTACTTAACTTTGAGTAGTACTGCAGGCACACCGCCAAGGAGAATAAGCTGATAAATATCTAAGTTGACAGTGTTGGGTCAGGAGCAAGTGCCAACATCACTTGGCGGGACAGAAAGTTGATTTCACAACTTTTTTGGACCACAAACTTGGCGGGGTGTTTTTTCTACCACGTAAGTGGTTTTTGGTCAGATTATTATTATACTGACTAATATTTAATGTTTTTACATTGTCTGCTACCACGGACAAAATAGCATATGCTACACGACTGTGAAGTGTTTTTTCTTCAGTAGTAACATAATATACTATTATTTGAAACGTACAATGAAGGGAAAAGGATGCAAAGGGGTCACCATTCTAAGAATCAGATCAAGCATTTTTCTTTAGCCCACCCAATTTGTTATATTTAGAGAAAATTTCATTGGAAAAATTGTCAAATCGATTTACTTGGACAATCTGTTTTCTTTTACTCCACTCTAGTCCCCGGAGGGTTTTGCATTCCTATTATCTTTCGTTTTCACCCATTTTATGCTGAAACAAGAATCCTGCGTGATTTAAGGAGTTTTCTCTTGGTCCTGAGAATTGTTTTTGTTTTAAAAAAATCTTTCACGTCAATTCCCTATAATGAACTTATATTTTATATATATATATATATATATATATATATATATATATATATATATATATATATATATATATATATATATATATATAGAACACTGTTAAGAGATCTATCGATTAAAGACCAACCTAATAAACCCACTAGACAATGTGACCAAACCAACTCAACCCCAACCAATAAACTTGGTTAACTCATTCCTGAAAAGAAATGGTATAGGAGAAAAACACCTAACTTTATAGCAAAAAATAGGTCCGAGACAACTCAGGCAAACTTTCTCTCATAAGAGTTCATAATTACTAACTCCAGTGTTTTCCGTTAATAGTTTTCAAGTTTTCCAAGGTAAGAAACGCTAAAATAATTCATATATTAAATTTATTTTAAGATTAGACACTTACAAATCTGAATTTTTCTTTGAATTATAATCAGTCAAAGCAGTGCATTAAAAATCAACACTTTCGTCGGTACATTAAATTATTATTGAACATTTTATCAAAAAAATAACTTCTCTTCGGCAGGGAATCGAACCCGGTCTTTCTTCGTCCACGTTTAAAGCTATTTTCTCAGGAACTAGATTTTTCATGGGGAAACGGCTTATATCGTTAAATACCTTCTTAAATGGACCACATTTTAGTGGTTTTTTTTTTTTTATCAAAATCTTCTGATACGTTATCGAGAATTAATTTTTTTTCAGAGTTTTGGAGTTAGCGCCCACAAATTTAGAGATAAAATTCGTTTCTCGATCTCACCTCGGGGTATGATATTTCTGAACATGTATGCCAAATTTCGTTTAGGCTACACGTCTGCACAGACGACAGACGGGCGACAAAGATATTTTTTTAAAAACGCCTTTTTGGACCGATTGGACCTCAAAACGTATATATGCATTAAAATCTGAAAATCGAATTTTCGCGCCATCACAATACTTTTTATATGAAGTAAAAAAAAAGTACTTACGGAGAGCATATTTAGGAATTTGCCTGTTTCAATGTATAAATATGGTTGAATTTAAAGAAAGGACAAGAATATAGACCAACAGTTTGTTATTAATATTAGTATATGAAAGTAATAACTATTTCTATAAATGTTTATAAAAGAAATATTTATTAGAGTTTTCACTTTAAGAGACGAGGGTATAGAAGATAGACAGACGGAAACAAGGCAGTCTATAGGTTTCCATTACTGTTTTTGGGAGTAGGGGACAAAAAATGAGGTCATTTTAGTATATATATATATATATATATATATATATATATATATATATATATATATATATATATATATATATATATATTGTGTAGTATTACTGACCACAGAAGGTTATAACAATATATGAAGGAAGGGTATAAGGTATAAGGTCAAAGGAAGGGACAGGGGTAGGGTTAGATTGACCTGTCAGGGGTAAGGTCACAGTTTCCCATGTTAGTTGAAAGGGTTTAGTATTCCATCTAATGCTCGGATACATGTGCGATATCTCGTTTACATCTAATACATCCCTGTCACATCCGTCTATACCATGTCAAACTGATATCTCATCTCCCATGTCCGATATTTTGATGAATGACTGCCTAGATGAGCAGTCGAGTCACTATTTACAGAATAAAGAACGACGTCTCTCCACTAATGTAACTTCATTCTACAGTAAAATTATCTAAAGTTTTGACTTTTGACAGCGCGGGAAAATCCGTCGGGAGCCAATGAGAAGTCAGGATTTTGAATTTTAGAAGGTCGGACCAACTAGGCAAACAAAAATGTCACCGGCCCCACCCCTCCTACAGGCCTAGTGACATTATTTTTTTCATCATTAGGTTGGCCAATCTGAGTGTCAAAAGTCAAAACTTTAGTAAATTACTGTACAAAGCCGTTTTTCAACAACTAGCGGTCTTCTTTAATGCTGGTGAGACGAGTCAAAATATGTAAGTTAAAACATAAGTCTAGGAGTTGAGGCAGATTGAAATTTTACTGAGGGAGTTTGATATATATATATATATATATATATATATATATATATATATATATATATATATATATATATATATATATATATATATATATATTTATACATATAACATGTAGTTTGATTTGTATCAGCAACTCAAACATTTCTCTAGCATATAAGGTGCCAAATAATGAAATTCTAGCGCAATTCCTCTTGTCAAGTTCTTTTGCCGTAAATTTCGGTTCCTAAAATTGGGGAAAAATTATTCGCCACGCAAAATAATGGGACGGACTAATCTATTGCTCCAGAAAGAGAAAAGTATCCTCCAGTGTAGTGCAGTTGGTTAGAACGATGTAATAGGAATATGGAGGCCCGTGGTTTCAATACCGGCGCCGAAGTCTATTTTTCTTATGTACTACTCTCTTAAATTATAGTTTGATTTATATTTAAGTTTCTCGAAGGATGAGCAACTCAAAAAAGATTCTATAAAGAGTGTATAAGGTGCCAAATGGTGAAGATTAAAGCGTAATTTCTTTTGTCTAGTTCTTTTGCCGTAAATTTCGGACCTTAGACTTACTCTACTAAATAAGGGGACTAATCTAGGGTTCGAACAGAGAAAAAGCATCCTCCGTGCCTCCGGTGTAGTTTACTTGGTTAGAATGCTGTACTAGAAATATGAACACCCGTGTTTCAATATATATATAGAGATATGAACGCCTGTGGTGCAAATATAGAACGCCCGTGGTTCAATACATAGAAATATGAATGCCTCATGTGGTTCATACATAAAACCATGGTTCAATATATAGTAAACTTATTGGTTATTAACTAGGTCTTACGAAAAATGTCCACAAAATCTCGGTAGAAAAATTAATTGTTATTTTTAAACAAATGAATGCTTAATTAAAATAGACGAAGCGTTAATGGACTAAATTGGGACTTAAATTTCCTTTATTTTTTTTTACCATGACGGCTTATAATTCTATTTATGCCTTCCACGAGTGAATATGATAGATAGAACGCTGTTATGGATTTTAATTTTGACGTTACCATGATAATGAAATTAATAAGTCACAGTATATACCGTAATTTAATCAATAAATGTTATTAAAAACTTACAGAGAGTCCTGAGAAGTTCTAAAAGTCAGAGAGGAGATGCAATTCTACCAACCTGAAACAAATAATTGTCAAGATAAGAATCAATTAAAACAGCTGGTTTACCATTCAAGCAAATAGCTTTCTTAAATAAATAAGTACTAGGCATCGCGTGGCTGTATCATTGAAGCGAGGGTATAGTTGACCGAGCGAAGCGAAGTCTATGTTTTAACTTTTTTGTTCCCCAGTCTTCCCCAGGTACTAGACCGATTTGCATCTCGTCTGAAAATGTTTGTTACGCGCTTACGGCTAAACTCTTTATTAGATTTTCTTCAAATTTGGCATAGATGCTCTTTAAAGTCATAAAAACAACGTATGAGTTTTATATTTAATGAATCTCATTTTTAAATTTTTAAAAAAAATAAAACAAAAAAGGTTTTTTCTAATTAATTTTTTGTTTATCATGAAATTTGGCATGAATGTTACTTCAAGTTGGGAAAATAAATATATATAGTTTTTTTTTATAAAAAAAAAAAATTGTTATTAATTTAAAAAAAATGTTATTTAGACATTTTTTCAAAAAAAAAAGAAAAAATGTTTTTATTTTTTCTTGAAATTTGGAATAAATGTTCCTTTAAGACATTAAAGTCGATGTATATGGTTAATTTGTTTAAAAATGTTTAGAATTACCATAAAAATAACCTTCCCTGCAGGGAATCGAACCCGGCCTCTCACTGTCCGCGTTTAAAATTATTATCTCAGAAGCTGGATTTTTCACGGGAAAACGACTTATACCGTTAAATTCGTATTTAAATAGACTACATATTAAAAAAAAATAATTAAAAATCGTCGGAATACTTTTCGAGAAATAATGTTTTTTCAGAGTTTTGGAGGGGGAGTGCGCCCAAATTGATTGCTTAAATTAATTTCTCGATTTCACCTCGGGTTCTCATTTATCCTCTAAGTAACTGAAATAGATTTTTATGGTTTATTTTCGAATTAAAATTTTACAAATACCATAAAAATAACTTCGCCCCAGCGGGGAATCGAACCCCACCTCTCACTGTCCGCGTTTAAAATTATTTTCACAGAAAGTAGAATTTTCTCGGGAAATCGAGTTATACCTATAGATTCGAATTTAAATAGATCCTCTGTAACGTTTAAATTTATTTCTAATTTTCGCGAGGCCTACTTCACAGAACTACTAGTAATAATACAATCAACTTCTTACATAGTTTAATTTCGTACATTTTTAAATAAGTAATTAATTTTATTACTACGTTTTTATTAGCTTGCTTTCATTTTTTTGTCCAGTACAAATCTTGCAATCGATTTTTAACTAACATCCCGATTAGGCTAGACATTTGAAACTTTTAGAATAGCTCAGAACACGATGACAATGCATTATTTTAACACTTTTAGCCATCTTTCAGCAGAATTTAATTCGTTTTCAGCAAATTTTGCTGTATGGAAAGTTAGTTCGGAATAAATCCTCAAGTTATTTTATTTGTTTTGACATGACCCATATTTACGATCTTCATATTGACAGGTTTCTAATTTATGATTTATGACAGAAAATATAAAAACGTATTGTATAAAACGTTTTAGGAACGAAGTTCCTTATGGCACGTTCTGGAGCCCGGGAGTGAATCCGAAAAAAACGACCAAAATCACCGTCACGAAATCTACCGATGGCGATAACTGGAGTAAAAATTGACCGACTTAGTTGAAATTTGGTACACATGTTCATTTTACCAATGTCCGGGACAAGTTCTTTGGACAACGTTATCCGCCCAAGCGTTCACGCGCAACGCTCGCGTAAACGTAAGCTTCGAATTTAAAATTGGAATTTTTGGACGGGAAAAAATTCTAACTTTATCTACTTAATGAGACAAACAACTTTTACAAATATTTTTTTTTAGTAAAATGAACACCGACACTACTATGAAGTGAAAAGATCGCTAAATTTATTAAAGCGGACCAAACCGATTAAAATAAAGAAAACAACGATATCTTACGTTCTAACGTAAAGATTTAAATGAAACTTTGTATACATCACCTACAGTACAATTGAAACAAGCATGTAACATTTCAACCTGATACAAGCAGACGTTTTTGTGAGTTAATGATTTATATTTTTTATTTTAATGTTTAATTGGAGTAATATGCCGGCGGGGCCTGGGAGGACAGTTCTTTTTCGTTCTACAACCATCTGCTTTAACTATAAATTTATCATTAACTTTTTTCTCAATATACAATACATTACTTATTGAAAGACGAGATTTTCATTTAATTTTGCCTTAACTCCGCTAGTACAAATAGTTAGTTACTTTTAATTCTGTCTCTTTTCTAACTCCACCATGTATACGTAGTTATTACAGCGATTTTATAATTTATATTTAATAAAAAGCATAAGGAACTTCGTTCCTACCAGGTGTCCCACGACACCACACATATTTTTTTTTATCTTGCAATTATAAACTATAATGTTATCAAATGTGCTCAAAGATAAATAAAGGGACACAAAGTTATTAAAATTTAGTTCAAAAATATTTAAAATATTTGTTTGTTCAAGAAATACACAATTTTAATTCAATCCCGCATTCATTCACTCCCTTAAAAAGAAAGAAGTAATAAAAATTAAAACAATTATAATTTTCAAAATAATAAAAATTACCATTTTGAGTTAAATTTGTTTAATTATGAGTTTCGTGAAATACCTATTATTAAAAAAATAAATAATTTCATTACTAATAATTTAGCAAGTAATAAGAAAACAAACTTATTCATTAATGTTAATGAAGGGAAGTAATTAACAGCATTAAAACATCAAGGGAATTAAGGAATTTAACAAATAATTCCCTCTTTACTTTGACAAAAGTATATTTTAAGAAAATAAGATGAAATTAATCTTATTCTTTAAGCAAAAATAATGTTTTCTTGGAAATATTTAAATCAATTTATGCAAATTCTATTGCTTCCGAGCTTACCGAAGGTAACGGAAGTTATGTGATCGTTTTGAAGATCAAAAATATTTGATGTCTCCAATTTCAAAAATTCCAAGAGAGAAATAAGTTTTAGAGACAAAGGAACATTTTTGGTTCCGTAATATTATTTCTTTTATAATATCATGGATATAATAATCTTTTCTCAATGCGTTATTTTAATTTATTTCTTCGAATATGATTCTTAAGCAATCGAAAATAATTCGAAAAGCGTATTTACTTTACCTCCAGGCGGGTGAAGAAGTTAACTTAACTGCCTGGTTTTTAGGGTGTTAAGTGATATTTAACTGCCTTGCCGAGCCACAGGGAGTTATAGAATAACTCCCTGTAAATTCAGTGTAGCCAACGTAATTCTAGTAAAAGAACTGTATTTAAACGGTATTAAAATTGTTAAACTGTATTAAAATTTTTTTTCGAGATTTCAACGGAATTATCCGTTTTAGGTGTTTTTAAGACCTCCTGAGTGGTTTTTAGCATGATGTATGTATGTGTGTGTGTATGAGTGTATGTGTGTATGTGTGTTATCGTAGCGCCCAAGGTATTTAACCTAGAGAGTTGAAACTTGGCAGAAAAATCAGTCCTAACCTGTAGTTGTGCCGCCCGGAAAATCAACTTTTTCCGCCATCTTGAACCCAGTTTGCTGAGTCAGCAAAAAATTAAAAAAATCGTAATGAAAATGGTCCTGATGGAGTTGAAATTTGGCTCGAATGTACCTCTCTGTATGAAAAACAAGCCCACTAAATTTCATTTTGATTTTGGCCGCCATTTTGAAGTTATAAATTTTTGAATTTTTAAACTTTGACGGTTAATAATACTGAACGTATAAATAAGTTTTTGACATATAGCATATTGTTGGAACCGGAAAAAATTAAGGAACAAATATAAAAAAAAACCGATGAAATTCCATTAATTAGTTTAAAAGTTATAGGCGAATATAATTATTTATTAGTGCGATAATTTGGATGACGTCAAAGTTTGTTTACATCTGTCAAAATACCGCCAAACATCAAATAATTAAATAAAATATAGGTATTAAAAATTAGGTTTTTTTTTGAAGAATGAGAATAAATCAGTTAGTTCAGAACGGTCACCCATCAAAGTACTGACCCCGTCCAATGCTGCTTCCTCCTGCTGCGAAGCAGCAGGAGAGGCCACTTTAGTGGCCTCTGAAGTGAGGAAAAGTTCCGAGGTACCCTGTACCCGATTTTTTAAATTAGCTCGTTTTTATTTAAATACAAAGTTACGTATAATAGATAAATAAGGAATATCTTGTGATATAAATATGTATTTTTTTTTTCTCTCTTCTGAAGGTAAAATCTTGTACGCACCGCGAGAGCAAAAAGGCATCATTTCCAGAGTAATACTTAATTCCCTGGGCTTCACCTCGGGAATTAAATTCATGGTTACCTCAGCTACGCCACGGGAACCAACATTTAAGTCTCTCGGCTTCGCCTCGAGACATAAAATTCATGATTCCTTCGGCTTTCGCCTTAGAAATCAACTTGATTGTTGGAATTATGCCTAACTTTACTCCCTTGGTACGAAAATAACAATTATTTAAAATTAAGTCTAAATTTTATTATTAGTTAATAATTTAATTAAAATGAAAACACTCATATTTAGCCTTTATCCATTATCCTTATTGTTTAAATAAGTGAAGGAGAAATATTATAGAAAATGATGAAACCAACTAAGTAGTGTGGAATGTATTTTCCATTAAATTTAAATTTAAAAAATCGGTCCGAGACAACTCAGACAAACTTTCTCATATACGAGTTTATAATTACTTAGCCCAGTGTTTCCATTTATTAGTTTTCAAATGTACATTTAAATATTATTGAACTTTTCATCAAAATTTATTATAAAAATAACTTCTCCTGGGTGGGGAATCGAACCCGGGCTCTCTCCGTCCGCGTTTTAAGCTAATTTCTCAGGAACTAGATTTTTCCCGGGAAAACGGCTTATATCGTTGGATTCGTATTCAAATGGACAACATTTTAGAATTTTTTAATCAAAATCGTCGGAACCGTTTTCGAGAAATAATTTTTTTTCATGTTTTTTCAGAGTTTTTGGGAGGTAGCGCCCCCAAATTTAGAGCTTTTTTTGGACTCAGGGGACCTCAAACCGTGTAAATCCATCAAAATCTCAAAATCGAATTTTCGCGCCATCACAATACTTTCTCTTTATATGAGAAAGTAAAAAGTGACAGAAAATTGACACACATTACGACCTGTTGTAGTGAGTAGATATGTTCTAATTTTTACAACGTGTTTATTAGCTTGCATTCTTGTTTGTTTGTTTGTTTGTTTGTTTGTTTGTTTGTTTGTTTGTTTGTTTGTTTGTCCGGTACAAATCTGGCAATCGATCGAGCGGAAAGTTAGTTCGGAAAAAATCCGCAAGTTATTTTATTTGTTTTTCCATATCCAATATTTACGCAATCTTCATTTTGACGGGTCTCAAATTTGTGATAGATAAACATTGAATGACAGCAAAACAGGAAATATCGATTATATTTATCAAATATTATGTCGATGGCATGCTTTAGATTTGGTGTCGGGGAAATCCGTTGTACAAAGATTTGTCCTTTTATAGGTTTAAGATCAGCTCTCTGGATGGTTGTCATTTATATGAAGTAAATAAATTCGGAACTTTTTTTTTTTTTTTTTTCACTAACATTATATATTATATAACAATAACAATTATATTATCAACATTACATACGATTCAACAGAACATTTAAAAACGTAGTATATAAAAAGTTCTTTTTATCTTGAAATTATTTTTAATCCAACAGAAAATTAAGAAGACAAAGAAAAAACAAGCCAAACCAGGGCTCGATTTGAGGCGGAACGCGGCGGAACGGCGTTCCGGGACCTCTCTCTCTGATAAATAAAAAATAAAATTATCGGGACTAAGATTTTTTTAAAATCCTTAGTTAAAATATTGTTTGTCAGTGAGTGACTACAAATTTGATTAAGGATATCATGTATTAAACTGACACCATAGTATTACCCTAGACTAGCTCGCAATTTATTAACAAAGGTTTTTTTAATGGCAGGGATCGTATTAAATAAGTACTGTGCAGAGACGTTGTGCCTAAACTCCTCCGAGGCGAATGAGACAGGGAATGTTTTTGTTGATTTAATTATTCGTATAAACCCTAAGTACCAATTTATTTATAGAGAGTATTGTGACATGCTAATCAAGAAATTGTTTATAAAAAATACTGATTAAAATAACATAAGTTTCCACACAGAACCCACCTGATTGCAGTGTGGGTTTATGTCTAAAACTACTTAAAATGCTGTTTTTGAACGTTTATTTTTAAAAATTTTCCCGGGGGAGGACCCCTGGACCCCCCTTCTATAGGGGGAGAGGGAGGAGGGGTAGAGAGAGGGTAGGTTGTAGTTCCGGTACCTCAATTTCTAGAAATCGAGCACTGAGCCAAACAATAGTTTTTAGCAAAAACCACGTATAGAACAAACAAGCTAAGACAAAAAAAAGAGAAGGAAGAAAAACCTAGAGTACAGCTATAAAATTAATTGGCTGTGTCAGATACGAGACGTGTTGTTATCTAGGACCTAGGAAACCCCTAGAAATATATCAGACGCACTCAAACTTGAGATAGAAAAAGTGCTTCAAATTGCCTTACAACAAAAACTAGATTGGTCCCATTTCTAGTTAGCAAAAAATGTGAAAACAAAAATAATTGTTCAGGCCACTGAACAAGTTTAAATCTTATTATGATGTAGTATCAGATAGGCAAACCAGCGCTTCCTCGGACCTGCATAACTTCCTACAGTTTCACCTGGTTCTGCCATCTACAGCCCCACAATATGAGGGCTATTTGGACAGATCTTCGTTTAGGCCAACGACATACTGGCAAACCTGATAGCAACCATTACCTTCAAGCATGAACACGCTAAGAACACGGCACATTGCACATGGTTTAAGACGCTATAAGTGGAAGTCCACATAGTTAATCAATTCTATACAATTATTATTTCATTAAACATTACCTTTTGGATATCCAATCATCTATTACACTATTACAGTTTCATTTATTATCGTTATCATTATATTATAATGCAGTGCCAGTAAGAGACATTACTTAACTCATTCACCACTTCACACTTATCTCACACACACACGATCGTCACTCATCATACCACATCAACATCACATTTCATCAGTTCTTCATTTTATTAGGATTTATTATTATATTTCATTCATTATCTATGTAAGTTATTATTTATCTCTATACATTATATATCATCTTCATCGTATCATTATTCACCTTGTGTATTTATTTATTACTTTATTTTTAATACCCTATCTTACCACCCTATATCTACAGTCCGCTCATTATCTATATTTATAGACCCGGCAGCGGAATCAGGCGCAAGCCCTTCCGTACCGAACAATAATTGTTCTAAATTTTAAATTAGCAATACTTTGTGAAGAAATTTACACATTCAAGACAATGAAATTGTTTATTTGTATCAGCTTTCGTTTGGAAATAATAGTCCACATGCGGAGATTAATAATCATCTTTTAAAATAGGGGGGAAAAAAAAAAAAAACACTAATTATTTACACGAAGTATTTGTATTGACATATTGCCGGTTTCGGCTTCTAAAAGCCATCTTCAGATTCTATAGGAAACTTAGAATTTATAGATGGATCTATAGGATACTTAGAATCTATATGAGACTATAAATTTATAAATATATCTTTAGAAGACTTAGAATCTACAGCATACCTACTTTGAATCTATAGGAGACTTAGTATCTATAGGAGACAGAATCTATAGATGGATCTATAAAGGACAGAATCTATAGATGGATCTATAGGAGACTGAATGTATAGATGGATCTATAGGAAACAGAATCTATAGATAGATTTTAGAAGACTTAGAATCAGAAGACAAGATAGATCTTAGCTAAAGTAGCCGAAACCGGTTATTTGTCGATACTAATACTTTGAGTGAAGACCTAGTGTTTTTGTTTATGTCCCCCCCCCCCCCTTCAAAATGATGATGAGTAAATATCACAGATTGGGCAAGCAAACGGTTAATAATCTAAAGATTAATAATTTATTTAATCATTTGTGTAATTTAATCACAGTCATTGGAAGTGTCTTGAAGAAAATTTTAAGTCCGAAACATCAAGTCCAAACTGCCTCACATGCATATGAGGTCTTACACGAGGTCTAACCAAAAAGTATCTGACCTTAATTTTTATTGGTCAACAACGAAGCTGTGGGGGCGGGGCTTGGTGTACGGTTGTAGGCATGCCTAGTGCGCACCCTCATTTTTATGTACGTCTGCAATACGAGACAGTCGGCGGTAGGCTATTAATTAGTGAGCAAATAAGAGTGAGTATCGTCGGATTTTTCTTTTAGACAAAATGACAGAAATTGTCGAACAGCGTTACTGCATCAAATTTTTCTTTAAGCTTGGTGATTCTCAAGTGGAAACAATCTGCAAGATTAAACAAGTGTGTTTGGGAACGAAGCAATGGACACCACACAAATAAATAAAGAAGTGGTGCAACCGCTTCAAACATGGCCGCTTATCAGTGGAGAGTGAAGCACAGTCTGGGAGGTCCTCAACATCCCGAAATGAGGCCATTATTGAAAAAGTAAGGAGCTTGGTGATCCAGAATCGCCGAATGACGATCACAGAACTTGTAGACGAGGTAAAACCGACTTTTTGAACACAGTGATTACAGGTGATGAGTAATGGGTTTAAGGGTATGACCCAGAAACCAAGCTCCAGTCAACACAATGGAAGCATCCCTCATCCCCGAGATCCAAAAAAGCAAAGTAAGTCCGCAGCAAAGTCAAGATCATGCTGACCGCATTTTTGACACAGTGGCTTGGTACATCACGAGTACGCACCACACGGCACTACAATCACCAAAAAGTACAACCAAGAGGTTCTGCGTCGCCTTTGTAACGCAGTGAGACGCAAATGTCCGGATCTGTGGGTAGCTGACAGTTGGCAGCTCCATCACGATAACGCTCCCGCTCATTCTTCACATTTAATTCAGAATTTCTTGGCAAAAAACAACACACCAGTGGTTCGTCAACTTCCCCACTCTCCTGACATTGCTCCCTGCGACTTGTAGCTTTTCCCGAAGCTAAAAATGCCACTGAAAGGGTCCAGATTTCAAACCAGAGTGGATATCATGCAGAATACGACGGACCATCTGTGAGCTATACCAAAGGAGGACTTCCAGCGATACTTCCAAAAGAGGCATAAGCGTTGGGAGATGTGTGTGGCAGCACAAGGGGGCAATTTTGAAGGGGATTAGTTATTAAATAATTATACCTAAATAAAGGTTGATTTTATGAACAAAAGTCGTATACTTTTTGATCAGACCTCGTATCAAAATTGTATACTAGAAATGAAAATCTATCGATCACCTGTTCAATCCTAACTTCCTGGCACGATCGATATTTAAAACAGTCAACATTACCATGACGGAAATTTCTTCTGTCCCCAGAGGTGTAAAACATTTTGGGGCCCTTGAAATTTGTTAATCCTTACATCCATATATAAGTGTTTGCGTCACTGTAACGACGCTAGTAAAGCTATTATTTTCTATGCTTTTATATTAAAAGAATGTGAGAAAGTTAAAAAAAAAAAATGTTCATTATTTAATAATAACATATCCTAACTACTAAGAGTCCTGTTATTTTAATTTCACTTCGCAATATAATAGGGAAGTAAAAAAAAGTTGAAGAGAGTAATTTTTTTTCTTTACTTTATCCCAAAAAAAGTCAAGAGTTTTCGAGAGTAACTTTTCAATTCTTTTTATTCATCTGAGTGAAAATTTTTCCAAGGGTAAAATGAAATGAAACAGTTGAAGAGGTTTGTCAAGTTGTCAGTTTCAGGATTTTCAGACGTTTATGTAAGAACCAAGAGGGTTACTCTTGACAGATACAACTCTATATTTGTCTGCCATTCAATTTTTTCCCTTTTTTTTAACATCATCTTCAGGATTTTTTATTTATGTTTTTTATAAGTACTTCAGGTGTACTATACTAATATTTTTTTGGAAGAATAATAATGAAGTAAAATTTAACTGTACACATTTTCATCAATATGTTAGCCTGTAAGACTTTTTAATAATAATTAAACAAGTGAATAATTTATACAAGTTAATATTAACATAAGATGTTTCCATCGTCCTCATAAACCACCGATCCATTAAAACTTGGATTACCCTTTTAAAACACCCCAAATCTGGTGGTTCGATCGATTAAGCCTTGCAAGTAAACCCCCATTACACACATGGATGAAGAATTAGTTAAGTAATTAATGCAGCACACAAGACCACTCCCATCTCTTCTTATTCATTATTCTATATGCGTCTCCCTCTCACCGAAAAAGGGCCAAGGTATCGTTGGTATTTTAATTAAAGTACCTTTTAGTTTTTGGAAAGTCATAAAATTAAACAAATACTGAAAATCACTATAAAGAGCCCTCTCAATCAGTCAACCGAACATTCCAATAGCCAACCGCAAACTACAAACATTCCAACAGCCAACCACAAACCACAAACATTCCAACAGCCAACCACAAACTTCAAACATGCCAATATCCAACCACAAACTAAAAACATTCCAACAGCCAACCACAAACTACAAACATGCCAATATCCAACAACAAACTACAAACATGCCAATATCCAATCACAAACTACAAACATTCCAATATCCAACCACAAACTACAAACATGCCAACTGCAAACCACTAACTTCACGCTCCAGTAAACTCGTAGTCAGCCCAGATGAGAATCTGACACGTTTGACAAGTTTACTGTTCAGATCAATAAACTACAATACATGTTCAGACTCCTGAATCGGCTTTAAATCAAAAATCAACTTCATAATAACACGATTTTGTTTAGATTTTATCACGCTTGATTAACTAGTTTGAAGGGTTTCCTAGCGTCCTATCACTGGACGAATGTTTGCCAATTAGTAGTGTGGAACAAAGCCTCTTCCGTGCAATCACTGGACAAAAGTTTGCCAATTAGTAGTGTGATACTAAAGCTTCCTTGCGTCCTGTCACTGGACGAAAGTTTGCCAATCAGTAGTGTGATACAAAAGCTTCCTTGCGTCCTGTCCATGGACGAAAGTTTGCCAATTAGTAGTGTGGTACAAAAGCTTCCTTGCGCCCTATCACTGGACGACAGTTTGCCAATTAGTAGTGTGATACAAAATCATCCTTGCGTCCTGTCACTGGACGAAAGTTTGCCAATTAGTAGTGTGATATGATACAAAAGCTTCCTTGCGTCCTGTCCATGGACGAAAGTTTGCCAATTAGTAGTGTGGTACAAAAGCTTCCTTGCGCCCTATCACTGGACGAAAGTTTGCCAATTAGTAGTGTGGTACAAAAGCTTCCTTGCGTCCTGTCACTGGACGAAAGTTTGCCAATTTGTAGTGTGGTACAAAAGCTTCCTTGCGCCCAATCACTGGACGAAAATTTGCCAATTAGTAGTGTGGTACAAAAGCTTCCTTGCGCCCTAAAACTGGACGAATGAAATTTGCAATTTTTAGAGATACAAACAATTGTTCTTAAACATTTTGAAATTGTTGTTATCGTCATCCAAGTTTAACGAACATGGGAAGCAATAATAAAAATATATTAACTATTATTTTAGCTCAGATTAATGAAAATATTGTAAAATAACGTGTTAAACTACGAGGGGGGGGGGGGGGAAATATGTTAAAATTTCCATTTTGCTTCATCATGTAATGGAAAATAAAGACTATAATTTAGTTTTAGCAGCACTCACGATACTTATAAACATGCATTTAGTTTTTAGAATCGATTAAAGAAAAAAACTTTAATTTTGTTGTTTTTCACCTCCGAAAAAAAATATAATATAAAAATAAAGTAATCCCTTCAATTAACTGTGGTAAAAACAACCGAGATGGTTTTTAGTAAATATAAACTCTATACTTAAAAGGAAAAATATGCAAAAACGAGATACAATATTCAAAGCTGCATGAAAAAAACTGTAATATGCAAAATGTTACAAAAATATTAGAGTTAAAATTTAAAAATGATATCACCTAAATGGCTTATTATTTTTATTTCCATAAAATTTTGATGTCATTCCATGAAACTCATCCCTTCTCCTTCTCCTAATTTATCCTTGTTTATCTACTGTCCTTTCTGTTTTTTTTTTTGTTTTTTTCTTTTTCAAATTTTTTCCTTTACGGTTACGTGTCAAGGGTCCTGCAAGTACCTCTTTTATTATTTCCATGAAATTTTAATAACACCCTGGCACTTTTCTTTTTTCTTTTACTAATTTATCTTTGTTTATCTACTAAATTTCCTTTCTTCTTTTGCCTTTTACTAAATTTTAACTTTCTCATATAAAGAGAAAATATTGTAGTGGGGAAAACATTTTATGTTTGAGGTACCTTAAGTTCAAAAAAGGGGTTTTTAAAAAAATTCTTTCTGACGTCTGTCGTCTGTGCAGGCGGGAGAAGCCTAATGTACTGGGCCAATTTTAATGAAATTTTGCATACATTTTCAGGAAAATCATATCCCGAGCCGGAATCGAGAACTAAATTTTAGCTCCAAATTTGGAGGCACTACCTCCCAAAAACTTTGAAAAAACGTGAAAAAAAATTATTTCACGAATACGGTTCTGACGATTTTGATTAAAAAATTCTAAAATATAGTCCATTTAAATACGAATCTAACGATAATGCCGTTTTCCAGGGATAAGTATAATTCATGAGAAAATAGCTTTAAACGCGGATGAAAGTAGCCGGGTCCGATTCCCCGTCTAGGGGAAGTTTTTTCTATGATATATTTTGATCAAATGTTCAATCATAATTAAATGTACTTAAGAATTATCTTATCTTATCTTACCTACGAAATCTCTGAAACTAATAAATGGAAAACTCTGGGCTAAGTAATTATGGACTTATGTACGAGAAAGTTTGTCTTAGTTGTCTCAGATCGATTGTTTTTATAGAAATAGCCATGGAATCACACCCTTTAGTTTCTGACACATGTTTTAAAACACCCTATATTATAAACAACACAAATAGTGCATTTTTTGTGGCCAATTACTTTTTTTTTATATTTTTAATGAGCATAGGCAATTCATTTTTTCCGGGATTTCAACGTTTATTAATTATTCGTCATTTTATCAATCCATTATACAATAGAGAAGTGTCCCGACGACTCAACTTGAAATGATTTGTTATAGTCAAGCTAAGGCAACCACATTTATTCCAATAAAAATACATGTATGTTTTGATTTATTGGTCTTTAAATAGATATAATAACTTCTATAAATTAATTTACTTTTCAAAACTATATTTTCAATTTTTTAAGTTTTGGTAGTATTCATACTACGGAAAGATTAAATTTTTACTCAAATTATAATTATCAATAACTGCGGGAGACATATAGAGAAAAATAGACCCCCGCACCGGGACTTGAACCACGGGTCCTCCTATTAATCCGTTACAGGTGCTCTTACCAACTGAGCTATACGGGAGAATGATTTTTCTCTGTCGTTACCGTAAAGCTTGGATTCGGCTTTGTATCGGTAACGAAAGAGAAAAATCATTCTCCCGTAAAGCTCAGTTGATAAGAGCACCTGTAACGGATAAATAGGAGGACCCGTGGTTCAAGTCCCGGTGCGGGGGTCTATTTTTCTCTGTATGTCTCCCATAGTTATTGATAATTATAATTTGATTTAAAGTAAAACTATATTTTCTAGATTACAAGGGAAAACGATTTTTCCTCTAAGTTTTTAGGGGGCACCGTCCCTAAACTTAGAATTTAAAATGATATCTCAATGTCTTCTCGGGGCACGATGTTTTTTAACATGAAAACTAAACTCCATGGAAAGTGGCAGAAGTTTAGGCTCCATGCGTCTGCACAGAAATTATTGTTGTAAAACCGTTTTTTGGATTCAGGTGTTCTTAAACGTGTAATTTCATCAAAATCTAATATTTGCGCTATCAAAATACTTTGTGTTATATAATATCTGAACTTAATACATATACATTGGATTTATTTTTGTCCAGATCCACAATACTTATCATACGTAGTACATATAAATATATGCCGTGAAGAAAAAAAAATTGTCTACAAAACACTAAAAATATACCAATTATATTTCTACATGCAATCTAAAGAAAGTCCATATAGATGGTATCAAATTATACCAGGGAAATAAATGCTATTATAAAAATAATGTTTCACATTGCCGTTTATTTACTAAGCACTGCAAATCAAGAAAATATAAAATGCAAATCCAGTAAAAAATAAAAAAAAACGTATTTGCATGTTTGCATCTTTATCTTATCTAAAGGAAATACAAATAATTTAAAGAAAACAATGCATTTAAAAAACATTTCGTGACACGATATGAAACGCAATAATTGAAGATTAAAAATAACAGAAAATTAATGCAAAAAAAAAAAGCACAGAAAATAATAAGAATAACTGCTATAAAATATTGAAGATGATAACAAGCAATGCAAGAAATCACTGAGTGAAATTATTTTAACCAAGAAACTTAATACTCGGGTAAATATAATTTTATAAACCTTAAGATATTTGTACAATGAATAGGAATTATGTTTCTGGTCGTAACATTTCTGCAAATCAAGCTGATACTTCACTTTTGAATATATTCTAAAATTATCGCGTTTGGACTAGCCTATATGGGGCATCATGTATAGAAATGCAAAAACTAACAAATATAATGCATCCATAATTAAAGTTTTTCTTGTATATTGATATAAATTGCATTATTTATGTATTCCTTTTCATTTCATACTCTCTTGAAAAACCAGATACGCTACATCGAAGCCCAGGTAATCTACAACAGATACATACGCCCAAGATTCCCAAAATCGACCTGTATACAGCTGTGTCTCAAAATAGAGGACTGAAGATGGAAATTGTATTAAGAGAAAACTTATTAAATGAAGAAGAATCCATAATTGGTGCATTTTTTATCAATATATAGAAAAGGCTTTAATTATATGTGACAGTTTTTTCATTTCTATACACGATGCTCCGTATAGACTAGTTCAACCATATATTTGTATCCTTCTCTAAAGCAGCTTTCATATGCTACCCTACCCATTCAAAATTAAAAAAAAATATATATATTTTGGGCGCACTTCATATTTGAGCGCACAAAATTGGCAATTTTTAAATATTGGGAATACCATCCCGGAATTTTCAACGCCTCACAATAAGATATAAGTATGACTTATTTCAAAATTATTTCAAGTAGGACCAGCCGTTATTTTTACCACATTTTTTATTTTACCACATTTTTGCGAATTGTGCATATTTAATTTTTAACTTCTGTACATTTTTCCTGTGGTTGGGTTCAAAAGTTGTGTCAGTGTTTCAAATTTCAGCACTTTAGCTAAAACGGTTCGGGCGCTATGAACCAAAGAGCGAACCTCGACATAAGGGTTCTGAGAAGTATCTACAAAAAGAAAATATTCATTTTTAAGCCCAACGCCCAACAGCCCGAGGAGAAATTAGGCCATTCAAAGGGCTTATACAAATACAGCCTAGAAAATAGATTTGCAAAACGGAGGTCGAGTTACAAATAATAATTTCATACTCTTATGATTAAAATTAATTGTGTATAAAATTTGAAAATATAAATTAAATCTCTGGAGAGGGGTTATATAGTTATATGTTTTAATTGAAGCGAGCGTAGCGAGCTTCCTACATTCAACGAAATATGCTCCGTGTCTGTCTGTCTGTCTGTCTGTCTGTCTGTCTGTCTGTCTGTCTGTCTGTCTGTCAGTAACGTTCACGCGTGTGACGATAACTTGAGTAAAAGTTGACCGATTTAGTTGAAATTTGGTATACATGATCCTCTTACTAATACTCAGGCTAAGTTCGTTGGACAGCGTGATCCGTCCAAGAGTTCGCGCGCAACGCTCGCGTAAACGAGAGGTTCAAAAATTAAATTGGAATTTCAGGACGGGAAAAGATTCTATCATCATCTATTCGATGAGACGAACATTTTTTTCAAATAACATTTTTTAGTAAAACCAACAGCGACACCGCTATGAATTAATAAAGATCGCTAAAACTATTAAAGCGGGCCTAAACGTTTAAAATAGAGAAAACAACCTTTTTACCGATATCTTACGTTCTAACGTAACGATTTTAATAAAACTTCATAGACACCATCTGATGCACAATTGAAACAGGCATGCAAAATTTCAATTTGATACATGCAGTAGTTTGTTTGTAGCAAAGAGATACAAATAATAAATATTGAAATAGAGATGTGTGGTTAGTGGAATAGTAAGAATGCGGGGTGGTTCCCTTACTACGAGCCGCTGCACTACTACCAGACCCATTATCTATCAACTCATCATGATTCACAATAATCTTTTTTTTCAATATTCAATACATATTTATTACTATACGCTCGCTTCAATGATAGAGCCACGCGATGCCTAGTTGAAGCGAGCGTAGCGAGCTTCCTACATTCAACGAAATATGTTCCGTGTCTGTCTGTCTGTCTGTCTGTCTGTCTGTCTGTCTGTCTGTCTGTCAGTAACGTTCACGCGTGTGACGATAACTTGAGTAAAAGTTGACCGATTTAGTTGAAATTTGGTATACATGTTCCTCTTACTAATACTCAGGCTAAGTTCGTTGGACAGCGTGATCCGTCCAAGAGTTCGCGCGCAAGGCTCGCGTAAACGAGAGGTACAAAAATTAAATTGGAATTTCAGGACGGGAAAAGATTCTATCATCATCTATTCGATGTGGCGAACATTATTTTCAAATAACATTTTTTACTAAAACCAACAGCGACACCGCTATGACTTAATAAAGATCGCTAAAACTATTAAAGCGGACCTAAACGTTTATAATAGAGAAAACAACCTTTTTACCGATATCTTACGTTCTAACGTATCGATTTTAATAAAACTTCATATACACCATCTAATGCACAATTGAAACAGGTATGCAAAATTTCAACTTGATACAAGCAAAATTCTTTGCGTAGCGACGAGATACATTTATAATAATTGTTTAAAAGCTACCGCGGGTGGTGAAGATTGTTATAGTCGTATAGGTTTGTTTAGGAAGTAAAGCTTTGTACCGAGTACCCCCACTCTTCCCTACACTAACCCTCTTCCACTTATCTTCAACTATGACATTCATCATGATTAATAAATTTCAATATTCAGTATTTCATTGCAATACGCTCGCTTCAATGATAGAGCCACGCGATGCCTAGTTATACTAATTACACCAATTCCAAATGTATAATTTTTTCCCCCCGCTTCGACTGCATTATTATTTACTTATTTACAATATTATTTGCTTATTTACATTATTATTTACTCACATGCATAATTATTCTTTAAAATAAATCTAAATTTGAATGGTTTTTATATTATCGAAATAAAAAATAAATTAGCATGGATAAATGCTCAGTGAACAGGTTGCCAAGAAAGGTCAAATTGGGAATAAGAAATATCTGAAATAAACTTCGAAGTCAACATTTTTACTACGTTTTTACTTCCATGAAAATGGAAGTATGGTGATACCCTGCAAAACGTGATTCCGAGATCTCTGTGAAGGAGGGGTCTTACGGACCCGGGGGTATCATTGAAATCCGTTTCATATACATGTATGTCTGTGCGTACGTATGTATGTACGTACGTACGTACGTTCGGAACTTAAAACCTTTATAACATCGCTTCAAAACATCGTATTGAGATGCGGTTTTCGGCATTTTTTAGAACTTTGGACGGAAAAACTGATGGCGCAAACCCGAACATCGTAGCTTACGACGTTTCGGAGCTACAGTCACTTAAGCACGAAATCGGTCTGTCGACGATAACTTTAGTAGGCTTTATTTGATTTCAATTTCCTTTGGGGTATATATGTGTCCTATATGGTAGATTGTACCTATACTTTTTGAGCAAATCGGACAAGCGGTTTGGGAGATATTGGTATTTTAGTGTTTTTTTAAAGGTTTTTTCGGAACCAAATTGCGGCTAAACTGTAAGTCGTATCGAAAAGCGGATAACACCAGCGGTAACTGATTTTAAAAGATCTACAACTTTGGTCCTATGACTTTTTGTCGTAGGACAGGACCATCCCTTCTACCTTAAATAGAGACATGTTTTTCAGTTTTTTGTTAAATTTTCGACTTTTTTTTATCAGCTGATTCTAAATTCTTTTATTATTATATTCTTATATCGTATAGTTAAAAACAAGTATAAAGAAAATGTAAACAAATAAACAAAAATTGAATAATTAATTTTTTGTTATGAAGGATAAAGATTAATAAATTTGTTTTGTTTTCGCATAAACTCACCTAGAACTCTAGATGTAAACAAACCTCCTTTCTCTCTTATCTTTTTACATTCTACCGACATTTATAAGGTAACATTTTATTTTTATGTTAGCTATATATTTAATTGTGTTTATTATCATTATTATTTTTGTTTAATTTTGGCTTTCTGTTGCAAAACTATAATCAATATTAGCTGTTTGTACGATGTAGTTTATACTGAGTTCTCTCTTGCTCACGTATTGACACCACAACATTTCATGGAAGTCATGTGTGGGATTTCCACACCGGTACTTTTTTTTATTAGCTTGCTTTCTTGTTTGTTTGTCCGGTACAAATCTGACAATCGATTTCTAACTAACTTCCCGAATAGCTAAACATATGAAACTTTTAGCATAGCTCAGAACACGATGACAATGCATTATTTTAATACTTTTAGCCATCTTTCAGCTGGATTTAATTGGTTTTCAGCAAATTTTGCTGTATGGAAAGTTAGTTCGGAAAAAATCCGGAAGTTATTTTATTTGTTTTGCCATGTCCCATATTTACAATCTTCATTTTGACGGGTTTCAAATTTGTGATTTTTATAAATAAGAGATAAACATTGAATGACAAAACAGAAAATATATCGATTTTATTATTTATATTATTTCAAATATATCGATGGCACGGTTTAGATTTGGTGTTGGGAAGATCCGTTGTACAAAGATTTGTCCTTTTATAGGTTTAAGATGAGCTCTCTAGATGGTTGTCATTTATGTGAAGTAAATAAATTCGAAACTATTTTTTTTTTTTTTTCACTAACATTATATATTATATAACAATAACAATTATATTATCAACATTAAATACGATTCAACAGAAAATTTAAAAACGTAGTATATAAAAAGGTCTTTTTATCTTGAAATTTTATTATATTTTTTTTTCTTCTCAACACACGAAAGCAAAAAACTTATGGAGTTTAAAAGGGTAAGGGGGCTTTGAAGAGACGTTTAAAATTTGCCCAACATTAAAAAAAAGTATTTTCACATATACGCGAGTAGTATGTAAAAAAAGTTTAAGTAAATTCGTAGAATGGAAACGGCGTCAGGAGGTTTTGGAAAAGTAGTTCTCACTCTGTATAACTTTACTGGCAACCGAATTTCAAATTAAAACTTTTGAATTAAGTTCAAAAACTCGCCTACGTTATATCCTAAAGCGAACAAAGTACACAGGGCTTCGTGTTAAAATATAACTTTAAAGTTAACAAAGGTTAAATAGACAGAACTTGGAAATATATAAAATGACCAATTTCCCAACGAATATTTCACCAGAGTTATATACGACCAAGTATTATTGAGATAGAACCAATGTGGAAATTACGTATAAAGAATATGATATACGTTTTATAGAATTTTCCTCTAGTCATATAATATTATAAATTCATTTTTAAGTTTTTGGTAGTATTCATACAACGGAAAGTTTAAATTTTAATTAAAATCAAATTATAATTATAAGCGATATTTCTCGGTTTAGTTCTATTGTCCTAAATGTCGATTCCTAGACTTGTGGAAAATTGAAAGCTTAATTCGGGACTAGGTATCGTTATTGACAGAGGAAATTATTCTTCAGTGTAGCTCAGTTAGTAAGAGCGCTATACTGGAAATATAAAGGTCCGTGGTTCGAGTCCCGGCACTGGAGTCTATTTTACTACGTTTTTATTAGCTTGCTTTCTGGTTTGTTTGTTTGTTCAGTACAAATCTTGCAATCAATTTTTAACTAACTCCCCGAGTAGCTAGACATTTGAAACTTTTAGAATAGCTCAGAACACGAAGACAATGCATTATTTTAATACTTTTAACCATCTTTCAGCAGAATTTAATTCGTTTTCAGCAAATTTTGCTGTATGTAAAGTTAGTTCGGAAAAAATCCGCAAGTTATTTTATTTGTTTTGACAAATCCCATATTTTCGATCTTCATTTTGACGTGTTTCAAATTTATGATTTATGACAGAAAATTTAAAAACTTAGTATATAAAAAGTTCTTTTTATCTTGTAATTATTTCTCTTTCTATTACCGTTGTTAATAATATTTTTTTTATTTTTTATTTTATTATAATATTATGTTAAGTTTAAAAACTCAAATATTATGATTGAATTAATATGGTTAAAAATAAATGTTGTGTATGGTTGTTTGAATTCAGTCATTTTTCCGGGTAAAAGGCCGTCACTCGGCCAGATAAGTTTAGCTGACCAACAATTTAGTGTAAAAGTACATCATGTTGTTATTGGCATCGCCAGTTGTTTTGAACCTAGGGAAAAATATCATACCAACAGGTCAGTCGTGCTCAAATTGTTGCTTAGGAACCTCACAAAACCGCCGGCTCTTGCCACCAAAAAGAAGGCCTATTTTAGGAGTTGCCACCCTGAAGCATTCACTTGTCCCCAGGTATTTTTTTTAAAATTGAATAACCATTTATTTATATTTATTCCCAAAATGAACAAACCCAGCGCCGTTCGGTTTTCTTCAAGGCTCAGCAAGTTCTCAAATACGAGACCATCATAAAAGCATATGCCCTAGTGAAGGTACTTCTAAAGATTGTTACTCCCCTTATAAAAAAAAACAGAGGGGAGTAACAATCTAAAGAAGGTGAACTGTATGAGTTCTTCTTTATACTGTTACTCCCCTTATAAAAAACAAAAGTTTGATATTCCTTTGTCCCAAAGTACATTAGCCCAAACATACCTTTGTCTTAATAGTTATTTAGCCAGTCATTTATATTCTAAAAAACAGGGGAGTAACAATCTAAAGAAGGTGCACTGCATGTGTTCTTCTTTATACTGTTACAATAGTTATTTAGCCAGTCATTTATATTCTAAAAAACAGAGGAGTAACAATCTAAAGAAGGTGCACTGAATGAGTTCTTCTTTAGACTGTTACTCCCTTATAAAAACAGAAGTCCTTTGTCCCAAAGTACATTGGAGTAAACATCCCTTTGTAATAATAGTTATTTAGTCAAAGTCATTTATATTCAAATAAAAAAACAGGGGAATAACAATCTAAAGAAGGTGCACTGAATGAGTTCTTCTTTAGACTGTTACTCCCTTATAAAAACAGAAGTGTGATATTCCTTTGTCCCAAAGTACATTAGCCTAAACATCCCTTTATCTTAATAGTTATTTATTCAATGTCATTTATATGCTAAAAACAAATAGGGGTGTAACAATCTAAAGAAGTACACTAATGAATTTAAGCTTAGATGAAATAAAAAAAAATATATATATAATAATGTATAGGGAAGTAAAGAAATAATACAGACATTATGATTGTTTATTGTTGTCGACACCAGTTTGTTATTTATACTTGTTATTGATAAGCAGCGTAAACTCTCGCTGGAACATTTACCCAAGAAAAGAAAATGGAGTGCTCGAGTGCACCCCAGTACACTATCGGTATGCCTCGGCTTGAACGGCACAGCTTGTGCCAAGTTGTAAACCAACATAAAACTCTTCTCCTCTCTACACAAAAACCGATGTGAGGCCGAGAATTAACGAAGCGAGGCAACACGAGTGCTGGCAAGAGCTACTGCAAGCACAAACTTTTTAGAAGAACAAATCCCAAACTTATGAGCCTAATACGTTGAGGAAAAAACTTATTTTTGATTAGTCAATTAACAATATTAAAGAGGCAATGCCAACCCTTCAAAGATTATCCGTAGTTACTAAATAATAAAGTGATTCATTTTAGTCATAATTTCAATCAATAATTTGACATAGTATCATACGACACTCACAAAATCTAATTACAGGCATTTTGGTCAAAATCAGTTAAATAAACTTTGATAGGCAACATGTTACAACGGCTCTTCTGAATAAATTATATATTTTCCAGGCTTTGAAAATGGCTGGTCGGGCCGAAACGCTACCACATAAATGAGCGTTATATTTATAAACCTATAAGGATCCAACATTACACTCAGTAGTACTATACCTCTACCATAGATTGTGTATTCAGATTTAATTTTTGGCATCGGCTACCTAAGAAAGCCGTTAATTATATCTGAGTATTTACTTATTACGGGAGTCCCAGGTAGCTCAATGCTACCACATTCACCTTTCATATACCTCATTGCTACCACATTTGCCTTCAAACCCTCTTTGCTACCACATTCACCTTTCATAGCTCATTGCTACCGCATTCACCTTCCATAGCTCATTGCTACCGCATTCACCTTCCATAGCTCATTGCTACCGCATTCACCTTCCATAACTCATTGCTTCCGCATTCTCCTTCCATAGCTCATTGCTACCGCATTCACCTTCCATAACTCATTGCTACCGCATTCACCTTCCATAGGTCATTGTTACCGCATTCACCTTCCATAGCTAATTGCTCCTGCATTCGCCTTCCATAGGTCATTGATACCGCATTCACCTTCCATAGCTAATTGCTCCCGCATTCGTCTTCCATAGCTCATTGCTACCACATTCACCTTCCATAGCTCATTGCTACCGCATTCTCCTTCCATAGCTCATTGCTCCCGCATTCGCCTTCCATAGGTCATTGCTACCGCATTCACCTTCCATGGCTCATGGTTACCGCATTCGCCTTTCATACAGGAGATCTCGGGTTCGATTCCCGACTCCTACATCGCTTTAAAAATGGATAGTTGCTTAAGTGAAGTGGCGTCCATCCGGTTATGGAAGCCAATACTACAGTTTATTCAGCGGATAGAGAGACAAGCCAACCCCTTGTCTTTCATTTTATAAATAGTTGTATGAGCCCTTTGGGATGCCCTTTATGGGCTGTTCGGAGTTAATTAATCACATACCCTGTGGACCCACGACAGATTGATTCAAGAATTTGCCTGTATAAATGTATTATTATGTAATTAGCCCTTCGGCACGGCCAACGGCTAAGCCCATTATGAGCAGTTGTGCCCAATATTGTTATTATTTATTTATATTATTATTTTAGCTTCTCTGAGAAAATTAAAAATTAATCGATAAACAGAGAATATTAGATGATAACATGTGGTATAGTTGAATGGTTTAAATATGCAGCAAGGTGTAGATTTGTAAATAATTTATATCTTGATTATGTATTGCTTTGGCAGTGAGTTATTACATGTTCCAGATACTCAACTGTATTGAACAAACGTCAGTCACAGTGGGCTTATATAATTAACCAATTTTATGAAGATATTGCTTGTGTATTACCACGAAATCTTTTGAGACGGGATACCAAGATAGCTATGAAAGCTACAATTATTGTAAATGACTATAAACGTATTTTTAGAAAAATATTAACGAACTTTTATCACAGGAAACAAACCTATGATTTAAATATAGAATATATTCGTTAAGTTTAAATACATACTTGAGCTTAAATTAAAAAAAAAAACTGCTGATGTGGAAAATAAACATTATATAAACTATATGTTATTTTGATCCTTACTATAAATTTATAAAATATTAAGTGAAGGAAAGTTGGTTGAGACAAATATAAGAACTAAATGTAGACTCAAGATATGTTTATTTCATCCAATGAATAAATAATGAAAGAAAGACGAGTCTGTAGGTAAGCAAGCAAACCAAAGTAAGTTATTAGGTAATACTAAATACATCTAAGTAATAATAAAAGTAAATACTTTTATCTACGATTGATACGAAATATAAACATTGTATCTCTGTTTAGATGCGTAGAAAGTGATTATTTACGTACTTGTATTTATTGCGCATGCGCGTCTCATAGTTCTGGATAATTCCTCTTCTTTACAACAATAGCGCGGTAAAGAAGAGGAATACTTCAGCTTTACGCACGATTAGCGAGTTTGTTTACATTTGACAAAACTAATTTGCTGTTATTTTATTAAAGTAACTGTTTATATCGAGTTTTTAGTGAAAAACAATGAGTGAATCAAGTGACTTTGACGAAAATGTGGTGAATAATACTCCTTCAGAAATAATTAATTCGGCCCAAAATACAACTCATGAATTAATGTTATCTTTATCAAAAGAGAAATACGAACTTGTATACTGGAAGTTTATTTCTTTCTGTATTTATTATTTAAATCTAACAATCGTAGATAAAGTACGGTACGCAACTCGTGCGAAAACGGCATTTTGCATTGCTTGTGTGGTTTTACCACCCTCGCGGTCGCTCGGGTGCAAACTCCACACTCGCATGCAAAACGCTACTTTCCGTAACTTAGAGATAAGGGATAACGCTCTTACAATCTTTTATCTTACTTCGTTTTTATTTATTCTTTATATAAAACCATAAAGTAATAAGAATAATAATTATATTTAATTTAAGTTATATATGCTACTGCTTCTTATTTGTTGTCGAATGTTATGAATTTTTAACGATTAAATAAAACTTTAACTCATAAGTAGTAACAGACGTATCCTTCCTCACATTAAGACCAGAACTAAGCACACTATAGTTTAATATCAATTTAACAATAATAAAAACCCCAAAAGAAGCTACAATACGTTTTAATAATTTCAAGATAAAACAAACTTTTTATATACTACGTTTTTAAATTTTCTGTTGAATCGTATGTAATGTTGATAATATAATTGTTATTGTTATATAATATATAATGTTAGTGAAAAAAAAAAATAGTTCCGAATTTATTTACTTCACATAAATGACAACCATCTAGAGAGCTGATCTTAAACCTATAAAAGGACAAATCTTTGTACAACGGATCTCCCCAACACCAAATCTAAACCGTGCCATCGATATATTTGAATAATATAAATAATATAATCGATAATTAATATAATCGATATATTTCCTGTTTTGCTGTCACTGAATGTTTACCTCATATTTATAATAATCACAAATTTAAAACCCGTCAAAATGAAGATTGCGTAAAAATGGGACAAGGCAAAACAAATAAAATAACTTGCGAATTTTTTCCGAACTAACTTTCCATACAGCAAAATTTGCTGAAAACCAATTAAATCCTGCTGAAAGATGGCTAAAAGTATTAAAATAATGCATTGTTATCGTGTTCTGAGCTATGCTAAAAGTTTAAAAAGTCTAGCTATTCGGGAAGTCAGTTAGAAATCGATTGCCAGATTTGTACCGGACAAACAAACAAACAAGAAAGCAAGCTAATAAAAACGTAGTAATAAAAATCCAAAAGAAGCTACAATACGTCATAAAAAATTATTGTTTGTTTTGACTGAGAGTTTGTGGTAGCACTTCATAATTATGACTAGAGAGGTTGGTAGAAACTAACACAACAATATTGTCACCACAATTTTTATATTGAAATACACAAACACTGTAATATAATATTCAGTGTTGCGTGTTAACATAATATGAAGAGTAAATTTACCAACTAACAGTACAAGGTGGGGGTAGGCTAGGACTGTGTGGATAGGATTACGGAAGGAACCAAGGTAATTGATATGAGGTAAAGATCTGAGGCAGAACCCAGTAAAAGGTATGGTTCAGGTATAACATTTTTGTTTTTCAACAGCTTATAGCTAAACAACTATAACTAAAATTATACATTACAACTACCAGACATTATTTTTAAAAAAAATATTATATATTGGTTTCACAAGAGCAGAGTGGTTAAGATTAGATTTTTCATTAAAATAAGCTATATTTGAGTCGTGGATAGCTCTTTGAATTTCCAAGTTTTCAAATTTTATATTTTTTTGACACGTGTGTAGAAGTTCATAATTATCAACATCAAATATATGATCGGTTTCTAGTACATGGTTAGCAAATCTGGATACGTTTACGTGATTTTAAAGTCTCTCGATATTTTCTGCCAAGATTTATAGTGCTCTGCAGTGCATGTACTTATTTTCCTACCGCATTGTACAACATATACAATATTCACCTTAACAGGTCGTGTATATCAGTTTATATACTCCCCATTTATCTTTAGTTTCGATTTTGGACATTTTGTTATAACAACGCGTTACACAAAAAAGAAAAATCAGTTAAATTAACAGAAGAAAGAAGAAACTGTTTATTTTATTATAATGTGGTGACAATATTATTGTGTTATTTTCTACCAACCTCTCTAGCAGGGACCGCGGAACCTATTTCAAAGAGGGGGGGGGGGGGATGTATGTCATGCATTTTGCTATTATTAAACTTTTTTTATATTACAATTACAAGCACCGTAAACAATTAATAAAGAAAGAGGAGAGGGAAAAATCCAGACGACTAATGAGCAGTTTGAAGATAAATGCTCAGGTAGTATTATTGGTTTGTTTATAGAGGCTAAATTGCTAAGAAAAAAAGGAAAATTAATTAATTAATAATAAAATTTCCAAACGAAGCAATCCTTTATTAAGTTTTAGTTTTTTTTTCTTATGTTTTATGTTAATTGTTCTTACTATTTTTTTAGTACAATAAATTTACAACAATTTAAGTCTAACAGCAACTCTGTACTTCCAATAGTTCCCGAGATATAGACTTTAAAAATTGGGAGTTTTTTTCAAAAAATGGAAATTAAGTATTGCTCTCGTTTCGAGGCGAATATCGGCGTAAAAAAGTTAACCTACGAGAAATATTATAAGGAAGTTGTAGAAAATATAATTGGCTTCCTTTAAGGTCCAATGAAAACTATGTACGTTCAACGAACAACTAATATCAATACAACTAACAGCGCATAGTTTACGAGGTATGTAGCAACAACTGAAAAAAGTACGAACATGTTTTCAATTTTCCACATATTATGCAGCTAGCACGCAGGTTTTTCGAAGCTGCAAACTTAGGATCACATTACTCTTACTGGTCCGAACAATACACAACAAAAATAAATTAGAACTACATCACGCTTTGCGAATTTAATGTCTTATTTGACTGGCCTATATATATTCATTTATTTATCTAGAATGTATAGGTAATTTAACAATAAACAGAGGGGGGGGGGGGGCGTTGCCCCCTCTGACAACAGTGGGGGCGCCCCCCCCCCCCCCCCTGTTCCGCGGTCCCTGCTCTCTAGTCATAACTAATACAACCTAATCTGTCAAAAAAAAAAAACAACAGAATCGGCATTGTACAATAGTTACTATAAAAAATATAATGTGTTAGCAACTTCAAAATAGGATAAAACTAATTGAACACTCTGCATACTGTATACATAAAGGATAGAATAAATTAGCAAGGTAATACGAGGGTTGGTCAATAAGTAAGGTCTCCAATACTCTAGCTTAAGCTGGCAACGTCGGACGAGAAAAGTGGCAACACTGTTGTGTCTCGTCATCCCCCCTCTTTCAAACGAACCATCGCTAAATCCTCTGTACCTTTTAGTTTTCCAACAAGACCTGTTTGAAATGTATCTCGTAGCAATAATTAATGTTTTCACTGCAAAAGTTGTAAGTTGCAAATATATATATATTTATAAAAAAGTAATGTTATCAGGGTATAACAAGACCCGTATTATAACATTAGAAGTCAACATGATCTTGGGTAAAATATGTTAATGGTCTAATTGGGTTTAAAATATATTTCTTTAAAATCAGAATCAAATATATTTTAAGGGAAATCCTCTAAAATTTATTTTAGATCCGATTAAATTTAATGTTTAATGTTTAATGTTCAGAAACGGGTGATAATTCAACTTTATATATTTATAAAAAGGTCGATAAAGTAGTTTTAAGTTTATTCTTAAGTACGAAGAGGAACCCCCATAAGACATTAAAGTAGAAATATTATAGGTCAGTCAAAACATACATAGAAAATAGCTAAATTCGCAAAGCTTAATGTAGTTCTGATTATATTATATATTCGGACCAGTTAGGGTAGTGTGATCTTAAGTTTGCAGCTTCAAAAAACCTAAACTAGCTGCATAATACTTTTTTCAGTTTTTTTTCCATTATAACTCGTAAACTATGTGTTTTTCGATGTTAGTCGATCTTACTATTTTTAAAGAATAGTACATTTGCAGCAGTATAAGTCCAATTGCAGCTCTCCACATCTAATATTTCCCGAGATATGAGAAGTTATGTTAAGATTGAATTTTAATACTTAATGCATAATATTAAACCGTGTATGATAAAGTTAAGGATGAATGTTTATGATAAATACTTGGTTCACATTTAAGGGTGTAATATATAAACCTTTGAATTAAATTGATAGCCTTTACAAATGTATTTTTCTTTCTTTAAAAATAGAATAATGTACATGTACATACATTATTTTACAACGGTATACGAATAAACGATTATAATCTTCAACTAATTTTAGACATTTAAACAGGATCATTTCTTTGCCATATATTAATTTATACATTTCTATTTCAGTTAATACTTCGTTCGATTCTTACTCTTCTCTGTGACAGGGAAACACTAAAAAAAATCGGTCCGAGACAACTCAGACAAACTTTCTCATATACGAGTTCATAATTATTTAGCCCAGTGTTTTCCATTCATTAGTTTTCGTATGTAAATTTAATTATTATTGTGCATTTCATTAAAATTTATCATAAAAATAACTTCTCCCGGGCGGGGAATCGAACCCGGGCTCTCTCGGTCCGCGTTTTAAGCTTTTTTCTCAGGAACTAGATTTTTCCCGGGAAAACGGCTTATATAGTTGGATTCGTATTTAATTGGACTATATTTTAGAATTTTTTAATCAAAATCGTCGGAACCGTTTTCGAGAAATAATTTTTTTTCACGTTTTTTCAGAGTTTTTGGAGGGTAGCGCCCCTCAATTTGGAGCTAAAATTCATTTCTCGATTTCGCCTCGGGGTATGATTTTTCTGAATATGTATGCCAAATTTCGTCAAAATCTGCCCAGTAGTTTAGGCTCCAGGCGTCTGCACAGACGACAGGCAGACAGACATTTTTTAAAAACACCTTTTTTTGGACTCAGGGGACCTCAAAACGTGTAAATCCATCAAAATCTCAAAATCGAATTTTCGCGCCATCACAATACTTTCTCTTTATATGAGAAAGTAAAAAAGAAAACAAGGTAGAAGCCAGAGCTCCTAGCGGACCAAATGGTAATCAAAATGGATTAATATTCCATAATTTCACAATTAAGATCCACCTACAATATCAATTTGACAAATGTGTACTGATGTTTTCCATTTCAAGGAAAAACATTAAATCATGGATATGATTTTGGGCCTTAAAACCCTCATATCGACATTTAAATGTTTTTTTGGAACGAAGTTCCTTATGGCACGTTCTGGAGCCCGGGAGTGAATCCGAAAAAAAACCAAAATCACCGTCACAAAATCACCGTCACGCAAAATTCGTCACGAAATCTACCGATGACAATAACTTGAGTAAAAGATCACTGAGTTAGTTGAAATTTGGTACACATGTTCATTTTACCAATGCCCAGGCTAAGTTCGTTGGACAACGTTATCCGCCCAAGCGTTCCCACGCAACGCTCGCGTAAACGTAAGCTTCAAAAATCTTAAGACGGGAAAAAGTGTTATTAAGGAAGCCTGTTACTTGACTTGTTTTGTTTATTTTTGTTATATGTCGAAATGTCAATTGGTTTTGTAGAAAACATAATCACGGTCTTGTTAAAAGTAAAATTGATCTGTGCTGACGCTTATTTCAATATATTAGGTATATTATTATAATACAGCTTACTTAATCCAAGAAAAATATCTAATTTCATCTATTTAATGAGACAACCAACTTATTTGAATAATTTTTTAGTAAAACGAACACCTACACTGTTATGAAGTGATAAAGATCGCTAAATTTATTAAAGAGGACCTAAACGTTTAAAATAAAGAAAACAACTTTTTTACCGATATCTTCCGTTCTAACGTATAACGATTTTAAAACTTCTTACGCATTGTCTAAAGTACAATTGAAACAGGCATGTAAAATTTCAACCTGATACAAGCAGAAGCTTTAAAATAGGGAAGAGGTATATTTTATAATATTTTAAATTAGTAGGGCGGGTAGGTAGAAAACAGTCCTATTTCAATCCAACATCCTTTAACAAACATACTCTTTAACTATAATAAACTAATCATGATCGACTTTTTTCTTATATTCAATATATATTTATAGTAAGACGCTTGCTTTACTGATACAAATAATGCTTTTCTTTTAATTTTTCCTTAACTCTTGCTAGGTACAAACAGTTACTTACTTTTAATTTTGTCGCTTTTCTAACTCCACCATGTATAAGTAGTTAGCAATGTATACGTACTTAGCAGTGTAATTTTATCATTTATATTTAATGAAAAATGTAAGGAACTTCGTTCCTACCGGGTGTCCCGCGACACCACACGTATATTTTTTTTTTTTTTATGCAGTGGAGAAAATCAGTATAAATTTGTCAAAAGCCTCGTTCACACGGTGAAACTAATGATTGAACAGTAAATGTCATGGCACTACAATGCCGTGACATCTAATGTCAAGCATCAAAGCTTTTTGATAGTATAACACTAGATGTCACGGCAATGTAAGTAAAATATGATTATTTACATTAAATATAAGATTATACTGCTATATTCTGGTTTGCTACTTTAAAGAACTGTCACAACAGAATGGAGAGAGCGTGTGAACAGCTCTCAGAGTAAGGAAGGGGTAGAGAGAACAATACTATAGAATCTGGGTCTCAAAAACTGGTTCATTATGCTACACCCATATACTAAACCTCCCAAGTGGCAGTTTAGTGAAACAGTATCGATATCTCGATAAAAACTCGAAATTTATATGATGTCAGCTGATAAGGATAAGTATCTTAGAATAATATACTATATATAGAAGGAGCATAGAATCGGAATCCTAAGCAATTACTGATAAGAGACTGAAGCCAACTTTTGCCGAGAGGTTGTGTCCTTAAGACCAGGCTGCCAACATAACAACACTCATTTTTTTCATTTAAACAGGAGAAGGTTGGCCATGCTTTAGTAACTATTCAAGCCCGCTCACAAACATTAAGAAGACAAAACCCTGCCATTGGCTATTGTTTACGTTTCACTCTGACGTCATTTTTTTACAACTCGCCCAGCATGATATAATAAACATTATTTTTAGCATATTTCAAGCTAAAATAAGATAAAACTCAAAACAAATATTACAATAAACTAAACTGACTATCAATAATTATAATTTAATAAAAAATTAAATTAAAAAACCGAAGGCAAATAATTTTAGAGTTATGACGTCACAAATTACAAAAATGAATTTTTAGAACGCGGATAGGGACACAACCAAAGTTGGCTTCAATGTTATCAGTGATCCTCCTTCTATATATTGTATTAATCTAAGATAAGTATAATGTGATATTTTCTTACGACATTTAATATTTTAATACAGTTTTCTTTATAAATACATATTATGTACTTTTGTGTTTATTGTTAACGGAATTAATTATCTAAAGGCAGTTACGTTGTTAATAACATGTAATAGTTCCAGTTTCTATACAACCAAAAGCAATCTTATACAAAACAAAATTGTCTTCTAAAGAAATCACGTCAGATTGTTCTCTTAAATATTTGATATTTTGACATATTTGACATTTAGGTAATAAAACAATCAAACAAAGCACATTACGTGTAAAGGTTTTGTTGACAAGCGTCCGTTGGCACGTAAGGACAAGGAATAGACCAATAAGACAAGGACCAGTGACCACGTGATCGTGCAGTTGTCGCTTTAGTTCGGGTTGAGCTCGCTTGAGAGGTTTAGTACATGGGTGTCGCATATTAAACCACTTTTCAAATCGCATTGCTCCCTCTACCCCCTCCTTACTCTGAGGAACAGCTCATGACTTTCAGTGACATGACGACGAGTGTTGTGTCAGTGTTGTGTCGAGTGTCAAGAGTGTCACGGCATTAAATGTCGCGACATTAGTGTTACTGTGTGAACGAGGCTTAATTGATATAGTAGATGGTTCTTAAGGTGTGAAGTTATAAAACATTAATCCATTATGATTCCCATTTTGTCCGCTAGGAGCTCTGATATCAATTTATATAAAATTTAGTGAAAACTAAATAAAATGTAAGTGAAAACTAAACTATCTCGTATTATACATTCTTACTTCCTGGCAGCGATATTTAAGATCTCACATTTTGCATATCAATTATTGAAACTACAGCCCGCCCATCGACAAAATATTGCACTATGTATAGATGAAAACCTATCGACCTCCTGACAAATCCTAACTTCCTAGCACGATATCTAAGATCGTCACATTTTGCATATCGTTTATTGAAACTTCAGCCCGCCCATCGACAAAATTGCACTATGTATAAATTAAAACATATCGACCTCCTGACAAATCCTAACTTCCTGGCATGATATTTAAGATCGTCACATTTTGCATATCGATTATTGTAACTTCAGCCCGCCTATCGACAAAATATTGCACTATGTATAAATTAAAACCTATCGACCTCCTGACAAATCATAAATTCCTGGCATGATATCTAAGATCGTCACATTTTGCATATCGTTTATTGAAACTACAGCCTGCCCATCGACAAAATTGCACTATGTATAAATTAAAACCTATCGATCTCCTGACAAATCATAACTTCCTAGCATGATATTTAAGATCGTCACATTTTGCATATCGATTATTGTAACTTCAGCCCGCCTATCGACAAAATATTGCACTATGTATAAATGAAAACCTATCGACCTCCTGACAAATCCTAACTTCCTACCACGATATTTATAAGCGTCACATTTTTTTCATGTCATCATACCCCAGAACTAAAACATAACCATGTTAAAATGTTCAATGTTCAATGGAACATTAAATAAAAACATCTTTAAACAGAAATAAAGGACATGCTTTCCCCCGTATTTCAACAACAAGTAAAACAACTGAAATATTAGTTAAAAACTCTAACTAGGCAAAATGATTCCAACAGAAAAAAAGGAGGAAAAACTAGACAATTTTTTACCTTTTTGACATCAACTATTTACAAGTTTCGTGTAACACTAATTGACATCAGAGAAATATTTCGACAAAGAACATAACGACTAGAGAAGGAAAAATGAAACTATGAAAAATACTGTTACAAAGGTCAACTATGGAGCATCATTAAAAAAAATGTCAGAGAAAGAATACAGCTTTCTCATGTAAAGGATGATACTGGATTTAAATCGCAAAATATCTTATTTAAATCAAATTATAATTATTATTAACTACGGGAAACAGACAGTGAAAAATACACTCCTGTGCCGGGATTTGAACCACGGGCCTCTATATCATTCTCCTGCGTAGCTTAGATGGAAGAGCGCTATACTGGAAATATAGAGGCCCGTGGTTCAAATCCCGGCACAGGAGTGTATTTTTCACTGTCTGTTTCCCGTAGTTAATAATAATTATAATTTGATTTAAATTAAAATTTAACTTTCTGTAGTATGAAAACTACCAAAAACTTAAAAATTGAATTTCGAATTGATTGTACAAGGTACAGGTACTAATTGAGTACTTTATAATTATAAGCGTTAATTCTGGTTTAGTTCTAATGTCATAAATATTGACTGTCTAAATGTATATGAATATTGAAAGCTTGGATTCGGGACTAGTTATCGATTACGGTAGTGAAAAATCATTCTCCTGCGTAGCTTAGATGGAAGAGCGCTATACTGGAAATATAGAGGCCCGTGGTTCAAATCCCGGCACAGGAGTGTATTTTTCACTGTCTGTTTCCCGTAGTTAATAATAATTATAATTTGATTTAAATTAAAATTTAACTTTCTGTAGTATGAAAACTACCAAAAACTTAAAAATTTAATATCTTATTTAATTAATTTATCATGAAATCTTTAATAAATTAATTTAATTTAATATAATACATTTTTTTCCGTGGTAGGCTGTAAAATAGTAACTTTAGAGCCTAAAAAACATAGCTAAAATCCATTTTTTCATTACGTGGACTAAAAAAATCTTTTCATTACTCCTAGCTGCAAAGAAAAAATGTTTTACGTCCTCGAACGAAAAAAGGTTTTTATTGTACTGCTGGCAGTTGTCAAAACTTCTGTTAGTAGCGCTGCAGTCTTTGTAGAAATGCTTGGTACGATTTAATTCCGCTAGATGTCAATGCGTTTTATTTATCTGTTCTTATAGTGTAACCTCTTTTAAAGGTTTCTTTTTTTAAATCATAAGTATGTACTAATACTTGTTATTATTATATTGATTATTTATTAATATTTAATGTTTTTTCATTGTCTGCTACCACGGAAAAAATAGCATATGCTACGCGACTGTGAAGTGTTTTCTCTTTACCGCGGCAATTTCTCGCTTCGCTCGACAGTAAATGAAATTGCCGCGGTAAAGAAAAAACTCACTTCACAGCCTAGTAACATAATATACTATTTTTTTTAGTAAAAAATAAACAATAAAATTAAATTAAGGCATTTTACATAGACTTTACCTAAAATTTAATTTCCTCCCCTTTTCAATGGTAACTCTATTTAAGCTCTATAATAATTATTTTAGGAGTAGTGATAGATTTCTTAGAGTAATATAGAGATATCTTGAAAAAAAAAAAAAAAAAAATATATATATATATATATATAAATACATGTAGTGTCACGGGGCATCCGGTAGGAACGAAGTTCCTTACGCTTTTCATTAAATATAAATAATAAAATCACTCTACGATGCAAACAACTTTAAAAAATTCAAAGTCACTAACTATTTTTACTTAGCAGAGTTGAGGTGAAATTAAAATAATTGTATCTTTTTTATCATTAAAGCGAGCGTACTCTGATAATTATGTATTGAATATTGAAAAAATAGTTAATCATAATAAGTTGACTGTTTAAGAGGATGATTGTAGTAAAGAGCCGAGTAGTAAGGGAACAATACTTTTCCCTAAAGCCCTCACGCCCCGGCCTACTCCATTTTGACTTATTAATAAGGTAGCCAAATATATTTTAAATGAATACAAATATAAATAAGGCATTCAAATAATAATAATTTGTCATTATAGCTTTTCAAGTTTTAGCATTCAAATACAAAATGCAGATTGGCCCTTTTGGCGCAACACCATTGATATTAAAGGTGATAACAACAAAAAATATAATTGAAAGTTACAAATGATATTAAATTACAAATGATGGGAAATAATATAAATTTGTTTATAAATAGAAAGTATAAAAGGATAGCCTAAATGATAAAAGTACAATACCAGGTAAGTAGATGAAGATATAGGCATATATTAGGATGGCAGAAATAGGATAATTCACAGATATGATACACAAATTGATACACAGATAGATAATGTTTTTGAGATATAAAAGTATTAAAGATATTAAAGTAAAGATAGATAATCTAAATAAAAAGGAATGAAAACATAGTGTGATGAGTAAGAGCTACTTAAACAATGCCTAGTCAGGTTTGATAACCAGGCAAGAAAAGAACATCAAAAATAACTTAAATCTAAACAAAGACTAACTAAACAAAATAATAAACATTGACAATAACTGATTATTTTTAACTAACTACAGGATTAAACACCGTCCTTAAATTCTAATTTCACATTTGAAGCTTACGTTGACGCGAGCGTTGCACGAAAACGCTTGGGCGGATAACGTTGTCCCACGAATTCGTTCTGGGCATTGGAAAAATGAACATGTGTACCAAATTTCAACTTAATCGGTTAACTTTTACACAAGTTATCGTCATTGGTCGATTTCGTGACAGTTGGTTTCGTTACCGGTCGTTTTTTCGTATTCACTCCCGGGCACCAGACGCTGTAACGTGCCAAAGGAAGTTCGTTCTAAAAAATATATAGTGGGAAAACGATTTAACATTGACCCCACGGTTTATATAGTTATTGTTGTTTTAAATGATGAGTAGAATAAGCCCACTTCATTTGTTACATTTTCGACCAAACATTCTGATTAACAGTTAATTAAGTGGGCAACAGAAATATCATTGAATTAGGTTGACCACAGTGACTTTAAATCAGTTTAGCCACGTTAAATGATAACCATGATTTAACTATCCAGTTTCGAAAGTTTCTATCTCTTCATTATCAAGCTCAAAGGCAAGCTATAACTTAGTTATGAAATTGTTAGATAGTTGATAATTCTGTTAAAAGTTCATTCTGAAAACTAAATTCTGGCACCGATATCTATCAACCACATCCTTAGGATAATTATCTCAAACAGGGTGTCCAGCAGCCTTGAATTCCTTGAAATCCTGGAATTATGCTTGAATTTTTAGGATGCTTGAAAAAACCTTGAAATATGCTTGAATTTTGAAAAAATAGCAGAAAAACTTAAAATATGCTTGAATTTTTTAAAAATCGGGAATTTTAAAGACCCTAGGTTGTCTTGAAGCACCAATACATTTTGCATTTTTTATCCGAACCGCCCTAAACAACATTAGTTCGGATAATCGATGCGCTACTGTATATTGTATTTCACGTCACTGGGGTACTACTGCTGTAATTAGGTTGAATTAATAATATTAATATTATAGTAGGCTGGAGGGTTTATTTGGAATGAAAGTCATTCGAATGATATTTATTTTTATTTCATCAGAGCTTAGTGATCACTGAAGAAGCTCAGGTTCCCATGGTGAAAGCTTTGATGAAATAAAAATATATAGTCGAAGGACTTTCATTCCATATAAACCCTTCAGCCTACTATAATATTCTACAAGTCCAATAAATAAAATCTATTCTATTATAAAAGTAATTTATATTATTTTGCTGAACTCATACTATTTTTTTCTATAATTCTAAGAAATTGTGAAAAATCACTATTTTAATAACTAATGTTAATAAAACCAGCCTTGAGTTTTATAAAATTGAGCCTTGAAAACCTTTAAATATGCTTGAATTTTACATTTTAATATTGCTGGACACCCTGTCAAAATTAAAAAAAAATTAAATTTTAAAAAAATGTTGAAAGAAAAGTCTACACGTAAAAATATATTTAGTAAATTTTAAAACAGCTTTCAGCCACTATAGGGCCAACGAACACTAATCAAAAAGGCAAAAAGGAAAACCGAGAAAATAAAACGAAATAACAGTTAAAACACAGTTTGGAAAAAATAAAATAAATAAGTGGCAACATTCAAAACTCATAATTTATTATTTTTTACTAAATATATTTTTACGTGGAAAGAATTCTTTAGAAATTTCATGATAACCTCCACTATCGCTTCATATTTCCCTTCTACTATTTAAATTAGTTTGTGAGAGGTTAGTTAGTCGTAGCAAAAGGCAGGCCCTTCGAGACCCGTATCGGGCCCTACGGCTGGACCTATATGGGATATGGGCCCCTCTTTTTACTCGTGTTTATTCGTCATTTTGGGACTTTACACTAATAACTTGTGTATTGAATTTTTCAACTCTTATAATAAGTTCTATTTAATATTTATTGTAAATACATACTAACTAGTAGTTCTGTGAACAGTAGACCTCGCTCGTTAAAATAACAAATCGGGTTTTGAGCTTAGGTTCAAAATAGTGTGCAATAAGGAAGTAAGTACTATTTCCAAACAAGAGGTACACAACTATGTACCCCAGGGGTACAGTAATAACTTTAAGGTTTTTTTCCTTAATAAAATTATCATTTATTTTGCACCCTTCTTTATAATTTTTGTAGATTAATTTCTTGTCTGAAATTGGCCTTTTTTAGGGTTTTATTTCTTTTTATAAAATTATATTAAATATAATAAATAAACATCAAAACTTTTGCTCTTTTTAGAAACTGCTATATTTCGCCATTACTTTATGGCTTCTTCAGGCTTGTAAATTCCCTGTGAACATTAGTCTTCTTTTGTTAAAAAAACATAGTTTTATGAGCTGTAAAATTTTTTTACACTTCGTCAATTTACAAATGAATCAAGGGAAAAAACAGTAATGATTTTACAAACATATACACATGTATACATATACTCACAAAAGTACCTTTCTGAATCCTCCCTGTTTGGAATCCAGGGAGAGACTCTCCCTGGATAAGACCTACTACTGATAAACCAAAGTAAAACAAACTGATTTTGAAGAATACAACTTGTATTTGTAAATGTATTCCATATTAAATTTATAGGAAAGGTTCTATTGTTAAAGAGATGGGAGTTAATTAGAAGATAAGGAGTTGGGTTTGTTTACATGATAAGAGCAGGGCCGCCAGTCAGATCCCAGAACTCGATGAGTCGGTCCGCTCTTAATAATACGAGTAGTTATTTGCTCTAACCAAAACTAAGTGCCGCAAAATAAATAAAAACAAGTTTCGCAGAATAATAATTTGGTGTTGTCAATCGTTGCCGCAAAATGGTATAATGGATAGATATCCATATCCCAGGTTAGTGATGTTCTTAAAAGTTGCCTCGTTACAAGTCATAAATAATACGAATGAAATAGTTATTTATGTCACTAGGCAGCAAAATGGAATTTTGCTGACAAGTTTTTTAAGTTTTAGTTCCGAGCCGAAGGCGAGGATAGGCTAAACAAATTTACTGCAGAGGCGAAGCCGAGGCAGGCAAATGTTAATTACCTGCTGAGGTGTAACCGAAGCAGGTAATCTTTAAACGAGTCAGGAATGTTTCCTTTGCCGCATAATTACATACAATATTTTATCTATTAACGGCAGAAAAATTACACTAATTATTATATTCCCTTTTTAATATATAAGGGATTTAAAGAAATTAAATTAAAAAAAAACGAAAGTTTGAGTCATCAAGAAATCAAAACAAAGGCAAAACAATTCAGGGTTGCCACTTTTTTTTTACTAACATCTGTTTTTTATCTCAATTTTTAGTGATTTTTTAAAAATAATCATTGTAAAATAGTAAAATTTGTTTGTCACTATAATTATTTCAGTTATTTTCAAAAAAGATATAACTATTTAGCAGAATATTACGCTTAAATATATAAAAATAAACAATGTGGTAGTGTTTATAACCTGCGATGAAGTAACCTTTTTTTAGTAAAATTTTCTTACAAGCCTGTTTGTTATTTTGCTGACACTTAGATATTTTGCTGACACGTTATTCAAAAGAATCAAGAAAAATGACATTTTGCAGACTGAAAACAGTACAACAATGCTTAATTTTGCTGCCGTGAGTAGATAAAAAAAAATACCTTTCCCGGGTTTCCAAATCAAATCACAGGCTGTTTGCGAATGCGCAAGAAGTTTGCTCAAAAAGCGTTCACACCAAAGCGCATCCCTGTTTGCAAACGTTTGCAAAACACGATGCGCGTCAGGTGTGGACGCGGCTTTCCATAATCGTTGTGTAATTAGATTGTTTATTATAACTAAACATTAATGATTCAATTAAACTTAATAAGTAAATAGAAAGAATCAATCTACCTTTATTGCTTCGCTTCGTCCTTTCAATCCATCCTATGTATATCTTCATTTTCCATTATATTCTCTAAATGCTGTTGTAAATATACGTAGAATTAACTTTGAAAGATGTTATCGTCGATATTACACTGAAGAACAAATCGATCTATCTCTAAAGACAAGATTTCAACACAGAACAACGAACAATGAATAAAATATAAACAACATACACGAAAGATGTACTTTTCGAAAGAAAAACGTATAGAAATCAAAAAGAAACATTTGAATTATAACACACTGTACAAATATAAAGACCCGCTACCCGATTTAAAATATTTTTCCTCGATAAGAAGTGAATTTAAAGTAAGATTCGACTAAAATTACTGTTGACCTAATTAGAGAAGTAAAAAACAATATGGCCGACGCACTAAAACTAAACCCGAAACCGCCACGTAGCGTCGCAGCAGCTCGCCGGGCATTTTCAGGGCTACCACACTACCATCGTATCAAAATTAAATAATCTAAAATTTATTATAAAAAATTGTTTAAAATAAAAATATTATAAATAATAATTATTATTCTTCATGGTAATATTATATTTTAAATGTGTTTTTAGTTTAACCGAAACAAAATATGTTAAAGTTTTTTATCTTTTAATAATTTTCTTCGCATTATTGGTTTAACCTATTTGTACTGTAGTAAGTGAAAAAATATGTTGTTTGCATAGGTTTAAATTAATAAATGTTAATTAAAAAGACTTTGTTTGTTAAAACAAGTTAAATCAAATGCTATATTTTAAGTTGAAAGCTAACCGCTACTATCGATTGTTATATTGACGCCATATTTTAATATATCCAAATAATGTGTGATTTGCGTAATTTTACACGTTTTAACGAAAATGTGTTTGTTTTGGGTTTCAATTTAATTTTGTTTACCTTAATTTTTTTTTGCCCTAAAATTTTTAATCGCCGCTCCACACCGCTTCGCGGAGCGCTTATTTCTAAAGAAAAACAACCCTCATGCATATAGACCAGGTGGAGTTCCAAATCGAAATATAAAAGAGATTATCTACGATTGTTTCGAAATATAAACATTGTATCTCTGTTTAGATGCGTAGAAAGTGATTCTTTACGTACTTGTATTCATTGCGCATTCGTGTCTCATAATTCTGAAGAATTCCTCTTCTTTACCGCCCTAGGGTGGTAAAGAAGAAGAATTCTTCAACTTTACGCACGATTAGCGAGTTTGTTTACATTTAACAAAACTAATTTGATGTTTGTTTAATAAAAGTAACTGTTTATATCGAGTTTTTTTGTGAAAATCAATGCGTGATTTAAGTAATTATGACAAATATGAGGAGAATAATACGCCCTCTGAAATAACTAATTCCGCACAAAATACAACCAATGAATTAATGCCATCTTTATCAAAAGAGAAATACGAACTTACATACAGCAAGTTTATTATTCTTTTCTGTATTTATTATTTTAATCTAACAATCTTAGATAAAGTACGGTACGCAACTCGTGCGAAAACGGCATTTTGCATTGCTCGTGTAGTTTAACTACCCTCGCTCTCGCTCGGGTGCAAACTCCACACTCGCATTCAAAATGCTACTTTCCGCACTCGACGCGTAATGTACTATTAACAGACAAGATATATCGACATATTAAGTCTTGAAAGAGGTCGATAGTAGGATAACGTGTTATCAGAAAGAGCCCCTATATACTGTAGTTCAGCCGTCAAGGTATATGTGTATGTTTTATATACAAATCTACAGTTTTGGTCCGAACTCGATAAAAATTTTCATATTTCACCTTCAAAGCAAGGAGAAAATCACTGTCTACATAAAATTTAGAGGTGGTTAGACCAGGCCTGTATGATCACTTACTTGTCACAGATTTTTGTGTTATTTGTACTTTTATTATCCAATTTTTTATCCTTTCTCCTCACATACTAGATTTTAGAATTCAATTGGTGAAATTTATTATTAGTTAACCAATAATAAAACCCGTTTTAAATTATATATATAACTGTCTGATAACATCAGTGATAAGAGACGTATTGTTATCAAGTCCAATGTTTACCTTAGTACGACCTATCTGCGATTATTGTTAAATTCTTTTGTATTTCTAGTTATTATGTTACCATATCGTTACTATTGTGCTTATTTTATGTTTTGTTATTGTTATTAATGTATCTTGCTACAAGAACTTACGTGTTTAAGATTAGAGGTGTAATATTAGTTATTACGTGACGACGGAATTTAAGAATTCCTAAGACCATGCTATTTTGTTAACTACACTTAACTTAAGTTTGTTACTATAAGGTAAAGCAACATTTCTGAACTTATCCTTCTTGGTGTTATGTCATGTTATTTATTGTAGTGTTATTAATTAAAATATACATTTTTTAATTTATATACATTTTTTACATTTCAATCATAAATATTGGCGTGATTGGGTGTTTGGGGCTTGAGTAGCGGGGCCCTTTAGGGGAGGTCCGGGCCCCCAGGTGTCAGCCGTACCTGCCACCCCCTCTCGACGGGCCTGGCTAAAGGAGATAAATCTGAAGAAGAAGAGGAAAAATGAATCTGAATTTCTAATAATCAACCAGTTTCATTGATAAAAGAGATTTAGGTAGTGAGTGTTTATTTCATGAAAGTGATGTGTTTACTATGTGTCAAACTAAGTGAGGTGTCAGATTAAATTCCCACTTTTGCTAAAGAAAATTATTCTTCTTGTCTTAAACAGTTTAAAAGAAAAATAAATCACCCTTTGTGAGAATTCCTGGCATGAAATAAATAACATGATTTGGTCTTTTCAAGGGTGATTTTATTACAAAACAATATTTGGTCCTTTGGGCCGGATTTATGGACACTAAATATCTAGGATTTTTTTCTTTTTAATATCTAGGAAAACAGAAGATACGGCACTCGATTTAAAATGTCCTGTCAACTGCTAAAAGCACATAAGAGAAAAAGCTAATTGCCAAAACCCTAATCTTAAAGTAACTGCTAACAGCACGGAAAGGTAGGTAATAGCCAAGCCATTCTTCAGGGACAAATTAAAAGAGACCCTTGGGCCACATTTGAAATTCTAACAGCTCATTGAATGCTTCTTTCAGCCTCTCATTCTAAACCATTAAACCACTAACAACATTAATTAAGTACTTTTCTTAAAAAAGGCACTCATTAAAAGTTAAAATCAAGCAAAATTTATAAATATATAGATATGTTTTTTTAACAATGCTTAGTTAAAAAAGTCAAAGAAGGTAAATTCATAATCAGTATCAATTACTACGCTGATTGATTTAAACAAGAAGTTATGTTAAGTGCAATAACTTGACATATGTCCTGTTGCTCGTTAGGGAGCATAAGGAAAAAAAAGCAGCGCCAATGAACTTCGTTTTTGGCAAAAGCTTACGTTCCACTTCTTCAAGGACTCTCCATGCGTTAGCTAAGTCCTTTTACACTCTGTCTCAATGTTGTCCTGGGCTTTCCATGTCTTCTGCGTAGCCTTAGAGTGGAACCCAGCGGGTCCGGAAGATTCCTAGCTTTGTTGTACCAACATTTCTTTTGACTTCCACACAGGGTAAAGTTAAATGAAGCAGCGTTTGCTTTGCAAATTCTGCCATTTACATTTTCGTCTGAACTCTCAGTGCTGCCTAGCTGTGTAAATGACAACCTCTTCCTTAAATGCAATAAAGTAAATCATAAGACCTTCAGACAGGGTAAGTAGTAGTAGTAAGGTCCTAGTACTAGTAGTAGGACGAACAATTTGTTCGAACTTAGCTACTAGCTCCACCGTAGAGAGTTCAAGACACTTCACACATTATACCTGTGTGCATAGTACCGCCAAAGTGAGTATGGTGTGATCATTAGTGAGCCATATAAATCAGAGTATATCACGGCAAGGGATCGAACCTACGCCTCGTGCCGCCCTTTATTCATTGATGCAGACATGGTAAGTAATTTGGAGTTTGGTAAAGTTAGATGAATGCAGCGTCTTTCTTGCAAATGGCACCTTCGTCTGAACTCTCAGTGCAGGTTACAGTCCTTACTGGTGTGTAAATACCTTAACCTCTTCCTTACGAGTAAAGCCTCTCTGCGCATGCCCAGCCTCAGATGCGCAGGCGCACTTTAGACTATATAATAAGGGTTGCCTACTTTCCCCTTAGGCCAACTATGGAGTTGCCAGGTATAAACAGGCGAGACGTAATTAATATACCCTCATATGTTATTATATCGAATTATACATCAAATGAAAGGTAATTTTATTCCCAATCCAACCGTATTAGGTTGCCTTATCAAAAAGTTGGTTGAATCTATGGTTGCCTAGATTTTAGATCTAAAATTTGGAATTTTAATTTAGAATTTAAGGCAACCTAATACGGTTGGATTGGGCATAAAATTACCTTTCATTTGATATTTAAGGAATGCCCTAAAGCCAATGAGGGGCCTACCTGTCTACCATGCAAGGAGAAAGGTCGCCCTTTTCAGCACAGCATTACAGACACAAAATGCCCAGAATATAAAAATGAAATAAAACGTCAGGCAGCAAATAGAGCCAGGAGTATGAATCACCGAGAAGATCTTCCCACTGCCAGTTCAGCTCCAGCAGCAGAAGACATCACTTCAAGAATTCGACCACGTGAGGAATCAGACGACTCGGACTCTTCTTACATGGAAAGGAAGAAAACAAAAGAGGGGGTTAAAGGAATAATAGTAGGAGAGGAGGATATTGAGCCCGAAACGTTTTTCTCCCCATAATGAGTGTTAAGTTTAATAATAGAATTAAGTTTTTACAGGCCAACATTCAGCACGGGGGTGCTGCTAGCACAGTTTTTTGTAAGAAATTTCTAGATGTAAGTGCAAATGTTGGCCTAATTCAAGAACCGTATGTAAATAAGGGACTTATACGTGGTTTGGGAATTTCGGGGGGTACTATTTTCTATTCTACAGATAGTGAGGTTCCGCGTGCCTGTATTATAACTAGGAACATTAATGCGACCCTTATACCGGAGTTTTGCCGAAGGGATATGGTGGCAGTAAAGCTTAAAGGGAATCTGCTGGGGCATGGGAAGCGAGACATTATAGTTTGTTCACTTTATTTGCCCTACGACTCTATGGATCTGCCCCCTCCATCTTGCTTTGTGGATCTAGTCCGCTTCTGCACAGAAAATAAGTTTTCCCTTCTAGTAGGTTCTGATGCTAATGCGCATAATTTAGTATGGGGTAGCAGTGACACTAACCCTAGAGGTGCAGCCTTACTTGAATTTTTATCTAGCACACAGCTTTTTGTCCTTAATAACGGGGCTGTCCCTACTTATTTCACAGCAAGAAGAAAAGAAGTGATCGACATATCTTTCTGCACAGAAGATTTACTAACATGTGTTAAGGATTGGCATGTTATTCAGGATGAATCTCTATCAGACCATAGGCACATCCTATTTATGATAAAAGTTCCCCCTCCACAAGAGATTCGATTCAGGAACATTAGAACCACTGACTGGGTCATATATCGAAAGGTGCTCAAAGAAGAACTTGACAAAGTAGGACACTGTCCCAACGGACTTAAAGAAACCGAAGACTACGTACAAGCACTTACAACAGCCATAAGTACAGCGTATGAAACTAGTTGTCCATTACAAGTCCGTTCCCAAAGGTTCTCAACACCTTGGTGGACTCATAAAGTAGAATCTCTTAGAAGACAGGTTAACAGAATCTTGAACAAAGCTAAAAGAAATAATTTGCCACAGCTTTGGGAGGAATATAAGTCCGTCCGTAGACAATACAAGGCACAAATTAAAAAAGCTAAGAGGGATGCTTGGCGAGCCTACTGTGCAGATATTGGGGGAATAGCTCCAGCGGCAAGATTTCACCGGATTCTCTCCAAAGCACCGACCGATATGTGTAGTGGTCCCTTACTGCTTAATGGAGGCACATTTACTTCTTCAGAGGAGGAGGCCCTTAAATATCTGGTAAATACACATATGCCAGGCTCCGATATAAGTGAGGACATTGAAATATCTGATTTTCCTATGGCTTTACCTGTGGAAGGAGCTCAAGCCTTAGCAGATACTATCATTACAAACAATAAGGTGGAATTTGCAGTGAAAAGCTTTGCCGCATTTAAATCCCCTGGCTGTGATGGGATTATGCCAATAATGCTCCAACAAGGCCTGGATCTGATTATTGACGATTTAGTTAAGATCTACCGAACCTTCCTTTCTCAAGGAACTATCCCTAGCTCCTGGAGGGAGGTGCGCATTGTTTTTATACCAAAGCAGGGTAAACCCGATTTTACTCTTCCTAAATCTTACAGACCCATCAGTCTTACTTCGTTCTTATTAAAGACCTTGGAAAGGCTGGTGGATAGATGGATTAGGGACAACATGACCATTCCATTAAGCAAGCAGCAGTATGCATATCAAGCAGGAAAATCTTGTGAGGCAGCACTTCACCATTTAGTTTGCAAAATCGAAAGAGCCCTCAATAAGCAACAGCTGATGCTGGGACTCTTCATGGACATTGAAGGGGCTTTTAATTGTGTTTCTGTTGAATCTATCAGCCAAGCTGCTTCTGACCATGGTGTTCACCCAGTTATAGTGGCATGGATCAGATCAATGCTATCTCTTAGACTAGCTAAAGTTGAGAGAAATGGACACAGCATAAAAGTGGCTATAAGGAGAGGCTGTCCACAAGGTGGAGTTCTGTCACCGTTACTTTGGTGCCTTGTAGTGGATAGTCTCATAAAGCTCATTCTGAAAGATGGGATTTACATTCAAGCTTATGCAGATGATGTAGCAGTTCTGGTTCAGGGCAAGTTCACTACCACAGTATTTGAGCTTGCACAAAGAGCTCTTCATTCTGTTGAAAAATGGTGTTATAATCACGGCCTCGGAGTTAATCCTGAAAAAACAGTAGTGACACTATTTACAAAAAAAAGAAAATTGGATGGAAGTAAAGAACTGATGCTAAGTGGTAAGAAGCTTAACCTCGCAGACTCAGTAAAATATCTAGGTGTAATTTTGGACAAAAAACTGACCTGGAAACTTCATCTTGAAGCAAAACTGAATAAGGCAATGGCGGCCTTTTGGGTATGCCGGAAGGCCATTGGTCCCACCTGGGGATTACAACCTAAAGTACTGCATTGGATCTTTACTGCCATGGTGAGACCAATTCTTTCCTATGCATGTGTCGTCTGGTGGCCAAGGATATCCTTAGGAACTGCAAAGAAATCACTTCAGCACCTTCAAAGAACGGCTTGTGTTGGTATACTAGGAGCAATGAAAACTACACCAACCCTGGCACTTGAGGCTATGCTATGCTTACCACCTTTAGAGATGTACCTGAAGTACGAAGCTATGTTAGCTTCATATCGCCTGCACTGTGCTGGTTTATGGATGGGATATGACAGTATAGGACACAGTGCAATATGGAATTGTATCACAGAAATCTGCCCGGAAGTAGTGATGTTACAGGACTCTATGATACCACAGTGGGATTTTGACATTAGCTGGGAGTATCTGCTTCCTTCAAGACAAGACTGGGAACCTGGAGATGATCCTCAAGTGCCACCAGGAACAGACATGTGGTTCACCGACGGGTCCCGAATCGAAGAATTATCAGGGGCTGGGGTTTTCTGTGCAGAACCCCGATATGAGCTTAGTGTGAGCTTAGGCAAATATGCCACTGTATTTCAGGCAGAGATATATGCAATTTTGGCCTGTTCTCAAATTATCCTGAATAAAAATATGCTTAACAGACAAATCAGAATCTACTCTGACAGCCAGGCAGCGATCAAAGCACTGGTTGCACCAAGGTATACATCTAAGCTGGTTGCTGAGTGCAAAAGCCATCTTAACACTCTTGGACAACTTAACAAGGTACAACTGATATGGGTTCCTGGACATTGTGGCATTGAGGGGAATGAGATTGCTGACCAGTTAGCTAAAACGGGTTCCAATTCGACCCCAATTACACCAGAACCAGTTGTAGGCGTGCCACGTTGTGGAGTGAAACATTCCATAAGGACATTCATGAGGCTAGATATGAACAGAATATGGAACACTGCTTCAGGTATGCGACAATCAAAAATGATGATCCGGGAACCATCTCATCATCTTACCAGATCGCTGCTCTCGCTCAAAAAGCAATCCTGTCACCTTTTGACAGGATTTCTTACTGGACACTGCATGCTAAATCGACATCTACATCTGCTTGGCCTAGCAGAAAGCCCAGTGTGCAGGCTGTGCGAGGAAGAGGATGAAACACCTTCTCATCTTATTAGCAGCTGTCCTGCATTAACACGCTTGAGGTGGAGAATCTTTGGCTCAGCCATCCTGCCAATTGAAGAACTAAGGTTACTTCCCCTAAACAAGGTGCTCACTTTCTGTGGGTCTGTTAGCTTGCTTAGAGGATAGGGTACTTTAGGATGGACTATTAAACCGGGTTTGCACCTTGGATCCACTCATGAGGTCTTATTGCTTCGGACTTTTTTTTTTATAAAAAAAGTCCCCCGGAAAAAAAAAAAAAAAAAAAAAAATACCTGTGTGCATAGTACCGCCAAAGTGAGTATGGTGTGATCATTAGTGAGCCATATAAATCAGAGTATATCACGGCAAGGGATCGAACCTACGCCTCGTGCCGCCCTTTATTCATTGATGCAGACATGGTAAGTAATTTGGAGTTTGGTAAAGTTAGATGAATGCAGCGTCTTTCTTGCAAATGGCACCTTCGTCTGAACTCTCAGTGCAGGTTACAGTCCTTACTGGTGTGTAAATACCTTAACCTCTTCCTTACGAGTAAAGCCTCTCTGCGCATGCCCAGCCTCAGATGCGCAGGCGCACTTTAGACTATATAATAAGGGTTGCCTACTTTCCCCTTAGGCCAACTATGGAGTTGCCAGGTATAAACAGGCGAGACGTAATTAATATACCCTCATATGTTATTATATCGAATTATACATCAAATGAAAGGTAATTTTATTCCCAATCCAACCGTATTAGGTTGCCTTATCAAAAAGTTGGTTGAATCTATGGTTGCCTAGATTTTAGATCTAAAATTTGGAATTTTAATTTAGAATTTAAGGCAACCTAATACGGTTGGATTGGGCATAAAATTACCTTTCATTTGATATTTACATCGATTAAATAACTGATGAGGGTATATTAATTACGTTTACTCACCTGTTTATACCTGGCAACTTCATATTTGTCCAGAGGGGAAAGTAGGCAAACCTTATTTTTTGAATAACTTGGGGTGAGTTCTCTCAGCTAATGTTCGATTTTCATAAATAACACATCAGGGAAGTTGAAGTAAGGGGAAGTTATGTAAACATTTTATTATTTAACATCATCGGTACGCGATTTAGCTATAGGCAACCTATTTGCGATGTATCAATCAATAAATTCTCTATCATAGATTCTTTATTATCATTAAATAACAGATAAGATATTTCTTATACCGGATCAAATACTATTACTATGTATAAATTTAAAAAAAACTTTAGAGTTCTTAAATTTTACAAATGGCAATTTAATTATCCAATACATACAGATTTTGCTATATCGAGCTGCATTTGATGCGGAACAACCAGGATGGTTTTAATATGTTGTACATCTCGCTTACTTTGCACAGTAATTAGTTTGGTGGAACATCAAAGTAGCAATCTTAAGCATTAATCATTCAAACAGCATACATATTTTGGACGAGTAATGTTGATGAGATGCGAGAGCATTACAGTGCGTGATTTAAGCTTCCTCTACTCACCTTAAGCACCTACTCGGCCTGACAGAATGACTAAAACGTACGCAGACATTTCATAAATCACTCAACCGTATCTTCTATGCTTAAATACCCAGTACTTCACTCTGTTCGATCTCGCCTTTAGAGAGTTGCCTCGAGGTCAAAGGACACTAGTGTTTAGATCCAAACGCATATGAGTCTAAAATGGCTTGACATTATCAAAAAGGGCAGAATAGATAAAACCCTAAGGCAAAGCATCCTGTCTTTCAAGCTCAAATCATTCCAAGTCAAATGGTCAAGTAGATTGTTAAGTCCGGAAGATCAAAGAAAGTATGAAAGCAGCAAATTATGATAAGTGAATTATAATGTAACATTCCAAAACTTTTACCTGTCGTATTGAAAACACAATTGTAAGAGCAACCAAACGAGTTCATTGGTTGCTCATACGAGCCAGATTAGATATTTTATAAACTACGTATGTCTGCAAAACAATCCTGTTGAAGACGTCGTCATTCAAATAATTCAGAAAGCAGACGTAGAAAATACCGTCATGACAATTTACTACAAAACCTACAGTAGTCAGTGGTTTTCATACGCTCTTCTCAACTTAGAATGACCAGCCTATTGGCTCAATTAATGTGCTTGTCACAAAATATTATATTAAGCATCGTGTTATTATTATATAATATATAAAATATATATATATATATGCTGTATAATATATATATTATATATTTTAAAATGTCTGACAAATTACTTGGTGGTTGATGATACAAAATGTGATGGTAGGCGAAGCTTTGAAAGCAAGACAAAAAATAATCTGCAATACAGTTAATTTATGTTTAAAAACAAAAGTATTGCTTTTGTATAGAATTATTAAATTTTCTAGAATTTTTCTCTTGGGGATTTAAATGAAACAATATTTACTTAAAACAGGAGTATTTGAAGAATAAACTGAATAATAGCATGGTAAGAATTTAAAGAACACAAATTCATATGTTTTCTAGCTGTTAGTAATGCTCTTTTCGAAGTAGAAATAAGTCAAGTATACTGTTAAAGATAATAAGATTCAAAAACTTATACATATAACTAATTGAAAGTAAGTTTAAGAAATGTTTTTAAGTCATTTCTCTACCATAACATTCACAAACCATTTACGATGTTTAAAGCGAGACATTCTTAGAATTTCCGAAAAATATTGAAACATATTCACACAATTTCAACACGATTATTTTCACTGAAGGAGAAACATTGCGGATTATTGTGTTTTAAAGGCGTAAAAAGAGAAGTTTTTAGATTTTTAAAAAATTTTGCTTCCGAGCTAACCAATGGTAACACAGAAGCTATGTGATCGTTCTGAAGAAGAAATTGTTTTATGTCTCCGATTCAAAATTTCCAAAAAAAAAAAAAAATTAAATCCGTTTCAAACATCAGGAAAAATTTTAAGTTGCGTGTCTGTCTGACGCTCAATTTTTGCGAACCAACATATCTTGAAAACTACACTGCCAATTTTAATGAAATTTGTATAGTAGGTTATAATTAGCCTGTTGTTACTCCCATATTCAGTCATTCATATTATAAAAAAAAACATAGGGGAGTAACAATCTAAAGAAGTACCGGACGAACAAGTTTTAACCTTTTAAGTTTCAACCTTCTGCGCCCATTTGTTTCTCTTCAACATGCGCACAAACATACATTTATTTACACCTACAGCTTCAAAAGTACTTATCTGTTCTTCATGAAATTTAGATGGTTCGTCAAAAGTAGACTGCAGATAACACCCGATTAATTTCGACCGTCTACGCTCTTTAACTTATGCTTAATTGATACTTTAATTCATGGAAAAAATCAAAACAATTTAGACATTAAAAAAAAAATCGATCAGAGGCAACTCAGACAAAGTTTCACATGTACAAGTTCATAATTACTTAAACCAGTGTATTAGTGTTACCCTAGTATTTGTTGTTACATTTAATCATTATTAAACATTTCATCAAAATTTATCATAAAAATAACTTCTCCTCAGCGGGGAATCGAACCCGGCCTCTCTTCCTCCGCGTTTAAAGCTATTTTCTCAGGAACTAGATTTTTCCCGGGAAAACGGCTTATATCGTTAGATTCGAATTCAAATGGACTACATTTTAGAAATTTTATTTAATCAAACTCGTTAGAACCGTTTTCGAGAATTTTTTTTTTTTTTGAGTTTTTGGGGGGTAGCACCCCCCAATTTGGAGGTAAACTTCATTTCTTGGTTTCACCTCGGGCTACGATTTTTCTGATTATGTATGCCAAATTTCGTCTTAATCGACCCTGTAGTTTAGGCTCCAGGCGTCTGCACAGACAGACGACAGACAGACATTTGTTAAAAACCACTTTTTTGGACTCAAGGGACCTCAAAACGTGTAAATCCATCAAAATCTCAAAATCGAATTTTCACGCCATCACAATACTTTCCTTTTATATGAGAGAGTAAAAGCGGGTGAAACAATTAATAATTAAATTAAACAATAACGGCTTATAAAAGCATAAAATCAATAAAGTACGTGATAGGATACGAGGAAGCTATGTGCCACACTAATTAGCAGTCTATTTTTTTAACACTAGCGATTTGTATTGAATAACTAGGTGGATTATTATTAAGATAAATTCAAATTATATAATCAGTTTTATTAACAAAAAGCCATTGTTAATATTGTGATACGTGACCACAAAACTCAACTAGACATTGTTAGTAAAGGGAAGTAGAAACCGCAAATAGGAGAAGACGCACGTTTATCTAGGGTTATTAGAATAGGGATAGGGCTCCGGGCTAATTAAGCTTGAGGAAGGGCGAAGAGCAAGGCAAGGTCGGAGTAGGGTCGCTATCTAAGAGGCAAATAGACTCTAAAACTGATTAAATCCAGTTTTCTATTGGTTAAAGTATTGGGGTTTTGGTCCTTACAGCCACAGGATCGGATCTTCCCTTGAGGCATTTTCAAAGATAACAGAGAAACGATTCAGTTATTTGAAATATTCTTGTTATTCAATATTGGCCAAAAGCACCCATTTATTAGTTGATAGGTATGATGTATTTGGACATAAACTAGGTGTGCAATGCAGTTGTCTGCTTGCAATATTGAGCTGAGCGTGAATTTTAATCTTAAACAATAATCATTTTTATTTATAAAAGGGTGAAATCAGATCAATAATAGCAATATTTCGGACCATTTCAGATTTATACCTTCCTGTGGTTGGTCACTATGACCGTGCCGAATTTTGTGCAGATCGGTTCAGCCGTTCCCGAGAAAACATTTGTACCCCGTACCCCTGTGTACCAATTTGGTCAATATCAGATTTATACCTTCGTGAGGTTGGTCACTATGACCGTGCCGAATTTTGTGCGGCTCGGTTCAGCCGTTCAGGAGGAAACTTTTGTACCCCGTACCCCGCTGTACCACTTTGGACCACTTCAGATTTATACCTTCTCGTTGGTGGGCACATTGACCGGGCTGAATTATGTACGTATTGGTTCAGCCGTTCAGGAGGAAACTTTTGTACCCTGTACCCCTGTGTACCACTTTACATTTCAGATTTATACCTCTCTGTGGTTAGTCACATTGACCGTGCTTAATCTTTTGCGGATCGGTTCAGCCGTTCAGGAGAAAACTTTTGTACCTCGTACCCCGTACTCCTGTGAACCAATTTGGACCATTTCAGATTTATACCTTCCTGTGGCCGAGCCGAATTTTGTGCGGATCGGTTCAGCCGTTCAGGAGGAGTATTCATTCAAACAAATGCAAAGTGTAGTTTCGCTTCGGTCAGCTCAATTATATAAACTTAAACACCACAAGGTTAAATAGGACCGTAACTATATAAAGCCTAGTTTATAAAACACTAGGTCTAGGTACTTAGTAAAGGAACGAATAATATAAAAGTACTTCTTTAGATTGACATACGCAAAAATAAAGAGAATTAGATACGCATAATAACATAATTTATGTGTATATACTTTATATATACAGGGTGGGCAAAAAAACCCGCACTTTTTTGGTCACTTATAGCTCAGCTTCTGTAATAGATAGAGATATGGGATTTGCGGGGTCTGAAAACTACATTCTTCTACTTTCAATTTAATATCTATAACATTAAAAACTATTGGGTCAAAGCCATGCAATGATTGTTTGAAATAGGGTCTTAAAAAAAGTCGTCTGGGTTGTAATCGTTGTTTGGTATTATAGTTTTGATAGAAAAAATAACCATATAGGGGGGGGGGGGGGTTATTTATTGGTACGAGGTACCTCAGTGTTATAACAAACATTGAAGATGTGTTAAGCACAATGATGCCCAAAATTGAAGATCAAATGCTAAATTACACGTTTATGCAAGATAGTGCCCCGTCCCATCGCTCCTTGCAAACAATTCAATACTTGCAAGAGAATGAAATTTAATGTAGAAGAATGTTGTTTTCAGACCCCACAAACCCCATAATTCTCTATTACAGATGCTGAGCTATAAGTGTTAAAAAAAGTACGGTTTTTTTGGCCCACCCTGTATATATATATATATATATATATATATATATAATCTTGGTAGAATCTGTTTCTTACTTTCTCATATAAAGAGAATGTATTGTGATGGCGCGAAAATGATATTTTGAGATTTTTATGGATTTATTTATTTTAAAATAATATTGAAACAAAAAAAAAAATCTTAAACAAGACCAGAAAAAAATTTAACAGATAAAAGAAAGGAAGCGAATTGTGTTATAAAGAAGAAAATCTAACTTTAATATTTACTATTTACATTAAAATGTTTGAAGAATATCTATTCCTAAATTTAATATAAATGCGCATATAAGCTCGGTTCACATCAGATATCCTACTTTAAAAAAGAAATTGAAATCATATAGAAAGAGAAAGACCCTTTTAGACAACCACTGGTTCTGAATAGGAACAGAAAAATATTTTTCACCCTTTCCTTTACACTAGTACCGATGACTGACTCGTTACATTGCAATGTTGCACCATTCATATGTAACATTTTTAGTCACGTTCTATGACATATATATGTATTATAGAAGAAAAGAAGTGAAGGATGAGACGGCCACTGTGTTTCACGGATCTCCGAGGAATATATTATCACGTCGCATATTGGTCTCTCTTGTGAAGACTTGACCTTATAACATTTTCTCAAAGAAATTCTCTTCTTCTAAGAATATTCTATGCTTACCATCCAGAGTATAACCTAATAATACCTAATGTTAGTTAAGGGTGATGTAATAACCGTAAAAAAGCCAAAACCAGATCAAGAATCAATTAAAAAATCTAGATTATTAATTCTTACAGAATTTGCGTTTTACTTTCATAGTAAAAACAGTTAATGACAAAACCCGACTTTGCCAAAATAATGAAGAATATTTATAGAAGAATTGCTTAGAATATTGCATCATTCTGATTAAACAGAATGCGGCCTATGCAAATCTAGTTCACGGCTAACTGATGAGAATTCATAGGACAGACGGGAAAATTCACTAAATTCATTTAGTACAAGCTTTCATTTAACTTGCAATGTTTGTATGTATGTATGTTCGGGTCAAATCTTGCAACTGAATGTTAAAGCAGTTATCCTCAAACGATTGAATTGAAAATTTTGCATACACGTTTAGTTTCGATGACAGCATGGTTAGTTATTTGACGTCATTCTAAATCCAATATGGCGGGCAGCCCAAGATGGTGGACTAGTTATTTTTTAAGCACGCCCATGATATTGATATCAAAAGAAATAGTCCAGGAGATAGCGTGCAAAAAAGTGTCTGACTAACATCAAGCTAGAATTTTATATACAAGTCAATGTTTTAGCGCCTTTTAAGAATATGTGGTTGGCTAAGTTCGTCTGCGGGACATAGCTTGGCAATAGGCGTTTGAAAAAAACAAACCGGTGGAGAGCGGCCATGTCTCACCAATTATGGTGGACAATGTGATTTTTATGATCCTGAGTACAGAATTAGTTAGTAGACCAAAAATCAAGTCGATGTAAGTTTGTCCGCTGACAGGTGACCAAGTTGATTTTTAGTAATATTTGAATAACTAACTTATCAAGTGTGAAAATAACATCGACTTGATTTTTGGCCAACTAACTAATTCTGTACTGAGGATCATGAAAATCACATTATCCACCATAATTGGTGAGACATGGCCGCTCTCCTCCGGCTTTTTTTTTCAAACGCCTATTGCCAATCTATGTCCCGCAGACGAACTTAGCCGACCACATATTCTTAAAAGGCGCTAAAAGATTGACTTGTATACAAAATTCTAGCTTGATGTTAGTCAGACACTTTTTTGCACGCTATCTCCTGGACTAAAAGGATGTGACACAAATCCAACAGAAGAAGCAATTATTATTATTTCGGAGGAACTGCTAGACATATTGATTAAAACACAATAGGAAACACTAGATTAAGAAAGAAACATATTAATGAAAATCACGCAGTACGACTTGGTTACAACTGTTTTCACACGGAATTTCCCCAGATGTTTCCACATTTTGTTTGATCAAACCAGTCACGACGAAATTTGGTCATGACATCTAAACGGAAAGACCACTTCCTGTTTAGGACCAAGCCCTTAATTATAACTAAACGATACCGCTTGTAAACTATTTATTAAAATAATCCTAAACTTCATTATTAAATATTTACACCTATAGCTTCAAAAGTACTTAACTGATTTGTATGAAACTTTTATATTTTATCGAAAGAAAGTCCGTAGATAGCCCCAGATTACTTTGAGCCGTCTACGCTCTTTAACTTTTGCTTAAATGATACTTTTATTCAAGTAAAAAATCAAAACAATTTTGACAGATTAAAAAATCGGAGGAAACAAATAAACAGCGATCATAGAATCCTAAAACCAGCGATCATAGAATCCTAAAACGGAAAGATTTCCAACTCCCCTCTTTATCTACCTGTGTTAGAGTACTAGCGCTCCACGGGAATTTGCGGTTAATATTGTAAATAAATCTTTTACACCATTCAAAATATTTTGAGTTTCAATTCAAAGAAATAAATGTATAAATTAAATTGTCAGTTTACTAGATTCGAACCCGAGAACTTTCGAATTCGGAGCAATCGCTCATCTCACACAGCCACCGAGGCTAGTTTTTATTTATTTTGTTTGTTTACAAAATAGTACAAATGTCTGACAACCAGTATTTGTACTAGAAGCTAAAAACCACGAAAACATTTTGCGCCGGAAGGTTATAGTCATGTTATAGTTGAACTCAACAACAGGTTATAATAATAGTTTTTATTTACCGTATCACTCGTATCAGTTTTAAGTTATGTTTCTTCTTCTTTAGCAAATTTTCATTGGAGTAATTTACTAATGTACCTATTATAGTGCCATATTTCATTTTTTCTTTCATTAATAAAATTAAATATTGTTTTGATCAAAATTGTTTCGCTCCCTTTCAAGGAAATAGTGAGAAAGAGAGCTCGTACTTCACCAATTTTTAAGTTCTGCAAAAACACTAAAAACGTTAGTGTGAACACAGACTCCTCGAAAAAGAAAAGAAAAACTTTATTTAGCCAGAATTCAGTAATAAATTGTGAATATATATTTCTAAAGAATTTCATAAATGTAAAAGAGTACTGTTATTTATGTTAAAAAATCAAAACAATTTTGACTGATGTAAGAAACGGTGGAAAATTAAATAAATATACAACCATACGAAATTGGCAGTCTATTTCTCCTTTATTTATTTTTATTTTTTATAACAATAAAGGGAATAATGCAGCTTTTATGAAATTTAAGTGAGCTGTTTTGTTGATTTCAAAGATTAATGTGATTATATCAACGTTAATTTTATACTCCGGGTACGGGGTATAATGAGTAATATTTTTCTTAAAGAAATGTAATAAATTATAAGTCCTATTCCTATTAAATACTGAAGCTTATTTAATTCAGCTAAATTAAACTATCACAATACTTTTTTAAAACAAAGACCAGCCTCTTTAGTATTCTTTATTATAAGTTTTAGTCTTAGCCTAGCAAAGTTCAAAATAATTGTTTTATGAAAAATGTAATATTTCCCAGACTGATTCCTGTTATTTTTAGGTACCTATAAATATTTTTGTTATCACAAGTTTAGATTGTACAAATTAAAAGAATTGATATTGACTCCACTCTTCATTTCCAATCCAAGTCTTGGAAAAAAACAAGTAGTTCCCTTTTCTTGCTTCCTACAAACACTTAAATGTTACCTTTATACAGAAAAAAATTATTTACTACATTTTACAATTTATTTATTAATTACTATTATACAGATAAATACTAAAAAAGTAACGCATAACATACTATTCAGTAAACCCATACAACGTTCACGAGTTAATAAGTTATAACCTTCTCTTGTTGTTGAGGTTCAATTGTAACCTATTATCTAGGATTGTAACCTCCCGGCGCAAAACTTTTTCGTGGTATTTAGCTTCTAGTGTATTTGTTTATATTTTAGAATTCGAGTTATGTCAAAAGATCATAAGTAGTTTACAATTTTAACCGCCATCTGCCCGACCAGCGATAGTGGCCTTACACCTCTAGAATACTGGAGTTGGATACCCCTGCAAATAAACAAATTAAACAATAATGGCTTGAAAATGCATAAAATATAAAATTAACAATGTACGTGATAGGATGCGAGGAAGCTATGTGCCATACCAATTGGCAATCTATTTTTTTAGAATTATTATAGTGAAGCTACACAGTTTATGGTTATTTGTTAACTATTTACTTCTACTTATTGGGGAAATAAAGGTTTTAAGCTGTTTGGACACTATTAGTTCACAAGCAGAGTAACTAGTAATAATGTCTTACCAGTTTTAGGATTTGACGTGGTGAACTATCAGTTCCCTAAACTAAAATGTACTTTCTCTCAGTTATAACTCTTTAAATGGAGAGTATTTCAGACATCACAGGTAAAAAATAGGCACTTTTATGCTAAACAAATTAGCTTTATAGTTACTCGATGCTATGCGTTAAATTATTATGTTTAGGCTCAAAAATGGCTGGTAAAGCCTAAACTTTGCCGTCAGTAGGCATGAAGTAGTTTTATACTCCTTTTATAATAAGTATTAACTTTTGACACTCAGATTTGCCAATCTAAATGAAGAAAAAAATAAAGCCACTACCCCTGTGGGAGGGGTAGGGCCAGGGATATTTTTATTTGTCTAGTTGGCTCAACCTTTTAGAATTCAAAATCCAGTGCTCTCATTGGCTCCTCTCCACATTTATTCGATTTTCCCCCCCAGTCAAAAGTTAATACTAATTTTTAAAAGAGTGTATTCTTCTTCTTCTTCGTTCTACCCTACAGACTCCACTTACTATACATAATAGTTACTTAGGTTACAGCTACCATAACTACTAGTTTATTTTAGAACTTTTTTACTGGGGAATAATGAACTAACTCATGTTAGTTCATTCCCTTTTTGTCACAAAAAGTGACTTCACAAGAACACTATAACATATTAAAATAAACAGTTATTTACAAGCAGAAAAAAATACGTGTGGTGTCGCGGGACACCCGGTAGGAACGAAGTTCCTTACATTTTTCATTAAATATAAATTATAAAATCACACTGCTAAGTACGTATACATTGCTAACTACTTATACATGGCGGAGTTAGAAAAGAGACAAAATTAAAAGTAACGAACTGTTTGTACCTATCAGAGTCAAGGCAAAATTAAAAGAAAATCATTATTTGTATATAATTAAAGCAATATATATATAATTAAAGCAAGGGTCTTACTATAAATATATATATTGAATATAAGAAAAAAGTTGATCATGATGAGTTTATAGTGAAAGAGTATGTTTGTTAAAGGAGTTTGGATTGAAATAGGACTGTTTTCTACCTACGCGGCCAATTAATTTAAAATATTATAAAATATATCTCTTCCCTGCTCTACAGCTTCTGCTTGTATCAGGGTGAAATTTTACATGATTATATTTTATTTATTTATAAAACAAAGTGACATTTTTGACATATATAACAAAAATAATCAAAACAAGTCAAGTTAATAACACTTTTTCTTGTCTTTTGAAGCTTACGTTTACGCGAGCGTTGCACGTTAACGCTTGGGCGGATAACGTTTTCCGACGAACTCAGCGTGGGCATTGGTAAAATGAACATGTGTACCAAATTTCATCTAACTCCGTGATCTTTTACTCAAGTTATCGTCATCTGTAGATTTCGTGACGGATTTGGCGTGACGGTGATTTTGTGACGGTTATTCTGTGACGGTGATTTTGGTCGTTTTTTTCGGATTCACTCCCGGGCTCCAGAACGTGCCATAAGGAACTTCGTTCCAAAAATTAAATGAATCTTGATAATTCTCATAATATACGGCTCCCTCGTCAGCAAAGAGGCAAAAAATGTTTAATCTCTTTTCACAGCTCATCCTTATATAATAAAATGTAACACACTGTAAATAAAACAAAAATGAATTGCTGCTTATATTAAAAAGCCCAAATAAATAAAACATTAATCAATTAAGGCATTGAAATAAATCAAAATTATCGTATTTAGCCATCTCTACTTGTAACAAACCATTATACATTTTCCTTCAAGCCTTCTCTGATTTTATCTTGCTCCGAAAAATAAAGTGAATTAGATACGCATAATAACATAATTTATGTGTTTATAACATATATTATATATATATATATATATATATATATATATATATATATATATATATATATATATATATATATATATATTCTGTAAAAACATATTAATCACACCTTGTGGTTGTTTTTGTAGAATAAAATTCATATTAAACTTTCGCACGTGTTAAAAATATTACTTATATAAAACTAATTAACAGGTTATTGACCACTTATTATAAACAAAAAATTTATTTAATTATGAATGATTGGTCTACTAATTGAAAAATACAAGCTTTCGAGCCTTACTTGTCTCTTTATCAGGTGTATTGATAAGAAATAAAAACACAAAAATATTGAGGTGTTAAGTAGTAAGACAAGTTTATAAACAGTGTTGTCAAGTAAGTACTTAAAGAAAAGAAAACTATTCAAAGATTTACAAATCAAGGCTTTCCTTCTGTCCATCCATTTCCTATATATGTGCCTATATTATAACAAAATATGAATGTAGTGGGCAATATAAACGGTTAAGGAAGAAGCAAAGAAATATAATTACAACTTTAATAAACAGGTCAAGTGTGTGCTAGTCAGCACACAGCGAGGGTCCGTAGGCAACCCTGTATAGTTTAAGTAGTACCCCATTGATGGTGTTTTTTAAAATGCTAAAAAGCTTACTTTGAACTATCCTATGGGTCTGATATTCTCAAAACACATAAACAAACAACTGATAAAGTATTTTTTTGCCACTGAACGGGACTACAACCATATAAATACATCGAAAAGACCATAGTTATAAAAAAAAACGTATTTTGTCAATAAAACATAAAATAATATTTCTTTCGAAATTTCCAAAAAGTGGTATCTTTACTTTTGGTCGAAGAATGTTCAGGAATTTTTTCAGATTTTTTGCACTTCAGACTTTGCAGATAGAGGGGGGGGGGGGGGCACGTTTCACACCCACTTCAAACTTGCCTACGCTCGCCCTATCAAAGTTATAACCAAAGAATTATATATTTTTGTAATCAGCTCGACGTACCCTTTCATATGATACCCATCACGGTGTCGAAAAAAAATTAAAAAAGTTTAACCCTTAAGTTTTTTTTACCATTTTTTTGAAAAATATTGTTTTTTCAAGACAAGACACATACATGCCAAATTTCAAAGTGATCGGACGAAATGTGTAGCCGTGAGAGCAGGCGACAGGACGGACGGACAGACACACGCAGGAAAATATAAGGGTTCTTGGTCTTGCCTACCTTGGTTTTGCCCTAAAAAAATTAAGCAAATCAATATAATTTCAACTTTAATAAAATAAACTTAAAATAAAAATAATCATATTAAATCATAATACATATTAAGACACGAGGATTGCACTCAAGGATCTAAGGATAGCACATTTAAAACCTTTTTAACCTTATATATTGCCCGTTACATTCATATTTCATTGTAATATAGATGAACATATAATGGAAAAGGAAGGCAAGAAGAGAGGCTCGATTTGCCAATCTTTGTATAATCATCTTTTCTTTATGTACTCATTTCTCTTCTTAAACTGTTGACAACTTTTCTTACAACTTAAAACCTCATTGTTTTTATTTGTTATTAAATTAACTGAATAAGTAAGACTCGAAAGCTTTTATTTGTAGTGTTTTTATATTAATATACCTAGCCCCCCTCATATTTAAACATATTTTTACTACGTTTTTATTAGCTTGCATTCTTGTTTGTTTGTTTGTTTGTTTGTTTGTCCGGTACAAATCTGACAATCGATTTCTAACTAACTTCCCGAATAGCTAGACATTTGAAACTTTTAGCATAGCTCAGAACACGATGACAATGCATTATTATAATACTTTTAGCCATCTTTCAGTAGAATTTAATTAGTTTTCAGCAAATTTTGCTGTACGGAAAGTTAGTTCGGAAAAAATCCGCAAGTTATTTTATTTGTTTTGCCACATCCAATATTTACGCAATCTTCATTTTGACGGGTCTCAAATTTGTGATAAATAAACATTGAATGACAGCAAAACAGGAAATATCGATTATATTATTTATCGATTATATTATTTCAAATATATCGATGGCAATCTTTAGATTTGGTATTGGGGAGATCCGTTGTACAAAGATTTGTCCTTTTATAGGTTTAAGATCAGCTCTCTAGATGGTTGTCATTTATGTGAAGTAAATTAATTCGGAACTATTTTTTTTTTCACTAACATTATATATTATATAACAATAACAATTATTATATTATCAACATTACATACGATTCAACAGAAAATTTAAAAACGTAGTATATAAAAAGTTCTTTTTATCTTGAAATTATTAGTATATAATAAGTGGTCGATAACCTGTTAATTAGTTTTATAATATGAAGTCATATTTTTAACGAGTGTGAAATTTTAATATGTATTATGTTATTTTTTTTATTTCACAAAAACAATTACAAGGTGTGATAAATGTGTTTCAACAGCATAGCAGAGAGCAATATAATACGCCCCCCCCCCCCATTTTCTCTCCCCCCCCCGTGAAGTGGGGGGACCTAAGCCTTAAAATTTTAATCTAATATTCCTTGTTTTTAAACTCATTATGGTTGATTAAATGGGGAGAATAAGAGGTAGTTTTAAAGCTTTGTTTTTAGACCGAGGGGGTCATATTCGCGTGTTAATTTTTTATTTTGATTTTTTGTCGTGTAAAAGTGGAGGTTTTGTAATAACATAACAGGTTCTAAATGATGTGGTTTTTGCGTTATAGGGAAGTTTTACTTCAAGTTTATAGCACGGAATTGTCGACTTTTATGTGGTAATATTTAAATTTAATTAGCGCACCAGTGTGTTCGAATGAAAAGTTTAATTAGTTCGAACATTAAGAAAACATTTGCGAGAGAGTTGTAAAAATATGATAAAGTTAAATTTGAATTTACTCGCCCTTTTTGTTTAGTACCGAATAAAAACAAAGTGTATATTACGTCATTACAGACAGATGAATATATATATTATTTGAAAGAAGGCGCTTTCTCGTGGGTTGAAAAGGCTCAATGCCTGAGGCACATATTATAATATCCATCTTGGATATTAAGAGCAATCTCAGTACTTCAAAAAGTAAATTAAGTATATATTTATCTTTTTTTAGCCGAACTTAAGGAAAATCAATGTCAATCATAATAATATATTTGTACTTTAATAGCGAAGTATGATTGGGATGATCACTTTAAATTATCTGGCCTGTTATTAACGCAATTTTCTTATTAAACAACTTTAGATTAAAGATAGTCAAGATGAAAATATAAATATCAGAAATATCCTTTTCTAAAAAAATATAAAATAGACTGCCAATTAGTGTGGCACATAGCTTCCTCGCATCCTATCATGTACTAAAACAATTATTGTTATATTGTTTATTTTGTAAAAACTATTAATAGTTTTAGCGATCTTTAACAATTCATAGCGGTGTCGCTGTTGGTTATACTAAAAAATTGTATTTGAAAAAAATGTTTGTCTCATTGAATAGATGAAGATAGATTTTTTCCCCGACCTAAAATTCCAATTTTAAATTTAAAGTTCACGTTTACGCTAGCGTTTCTCGTGAACGCTTGGACGGATAACGTTGTCCAACGAACTCGTCCTGGGCATTGGTAAAATGAACATGTCTACCAAATTTCATCAAAACCGGTTGACATTTACTCAAGTTATCGTCGCACGTTTCATAATTCGCGGACACACAGACCGACAGACTGACAGACAGACACACAGACAGACAGACACGAGACCAAAATTGTTCCCTGATGTCTGAAACGGATTTCTGTCTTGGAATTTTTGAAATCGGAGGCATAAAAGTTTTTCGTTCTCAAAAGTGAACACAATGCTTCCGTTACCTTCGGTAAGCTTGGAAGCAATAAAATATTTTATTCACAGTAAAATTAGTGATAAAAGAAGTCACTCCCCCTCAGCCTCAAATTAAAAAATCTGGAAATCAATTCCCAACAAAAACACACAAATGAAAACTATTACTTCCAATAGAAAAACAATATTTTCTATTTAAATGTACTCTTTTCTACCTAAATGTAGTCTTTTCTATTGGAAGAAACGTGTCAGACCAACCTTATGGAGGTTTTCTATAGTTTACCTCAATTTACTAGGCAAATGCCATGTCGGTAATATCTCTTAAGCAAACCTCACACCAATACCCGAATAAATATCAATTAAAAAAAATAAATAAAAAAAAATAAAAAATCACAGGGAAGCACTTGCGTCCAAGTACTTTTTAGGGTTTTGTAGAAGATTAAGCATGCCCGTTATGTAATTATGATTTTATTCTTTGATCTCAAGGGTCCGGGTTCGATCCCCCGGGGGGTCACAATGTTTTTCATCGGTAATAACGACTAGAAAATTTCATTTTTTTAAACCATTTCCATCGCTTCACCATAAGGTATAACCATGAATTATTTCGAAATTTTAGGATCACCCGTTATATAGTGGTTGGGGAGGGGGGAAATTTTTGGGGGTATATTTTGGCTTATAAAATTAATAAAGAATGAAAAATTTAAAAAAGCAAATATATATTTGAATCCTACTCTTCACCAGCTTTCATATGATACCCAACTCAAAATTTAAAAAAAATAAAATTTTTGGCGCACTACAAATTTTCGCGCCCAAAATTGTCAATTTTTTAAAATTTGGGATGAACTCCCGGAATTTTCATCGCCCTACAATAAGGCATTAGCATGAATTATTTCGAAATTTTAGGACCAGCCGAAGTATAGTGGTTGGGGGGGGGGGGAATTTTTTTTTGGGTATATTTTGATTTTTTTTACCCAATAAGGAATGCAAAATTTACAAAAGCTTATATATATTTGCGTCCTACTGTGCAGCAGCTTTCATTTGATACCCCACTTAAAAATTAAAAAAAATATAAATTTTTGAGTCTACAACATTTTTGCGAATTGCGCATGCTCATATATAATTTTGAACTTCTGTATATTTTTCCTGTTGTTGGGTCAAAAAGTTACACCAGTATTTCAAATTTCAGCTCTTTAGCTTAAACGGTTCGGGCCCTATGAACCAAAGAGCGACGGACAGACGGACACATCACCCTCGGCATAAGGGTTTTGAGAAGAATCTACAAAACCCTAAAAACACACACGATGCAATAGATATAGCTTTCTTAAATTAGTTTTTACCTGTCACCGTAGCGATGCAAATTGTTTTGTTTATGTTGTCATTGTATTAATATAGTGTCAGTGGTAAATATACGAGTTAAAAGGAAGAAAATTCTGTCCTTATTCCATAGTTATAAGGGATACAGGACAAGTTGGTAGTAGAGGATATGGCAATCTGGAACGCAGGGCTTCAAATTGACGGTATAAGTGGAAAAGATCCAGAGAAAAAAGAAAACAAATTTTACTACCACCAAAAATTCATTTTTCAAAGTTATTAGTTTTAAAAGTTCATGAAAAAAATTGTCATATTGGGCTTTCCCACACGTTAGCTGAATTAAGAAAAACAATTTGGATTCCAAGGGGAAGGGCTTTCATTAGCAGTGTAATTATAAATGTATATTATGCAAAAGGTAAGATGGGGGACCATATAAAATGCCAATATTCCCAGCATTACCAGATTACCGAGTTTCTAAGAATATAGCATTTTCGAAAGTTTGATTAGACTATTTTGGACCACTGTCTTTTAATTTTTTCGAAAAAAGCAACAAATGTTGGGTTTGTTTATTTAAGTGTTTAACGACAAGGGCAATCCATCTGGAGATAGTATATGGCATGACTGCGGACGAATTTCTTCACTGTTTACGTAGATTCGTAGCTAGAAGGGGAAAACCTACGCTCATACTCTCAGATAACGCAAAACAGTTTCATTTGACTAGCTCAATAGTGACAGACAAAGGGGAAATTCAAACATTTTTTACAGATGAGAACACAGAAAGGTATTGTGCAGACAATAACATAGACTGGACATTTGCGACAGAACTTGCTCCGTGGACAGGAGGAGCTTACGAGAGAATGGTAGGACTCACGAAGCGAGCGCTGAAAAAATCAATTGGGAAAACTCAACTTACCCTGAGCCAGCTTAACAATATAATGACAGAAGTAGAAGCTGTAGTCAACTCTCGACCATTGATATACGTAGGCCCAGAAATAGAGGATGAAGTGATTACACCCGCAGACTTTCTAGGGATCAAGGCTGCGACCCTGGAAGGACATAAAGACAGAAACAAAGAAAAAACTGTTAGAAGCTTGGAGAAAAGGGCAGAGCATACCCAATCGTTTCTGGGAAATATGGAAATATCAATATCTAGCTGGACTAAGGGAAAGGAGCAAAGTAGTAGCTCACAATCAGGGCAGAGTTGTAGAAGTAAGGAAACCGGAAATAGGAGACGTTGTGTTAATTAGTGACAGGTCTCCAAGACTAACTTGGAAAGTTGGTAAAATACAAGATCTAATACTGAGCCGAGACAACGAGATAAGATCAGCATTGGTAAGAGTAGGCAATTCCAACAAGCCACTTAGAAGATCAATTGAGCTGTTATATCCAATCGATGTCGAACGGCAAGATCAAGAGGACCAGCTCAACACAGAAAGCGGGGAGGATCGCCGAGGCGAAATTTAGACCACAAATCCCCACTAAGAGGCGCTGGAGTGTCGCCATAGCGATGCAATTTGTTTTGTTTATGTTGTCATTGAATTAATATAGTGTCAGTGGTAAATATACGAGTTAAAAGGAAGAAAATTCTGTCCTTATTCCATAGTTATAAGAGGGATACAGGACAATACCATTTTAAAGTTACGCTATTCAATTTCACTGAGAAGTAGGAAACATGATAACTGGAAAATGTAAGATAATATTATTAAATACTTAGATAATATTATTACCTTTTACCTTGATTAAAGATAGAGAAATGTAACATCTACATTGTTACATTATTTTGTAGCACGTGATTGGTAGTAACACAGTTCTTACTAACAGTGTCTTTTGGTAACTACCACGTGATTCGTGGTAACTGTTGACATAACTTTGTCAACTCTACACAAGTGGATGAAATCACTTTATATTTATATTATTATTTATTAATCAATGTTAATGTTCATATCACTCTTAAATGCATTCTGTTATATTTCAATATACCTAATACAATATTCAATAGGTTATGGGCCCAGCACGCTTCCACTGCGCAAGAAAGAATTAATTCTCAGCCAAACTCAGTATACTAAAAACTAAAAATAGTCCTAACAATCCTCCTGTATTCGCAATGAAGTAAGAGAATGTAAATAATACTTCTCTACCATCTAGATTGAATTGCATCTTATCGAAGTAAATCTGTAACGATGCGATGTTCTCTCTGAAATAAGTCTCATTTGAATTCCTTTTTGTTTTATGGGAGTAAAGCTTTCTCATTAACTTTGTCCTATTGGCCAAATCTTCACTAAGTAACAAAACATTACTCACTGTCACATTGTACTTATTGTCGTTACAACTTGGTATACAATGGCAGTGCTGTAACTGCTTCTTTTTTTCCTTCTCAAATTTTCTGCTAATATTTATTTCGCTATCTTTAAATGTGTATTTTAATTTCCTTTTCTCTTCAAACATTTGTTCTTGTGTAGCCTTAACACAGCGTAAAGTCTTTTCCCGATAGATACCCATTTCTTCTGAAGAGTCGATAGTTTTCAGTTATATATATAGCTATAGTTTATGCTATATATATAATAGGTTATGCGGCCCAGGTCAACGCAGTATTAATGCAATAATACAACTAACGAGAAGCTTTAAAATTTGAAGATCAGATTTTTAAAAGTGTCAAATCAAGTGTTTTTAAAACAGTCAAAATACATCAAACGAGAATATACGCCCAACCTGGTGTAGAGAAGAAGAATATCAACTTTGCACAGCAGAAGTAATGGAAGAACCAAAAACTTACGAGCAAGCTGTATCTTCTCAAGAGAAAGAAACATGGTTTGCTGTCATGAAAGAAGAAATGCCACCGCCGGGACTGAAAACTATCGACTCTTCAGAAGAAATGGGTATCTATCGGGAAAAGACTTTACGCTGTGTTAAGGCTACACAAGAACAAATGTTTGAAGAGAAAAGGAAATTAAAATACACATTTAAAGATAGCGAAATAAATATTAGCAGAAAATTTGAGAAGGAAAAAAAGAAGCAGTTACAGCACTGCCATTGTATACCAAGTTGTAACGACAATAAGTACAATGTGACAGTGAGTAATGTTTTGTTACTTAGTGAAGATTTGGCCAATAGGACAAAGTTAATGAGAAAGCTTTACTCCCATAAAACAAAAAGGAATTCAAATGAGACTTATTTCAGAGAGAACATCGCATCGTTACAGATTTACTTCGATAAGATGCAATTCAATCTAGATGGTAGAGAAGTATTATTTACATTCTCTTACTTCATTGCGAATACAGGAGGATTGTTAGGACTATTTTTAGTTTTTAGTATACTGAGTTTGGCTGAGATTGTTTACTTTATGCTACTGAAAGTTTTCTGTAATATAAAGTATGATTCGACAATAATATCAACACAAGAGCTACTTCCGATAAGACATACTAGTAACTTGGAACTAACCAAACAAATTGCAAGGCAACAAAACAACTCAGAAAACCATCTTGCGAACATCTTCATCAAACCTCTCACTAAAGACAAGTTTGAACGAAACAGGTCAGCCCTCTCCATTGTACAAGAGTAGACAAAGAGTGGGAGTGTTGACATAACTTTGTCAACTCTACACAAGTGGATGAAATCACTTTATATTTATATTATTATTTATTAATCAATGTTAATGTTCATATCACTCTTAAATGCATTCTGTTATATTTCAATATACCTAATACAATATTCAATAGTAACATAGTTCTTACTAACGGTGTCCTTTGATAACTACAACGTGATTGGTAGCAACATAGTTCTTACTAACAGAGTTCTTTGGTAACAACCACGGATTGGTAGTAACATAGTTTAAACAAAAAGCGGGTATATTTTCGGTATATCTTTATGTTCTCATTCATTTTTCAATTATTTTAGTTTCTGATCTACTCTACATATTCATTCACACGGTCTTGAGCCTTAAATAATACTCTAAATTCAAAGTTTAACATGATGAGCACCAAACTCTATTCAAAAATAAACTCTATGTAACTTCGTTTCAAACAATGAACGAGTTACACATAACACATAACACAAAACTTTGACTTAACTATAACGATAAGAACCAAAACAGGATTTCAGGCACAAAGGAACTCTCAGACACAAAATGAAAACAACATACATGATACAGTCAACAATGAACAACTCGGTACGTCTTATACTTTCATGTTGTTACTTGTTAATCAATGCTTTTCTAACAAGAAAGTAATATTTATACAACTATTGTTCAACTTTCTCATATACGTACAATTTATATGTATATAAAGAAAAAATATTGATAAGGATATGCTATATATCTATTTTGATATTTTTATGGATTCAACTGTTGTAGGTTAAAAAAAAGGTTTTTAAGTAATCTGTCTATCGTTTGAGCAGACGACGACGCGTTGAATCTAAAGTACTATATCGATTTCGATTAAATCTGGCTTACAGGTTCAGAAAAATAGGTCAGCGAAGCTGTTTTTTTTATTGGGGGCTTTGTCAACCGCCATAATTGTCATTATTGGGCAGAGTTTGACCCTATAGTCACTGCTGAGAAAGTGCAAAACTGTCCCAAGGTCACAGTTTTGTGTGGTATGACATCAAGCCAAGTTATTGGCTCATTGCTTTTGAGAGAATCAATGAATGGAGCGCGCTACCACGAGATGCTCGAAAAGAAAGTTCGGCCAGCTTTGTTAACTTTTCATAACTTTGAAAATATTATATTTATGCAAGATGGAGCTCCAACACACTTCGCATTGAATGTTCGACAGTGGCTGGATAACTGCATCCCAGGGCATTGGTCAGAACGTGGTGGACCACACGAATGGTCTGCTTGTAACCCAGACCTTACGCCTTGGGATTTTTTCCTCTGAGGTTGGGCAAAGGAATAAGTCTATTGCTCAAAACCTCGGACTTTTGATGAACTGAAAATAAGAATTCAGCAAGTGATAACAAATGTACCTCAAAACTTTCAGCAAAAGTCCATAACAGATATTCTAAAAAGTTTGCAAAAACTGGTAGAAAAAAACGCTTATATTGAATTCTGATTTTATTTTCTGAAAACTCACATTGTAGTTATTTATTAGTTTGGCTAATAAATAACAAAATAAAAAACTTACAACCAAAACGGAGGGAGTTTCTTTTCAACCACCATTCTATACATTTTGGCACATACCCAATGAAAACACATCTATACATAACCAATTTTAAACAAAATATTGATACAACTTTGGTAATTTACAGAAACTTCGATCTAATGTAATCTCTGTGTACACAGTACTGATGAAAACAAAATATACACACATAGTGTCAACTCAAACATTACCTGAATAAATCTTTAGATAGTGGGGTTAATTAATCTCAACTCCATAGTGTGCACACAACCACTCAGAAATACATCTACATACAACTAGTGTTAAGTAAACCTAAAAACTGGAAATAAAAAAAAAAAACAGATTTAACAAGTAAATACTTTCTTTCTCTCCCATTTAAAGTCAAGAGGAAAAAAAATTGAGAAGATAAACAGCGGATAAAAAAAAAAGAATGGAGTAGGAGTTTTATAAGGCCCACCCCCCCGGGGGGGGGGGGGCTCTTATACAAGGAAAACAGTCAAGTTTAGACTAGGTAACTTTTAGGACCTTCGAAAACTTGGAGGGGGTGCCAAAAAAGTTTAAAAGTCTTGGATAAGCATGAAGTTACCCCCCAAACTTGGTAAATTTCGAATGGAAATTTTCTTTCCAGAAACTGTTAAAATGAAATTGTAGTTTTTGTTTTTAGGGATGGGGATGAAGTGCATCATCTTCGGCTACAAAAATCAACCTTTTTCACTATATCTGGATCTGACGTTTCAAGAAAACTTTCTATAATTCAATGAAATGATGTGACTAAACAAAAGCCAAAACATTTTTTAATATTTTTTAATATCTAATGACACAAAAAATTGCTTGAATACATTTTTAATGGGGTTAAAATATATTTTTCCGTTTTTTTAAAATCTAAAAAATGCCATCTTATATTTTTTTTATGGGGTCTAATTTTTATTTTTAAATCTAACAAAAAAGAAAGTAAAAAATTACATCTTATTTTTAAGTACGATGTTAAATTATGTTATTATTGTAAATTTAATCAAAATTTACCACCTGTACTGATTGAGACAAATTTTATAAGTGTAGTCTATACATCCGTACTGAATATTATTCTATATTATATTTCGATATTTCCCCCTCTGTATCTCTTCGCCTATTGATCCTAGGAAAATAATGAATAAGACCTTTTTTGTAGAGAATTTTATATAAAATAATTTTGGACTCTACCTTGTTTTAGCCTGAGACTTTAGTATTTGAGTTATTCACAAAAAACGAAAAAGTAGGACCTTTACGGCCCTCCCCCCACTTTGCCAAGCCTCCCACCCATGTGAACTTTTAGTATGTTGTTCAAGATACCTCTCCCTACATATATACCAAATTTCGCTACTGTAGGACTTTTTTCCCCTTTTCTTCCTTCGTTGCCTGGACTAAAATATAAACAAATTATTTTATAAATCAAAATGATTAAACTATAATATTATAATGTTATATGATAAAAATTATAATATTGACAACATAATAACAATAAAATTTTGCATCAAAATATTCAGTAACATTTTTCCTGATTTTACTGCCTAAGCAGTAAAATTACTTTTTGCAGCCCGAAATCAGTTCAATAATGCTTCATTTTGCTGCCTCAAGTAGATAAAATTGTTTTCATAAAACACAGAGGTTTTTGATTAAGCGTTACTTAATCAAGTCAATACACATGTTAACATTTAATTCAATGCCACGATACTAATTATAATTAACGTTTTCGGTCGGAGCGGAATTTTAAATTTAAGATTCTTTGAATATTGATTTACTCTTAATTTTGGATTTAATGAAAGGACTGTAGTTTATGGTTAAAATATAATTAAAAAATAAATCAGTCAAAGTAATTCCTTTTAAAGGGGAAAAGATTAATTGAGCAGTTTTCAATTAAAATTAAATTAAAAAAGTTAAAGCTCAATTAATATTTGTGGTCGTATGTAAAAAAAAAATTAAATTTACAATTTTTCAAGCAAGATAGTATGAAGGTTATAAAATAAAAAAATAAGTAAAAAAAAAGGAATTAAAGTCTGATAAAAAAAGCAATTTTCAACAATTCCAATTTTCTTTTTTTGTTTTTCACGAAGTGGAATGAACGGATCGAGAAATTTATTCCGTATTTAGTAGGCAATTTAGTCGACAGCAATTCCCGTTATAAACAAGAGGTCGGGAAAGTAAAAAAGCCCACATAAGGGATTTGAAAACCAATGTAAAAAGTCATATTATATTTACTCGTGGCAAAATCTCTCTCTCAAGTTTTAGGCTTTGCTAAAAAACAAGAGAATAAAGCTTGCCAAAGCGTTGGAAGCTAAACGAAAAGGAGAATAAGGGATGGAGCGAAGAGAGAGGACATGTTTTCCTACGTGACCGACATGTTGAAACATGTCGGGTGTTTACGCTCTATATAACTTGTAACATGTTCCCACCCCCTCATACTCTTTCTTTAGTAAGGCATTATCCGTTTCAACAGAAAATATTACGTTCCACACGGTACAAATAAATTTGATCAGAAACTAATGTGCGAAAGAAAAAAAAAATCTAGTCTTTAAGATTTATTTATCATTTTTATTTTTGACAATACTAAGCGATCTTTACGTATAATAAGGTAAGCTAAATAACTAACTAATAAATAAATAACTAAATTAAAATACTATTATACTAAAGTCATTGTAATAGTAGTCATAAATAATTATTTATTGAGAGTTTCATACACATAAAATTCTTTTTTCCGTGGTAGGCTGTGAAATAGTAACTTTAGAGCCTAAAAAACATAGCTAAAATCCATTTTTTCATTACGTGGACTTAAAAAATCTTTTCATTACTCCTAGCTGTAAAGAAAAAATCTTTTACGTCCTAGGCACTAAAAGATTTTTTCTTTACGGCGGGTAGTTGTCAAAACTTCCGTTAGTAGTGCTGTAGTCTTTGTAGAAATGCTTCTAGTACGATTAAAATCCGCTAGATGTCAATGCGTTTTATTTATCTTTTCTTATAGTGTAACCTCTTTTTAAGGTTTCTTTTTTTAAGTCTTAAGTATGTACTAATATTTGTTATTATTATATATTGATTAGTGATTAATATTTAATGTTTTTTCATTGTCTGCTTCCTCGGAAAAAATAGCATATGCTACGCGACTGTGAAGTGTTTTTTCTTTACCTGGGCAATATTTACTGTCGAGCGAAGCGAGATATTGCCGTGGTAAAGGAAAAATTCACTTCACAACCTAGTATACGTACATAATAATGTCAATGTATACATACATTTATACTTTTCCTCACCTTTACCGAAGGTAAATAGAAAAAGTATTGTCTTCTCCAAAAAAAAACAAAAAAAATAACGAAATTTCAAGGGAATTATCAATTTTGGGTGTTTTTAAGATCAATTGAGTGGTTTTTAGCCGTCTGTCTGTCACACATAACTCTCACAGTTTTTAAGCTAGAGAGTTTAAACTTACTACAAAAATAAGTCCTTACTTTTACTTAATTGTGGCGCCCGGAAATCCTATCTCAACATTGGATTATTTTTCATCATACATTTGAGACGTCATATAACCATTTTTCTGAGTCAGCAAAAAGTCTTAAAATATTTTTCCGATTCCGCTAAAATTTGCAGCAATTATACCTCTTTAAAAGAGAAACTTTCACACTGAATTTCGTTTTGATATCTGCCGCCATTTTGAAAATATCGACTTTTGAACAGGAAAAACTTTAACACTATCAATAATTTCAGAACTATTTCGCCAATATCAAATAATTAAGTATCGATAGAAAATATTTAACATAAAGAACAATATGCAACAAACCCCATCAAAATAATATTAAATAGTTCAAAAGCTATAAGTGTGTCAACCATATCTAAATTATCCCCCCACTAATATATCATTTCATATTTTAGTGTTTAATTTTTATAATTATCTCTTAAGTTCATAGTAGATAATAAGTTTGAAGTAATAGTAATTTATTATTTTTGTTTTTTTTATAAATATAAGTAAAATTAAAACTTGAAAAAGAAATTATCTGGTAAAATATTAAAACATTAAACAAAGACGTATTATCTAAAAAGAAAAAAATAATAAAATAAAGAAATAAGGAAAAGAACTTCAAATGGAAATCTGGCTCAAAACTACTTTCCTTAAGAACTGCATGAAAATCATTTTAATATTTCTTTTTATTCTTCTTGTTAATGGTAATTGTTATTTTGAAGCGAGTTAAGCTTTATTTTCACATATTAAATCTCTTCTCCGGCGTTGGTTCATTAATCTTTATTTCTGCAAGCAGAGTTTTCATTGTTTTATTCTTACTTATTTCCAATGTTGTTCAACCAATTTATAAAAGTTTTACTTTTATAAATTGGTTCTTTTTTTTCTTGAAATAAGTTTATCCATTAAAAATGTCTTGAACTTGAACATTATCTTCTACATACATTATTTCATTTAAAAAAAAAGAAAAAAAAAAAAAAGTCTAAGTACTTTTTCCATCTTTTAATGACACTTAGTCTCTTCTAATTTTTTAATTAAAAAATTTCGTAAAATTATTATGTTCTATATTGTTGTAGTTTTCAATCTTACCAAAAGTAACGAAAATATGTCTGCGATAAATGAAATAGACTACCAATTAGTGTGGCACATAGCTTCCTCGCATCCTATAATGTACTTTATTGTTATATTAACATTATTGTTATATTGCTTTATTGTTATATTGTTTATTGTGTAAAAACTATTAACAGTTTTAGCGATCTTTTACACTTCATAGCGGTGTCGCTGTTGGTTTTACTAAAAAATGGTATCTGTTAAAAATGTTTGTCTCATTGAATAGATGAAGTATGATTTTTTCCCCGACCTAAAATTCAAATTTCAAATTTGAACTTCATGTCTAGGCGAGCGTTGCGCGTGAACGCTTGGACGGATATCTTTGACCAACGAACTCGTCTTGGGAATTGGTAAAATGAACATGTCTACCAAATTTCATAAAAAATCAGTCGACATTTACTCAAGTTATCGTCACACTTTTCAGAATTCAATTACCGTACTTTATCTAAGATTGTAGGATTTAAATAATAAGTACAGAAAAAAATAAACTTCCTGTATGCAAGTTCGTATTTATCTTTTGATAAAGATGACATTAATGAATTAGCCGTTGTATTTTGTGCCGAATTAATTATTTCGGTAGGCATATTATTCTCCTTATATTCCTTAAAATCATAGTCCACAGGCCACCATAAGAAGTGAGTCGCTGATTGATAAAGTTTTCTTACCTTATGGAATCGCTTATTTATGCCGTGTCCACCGATGAATTGGGTATATGGCAACTGGGCGCTGGGCCATTTCTTTTTTGTTGACTTGCCAAACTTGCCCTTCTGCAGGAACATTGAAAAGAGATAGATAAAGTTTTGATTTTCATAGGATCGTTTAATTAAATTATTTAAAAAACAGTGGTACACGTGGCCACCGATAAGAGTGGGCCGTTTGGGGTGGCCACCGCCCCAAACATATCGCTCTGTGAGGATGTTGAAAAGAAAACGGCCCACCGTATTGGTGGCCACGTGTACCACTGTTTTTGAAATAATTTAATTAAACGATCCTATGAAAATCAAAACTTTATCTATCTCTTTTCAATGTTCTCGCAGAAGGGCAAGTTTGGCATGTCAACAAAAAAGAAATGGCCCAGCGCCCAGTTGCCATATACCCAATTCATCGGTGGACACGGCATAAATAAGCGATTCCATAAGGTAAGAAAACTTTATCAATCAGCGACTCACTTCTTATGGTGGCCTGGGGACTATCACACATTGATTTTCACAAAAAAAACTCAATATAAACAGTTACTTTTATTAAACACACAGCAGATTAATTTTGTTAAATGTAAACAAACTCGCTAATCGTGCGTAAAGGTGAAGAATTCTTCTTTTTTACCACCCTAGGGCAATAAAAAAGAGGAATTCTTCAGAATTATGAGACGCGCATGCGCAATGAATAAGTACGTAAAGAATCACTTTCTACGCATCTAAACAATCGTAGATTAGTACATTACGCGTCGAGTGCGGAAAGTAGCATTTTGTATGCGAGTGTGGAGTTTGCACCCGAGCGACAGCGAGGGTAGTAAAACCACACGAGCAATGTAAAATGCCGTTTTCGCACGAGTTCCGTACCGTACTTTATCTACGATTGTTAGATTTAAATAATAAATACAGAAAAAAATAAACTTGCTGTATGTAAGTTCGTCTCTCTCTCTTGATAAATATGGCATTAATTCTTGAGTTTGCCGAATTAATAATTTCTGAAGGAGTATTATTCTTTACATTTTCGTCAAAGTCACTTAATTCACTCATTGTTTTTCACTAAAAACTCGATATAAACAGTTACTTTAATAAAAGAGCAGCAAATTAGTTTTGTTAAATTTAAACAAACTCGCTAATCGTGGGTAAAGCAGAAGAATTCCTCTTCTTTACCGCGCTAGCGTGGTAAAGAAGAGGAATTCTTCAGAACTATGAGACGCGCATGCGCAATGAATACAAGTACGTAAATAATCACTTTCTACGCATCTAAACAGAGATATAATGTTTATATTTCGTATCAATCTTAGATAAAAAGTCCAGTCATGCACCATGACTTAATGAGCGAATTTTCAAAGAAATCTGCGTATTATTGGATATGATAATCGGTGAAAAAATAAAAATAAATTGGTACACAGGGGTACGGGGTACAAAAGTCAAAATAGTATTTACCCTTCAAGATGCATGTCGTTGGAAAGCTCTTTAAGAGTACAATAATTGTTGTTATGTACACTTTTATCATATTTTCATATAAAAGGGGGGTAAAATAGTAAAAACACGTTTTTATGCTATTTTTGACCATTAATTGTAAAAATTTGACCCCTAAATCAACTCCAAAAATTCTGGCCAACGAACTCATCCTTTCTTTTGATATTATTGACATTTTAAAATTTGTTTGAAATTTTTAAGTGCATCCTAAGGGGAGATATCGTCTGGAGTGACACATATATACATATATACATACATACATAAAAAAAAGTGTTAAATTTTAGGAATCGATTCAGAATGGTCTAAAACGGATTTCCATGGAAAAAATTTTCAAAAATTCGCATTACAAAAATTTTGAAGCCATTGCAATAGCGTAATTTTCTTTGAAAATTCGCTAAAAGATTTTTAAGTCCACGTAATGAAAAAATGGATTTCAGCTATGTGTTTTAGGCTTTAAAGTTACTATTTCACAGCCTACCACGGAAAAACTATGTTTAACTAAAAGTAAATACTCACTGAATATAAAAAAAAGTCCACTTTAACGATGATAATGCTCAACCACCCAATATAAAATTTATAAACTTTCTTAGTCAAAGTAAAATTTGTTTTCAAATAAGTTTTATACCAACTTTAGACCAGACACGTCTATGTACAAAAGATACAAATGGCGAAAAACTTAAGAAAAAGAGTTGTTTACAAGTGGCCATAGAATCAGAGAACACAAACAAAAAAAGACAATTTAAGTGATCAAATAAATTAATATAACAAATAAAAATAAAGTTAATATAACAAATGATCCATGAAAGAGGATCATAACTATCTATCAATATTAATTTAAGCTTCTGTGATAGAGAAAAAACACATTCACGTCTAGAATAACAACTAAATCATTTTGAACATTTTAACTTGTTTTTCTTCAGTTAATTATCTACCTCTCTATCCTAACGAATTTAGTTTTTTTTTCTAGAGTTCAAAAAGTTTGTATAATGAATAGAGTTTTTAAAAGTTTTGTTAAAGCTTTCTTGTGTAAATCAACATAATAAAGTTCTTAATACATTAAATCAAACAATTTCCAAGGTATTTTGACAGACTAAATACATTATAATAGCCAAAAAAATTACCTTTTAGTAATTTTTAAAGATAGAATATTACATAGCAATGTGCTTGCAACGGATCATTATCACATTTTGAACCAACAATATTTTCTACACAAAGTACCGGTGTGGAAATCCCACACATGACTTCCATGAAATGTTGTGGTGTCAATACGTGAGCAAGAGAGAACTCAGTGTAAACTACATCGTACAAACAGCTAATATCGATTATAGTTTTGCAGTTACTTTTAAATTTCGATTCTTCTTTATAAGTACTACAAATAATTACAATAATAAATACTCGTTTTAAAGGGCATTAATGTGCGGTTTAAGCACCCCAATCAGAAATTAAATCGGTCAATTATTGCACACGATATTAGAGCTCAAAGTCGAAAATTTAACAAAAAACTGAAAAACATGTCTCTATTTAAGGTAGAAGGGATGGTCCTACGACAAAAAGTCATAGGACCAAAGTTGTAGATCTTTTAAAATCAGTTACCGCTGGTGTTATCCGCTTTTCGATACGACTTTAAGTTTAGCCGCAATTTGGTTCCGAAAAAACCTTTAAAAAAACACTAAAATACCAATATCTCCCAAACCGCTTGTCCGATTTTGCTCAAAAAGTATAGGTACAATCTACCATATAGGTCACATATATACCCCAAAGGAAATTGAAATCAAATAAAGCCTACTAAAGTTATCATCGACAGACTGATTTCGTGCTTAAGTGACTGTAGCTCCGAAACGTCGTAAGCTACGATGTTCGGGTTTGCGCCATCAGTTTTTCCGTCCAAAGTTCTAAAAAATGCCGAAAACCGCATCTCAATACGATGTCTTGAAGCGGTGTTATAAAGGTTTTAAGTTCCGAACGAACGTACGTACGTACGTACGTACGTACGTACGTACATACATACGTACGCACAGACATACATGTATATGAAACGGATTTCAATGATACCCCCGGGTCCGTAAGACCCCTCCTTCACAGAGATCTCGGAATCACGTTTTGGAGGGTATCACCATACTTCCATTTTCATGGAAGTAAAAAAGCACTCCAGGTAAAAAGCTCTAATCTGCTAAAAAGTAGCAAGATATTTTGTAGTCGATAAAAAACATTTAATTTTGATCAAGTCGTCTGCTTTAATGCATTTTCTGACATTTATAATTTGGACAATTGTCGTTTAGTTCCAAAAGGAGTCAAATTGTGGGTTTGTAACTCAAGTATCTATAAGTTTTGTATCCCTAACGAGTTCTTGAGATAACGTCAAAAAACAAAACATTTGAAATATGTGAAAAATATAGGGTATACAAAACCGTATCACTCTATCACGGGTTTGAAGTTTAAAAGGTTAAAAATTGTTTAACAGAAATGCGCCAAAATGGGTGAAAATTTTAGAAATAAATCAATTAAATACTTGAATTAACTAATGATATAATCGCGAAAGAAAAAAAAAGAAAAAATAGACTACCAATTGGTGTGGCAAATGGCTTCCTCGCATCCTATCACGTACTTTATTGATTTTATTTGTTAAGAAGCCATTATCCGTCAAAATTGTTTAGATTTTTTACAAGAATTAAAGTATCAATTTAGCAAAAGTTAATGAGCGCAGACAGCTCAAATTAATCTGGGGCTATCTGCGGGTTACTTTCTACAAACTATAAAAGCAGGGCTTGTAGCAGATTTTCCTCAAAAATAAGTGACTTAAGTGACTATTTTTTTCAAAATAAGTGACTTTTAAGTGACATGTTTTCCCCAAATAAGTGACTTTAATTGACTTAATTTTAAGTAAAAAAATATTATTTTAGTTACTTCTTGTTGTTTAGCACTGTTAAAATAATGCAATTATAAAAATTTTAAAACGGTTTTTTGTTAATTTGATTTTGTGTACCGTAACTGTACGAAAAAAATAAAATAAAATAATCAGGGGGTACCTCGGAACTTTTCCTCATTTCGGAGGCCACTTCCAATGCCACGTGGACGGATGGCCACGTCCAATACGCAGCATTGGACGTGTATACAGTACTTGGATGGGTGACCATTTCGAACTGATTTTATCATCATTCTTAAAAAAAAAAACTTTTTGGTGGGCTTGTTTGTCATACAGAGAGGTACATTCGTGCCAAATTTCAACTCAATCAGGACCATTTTCGATTTATTACGATTTTTAAAAATTTTTGCTGACTCAGCAAACTGCGTTCAAGATGGTGGAAAAAGTTGATTTTCCGGGCGGCACCACTATAGATAAAGACTGATTTTCTGCCAAGTTTCAACTCTCTAGGTTAAATACCTTGGGCGCTACGATGATAACATACACACTCACATACATACATACATACAAACACACACACAAAATACATACAGACGTCATGCTGAAAACCACTCAGGAGGTCTTAAAACACCCAAAACGGATAATTCCGTTGAAACCTCAAAAAAAAAATTTTGGTGAAAACAATATTTTTCCTACAATAGGTTATGAGGAAAAGTAATAGCAATTAGGAGGGAGTTCAGAATAAAATTTATTTTCGTCTTTATATTATGTTTTTTATCCATCTTCTAAATATTGACGATAAAACAACACACGCCAGCTGAGTCTAGTGCAACTGTTACAAACTTTATCATTCATCACAGTTCAAAGTTGGCCTAATATAAAATTTATAGTTTAAAGTCTTGAGCTTACAAAATCCCCTTTGAAAAACAGTTAAAATATATGTTTTGTATTTAAAAAACTACAAAAAATAAAAAAATTATCCTTGTAAGCCCAAATAAGTGACTTTCAGTGACTTTTTTTAAAATAAGTGACAAAAAAGTGACTCTCGTCAAAATAAGTGACTTTAAGTGACTTTCAGTGACTCACTACAAGCCCTGTATAAAAGCTTCATACAAATCAGACAAGTATACTTTTGAAGCTATAGGTGTAAATAAATGTATGTTGGTGCGCATGTGAAAGAGAAAAAAATGAGCAGAGAACGTTGAAACTTATATGGGACCAACAATAGGCTAATCATGAACTACCATCTAAATTAAAATCGGACTTACAGTTTTTAAGATATGTTGGTTCGAAAAAATTAAGCGACAGACCGACAGTCCGACACGGAACCAAAATATTTTTCCAAGAAACCGGAATAAGAATTTTTAAAATCTGAGCCATAAAATATTTTCGTTCTTCATAACGATCACATAGCTTCAATTACTTTCGGTAAGCTCGGAAGCAATGTTATAATAGCAATGGACAAAACACTTTAGCTGCCAAAAAACCAATGCTAAATAGCAAATGTTTGACAACGAAAAAGTTAAGAAACAGCTTTGCCTGTAATAGTATAAAATAAAGTACTGGGAAATGAAACAAGAACAAGGTTAGAAAGTTAGACTAGAAGTAGATTTATAGCTTTATTTCCTGACCAGGTTTAACAGATAAAAGAAACTTAATAGAGCACTGCAGCTACTAGTTAATTAGTTAAGACAAAAACAATATGGTAGCAGAGTAAGTTGCAAGACCCGCCCAACTATAGGCAAGTACGCTTTAATCTCCCTTCTTAATTTTATTTAAAGTGTATTGTTAGTTCTTGGTAAATCTACTAAAAATAATCTTATTTTGGGTTAGCTAAATGTTTTGTCTTTACCACTTTAATGTGATAATGGCAATGTTGTTTCATACTAATTTAGTTAAATATAAAATTAAAAGGGGGGACGGTTGTAACGGTTGGTAATCTGGGTGAATTTTCTATCAACAATTTTTGGTTTAAATTGTGTGGAAAAGTGTACAGGTTGACCACTTATGATTTTGCTATAGGTAGTTCATTATTATTTTGATTTCGTGGGTTTGAAGAAATCCCAATCACTTGTTTCTTTTTTCTTACCATTTTAAGTTTTTTTATAAGTTTATTTTCTCTAAGCTTTAATAATTTTTATTAATTAGACAGTATAGGTTCTTTTTTCGTAGTCTGACGACGCCATGCTGGCTTTGACCCAGGCAGAGGCTTTTGGGACGGCGTGGTGGCCGGCGGCTTTGGCCGTGAGGCCGAACCTCTAAAAGGCTAACATGTTTAATGTTCAGAAATGGTTTCATTAAGTTCGTAATGTTTTACTAGTATAGTTCTCCCCAACTGTTTATTTTCAAGTTTAGTACCACTCCAGAACCCTTCATGTGAAGGGTGGTTAGTCTGGGGCCGAAGTGGCACATCGAACAACCTCACCATCAAACCATCTTACCTCTAATTATTTTTACCAGCCAATTAATTTATTTTTCTTATTGTATGTAATAAAATAATAATGTGATCTGATGGGGTTGGTTCTTCTCCCCTTTTACAATAAGAACCTGGCGCCAATTTTTAATAAATCATACATTTCTTTTTATGTTAATTTTTTTTTTAATAGTAAGTTAAACCCACCCCAACTACCAACTGAGCTGGGCATAATCATATTAATGTGCTTGTCACACGGTGTAGCCGAGGGGTTAGCGCACTCGACTCTGAAACCAAGGTCTAAACCCCTGCTGTGAGTTCGAATCCCAGCGAGGTGAGACATGTTAAACACTGATAATCTCATTGATTAGATGAGTAAAGTGGCCGGATAACCCCCGCCCTGTAATGACCTAAGAGCTGTTGAACGATACTAGAACTACAAAAAAAAACATTAAAGGTTTTTAGAGAGTCCTCGAAACCCTTATGGCGAGGATGATGTGTCTGTCTAAACGCCGCACTTTAGCTCCCGAATCGTTTAAGCTAGAGAGTTAAAATTTAAAACACTGTTTGTTATAAGGCATATTGTAGTCCAGGAGATAGCGTGAAAAAAGTGTCTGACTAACATCAAGCTAGAATTTTGTGTACAAGTCAATCTTTTGGCGCCTTTTAAGCATATGTGGTCGGCTAAGTTCGTCTGCGGGACATAGCTTGGCAATAGGCGTTTGAAAAAAACAACCCGGTGGAGATCGGCCATGTCTCACCAATTATGGTGGACAATGTGATTTTCATGATCCTGAGTACAGAATTAGTTAGTAGACCAAAAATCAAGTCGATGTTATTTTCACACTTGATAGGTTAGTTATTTAAATATTACTAAAAATCAACGTGGTCACCTGTCAAGGGGCAAACTAACATCAACTTGATTTTCGGTCTACTAACTAATTCTGTACTCAGGATCATGAAAATCACATTGTCCACCATAATTGGTGAGACATGGCCGCTCTCCACCGGTTTGTTTTTTTCAAACGCCTATTGCCAAGCTATGTCCTGCAGACGAACTTAGCCGACCACATACTCTTAAAAGAGGCTAAGAGATTGACTTGTATACAAAATTCTAGCTTGATGTTAGTCAGACACTTTTTTGCACGCTATCTCCTGGACTATACAAGGAGTTGTACTACAAGAGTACTTGCAAAAAATAATATAGTATAATATTGAGAAAAAAGTTAATTATGATTAGTTTATTGTTAAAGCAGATGGTTGTAGTGACGGAACACGACTCTATCTTTCCCTCATACTCGGTCGACATATATTACTTTATTTAAAATATTATAAAATATATCACTTTATTTCACAAAAACTTTTGCTTGTCAGGTTGAATCAAGTTGAAATGTTACATGCCGGTTTCAATTGTACTTTAGACGATGTGTATGAATTTTTATTAAAATCGTTACGTTAGAACGTATGATATCGGTAAAAACGTTATTTTCTCTATTTTAAAGGTTTAGGTCCGCATTAATAAATTTAGCGATCTTTAACACTTCATAGCGGTGTCGGTGTTGGATTTATTAAAAAATAAAAATTTAAAAAGTTGTTTATCTTATTGAATAGATGAAAGTAAGAAGTTTTTCCTGTCCTAAAATTCCAATATTAGGTACATTTGAAGTTCACGTTTACTCGAGCGTTGAACGCTGGGTGGATTAACGTTTTTTCAACCAACTCGTCCTGGGCATTGGTAAAGTGAACGTGTGCACCGAATTTCAACTAATTCGGTCATCTTTTACTCAAGTTATCGTCATCGGTCAGGTCAAGTTCGTGACACGAAGGTCGGTTTTGTGACGGTCGCTTTTTTCGGATTCACTCCCGGGCTGCAGACGCTGTAACATGTCGTTCAACGTTCGTTGCAATGGTTAAAATGAAGATAACTGGAAGATCTAAGTTAAGGAATATGTAGAAAGGTACCCTTTTCTACTACACGGCTCTCTACTACAACCATTCTCTTTAACTATAAACTCATCATGATTAATTGCATTAAGCTCACTTCAATGATAGAGCTTCGCGATGCCTAGTATAAGGAAACTCAAAACTTTAAGAGGATTTTGCAACCCACTCAGGAAAATAAAAAAAAAAAAACTAAACAAACAAACAACTAACTAAGAGAAAAAATATAAGTTATCGTAGAGTTTACCGTCTCGGGAGTAATTTGTAGAAAAAAGTATGAGAAGAAGTAAAGAATGGTCTCAATCTTTGGAAAAACTTTGGGTATTCTTGTGCCGTAGATTCTGAAACTCGGAGAGTTTTCTTGCTCACTATAAAACCACTGAAAACAACCATATTTTAATTGACGTTGCTCTCTTTCCCCTAACCATCTCGGGTATCTCATCTCAGACTTGGGTCTGCACACAAAAATCTGAAGAAACCTCAGGGTTAAAAACCCGCGACCACAAAAAAAAAACAAGTTTTTGCAAGTATACCCTCAACTTGACACAAATCACCACACAAATGCTTCCTTGGGATAAAGAAAAAAAAACTTTTTAAAAGGGCAACTCATCTAGATTTTCTTTCCCTTTCAAGTTAGATTACAGAGTTGCTACATAAGTTATAATAATGCTTATTTATTATGAATAGATTCAAGTAGAAAAATCGGTCCGAGACAACTCAGACAAACTTTCTCATATACGAGTTCATAATTATTTAGCCCAGTGTTTTCCATTTATTAGATTTCGTATGTAAATTTAATTATTATTGAGCATTTCATTAAAATTTATCATAAAAATAACTTCTCCCGGGCGGGGAATCGAACCCGGGCTCTCTCGGTCCGCGTTTTAAGCTTTTTTCTCAGGAACTAGATTTTTCCCGGGGAAACGGCTTATATCGTTGGATTCGTATTTAAATGGATTATATTTTAGAATTTTTTAATCAAAATCGTCGGAACCGTTTTCGAGAAATAATTTTTTTTCACGTTTTTTCAGAGTTTTTGGGGGGTAGAGCCCCCAAACATAGAGCTAAAATTCATTTCTCGATTTCGCCTCGGGGTATGATTTTTCTGAGCATGTATGCAAAATTTCTTCAAAATCGGCCCAGTAGTTTAGGCTCCAGGCGTCTGCACAGACGACAGACAGACATTTTTTAAAAACCACTTTTTTGGACTCAGGGGACCTCAAAACGTGTAAATCCATCAAAATCTCAAAATCGAATTTTCGCGCCATCACAATACTTTCTCTTTATATGAGAAAGTAAAAATATAATCATATTTTGAGAGAAAGACCCATTTAACACTAATAATTTATTATTGATTTATAAAGAAATTTAGTATTTTTTTTAAAAAAATTAAACTGGCTAATTTGTTTATTTTAAATCAAAAAGTAGCTTTCAGCCTTCATAAGGCCATCATCAGTGCCGGAATGTGGAAGAAGTAGAGTGAAGTTACATTATATAAATGAAAAGTTAATGAATGAGTCCGTCTGTCTACTTCATGTCGGAGATTAAGGTTAAGACTCCCTCACTGGACTCATTCACTAACCTCATTATTCATTCATTAAATTCATTCATTTTCATTTATATAATGTAACTCTACTTCTTCCACATTTCGGTACTGATGATGGCCTTATGAAGGCTAAAAGCTGTTTTCTGATTTAAAATAAACAAATTAACTAGATTACATGGAGAGACAATTTATATTATTTAGTTGTATAATACAGTCATGGATAATAATTCTGCAACTATTTGCATGTTTAGGATAATATAAGTCTGCAAATATTTGCAAGTTTAAGATAATAATTCTGCAACTATTTGCATGTTTAGGATAATAAGTCTGCAAATATTTGTAAGTTTAGGATAATAATTCTGCAACTATCAGCATCTTTAGGATAATAATTCTGCAACTATTTGCATGTTTAGGATAATAATTCTGCAACTATCAACATCTTTAGGATAATAATTCTGCAACTATCAGCATCTTTAGGATAATAATTCTGCAACTATTTGCATGTTTAGGATAATAATTCTGCAACTATCAGCGTCTTTAGGATTATAACACTGCCACTGTTTGTATATATCTCCAAATCTCCATCTTTAGATAATTCATTAACTTCATTATTGCTTTAGGCAATGTCAAATCAATTGGAAATTTGTCAGCGGAGGTGATAATAAAACAAATACTAACTCTAAATTAAATTATTGGGAATCAAATTTAACCTAGTTTCTCTGCAATCCATTTATCTTCATTTTTCAAATTCTTTTAACCATTTCTTTTTTCATTTCTTACTAGCTGTTAAATATCTTTTGAGACCAGTTTTAATCAAGCATAATAAGACCTCTGATTGGTTTATACTTTTAGAAGGAGATATCACTGAAGCACCTGGCTCTATTATCCCTTTTTTTTCCTCTTCAACGTTGGATGCCCATAAGAAAGGTCCACTGCTTGTTTGGAAGAGAAAAACCTTCCTAGCTATAAATCCCTTCCGTATTTCTTTATCCCTTACTTGCACACCAGACTGACCCTAAAAACCCACATTGGATTCTCTCTCGGTACGTAACCCGGTTATCGCTTAACTCGTTAAACCTTAAACCCCTTTACCCTCGGTAAAGCACTATTCCGGACCGACACCCTAAAAACTCACCCATGTTGTTTAACTCTAAAAAGCAGTTTGTTTTTTTCTTGCTCCATTTTTTCCCCCTCTTGACAATATCTAAGAAGTAGCAAAAAAATAAGACATCTGTTAGGTGTCATATAGAAAGAGATAATTAAACTCTAGTATCACTTCACTGTCAGTCACAATTCTACAATCTGGTAAATGTTTTATCAGTGATGCAGAATATTAAATAGGTCACGGCTCTTTTTCAACTTTTAACGAAGACTGATTGGAATAAATAATGATATCTTATAAAGGCTTAAAAGATAAAATGGAGATTCATGATTCTTTCATTTCCCCCTTTTTCTTTTTAAAGATATTCTCTTTAAAGATTTTTTTATTTGTAAATATAATATATATTCTTTCATTTTTTTTTTAAAAAAAAACTTTCATTTTAAAATCATTATTATCTATTTTTAAAATACTTTCTTCCTTTCAACGAATGATTATATTTTCTTCAAAAGCCCTTTTATAATATATTTAAAACCACTCTTTTTGCAACTAAAGAATAAATAATTATTGTTATCATTACTACTGTTTATCATGAATATAATCGGGAGTTGATATTTAAGAAGTTTGATTGTTTTGAGATCTTTTTAGAGTAATAATATAGGTTCTAAAAAAAGAAAACAAAATAATACGCACGGCAATTTGTCAGCAGTGAAAAGTGGGGGAAAGAAATTAATGTTCCATTTGTTCCCTATAGACTCATTTAACTACAACCATACATCCTTTCTCTTTTATTTATTCTTCCTTGAAACTTTTTACTGTTTTCAATCAGATGTAGTATCTGGTCCATCTTATAACCTTCTCTTACACTTGTAAAACCACACGAACCAGCAGTTAAACTAAGGACAAAGTTATACGTATTTCTTTTACTTATATTTAAAAAAAAAAAAAAAAAAAAAAAAATTGACAATAAGGATTTACTAGTAAAAGCTAAAAAAAGTTTTCATTATTTAAGAGGTTAGAACAATTCAGTCAAAAATGTTCAAAACGTCAAATGTAATTGTTTGACAAAATAGTGAGGAAAGTTAAACAATTTCCACAAGTGTTATTATATATTTTTGTAATCTACTCTTTAAAACCTTTCATTTGATACGCTACTCAAAATTTCCAAAACATACTTTAATTCGCGTGATAATAATTATCCGCCATTTTGGATTTTAGAGCTGATAATTTTAAATGCTCTATATTTTTTCTGCGTACGCGTCAAAAAGATCTATAATACTGTCTATATTCATGTTTACATCTCTTTTGATTCAAAAGTTATTGGAATCTTACAGAGTGACAAACAGACAGACACGGGAACGAAACTATGGCTGCACATAAATGGCTATTAATACGCCTAAATATTATTTTGGTAAGGAGAGCTGTCATTTAGAAAATGAAAAATATTTGCATCTGACTGTACCCGACTTCGGCAATAATCGGAAGTTACGATTTTAAACGAAGCTAAGTCTACACTGTTTACCGAGTGCCATCAGTTCTTGGTTTAGTAGGATATGGTTAAACTCTAATTAGAATATCAAACAAACTCTAATACAAAAAAAAGTGTTAGTAATAAATTACTTCATGAAATAATGAATAATACAGTGAAAAGTAAGCGTTCTTGAGAAGGTAACACTTTTCATGCAAATGAACCATGAATAAATTAATAGATAATCAAAATGAAATGTTACATTCTCTTCAAAATATACAACTCTTTCAAGATAAAAAAGACATTTATAAATTATACTTTATTTTAAACTTACTATCTTTAAATGACACAATTTACTTCAAAGTTATCTTTACATTGTTGCAAAAATGAAATATATTTGAATGATTAATTCAACATTTATTAAACACACGAGTGATTAGTATGAACTTTCAGTGATTTTTTCTTTTTTATGGCTTTTTTAAAGAATACTTTTTAATATTATAAGTCTAATTTTTTTAAATACAATTTAATTGTTCATTGGTCTCATTATAAAGCAGGTATTTATGTAAGGAGAATATTAAATAGGAACGGTATTTTTTGTACAGAAAAATTAAGATAAAGTGTTAAAAGTCCACCATTAACCCACTAACATATAATCTGAGAAAAATATCTAACCTATCGCGTAATTTACTGATTTTATTCTTTTACAAGCCATTATTTTCTAATTTATATAATCGTTTCCCCGGTTTTTTAATGTCAAAATTGTTTTGATTTTTTATATGAAATAAAGTATTAATTTAGCAAAATATAAAGAGCGCAAACGGTTAAAATTATTCTAGGGCTATCTGCAGGCTACTTTTGACAAAGCATCTAACTTTCATAAAAATCAGACGAGTACTTTATAAGATATAGGTGTAAATAAATGTATGTTTGTGGGCTTGTGGGAAAAAAACTAAATGGTGCATAAGCTTGAAACTAATATGGAACCAATAATGGGCTTAATATGGCCCACCATCCAAATTTCAATAAAATCGGACGAGTAGTATTTAAGATATGTTGTTTCGGAAAAAAGTGACCGACAGACAGTCCGACAGACAGACATGAAACCAAAATTATTCTCAAATATCTAAACGGATTTCTGTTTTGGAATTTTGAAATTGGAGAAATAATAAACTTTCGATCTTCGGAACGATCGTAATAGGTTCCATTACTATCGATAAGCTCGGAAGCAAAACTTCAGTGAACCAAAGCAAAATTGAACCGAATAACTTGTTTCACGCCATTCTTTCCTCATTCAGATAAATATAAGCCGAATTCAGATAAATATAAGCAAAATTAGGATAAATATACGCCAAATTAGGAAAAATCAAAGCCAAATTCGGATAAATATAAGCCAAATTCAGATAAATATAAGACTAATTCGGATAAATATAAGCGAAATTCGGATAAATATAAGCCAAATTCGGATAAATATAAGCCAAATTCGGATAAATATAAGCAGAATTTAGTTAAATATAAGCAAAATTCGGATAATTACAAGACAAATTCGGATAAATATAAGCCGAATTCAGATAAATATAAGCCGAATTTAGTAAAATATAAGCAAAATTCTGATAAATATAAGAAAAATTCGGATAAATATAAGCCAAATTCAGATAAATATAAGCCGAATTTAGTTAAATATAAGGAAAAATCGGGTAAATATAAGCCAAATTCAGATAAATATAAGCAGAATTTAGTTAAATATAAGCAAAATTCGGATAATTACAAGACAAATTCGGATAAATATAAGCCGAATTCAGATAAATATAAGACGAATTTAGTAAAATATAAGCAAAATTCTGATAAATATAAGAAAAATTCGGATAAATATAAGCCAAATTCAAATAAATATAGCCGAATTTAGTTAAATATAAGGCGATCGCGCTCTTAAACACACAGGGAAAATTTGGTTGTATTTGGTTTGTATAATAATAAATAATTGATTAAGTAGTACTCAATAATAATTAATTAATAATTAATAATTAAATACTCACATTACTTTAAATACAAATTACAAATAAAGTCGAAAAAGCAGTGCCGCCACTGCCACAAACCTGATTTCAACAACTTCACTATATTAGACGTTCATTCTCTACTATTTATAAAATAATTAAGTTGGCAATCCTTCTTTTTCTCCCTACTTTTTGAGTTCAGGGAAGAAAAGACTTACTTTAGTCTCTCTAAACTAATCCAAAATCATAACCTTTTTTTCGCTGCTGGTGATAAAATAAAATTTAGGTAAATAAAAAGAGATTGTAATAAATAGGTTTACTAAAGAAGTCAACAGGTTTACAATAGAATAGGTTTATAAAATAATCGGTTTACGCAAGCAGTTCTGACGTTTCAAATGCTGGTACAAAAGATCATTATCTAAAGTGATCTAGACACAGGTTGAGCGAGGTTTCAATTAATCTTTATTTTGGTCCAGTTATTTCATTAAGCTCTTCAAAAAATCTGTAATAAAGGATGAAAGAAACCTTGCCCTACAAACAGAGAAGCGTAAAAACAGCACAACAATTAATTTCGAGACAAAACAAGTCCTTGAAAGATGGAAGAATAACCTTTACAATTCATTAGCGGCACTGACGAAATCTTCAAGACCTTAAGTTCAAGAGATTTGAAAAAAAGGAGGGGGCTGATAAATGCGCAAAGTTTAGTTCAGTGGTTACGTGAAGAAAAGGGTGAAAGCGCTTATAGTCCAATCAGTGTAATGAAAAGCAGAAGGGAAAATTGTACGAGTAAGGAGACGAGACTAAGGGAAAACACATGATAAATGGTATATTTCAACTAATTCGGCAACACTCCCCCCCCCCCTGGGTGCTTCTCCACAGAGAGAAGGTTTCCAAGACTGAAACTAACGTCTCAGACCTGCTGATTGATGACTTCACTTCTTACGTCGCATTGCCAACACTCGACACCGACCTCGCAGGGAGAAACGGATGAAAAGCTGACAGTAAGAGTATGATTATGATGTATTATGTATCATATGATTCATATGTATGTACATCCCCTCCCCTAATATGAGGAGCCGAACTGAGAAAACCCAGACTATATAAGCTTGAGAGATAATAACTCAAGGCAACCTATTATTTCTCTTAGATTACAATCAGAGGTAAACCAAAGCTAGATAAAGTTGTAATAAGGCACAAATCTACAGTGCGTTATGTATCATTGTAACTCACAGCAAAAAATAAATTTTTGAAAAAATTAAAAAGATAAAAATCCTTGAAGACTTAAAACGCAATAAATTGACTTGAAATTCAAGAAAAACTCTCATAGACCACCACACAGACTATAAAAAAGGTTTAAAAAAAGGCATGAGAACAGTGGCGTAATGATTCAGGACATGTCACTGGAACAAAGATGCGGCCAAATGCAATGATCTCGTATGGTACAGAAGAAAATTAAATTTTTAATAATTCTGACGTAAGATCTTACCATTTCATCATGGAAAATAAAGATTATAATCAAGGTAAAAATGGTTTTTCTCGTTTACACTCGATGACAATGGGAAAGTTACTTCATGGCAAACTGGGGTTCATGTCTAAAGATATAAATAGGATAATAAAAATATGAATTGACAAATTAAAAATAACTTTCAGTACATACAATAACGCTAACAAACTATTAACAAATACAGAACTCTTTAAAGAATAAAATATTGTTAAAAAAAAGCTGTTGTGCGTGGAATTGCACACAATTTTTTTGAACACTTTTTGAAGAAAACAGAAATTTTACAAAACATGGAATTCCACAATTAACCAAACACATGTAAAGCGAAAAATTATAGCAAACATTGAAACAAAATATATACCAACTCAATTAATTATAATAACATTCAGAGGCCATTTTTACTATCACCCAAGCGAATTTACACTTTGTTCGATGTCCTATCGAACAATTTATACCACAAGTGAAGCAATGTAACAAATGCTTACGCTACGGACATACCGAGGGTATTTGTAAAGGATCAGCCCGAACATGCGTGAAACACGCGGGATGAATATGGTGTAGATAAAAATAACGAAACTAAACCGTGTCCAGACAGTATTTTTATTTTTTCCGGAGGTAGAATTGAAGTTATTCGTGTGATATTTGCTAGATATGTGTCTTATCTTTAAGCGTATTTCACTAATCTTGAGGGTATTTCACCTTATCTTAGAGCGTATCGTGAAAGCAACATAGTTGTTTAGATATCGGTGTTTCTTCAAAAGCATTATTTTAAATCATTTTAGTCAATTTAACATTGTAGCTCGGTGCATTGTTTAGAAAAGGTGTTTAATTACCACACCACTGAAGTTGGTAGCGAGAGTACTCTATCAAGCCAGAGATTTTGATGATACACGTTTTAATGGTCTCCAGAGATTAAAAGAAAGAAGTTTTTTAAAAACGTCGGTCTGTCGTCTGTGCCGACGCATAGAGCCTACACTACTTGGCAGATATTGATGAAATTTGGCTTACAGGTTCAGAAAATCGAACCCTGAGATGAAATAAAAGAAACGAATTTTACCTCTAAATTTAGGGGCACAACCCTCCAAAAACTCTAACAAAAAAACATGAACAAATTATTTCTCGAAAACAGTTTCGACGATTTTGATTTTATTAAAAAAAATTATAAATACAAATCAACCGGTATAACTAGTTTTCCTGGGAAAAACCTAGTTTCCGAGATATTCACGAAAATAATTTTCCTTTTTTGTTTTGAAAATCTAAAAGAAAATGTAAACCTGAAGGACCACCTACCTGTTGGATACTTTTGAGAAAAAATAAAACAAAATCAATTACAATTAAAGTCAGGACCGGCATAGCGGAGAAAAAAGCCTACTTGCAACTCCACCGCCTACAACCTAGAGATAAAATACCAGAGAGCCTGTTTCACACTAAAACCTTCGTCTTAACACGGACCAATCTAGAGAGATGGGATACCAGAGAGGTGAGACATGTTTCACACTGAAACCTACGTCTTAACAAGGACCAATCTAGATAGATGGGATCCCAGAGAGATGAGACATGTTTCACACTGAAACCTAGGTCTTAACAAGGACCAATCTAGATAGATGGGATACCAGAGAGGTGAGACATGTTTCACACTGAAACCTAGGTCTTAACAAGGACCAATCTAGATAGATGGGATACCAGAGAGGTGAGACATGTTTCACACTGAAACCTAGGTCTTAACACGGACCAATCTAGAGAGATGGGATACCAGAGAGGTGAGACATGTTTCACACTGAAACCTACGTCTTAACAAGGACCAATCTAGATAGATGGGATCCCAGAGAGATGAGACATGTTTCACACTGAAACCTAGGTCTTAACAAGGACCAATCTAGATAGATGGGATACCAGAGAGGTGAGACATGTTTCACACTGAAACCTAGGTCTTAACAAGGACCAATCTAGATAGATGGGATACCAGAGAGGTGAGACATGTTTCACACTGAAACCTAGGTCTTAACAAGGACCAATCTAGATAGATGGGATACCAGAGAGGTGAGACATGTTTCACACTGAAACCTAGGTCTTAACACGGACCAATCTAGATAGATGGGATACCAGAGAGGTGAGACATGTTTCACACTGAAACCTAGGTCTTAACAAGGACCAATCTAGATAGATGGGATACCAGAGAGGTGAGACATGTTTCACACTGAAACCTAGGTCTTAACACGGACCAATCTAGATAGATGGGATACCAGAGAGGTGAGACATGTTTCACACTGAAACCTACGTCTTAACAAGGACCAATCTAGATAGATGGGATACCAGAGAGGTGAGACATGTTTCACACTGAAACCTACGTCTTAACAAGGACCAATCTAGATAGATGGGATACCAGAGAGGTGAGGCATGTTTCACACTGAAACCTACGTCTTAACAAGGACCAATCTAGATAGATGGGATACCAGAGAGGTGAGGCATGTTTCACACTGAAACCTACGTCTTAACAAGGACCAATCTAGATAGATGGGATACCAGAGAGGTGAGGCATGTTTCATACTCCTCGCAGAGGGTGTCTTGATTTAAGATTTACCTTTCCTTCAAACTTCTACATACGAATGTGATTAAATGGAACTGGTTTAACCCTAGCATATAATGTGAGCATGGTTGAAATTCCACGGGCAGTATACGAGGGTTGAATGCTACTATAGGCGAGTCTATATCATTGTTTTAATGGCTTGAGGTCGTAACATCTCATACACTAATTACATATTTCAATGACGCCAATGATGATTACTTAATGTCAAAATACTGCAATAGGAAACAATGTAACCCCTTAGTACACATGGTTTTGACAAAAAAAATTAAAAAGGCTGCCCATGAGTGTGGCACATTGATTCCTTGCGTCATATCGCGTGTATTAAATTATTATATGCTTATTCAAACCATTATTCTCAAATTTATTTATTTATTTTCCCTTCTTTTTATAAATATTTCAAAACCTTTTTTTGACATTAAACATAAAATAAACAAAAGTACCAATTTAGCACAATATATTACTTTGAAATTATACGGTGCTATCTGCGGGCTACTGTCGACAAACTATCAAAATTTCTTGGAAATCAGATGACTACTTTTGAAGATAAAAGTATATACAAATGTGTGTTAGTACTCATGTGGAAGAGAAACAAATGGATCCCAGAAGGTTAAACTTATATGAGACTAAGTAGTTTTTGCGATATGTTGGTTCACAAAAATTGAGCGACAGACAGACACGGAACCAAAAATGATCCCTGATATCCGAAATGGATTTCTGCCTTGGAATTTATGAAATCGGACAGTTTTCTTTTTTCAGAACGATCAAATAGCTGTTGTTACCTTTGGCAACCTTGGAAGCAAATATATAATATATATTCAGACAGTTTAAATTGCATACTATCTAATAGCAGATAATTGTACACCTTTAGATTGTAACTTCCCTGTTTGTTTTTTTTTAGAATATAAGTGGACATAATTATTAAATACGTTCCTTTGTTTAAATAACAATTAAGACAAAGGGATGTCTAGTTCAATGTACTTTGGGACAAGGGAATATCACACTTCTATTATAAGGGGACTAACAGTCTAAAGATGAATATTCCGTACACCTTCTTTAGATTGTTACTCCCCTGTTTTTTCTATTAGGGGAGTAACAGTCTAAAGAAGAACATTCCGTACACCTTCTTTAGATTGTTACTCCACTGTTTTAATAAGGGAAGTAACAGTCCAAAGAAGTGCCCACATAATAATAGTTTATGTAATTAAAAAAGTGGTTATAAAGTTCAAGGATTTGAGGACCTTAAGCGCTTAGTACAATCTATAGATGTTATTACATTAAAGATCATTTTTAAAATTATCTGCTGACGAGTAAACGTAAAATCTACATTGTTGTCTAGATATGAAACATAGTTATTATGATTTGAAGCAATGTTACGGGTTTTGATAAATAGGTGCCTTAGAATACTTAAAATATATTGGCCAGGCTGATGAATTTTAAACTTAACTCAGAAGCCACTTGAGATTAATGAAAAGTCTCAAATGAGATTAATGCTTGGGAAAGAAGATGGAGATGAACACCTGCTTTGCTTAAGGGAGACTACAGAATAAATATGCACGCCCGTGACTGGATTCCGGAGTAGAGGGAGTCCTAAAGGCTAAATTATTTTAAGAGGATTAGATAGATTTAAAAATTTTACTAACAAATAAGGCTGTGCGCGAAGAAATTTGATCTAAACGTCGGTATCAACAAGGAAATATTAGTAGGCTTCATTAAAATAGAATGAAAAGTTTATACAAAATATAAGTGTCAATAGAAATAATGTTTTGGACGTAAGTGCGAGAGGAAAAAAAAAAATCATTCTTCAAAGTTATCACAATGCTTTGGCAAGCTCAGAAGCTATAAAAAGATTAAATATTAAAAATATTCATCGAGTATATAGTAAATTGATTCTATTAAATTATAAACTTCGTGTACAAATATTAGTACACTTATTGCTTCCAAAACAGAAGCTATGACATTGCTCTCAAGAAAGAAACTTTATTATGTCTCCAATTTCAAAAAAAATCCAATACAGAAATCTGTTTCAGACATCAGGGAATATTTGCGTTCCGTGTCTGTCAGTCGGTCATTTTGTATCTCAATTTTAGCGAACCAAAATATTAAAAACAACTCGTCCGATTTTGATGAAAAATATCATTGGTCATAATTTGCCTGTTGTTAGTTCATATTTGTTTCAACCTTCTTGTTTCTTCTTCCACATGCGCACAAACATTCATTTATTTACACCTATATCTTAATAAACAGGTCAAGTGTGTGCTAGTCAGCACACAGCGACGGTCCGTAGGCCACACTATATAGTGTTTAACTGTAAAGTGTATAAACAGTGTTTTTTTTTAAATGCTAAAAAGCTTACTTTGAACCATTCTAAGGGTCTAATATTCTCAAAACACAGTCTGATAAAGTATTTTTTTGCCACTGAACCGGACTACAACCATATAAATACGTCGAAAAGACCATAATTATAAAAAAAACGTATTTTGTCAATAAAAAAAAAAATAGTATATTATGTTACAAGGCTGTGAAGTGAGTTTTTTCTTTACCGCGGCAATTACATTTACTGTCGAGCGAAGCGAGACAGTAAATATTGCCAAGGTAAAGAAAAAACACTTCAAAGTCGCGTAGCATATGCTATTTTTTCCGAGGTAGCAGACAATGAAAAAACATTAAATATTAATCACTAATCAATATATAATAATAACAAATATTAGTACATACTTAAGAGCCTACCACGGAAAAAATATTTTTTTCCGTGGTAGGCTGTGAAATAGTAACTTTAGAGCCTAAAAAACATAGCTAAAATCCATTTTTTCATTACGTGGACTTAAAAAATCTTTTCATTACTCCTAGCTGTAAAGAAAAAATCTTTTACGTCCTAGGCACTAAAAGATTTTTTCTTTACGGCGGGTAGTTGTCAAAACTTCCGTTAGTAGTGCTGCAGTCTTTGTAGAAATGCTTCTAGTACGATAAAAATCCGCTAGATGTCAATGCCTTTTATTTATCTTTTCTTATAGTGTAACCTCTTTTTAAGGTTTCTTTTTTTAAGTCTTAAGTATGTACTAATATTTCTTATTATTATATATTGATTAGTGATTAATATTTAATGTTTTTTCATTGTCTGCTACCTCGGAAAAAATAGCATATGCTACGCGACTGTGAAGTGTTTTTTCTTTACCTTGGCAATATTTACTGTCGAGCGAAGCGAGACAGTAAATGTAATTGCCGCGGTAAAGAAAAAACTCACTTCACAGCCTAGTAACATAATATACTATTTCTTCGAAATTTCCAAAAAGTGGTATCTTTACTTTTGGTCGAAGAATGTTCAGGAATTTTTTCAGATTTTTTGCACTTCACATAAGCGAGATAGAGGGGGGGGGGGCACGTTTCAAACCCGCTTCAAACTCGTCTACGCTCGCCCTATCAAAGTTATAACCAAAGAATTATATATTTTTGTAATCAGTACCCTTTCATATGATACCCCTCACGGTGTCGAAAAAAAATTAAAAAAATGTAACCCTTAAGTTTTTTACCCTAATTTTTTTGAAAAATATTTTTTTTAAGTCGCTATATTTTTAAAATATGTGGGTAGGTACAAGACACATACATGCCAAATTTCAAAGTGATCGGTGTAAACGTGAGACCACGCGAGAGGACGGACGGACAGACACCCGCAGGAAAATATAAGGGTCCTTGGTTTTGCCTACGGACCCTAAAAAGTACTCATCTAATGTTTACGACATTTGGATAGTTTGTTGAAAGTAGCTCGCAGAGAGCCCCATATTAACTTCAACTGTCTCCGGCAAATAAATTTTGCTAAATTGATGCTTTTATTTATGTAATAAATCAAAACAATTTTGACAGATTAAAAAGCAAAAATCGGTCTCCAACAACTCAGAAAAACTTTATCATAATACGAGCTCATAATTACTTAGCCCAGTGTTTTCAATTTATTAGTTTTCGTAGTTACATTTAATTATTAATTAACATTTTATAAAAAAAGGAATGATAAATATAACTTCTCCTCGGCAGGGTATTGAACCCGGCTTCTCTCCGTCTCCATTTCAACCTATCTTCACAGGTACTAGATTTTGGCGGGAAAACAGCTTATATCGTTAGACTAAATTTTAGATTTTTAGTCAAAATCAGCCCAGTAGTTTATGCGTCTGCACTGGCGACAGACAGACATTTTTAAAAACCACTTTTTTGGAGTCAGGGAACTTTAAAACGTGTAAATCCATCAAAATATCACAATCGAATTTTCGTGCTATCACAATACCTTCTCTTTATATGAAAAAGAAAAAAAGGGGAAACAGTTAAATTAGACAATAATGGTTTGTAAAAAGTGTAAAAGTACAACATGAATAAAGTACGTGATAAGATGCGAGGAATCTATGTGCCACAATACTTGCCAGATTATGTTTATAACTCTTGATTTGGAATCATGTTTACATTAGCCTAAAAATAAACATTAGATAAAAACTCATATATAAAAAAAAAAAATTGTAAACAATTATTTTACATTCAAATCAATAATTTGTCATCTAAGCAAACTTCATATCGAAATATGCCAAATATCATATAGTCCAGGCAAATTAGTAAAAAAAACAGCAAATGCTGGAAATAATTTATAATGTTTTGAAACTTGGTGAAAACACTTTTAAGGGGTGTAGTAGTAAGAAACAGTAAAGTTCCCCCCTCTTGAGGGGGCGCGTCCCCCCTACCCCTCCTTAAAGTCCAAAATTTTCTTATATTTCACTTTTTACGCAAAACGGTTTATTTTTTGAAGAGAAGTGTTATTACCAAAATTATTCCTCACATAATTCTGCACAAAAAAGGTCCTATGCATGTTTGAAGTGGGACATACCGCTTTCGAGATATTGTAGTTGGATAGAGATAAAACGTATTTTTGCGAACCAAGATATCTAAAAAACAACACATCCGATTTTAATGGAGTTGGTATGCTAGGTTATACTTAGCCCATTGTTGATCCCATATAAGTTTCAACCTTCTGCGCCTATTATTTTATCCTCCACATGCGCACAAACATACATTAATTTAGACCTATATCTTCAAAAGTACTCAACTGATTATTATGAAATTTGGATGGTTTGTCGAAAGTAGCCCGCAGATAGCCTCACATTAAATTCAACCGTCTGCTCTATTTACATTTTCTAAATTGGTTCCCTTTCTGTCTGTCTGTTGATCAATTTTTTGTCTGTCTGTTATGAATTAAAGTATCAATTAACCCCCTATTATTCCTTATTTACCTGGACTAATATCAAAATATTGATTTACAAAGTAAAGCCGCGTCCACACTATGTCGACCGACAATGTCGTACAAGTGTGGGAGAGTCGCCCGACTTTGTCGAACCATGTCGGGTCGTGTCGAAGGTAATGTGGACAAGTCAAAAGTCGATCGACATCGTCGGTCGACATAATGTGGACGCGGCTTAAGAAACACCGCTATCAACCTCGAATACTACTCAAAACAAAGTTGCTTAATCATCATCAATCTTAACTGATAATAATGCCATTAAAATTATTGATTATAGAATACCCTTAAAATGACAACCTTATGGTTTATTCAATAATCAAGCCGACTAACGATGAAACTTTAAACTAACCATTAGTTTAATCACCGTAAACAATACAAGTTGCAGTCTTTCTCTACAATCGACGTAACCTAATTACACTATATTTCGGGTTAGAGTTAAGACAAAGCAGGTCTACTAGAATTACTAACTTCCATCGAGTTAAATTACTGATAAGCTAAAGTGATAAGAAGTGATAAAGTGGATTGTGTGAACAACCTGATACAATGTATTTTGGCCATTAATTGTAAAGTGGATAGTAGATACCTGGGAGAAATAAAACCTGGGTTATTAGAACGGAACCGTCATTTAATGATCTTAATACACGGTATCTGAAGATTAACAAATCGAAAAAATACATACGGTGAAAAATTTCTTCTTTTTTTTCTCGCACTATAAAAGCGACAGTTTGCTTAAAACATAATATATGAGAGGTAAGATGGCTGATAAGGTACATTTAATTCCTAAAAACTACTATTACTTTATTAATAGAAACGTTTCGACCCTTATTTGAAGGTTATCTTCAGTCTTATTTAATTAATAGATAGATATTTTTGTGTCAATTGCGTTCTACTCTCTCCATTGGAGACAGGGTGTCGATAAATATATGAAATTGAAAATTATGTTAATTACATTCCCTTTTATTCCTTTATTATTTATTAACATACATTGTAGAGGTGATTAGAGGTGGTTTTTTTAACTGACATACCTAATCAAAAATTTTGAATTATTTATTTTTATTTGTATTAAATATAATATTTGTGTAAATGTTGCTTAATTTATTGGTGTCTTGTTTCAAGTTTATGTTGTTAGTATTTGATTTTATGTATAACATTTCCAGTGTAAGTCGTTTTTGGTGGTGTTTTTCAGTGTGTAGAATATTATATTTATCTGTGTCTAATGTGTGTTTAGTGTTGTGTGCGTGTTCTGATATAGCTGTGTTAGTGTTGTTATTTGAGATGTCTTTAATATGTTGATGAAATCTGTTTTTGAATTGTTGTGAAGTTTCTCCTATGTATGTTGCAGGGCATTGTTTACAGTTAATTTGGTATACGATGTTACTTTGTTGCAGAGGAGGGATTTAGCTAAATACTACACCCTGCCCTACATAAAACACACTACTGAACAAATTAAAAAATTGTTTCAACCTTATAATAATATCAAAATAGCTCAAAAAAATTCCACCACCCTAAAATCAATTTTATACTCCAAACTCAAAGATTCTATCCCTCCTCTGCAACAAAGTAACATCGTATACCAAATTAACTGTAAACAATGCCCTGCAACATACATAGGAGAAACTTCACAACAATTCAAAAACAGATTTCATCAACATATTAAAGACATCTCAAATAACAACACTAACACAGCTATATCAGAACACGCACACTGATACATTTTTTTATATGATACATTTATATAATATGTTCTATTATAATTAAATGTACCTACCTAGGAAAACTCTGAGCTAAGCAATTACGAACTCGTATAAGGGAAAATTTGTCTGAGTTGTCTCGGACCGATATTTTCTTTTTCTTTCTTCTCTAGGAGTGTACAATACAAGTCAGAGGCCTATAAGTGGCTCTATTTTAAGTTAAATTAGGCTCAATAAACTCATAAACACGTAGTTTTCTTTTCATAGTTACACTGTAGTTACCCCCCCCCCCCCCCCCCCCCACAATTCTAAAGCCTGTAGTTCAGAGCTTCTTAAGTACTAGTTCTCACAGACGGTAAATTAGGCATTTTTTTATAAGTGTTGTTTCAACACGCCCGATGTCAATTACCCTGTATATTAAACCCTTTACCTAGAGTTTTAAAATGGTAGTTTTAACTGCACGTTTTCAAGCTGTTCAATTTAACTTAACGGCTTCCAATTTTACTGCAACACATATGGGAGTAAGTGCTCGAGTATAAATGCAGCAAAATATTTTACTCTCAATAACATTATATTAAATAAGAACTTTTTTTTTCAATTTTATCGACTTTCTTTTACTAATTTCGACAGCAGGGACTTTTCCCATAATTGGGTTTTGTCTCTATTACGATTAGATTGACATTCCCATCATGACTAAAATAGTAAAATCTCGAGTTTGATTTTTTTTTATCATCCATTTTGAATTGGTTTTTAAGGTTGGGTGCTTCACCATGACAGTAATACATTCCCAAATTTGAATTCTGTCCAATACACAGAGGTAATTACGAATTTAAACTTTCTGCGTCTATATGGCTTTTTACATGCATGTCCGAGTTCGATTTTTTTATTTAAATTAAATTTCGTCAAGAAAATTACGAATTCAGATTGAGTTTAATAAGTCAATCTGAATTTTAATAATTAGGTTTCTAATATCTTTTGTCTACACAATATAAGAAGAACTTGATTATGTGATTTAATTAAATCTTGACTAAAAAATAATTATTTATCGTGATAATTAATTAACAAATTTTGATTATAAATCCATTATATAATAATAATAATAATCATTATCATAATACCCTAAAATTTAAAAGAATGTTGGTACCGGGTCTATGTGGAAAGTTTCAGCTTTATTAAATGACTGGAAGTTGATTAATTAATTAACCCTCCAAAGATTTTGATGATAGAAAGTCACCACGCAAACAAACAAAATCAAAACTAATACGAATAATTACAGTTGAGTCTCTTTAGTTCGAAACACCGGTAGTCGGGCACGTCCAGTAATCCGGCACTGAGGCAGGAAACTAAGAAACAAAGGGTAAGCAAAAACGAACTATCAGTCGTTGTTAATATAACTTATTAAATGCAATTGTTATATCCATAAATAGGCTAATTGACTTGTATAAATTAATTGTTATCAAAATATGACAAAGTATTCCGAAATGGCATGGTCCAAAATCCAGCAATTCGACAATTCTCTGTAACCCGACATGGCATGTTCCCATATATGTCGGATTAGAGAGACTCAACTGTACTAACAAAACTAGAATTTTTTTCAAGTAATTAATAGCGTCCAAATTACGATTCGCAGGGTATTTTATTTTTAACTGAGGAAGTAAATGAGGTATAATATAGTCCTTGTTCATTTCTATGAAGGCAATGGAAACGAAACGGTTTAGACATTTCATTTAATCGCGACGTAGGTTATTCTAGTCATAGGAAACATAGCCACTGACTTATAGCTTGATAATAGCCCCGTGCCCTGTGAGGTGAAGGCTAGTTGTTTTTCGAAGCGTGTTTATATTATTTTTAAAATATTTATTATTATATTTTAAAACCTTCACTGTTAAAAATACAGTAACCAACTGATAATGAGAGGTAATTAATGTTTTACCAGATAACTATATTTTTACATAAACCCAGGGACCTTATAGATAAAGTAAGGTACATTATACGTGCATACATAAACAGAATTTTATAGGCTCGAGCAAATTACACTCCCCTGTAAAATGTTACTTTGCACGCTTACCGTAGTATACCCAGTAATAATTCTTACTCTTTTCGTCCCCTTGTGTGCTTTAAAGCCTCCACAATCTCTTCCAATACTTGGCAAGCAATCATGACTCAGTTAAAGTTATTCATTCAAATTCATTATTTTTATTTTAAAAAAGGCAACAAAAAATTGTATATATATTTTTATTTTATATTTTTCGTTTTTTTTTCTCGTTTTTATTTGTTCATAGGAACTGATAAGATCTAAAAGCTGCTTTGATAAATAAACAAGTATTAACTTCCGTGGAGTGACTACTTCATTGTATTTATTAAAAGATGAACTCCATCAACCTTTATATTTCTTAAGAAATATTCAGTCACTGCTGATGGCTATCAATTAAACTATTTTAAATATATTTTTTCCGTGGTAGGCTGTGAAATAGTAACTTTAGAGCCTAAAAGACATAGCTAAAATCCATTTTTTATTACGTGGACTTAAAAATTCTTTTCATTACTCCTAGCTGTAAAGAAAAAATCTTTTACGTCCTAGGAACTAAAAGATTTTTTATGTCCGGCGGGTAGTTGTCATAACTTCCGTTAGTACCGCTGCAGTCTTTGTAGAAATGCTTCTAGTACGATTAAAATCCGCTAGATGTCAATGCGTTTTATTTATCTTTTCTTATAGTGTAACCTCTTTTTAAGGTTTCTTTTTTGTAAGTCTTAAGTATGAACTAATATTTGTTATTATTATATATTGATTAGTGATTAATATTTAATGTTTTTTCATTGTCTGCTACCTCGGAAAAAATAGCATATGCTACGCGACTGTGAAGTGTTTTTTCTTTACCTTGGCAATATTTACTGTCTCGCTTCGCTCGACAGTAAATGTAATTGCCGAGTAAAGAAAAAACTCACTTCACAGCCTAGTAACATAATATACTATTCTTTCTATGCTTTATTAATAAAAAGTTAAAAATAAAGTTTTGCTATTAGGATTGATTCAATTTAAAAGTAAAATACACTAACGGACATTTATAGAAGAAAATATATGATAAGAGAGAAAAAAAAGCTAATCTCGAACGATTAGGTGCTTAATGATGCGTAAAATAGCCTAAAATTCTACAGAATAAAGACCAACCCAGGATTTTTCTAAACTTAGGATTCTACTTTTTTTTTAAAATACCTTGTAAAATAAAAAAGGATAAATTTCCTTACTTTTAAGCAAAGAAAAAAAAGTTAAATAAAAAAAATACAACTTTGAAATATAAAATCAACAAAGAATTATTTATTAAGATAATTCTTTAGAAATGTATTAAAAAGGAAAGTATATATTTGAATAAAAGAGGCAACATTTTTTTTTAGCTTATCGGCTTTAATTAAAGATGTTTAAAAATGTTTTTTTATGTGCTATCGTTGTTATTTATACAGATTAAAATTGTAAGAAAATAAAGAAGAATGTATAAGTAAAAATTAAATACAAATTAAGAAGAATACTATAAACTCATCCTGATAAATAAGTTTATTTTTAGAAAATTATAAAACTTCCATAGAAATGTATTCTACTCGTAAAGGATACCAGGAAATTAATACTAAACGAAGATTATTTTTTAAATAAACGTAAACATATTGTCCAAAAGGTTGGATTAGAATTCTTTTTAAATATTAAGTATTTGTTTGTCGTGAATTTAATATTTTTATCATTGTTATTTGATTTTTGATTCATTGTTTTAATGTTGTGTCTGTCAATTAGTGTGGCACATGGCTTCCTCTCACGTACTTTATTGATTTTTTTTTGCTTTTAAAGGCTATAATTAACTAATTTATTTTATCTCCAGTAGGGGAAAAAAGTTATGATTTTGAATTAGTTTAGAGGGACTAAAAAAGGTCTTTTCATCCCTAACTAAAAAAGTAGGGAGAAAAAGTAAAAGTAGGGCGAAAAAGTAAAGTAGGGCAAAAAAGTAAAGATTGCAACTTAATTATTTTATAAATAGTAGAAAATGTATGGCTAATGTAATTTAGTTGTTGGAATCAGGTTGGCGACACTGCGCTTTTTTGACCATGTTTATCTTTGTTTACAACATTATAACCTGCATCTAAATAACCTTCTATTTGAGTTTAATTCCAATTCTTATTTGTTTTTAATATTGAATCCCTTATATCTGCTATTAAAAGTTCTAATAATTATTGTTATTATTAAAATAATAAATAAAAACTGTGCTATGGAAAATGCCATTATTTCCCTCGCGATAATTATCTCCCTCGGCTGCGCCTCGGGAGCTAATTAGAGTTATTCCCTTGGCTGCGCCTCAGGAATTAAAGAGTCTAATTCCCTCGGCTTCGCCTCAGGATTTAGGGACCTTTTAAAAAAGGTCCCTAGGTTAAAAACAACTTTTTTTCGCTCAGGGAATAATGGCTTACTTTACTCCCTAGGTGCATAAATAACTATTATATACTCTCCCGTTTTTTTTTATCTGTCAATATTGTTTTGATCTTTTGCTTCCAATCTTACCGAAGGTAACGGAAGCTGTGTGATCGTTCTGAAGAACGAAAAATATTTAATGTCTCCGATTTCAAAAATTCCATGACAGAAATCCGATTCAGACATCAGGGAACATTTTTGGTTCCGTATCTGCTGTCTGTCTGAAAGTCTGTCGCTCATTTTTGCGAACCAACATATCTTAAAAACTACAAGTGTGCGTAGAAAAAAAGGTACTTCTTTAGATTGTTACTCCCCTACGTTTTTTTTAGAATATAAATGACTGACTAAATAACTGTTAAGACGAAGGGATGTTGAATCCAATATACTTGGGGACAAAGGAATATCACACTTCTGTTTTTATAAGGGGAGTAACAGTCTAAAGAAGAACATTCCGTACACCTTCATTAGATTGCTATTCCCCTCTGTTTTCTTTATAAGAGGAGTAACAATTTAAAGAAGTGCCGAAACAATAAACCAATAAACCATATATATACACATAATATATATATATATATATATATATATATATATATATATATATATATATATATATATATATATATATATATTCTTTTTTCTTTTTTTTTAATATAGCGACAAGGAAAAATGTTGCGGAGAAATACATGGTCTTAATCTACCTAAAAAGATATTTAAAATGGTATGCGACACGCTATATACCTATTTTTGCCAACTCCCATTTCGGCAATAATATTTTTCAAAATGTCGGCAAAGAATGGAATTTTTGTAGTAATAGTTAGTTATTCTTTTCCTACTCTTCGAGACCTTTAAACAATAGAAATCATACTCGTATCATACTCACTAATAACTTTTAATTAGTCGACTGCCATATTGGCCGCCATCTAGAAAATATGTAGTGTGGAATTTCCCAAAAACTATAAAAATTGTCCAAAATTATGAAAAGCACTTGTGTGCCAAATTTTGTTCGAATTGATCAATTTGTACGTCAGTTATCGTTAGCCAAACAAAATTTTCAGTCTCTGAAATGAAAAACTCACTTCGCTCTTTCAATAATATTAATTTAAAATACAACTTACTCATCAGATTGCCAAGCTTGAAAATTTACCTGAAACAGAAAAAAAAAAATAGAAATTAAAAATGTTGTAAAAATATCGAAGTAACACCTTCACAAGTAATATAGTAACATCGTTTTCTTTTTAATTTTTTTACCCTATTTTGAACTTAACACTAAAAGTAAATTTAAAACCAGATATTGGATAGATAATAGATTATGCGTAAAAGCTTATTAGGCCCTTCTTTAGATGGTTAGTCCCCTTTTGGGGAGTAACCATCCGAATAAGCCTCCTCAATAACCTTCTTGAGTTGGTTACTCCCCTAATTTATTTAAATCAATTGATAAAATTCCAAAAAATGAATATTTTTTCCACCCAATAAACATATTTGGGAATGCTTAGAAATTCAGCCCATAATGACAACTCTAGAGAATGCATAATTTTGGTTTTGACACGTGAAAATATTAAAAGTTCTAATAATTATTGTTATTATTAAAATAATAAATAAAAACTGTGCTATGGAAAATGCCATTATTTCCCTCGCGATAATTATCTCCCTCGGCTGCGCCTCGGGAGCTAATTAGAGTTATTCCCTTGGCTGCGCCTCAGGAATTAAAGAGTCTAATTCCCTCGGCTTCGCCTCAGGATTTAGGGACCTTTTAAAAAAGGTCCCTAGGTTAAAAACAACTTTTTTTCGCTCAGGGAATAATGGCTTACTTTACTCCCTAGGTGCATAAATAACTATTATATACTCTCCCGTTTTTTTTTATCTGTCAATATTGTTTTGATCTTTTGCTTCCAATCTTACCGAAGGTAACGGAAGCTGTGTGATCGTTCTGAAGAACGAAAAATATTTAATGTCTCCGATTTCAAAAATTCCATGACAGAAATCCGATTCAGACATCAGGGAACATTTTTGGTTCCGTATCTGCTGTCTGTCTGAAAGTCTGTCGCTCATTTTTGCGAACCAACATATCTTAAAAACTACAAGTGTGCGTAGAAAAAAAGGTACTTCTTTAGATTGTTACTCCCCTACGTTTTTTTTAGAATATAAATGACTGACTAAATAACTGTTAAGACGAAGGGATGTTGAATCCAATATACTTGGGGACAAAGGAATATCACACTTCTGTTTTTATAAGGGGAGTAACAGTCTAAAGAAGAACATTCCGTACACCTTCATTAGATTGCTATTCCCCTCTGTTTTCTTTATAAGAGGAGTAACAATTTAAAGAAGTGCCGAAACAATAAACCAATAAACCATATATATACACATAATATATATATATATATATATATATATATATATATATATATATATATATATATATATATATATATATATATATATATATATATATATTCTTTTTTCTTTTTTTTTAATATAGCGACAAGGAAAAATGTTGCGGAGAAATACATGGTCTTAATCTACCTAAAAAGATATTTAAAATGGTATGCGACACGCTATATACCTATTTTTGCCAACTCCCATTTCGGCAATAATATTTTTCAAAATGTCGGCAAAGAATGGAATTTTTGTAGTAATAGTTAGTTATTCTTTTCCTACTCTTCGAGACCTTTAAACAATAGAAATCATACTCGTATCATACTCACTAATAACTTTTAATTAGTCGACTGCCATATTGGCCGCCATCTAGAAAATATGTAGTGTGGAATTTCCCAAAAACTATAAAAATTGTCCAAAATTATGAAAAGCACTTGTGTGCCAAATTTTGTTCGAATTGATCAATTTGTACGTCAGTTATCGTTAGCCAAACAAAATTTTCAGTCTCTGAAATGAAAAACTCACTTCGCTCTTTCAATAATATTAATTTAAAATACAACTTACTCATCAGATTGCCAAGCTTGAAAATTTACCTGAAACAGAAAAAAAAAAATAGAAATTAAAAATGTTGTAAAAATATCGAAGTAACACCTTCACAAGTAATATAGTAACATCGTTTTCTTTTTAATTTTTTTACCCTATTTTGAACTTAACACTAAAAGTAAATTTAAAACCAGATATTGGATAGATAATAGATTATGCGTAAAAGCTTATTAGGCCCTTCTTTAGATGGTTAGTCCCCTTTTGGGGAGTAACCATCCGAATAAGCCTCCTCAATAACCTTCTTGAGTTGGTTACTCCCCTAATTTATTTAAATCAATTGATAAAATTCCAAAAAATGAATATTTTTTCCACCCAATAAACATATTTGGGAATGCTTAGAAATTCAGCCCATAATGACAACTCTAGAGAATGCATAATTTTGGTTTTGACACGTGAATAGGATGGACAGTGAGCGACTTCCCAAACATAGAAGTCAGATGTGAACGGAGAAGACCTAGAGGAAGGAAAATGTAGATGGATCACATTTCAAACATGCTCGATACCTGCCATTGAACAGATGAGGATGAAAATAACTTTATCTCCAGTAGGGAGAAAAAGTTATGATTTTGAATTAGTTTAAAGGGACTAAAGTAAGCCTTTTCATCCCTGAACTCAAAAAGTAGGGAGAAAAAGTAAAAGTAGGGCGAAAAAGTAAAGTAGGGGAAAAAGTAAAGATTGCAACTTAATTATTTTATAAATAGTAGAAAATGAATGGAAAATGTAATGAAGTTGTTGAAATCAGCTTTTTGACCACGTTTATCATTGATTCATTATTTATAACCTGCATCTAAATAACCTTCTATTTGTGTTGAATTCCAATTCTTATTTGTTTTCAATATTTAATCTCTTATATCTGCTATTAAAAGTGCTAATAATTATTGTTATTTATTAAAATAATAAATAAAAACTGTGCAATGGACGAAAACGAGTATTTTCTTCCTACTGGAGATAAAATATTGTACGTACCTCGTGAGTAAAGTGTCATCATTCCCCTCGCGATTATTATCTCCCTCGGCTGCGCCTCGGCAGCTAATTAGAGTTATTCCCTGGGCTGCGCCTCGGGAATTAAAGAGTCTCAATTCCCTCGGCTTCGCCTCGGGATTTAGGGACCATGGTTCCTTCGGCTTCACCTCAAGAACCAAATTTTTCGCTCAGGGAATAATGGCTTATTTACTCCCTAGGTGCATAAATAACTATTAGTTTTCCTCGACACCGCAAGATAGGAAAGGATGCGAATAAGTAAGTAAAAAAAAACGCTCACTACATTTTTTCTCTGCAAATGTTTTATCTAATTTATTAAAGTGGTTCTCTTACCACCCTTCTTATTTTGGGATGTTTTACGCATAATGTTTCCCTTGAGTAAGTCAAGTTACAGATTTATTGATTTCAATGCCCAGTATATTACGCAGTGGATTCGAAAGTGTGAAAATAAACAATATTGAATTGGTTCTCAATCTGTTATCCTTCAGTTAGCCCAACCCTTTAGCAAATATAAAGGGTCTTTCACGATTTTTCTTCAGATTCTTTTTGAATTGGTTAGGGAATAATATAAACCATTTTTTTATTTCTTTATTTTTGTTTATTTAATTTAATTTAAATAAATCAAAAAATACTCTGCCAATTAGTGTGGCACATATTTCCTATTTTGTATACTTAAATGATTTTATGTATTTACAACCAATTATTGTCTTGTTTAAAGCCTTGTCCATACTAGTAGACATGTTGCGCGATTTTGGTCTCAGAGACAATGTCTAGCGATTTGTCTATAGACATCGGCTAGACAAACCGCGTCTACCGTTTCGTTGCTAGACAAAAAAATCGCATGTCTATGGTTTTCCATTCGAAGTGGTAGACACGGTGCAACGGTAGTCATGTTGCGCAACGTGTCTACAAGTGTGGATGCTAGACCTAGACAGTAGACGGTCTCAGAAGACGTCTATAGACACGTTGCGCAACGTGTCTATTTGTGTCTACTGGTGTGGACTAGGCTTAGTGTGGACTTTAACAGCACAGACGGTTGAAATTAATCTGGTGCTATCTGCGGGCTACTGTAGTATTTTTATGTATTTTAAAAGTGACATGTTGTCAAGTGTCATTCTTGTTCTTGTTTTTGATGTGATAATTAAAGATTCTTAAAACCATTATAAAGGATACTTCATATGGCGACGAGAAAAGGGCGAAAACCACGGAATATCAGGCAAGAATCTCCAGAAGATGGTGAACAAGACGGAGCGGCACCGTCAAAAGAATCTCACCAAAGTAAACGGAGTCAAAGAAGATCGGCTGGGTCAGATCCGGACTTCGATGACAGAAGGCAACCAGATACGCAGAATGATCAAGGTCAGTCAGGTTTGAGGGCGAATGATGGGCAATCGGGGTTAGCATTGCCCAGAGGGGTATTATTAAAAGATTTTAAATTTTGCCCCTTTGACCCATCTATAGAGGAGTGGGAATATTACATAAGTCGTTTCGAAACAGAACTAATGTTATTTGGGCTGAGCAGTAATATTTACTCCCAAGCTAAAGCTATTATCTTACTGTCAAAAATAGGACCTATATCTTATAAGCTATTAATTGACCATTTCAAACCAAGAGACATTCGTAATGTTAATTACGGAGAATTAAAGGTTATGCTAGAGAGATACTATGTGAAACAAATTTTTATCCAGAGCGAGCGAAGAGAATTTAGTTTAACATATCGTCAATCGGACGAATCCATACAAAAATTTGTAAACAAATTAAGAGCTATAGGAGGTAGATGTGATTTCGGAAACACATATGAGGAAAGAATCAGAGACCAAATTTTTGTTGGCATTAATGAAACAAAATGGCAGCACGAATTAATAAAGCAATTTCCTTCGAACGATGCAACGTTAAAAGAAGTAGAAGGGGCAGCTATGCGTCTTGAACAAGCCGCGACTCAACATAAGAGGTTGAAAGATTTAGAGAATGGAGGATCCCAATCTGAAAGGGTAGAACGAATAAATGAAGTTCAGGGGCATAAGATAGTTAAAGGTAATAATAAGAAACCTATAACCTTAGATCGAGAGAAAGACTGTCTAGCTTGTGGCTGGAATAAGCATAAGATCGGAGTAAACTGTCCAGCTAAAAACGAAACTTGTAGGGCTTGTAACCAGAGGAACCATTTTGCACGAGTTTGTGTAAATAAAGGAAGAGCTGTGATCTTGAGGAAGTCAGAAAAAGAAATTAGGAATATTGAACCAGGAGAAAATAGCGAGTCAGAAGAGGAAGCTTCAGAATTCATTAGGAGAGTGGGTAAACAGAAAGCTAACCGAGTCATGTTGACAATAAATATCAATTCTAAAGATATAGAGATGCTCTATGATCCCGGAGCGTCCACTACTGTAATTAGTGAGGAAGTGTGGAAGTTGATTCGCTCACCACATTTATCACCGGCCCCAAATTTAAAAGCATACACGGGGGTCCCAGTTCGTACTTTGGGAACAGCTAAAGTTGTGGTTCGGGCATTTGGTCAACAAAAGAAATTAAATGTAACCGTTATACCGGATAAAGAGATTTCGCTTTTTGGGTTAGATTGGGTTTTAGAATTTGGATTGCCACTTCCAGAAGGCGCTGTTGTGCGCAATATAGAAATTCAATCAATGAATGAAAACATAGAGGAAACTTTGAAAGATTTTAAGGAACTTTTTGAGCCAATATTAGGTAAAATAAAGGGATTCAAGGCTAAAATCCATTTATCAGATAAAGCAGTACCAAAGGTATTTAAAGTTCGACCAGTACCATTTGCGTTGAAGAAGTTGGTAGAAGTGGAGTTGACCAGGCTGGTTGAAATTGGTGTGATAGAGCAGGTAGACCCAACAAAAAGTCCTGTGCAGTGGGCCTCCCCTATAGTTACTGTTGTCAAGCCTACAGGGAAGGTTCGTATCTGTGGAGATTTTAAAGTTTCTATAAATCCATTTGTTCTTTTAGAGAAATACCCACTGCCACGGTTCGAGGAAATAACTGCCAAGTTAAGTGGGGGACGATATTATTCTGTAATAGACCTTAAAGATGCTTATTTACAGTTGGAAGTGGATGAAAACGATCAAAGCTTACTAACTATAGCGACACATCTTGGTTATTTTAAGTATAAAAGGTTACCATTCGGAGTAAATTTGGCCCCTGCATTGTTTCAAAGAACTATGGACAAGATTTTAGCTGGAGTAAACGGTATAGCGTGCTATTTAGATGACATCATCATAGTTGGAAGCACCATCGAGGAGCACAATTTGCGGCTTAGGGATGTGTTAGTAAAGCTAAAAGAAACTGGCATTCGTATACAAAAGGACAAGTGTAAGTGGTTACAAAAAGAAGTAACATACCTGGGACATAACATCGACAGCGAGGGAGTACATCCGACTAATGAGCACATAACAGCAATAAAAAATTTAAAACGGCCCTCAAATGTATCAGAGCTTAGATCATTTATAGGCTCAGTGAACTACTATGGTCGTTTCGTCCCACATTTGCAATCTTTATGCGCCCCATTACATAGATTGACTAAAAAAGGAGTGTTGTGGTCGTGGACAAATCAAGAAGAAAGCGCATTTATTAAGTTACGAAATTGTTTATCGTCATCACTCACGTTAGTACATTTTGATGAGAATATGCCATTAGTGTTAAGTTGTGATGCAAGTGGGGTAGGGCTAGGCGCAGTATTAGCTCACAGATTCCCAGATAATACAGAGAGGCCAATAGCGTTTGTGTCTAGAAAATTGACTCCGGCAGAAACACGATATGCTACAATTGAGAAAGAAGCGTTAGCGATAATTTTTGGCGTTTCAAAATTTAACCAGTACTTGTTTGGGACAAAATTCGTAATTAAAACAGATCATCGACCATTGGAATTCATTTTCGGGGAGGGAAAAGAAATTCCTAAAACTACAACCAACAGAATTGCCCGATGGGCTCTCTTTCTATCAGCTTACTGCTACAGTATTGAATACAAACAGGGCAAAGATAATGCACCTGCGGACGCTTTATCTAGATTACCAAATGAGTCAGAAAAACCTTCAGACATTGAAGCTGTAGGAGATCTAGCGAATGGACACCTGTTTCATCTGAGAATGGCGGACCTGGTCGTTACAAGGAAAGAACTTCAGCTTGCTACTGCTCGGGATAAGGTTTTGAAAAAAGTTGCACAATTTATGCAGACGGGTTGGCCAGAAAATAAGAGAGAAATAGCACAAGAATTGTGGTCTTATTTTGAGAAGAAAGAGGAGTTATCTATGGAGGAACAGGTCATCTTGTGGTTGGGAAGAATCGTGGTTCCAGAAGAAATGAGGTCGACAATGCTAGGTATATTACACGAAGGACACCCCGGAACCACTGCTATGAAGAGTTCGGCAAAATTTTATTTTTGGTGGCCAGCCTTAGATAGGGATATAGAAGAATTCGTAAAGCTGTGTGGAGCATGCCAAGAGAATAGATCGCGAGAACCTGAATGCCCACTTTTTTCTTGGACAATCCCACCAAAACCATGGGCTAGGATCCACATCGATTACGCTGGGCCTTTTTTGGGCAAGTATTGGTTAATCGTTGTGGATGCATTCTCTAAATGGTTGGAGATATACCCCACTAATTCACCAAACAGTCATCAAACTATCAAAATTCTTCGCGAAATATTTGGAAGATTTGGCCTGCCAGGAAGCGTAGTATCGGACAATGGTCCACAATTTAGCTCTACGGAATTTAAGGCATTCTGTAAAAATAATGGGATAAAGCAGATTTTGATAACACCTTACCATCCTCGTTCAAATGGTTTGGCCGAAAGGTTTGTGAGGACTTTTAAAGAAAAGATGAAAACAGCAAAAAAGGCAGGCACCGAATTGGACTTAGGATTACAGCAGTTCCTTCTTGCAAATAGAAATACACCTAATAGGGCTACTGGAAGAACTCCTTCGGAACTGTTACTAGGTCACCGCGTGGTAACACGACTTGACCTCCTGAAGCCTGACGTAACACGGTCGATGGATGTAGAAATGGTTCGACAGAAAATCTTCCATGATAAAGGTCCAAAAACGAAAAGTAAGTTTTTTTCAGTGGGAGATAGAGTATGGGCTTTGCGAAAGGATGGGAAAGGCTATGAAGAAGGAGAAGTCGTGGAAAAAACTGGCGAACTCTCGTACAGAGTGAGAATTGGTGACACCATACAGAGGAAGCATGGTGACCAGCTTCGAGAGAACATCTCAGCTCTTGAAAAAGGGGGGGAAATGTAGTATTTTTATGTATTTTAAAAGTGACATGTTGTCAAGTGTCATTCTTGTTCTTGTTTTTGATGTGATAATTAAAGATTCTTAAAACCATTATAAAGGATACTTCAGCTACTTTCGGCAAACCATCCAAATTTCATAAAAATCAGAAGAGTACCTACTTTTGAAGATTTTTGTGTAAATAAAATCCCAACAAAAACACTTATGTAAAAAAAAAAAATAAGCCAAGTCTCGCGTAACAAATAGTGAGATCATAGTTGTAGCCAAGTTTGCCTCGTCCAAGTAAGTTCTACTAGGTCTGATTTATCCAGTACAAGTAAATGATGTTTATCTCCAGTAGGGACGAAATGTAACTTTTCAGGCCTAATTTATAGGTAATAATGTTGGTCTTTTCATCCCTGTTCTTAAAAACGGGGAAATAATGTGAAAACAGGGAAATAATGTAAAAACGGGATTATAATTCACGGGTATTAAGATACCTAATACCCTCGGCTTCGCCTCGGGATTTAGTTGCCTTGATTCCTTCGGCTTTGCCTTAGGAATCAATTCAGTCACGCGGGAAGTAATATCTTACATTATTCCCTAGGTGCATAAATAACTATTACCTCTAGCGGGGAGAAAAAGTGAACTTTCCTCCCTAGTTTACAGGGAGGAAAGTAGCTCATTGCACCCGGTCGGGCTCAACAGGGAGTAATGAGAAAGGAGGGAATCATGAACTCTCATGATTCCCTCCAGTGTTGCCCAAGTGATAAGCACAAATAAATAAGGTTGGTGCTAATACACATTTCATTTATTAACTATTGTTTAATGTCTAAATCTATAATGCCATCTTCACACATAACCTTTTTTCATGATGACTCATCAGTAAAACAAACTAAAAGTTTAATGAGAAATCATTATTTCTAAATGTAGATCTACTCATATGGATGATTATACGTTAGTTGTCAATACCATTCAATACACGACTCAGCTACCAGCTGATCTCCCATTTAATTTTAGCATTGAAATTCAAATAATTACTATCTATAATTTAATTTTAACATGATTAAACTTATCTGGTGAATTATTATTAGTATATATCAATTTTTTTAAAATATAAAAATGTTTACTTTTTTAACATAAAATACTTTAAAATTAAAATCTTATTCAATTACTTTTTTCTCCCTTCTGGAGGTAAAATCTTGTACGTACCTCGGGAGTAAAAATCACTTGCACCCTCGCGATAACTCTCTCGGCTTCGCCTCGGGAGAGAACGCTATGGTTCCCTCGGCTTCGCCTCAGGAACCAACTTCATCGCTCAGGGTGCAATCACTTACTTTCCTCCCTTGGTGCGTAAATTACTATTGTCTGCCCCCCTCTCTATTCTTTGTCCCTCTCAAACTCAAACACTTTCTTTCCCAAATTACCCAAACTACAGTTTTAAATTTAAAATTATATTCTGACTTGGCAAATTCGCAGCACAAAGAGGCTAAATTTAGATGCAGTGTCATATACAATTTTGTATCCTCGTGATGTGAAACTAAAATTAAAAAGCACAATATGCTAAACTTGTGCTAAGCAATCAGTTTCCTAGGGTAGGAACTGGTTGTCAGGACTGGTTGTAGGACAGATCACTTTGGATCAAGTCTTAGAGGAGAACACAGGTTGGTTTTTGGTAATATCTTGCAGGGTGCTCTCTATTATCTCTGTCTAGATTCAAGTCTCACTACACTCTTTTAACTTCTTAACTTATGTACTTGTTTTCTAATGTTGTGCTTCTCACAACAAGTACTATTGCTAAGTTTCTTTTGTGAGTCATTAATCTTGTCGACTGGTCCCTCAGACCTAGTCTTGGTTATTTAACTTATTCTTTAGCCCATTGGCCTGTTTATATTAATATATATATTTTACATTTTTATTGAGAAGTCAAATTCTGGTGTTATTTGCATCTTTTTCTTACCCTGATGTTTCCCAGAGTCACGGTTTGAGGTTACTTGAACTACTTACAATTCCTTTATACACGTCTTTGAATATATTATTTTGCTTCCGAGCTTACCGAAGGTAATGGAAGCTATGTGATATATTTTTTAGGTCTCCGATTTCAAAAATTCCAATACAGAAATCCGTTAAACACGGGGAAAATTTTTGGTTCAGTGTCTGTCTGTCTGTCTTTCTGTCGCTTAATTTTTGCGAACCAACGTATCTTAAAAACTACTCATCTGATTTTATTGAATTTGGATGGTAGGTCATAATTAACCTATCTTTGATTCCATTTGACTTTCAACCTGCTGCGCCTATTTGTTTATCTTCCATATGCGCAGAAACATACATTTATATACACCTCTATCAACACAAATCTGATTTTTATGAAATTTGTATGTCAAAAGTAGCCTACAGATGGCCCCAGATTAATTTCAACTATCTGCTCTCCTTAAATTTTGCTAAATTAATACTTTAATTAATGTAAAACATAAAAAAAATAAATTGACAGTTTTAATAAAATGGAGGAAAATTAAATAAATTCGACAATAATAGGTTTTAATATAATAATGAAATTAAAGTATACAAAATAGAACTATGTGCCACACTAATTGGCAGAGTATTTTCTGAAAGTGATGATAAAAAGTCCAGAGCTTTATAAAGGTCCAAAACTAATTCTAAATTGAGACTAAGAGATCTCTGTACTGTACAAAGATGATTCCAATTCCACTTAAACTAATGAAAGAAGAATACGCAAAAATTATTAGAGCGCAAAAGGAATGAAGTACTAAAAATTTTTCTCAGAAAATAAAGGAATGCAGTAACACCGCTAATGTTAAATAAAGTTTGTCGGTCAGATCTTTATCCTTCTTTCTATGAATTTTGTTCGTTTCAGAGAAATTATTATTGGAACGAAGTTCCTTATGGCACGTTACAGTGTCTGGAGCCCGGGAGAGAGTCCGAAATACCGTCCATCACAAATCTACCGACGATAACTTGAGAAAAAGTTGACCAATTTAATTGAAATTTGGTACACATGTTCAGTTCACCAATGCCCAGGACGAGTTCGTTAGATGGCGTTATCCGCCCCAAGCGTTCGTGCGGCGACACTCGCGTAAACGTAAGCTTCAAATGTAAAATGGGAATTATAGAACGGGAATTTTTTTTACCTTCATCTTTTCAATGAGGCAAATAAGTTTTATAACAAGTTTTTATTAGTAAAACCAACACCAACACCGCTATGAAGTGTTAAAGATCGCTGAAACTATAGGAGTGGACCTACACGTTTAAAATAGAGAAAACAACGTTTTTTACAGATATCTTACGTTCATAGATATCTAAAGATTTTAATAAAATGTTATACACATCTGTCTAAACAATTGTCTAAAGTACAATTGAAACAGGCTTGTACTATATCAGCCTGATACAAGCAGAAGTTTATGTGAAGTGAAGTGATAAATTTTATAATAGTATAAATGGAGTAGGGTGGGGCATGAGGATATTCCCTAGTCCTCACTACTCGGCCCTTTACTACAATCATCCTCTTTAACAATGAACTCATCATGATTAACTATTTTCCTAATATTCAATACATATTCAATACATATTTAATGCAAGAATTTTGCCTCAACTCCTTTAAGTACAAATAGTTAGTTACTTTTAATTTTGCCTCTTTTTTGCCTTCACCATAAATAAGTAGTTAGCATCGTATACTTAGCATTGTGATTTTATAATTTATATTTAATGAAAAGCATAAGGAATTTCGTTCCTACCGGGTGTCCCTTGACACCACACGTATTTTTATATTTTTCGTTCTAAAAAAATACTTTTATGTGGAGAAAATTAGTAGCAACATAAAATTATTCGTTATATAGAGATTTTCGTTGTACAGAAGTTGGTTATAAGAAGGTCCGACAATATATCGTTTTAAAGAAGGTAAATTTTATAATTTGATTTAAATTAAAATTCAAACTTTCCGTAGTATGAAAACTATCAAAAACTTAAAAATTGTAGGTAAATTTATTAAAAAAATAATTACAACTAAAATTAAAATTGGTAATGAAATTGAACTAAAACCACTAATTTTAGAGTCAATAAGATTTGTTATTCCCTTAAATATTTGAGAACGTTGAGTCTCTGAATGCTTCATGGAAATTAATATTGCTTTAGGAGTACATTTTAAAGGTTATTGAAACGAAGAGAAGGAAAGGGCCGAAAGGGTAGCCCTGGATAACAAGTTAAATTCCAAGTCAAGTTGAAGACTTTCTAATAACCAATCTGTTGTAGGCTCTATTAGAATCAAAACTTTACTCCTTTCAAATATAAAGGAGAAACAGAGTATACAACTTGAAATCCTCTTAGCTAAATTGAACTTTGTAAATTCATAGTATAATATTCATCTTCTAAAGTAACCATACTTTTATTATCTCCAGTAGGGAGAAAAAGTTATGATTTTGAACTAGTTTAGAGGGACTAAAGTAAGTCTTTTCATCCCTGAACTCAAAAAGTAGGGAGAAAAAGTAAAAGTAGGGCGAAAAAGTAAAGTAGGAAAAAAAAAATAAAGATTGCAACTTAATTATTTTATAAATAGTACAAAATGAATGGCTAATGTAATGAAGTTGTTGAAATCAGGTTGGCGGCACTGCGCTTTTTTGACCATGTTTATCTTTGTTTATAACCTGCATCTAAATAACCTTCTATTTGAGTTTAATTCCAATTCTTATTTGTTTTTATTATTGAATCTCTTATATCTGCTATTAAAAGTGCTAATAATTATTTTTATTTATTAAAATAATAAATAAAGACTGTGCAATGGACGAAAATGTGTATTTTCTTCCTACTGGAGATAAAATATTGTATGTACCTCATGAGTAAAGTAAAGAGTTATTCCCACGGCTTCGCCTCGGGATTTTGGGACCATGGTTCCTTCGGCTTCACCTCAAGAACCAAATTTTTTCGCTCAGAGAATAATGGCTTACTTTACTCCCTAGGTGCATTAATAACCATTTAAAAAAACAATCGGGAACCATAACAAGTTGCTGATAATAGTTTTTGTTTTTAAGGCATTTAAATTTTTGTAAAAGTTATAATAAACTTAATTCAAAGAATGTCTACTTCATCTTCAAACTTCATTAATGCCTTATTGCTTCCGAGGTTATTGAAGGTAACGGAAGCTATAAGATCGTTCTGATGATAGAATCTGATTTCAAAAATTCAAAGACAAAATCCTTTTCAGATATCAGCGAACATTTTTGATTATGAGTCTGCATATCGCTCAATTTTGGCGAACCAACATACCTTATAAAACTACTCGTCCGATTTTAATGAAATTAGTATGGTAGGTCATAATTATCCCATTTTTTGGCTCATGAGTTTCAACCTTTTGCGTCCATTTGTTTTTCTTCCACATGCGCACAAACATACATTTATTTAGACCTATATCTTGAAAAGTATTTCTCTGTTTTTTATGAAATTTGGATGGTTTGTCGAAAGTAGACCGCAGATAGCACCAGATTACTTTCAACTGTCTGCGCTCTTTAACTTTTGCAAAATTGATAATTAATAGATACTTTAATATTTTTATTGTAAAAAATCAAAACAATTTTGACCGATTAAAAAAACGGAGGAAACAATTAAACAAATTAGACAACAATGGATTGTAAATGCATCAAATCAATAAAGTATGTAATAGGATGGGAGGAAGCTATGTGCCACATTAATTGGCAGTCTATTTTTGTAAATATTTGTTACTTATTTATTGTTAGCAACTGATACCTAACATGAGTCCGAAGGCTAGTATTTATATAAAGCTTTCTTTCCAAATGTTTATATTTTAAATTATAAAGATCTTTCTTAACATTTAATTTAATTTTGTCATTTCTTTTTAATTAGAAACATTTATCTGTTACCTTCAGTATTTAGTATCTCTCTGGTTTACTCCTTTTGTTATTTTAAGATGTTTTGTTCACTTTTTTCCTTGTCCTTTGTAGTATAATGTTATTTACTTATTTTTCTGTTTCCCTCTTTACACAGAAAATATCAATGAAGTTTAATTTATTCCAAACACTTCTTCAACATTTTCTACATTAACTCTTCCCTTTCTTTGCTTAATTTATTTTTATTTTTCGTTTTATTTTTTCCAGTGGAAAATGTTTTATCCTTTTCCCTTTAATCAAACAATCGTGGTAAGGCGAGAGAGAAAAAAAATGTAATCGCAAACATTTTTCAATGTTTTCTTCAGTCCGATAGAATTAAATTAAACATTGGCAGCACGCTGTTTTATGTATTTCATTCATCAGTGTAATCTTTATTTTTCTCAGATCTTGATAAATTGTTATGTAACAGTAAATTTAAAACTAACTAATCAAATTTTTTGTTTGAAATTGATTTAAATAATTAATATTAAAAGTTTTCAAATTAAGTCTCACACAAATAATTTTAAACATGGTGTTTCAAATATTGTGCATGATCCATTATATTTTTTATAAGATAGCAAAAAGTAGGAAGTGTGTAATTTTATTTTTTAGATGTAACTTAACTAACTAAGTAGCTAACAAACTGACTAACTAACAAACAAACAAACATACATACAAACAAACAAACAAACAAACCAACTAAAAAACAATCTAACTAAGTGTTAAGTGTTAGGATAAAAAGAGTAAAGATTCTACTAGCTATAAATTTACTTTATAAGCTTTTATATCTTGCAAAAGCGGTACAAAGTGGGATTAGACTAGGGCAATAGAAGGATTAAGGAACCAAAGGGAAGGGATATGAAGGCTTAGGCCAGGTAGTATAACATTATTTTTCAACTGCTTCAAGCTAAACAAAATAGACTGCCAATTGGTGTGGCACATAGCTTCCTCGCATCCTATCTACGTACTTTATTGATTCTATCCTTTTATTACAAACCGTTAATGTCTAATTGGTTTAATTGTTTCCCCCAATTTCTTTAATTTGTCAAAATTATTTTGATTTTTTACACGAATTATAGTATCAATTTAGCAAAAATTAAAGAGCGTAGACGGTTCAAATTAATCTGGGGCTATCTGCGGCTTACTTTCGATAAACTATAAAAGTTTCATTCAAATCAGATAAGTACTTTTGAAGCTATAGGTGAAAAAAAATGTATGTTTGTGCGCATGTGGAAGAGAAGGCAATAGGCGCAGAAGGTTGAAGCCTATATGGGACCAATAGGTTTTAGAGTAGTTTTTAAGATATGTTGGTTCGCAAAAATTGAACGACAGACAGACTGACAGACAGACCGACAGAAACACATGGAACCAAAAATGTTCCATGATGTTCGGTCTGAAACGGATTTCTGTCTTGAATTTTTTGAAATTGGAGACCTAAAATTTTTTCGTTCTTCAGAACGATCACATAGCTTCCATTATCTTCGGTAAGGAATGAAGCAAATTTCTTTATATTTATAACTAAATACTACCTTCAAACTAATATACGTTATTTTACAAAATGATTGCTTCCACGCTTACAGAAGGTAACGGAAGCAATGTGATCAGACATCAGGAAACATTTTTTGTTCCGTGTCTGTCTGTCGGTCTGTCACTCAATTATTGCGAACCAACATATCTTAAAAACTATTCGTCCGATTTTAATAAAATTTGGATGGTAGGTCGTAATTAGCCCATTGGTGTTGGTTTCTTTAAAAGTTTCAAAACTTATGCACCCGTTTGATTCTCTTCCACATGCGCACAAATATTTACACCTATATCTTCAAAAGTACTCAAATTTCAATTAAATTTGGATGGTTCGTCAAAAGTAGCCCACAGATAGCCCCAGATTAATTTCAACCATTTGCGCTCATTAAGTATTACTAAATTGATACTTTAATTCATGTAAAAATTCAAAACAAAATTAAATTAGAATGGGTTGTAAAAGCATGAATTTATTAAAGTATACGAGATACAAGGAAGCTATGTACCACATTAATTGACAGAGTATTTTACAAGAATTAAACTATTAATTTAACAAAATTTAAAGAGCGTAGAGACATGAAATTAATCTTAAACTACCTGCGAGTTACTTTCGACAAACCATCCAAATTCGATAAAAAACAGATTACTACTATTATAGTTATTGGTGTGAACATGTATGTTTGTGCTCATGTGATAGAAAATGGGCGCAAAATGATGAAACTTATATGGGATCAACAATGGAATAATTATGACCTACCATACAAACTTCATTAAAATCGGCCGTGTAGATTTTAAGATATGATGGTTCGCAAAAATTAAGAGACAAACAGATCGACTGTCATGGAACCAAAAATATTCCCTGATGTCTTATACTCGGAGACATAAAACATGTTCGTTTATCTAAACGATCACATAGCTTTCGTTACCTTCAGTAGGTAGGCCGAGAGGGCTGAGAGTTGATGGCAACCTCCTGCACTTTCCTAACTCCCTGTCACACGTATAAATATTTTCGACTTTCTTCGGCCCTACGAAGCGCGGTAGGGGAAGGCACTATAGCTGGAGACTGGATTACAGACCTCCAATACCTTTCTAACTCCCTGTTATACTTTTCTGAATATTTAAGCTAAAAGTAACGTAACGTTTTTGACTTATGTTCCATAGCCTAAACATGAAAATGTGATTTTTATTTATCATGACAAGCAATTAACAATTCAATTAAAATCTGAGTGCAGTAATAATTATTAACACGAGAAAAAAACAAAACAATTGAGTAGAAAAATATCAATGAAACATAAAAGCATAGAGATTGTAGATAAAAAAATGCATTTATTTCTCACAATGTTTGTAATTGGAGTTAACATTTTGACCACACCAATGATTGGGGTGGAAGATACAACACAAGCTTTTTAACAAGTAAAATGACCCCTTATAACATTTTCGTGGTCACTTCGTTAAAAAAATACCAACTAGTTTTTCAGAGAGGGTAGAAATATAGAGTAACAAATAGTTATAACTTTACTTTTTGTGTCGGACAGTGGTTCGTTTTTTACTGTGCAAACGTTAGAGTGTTTTATAATTTTCTGTCTCTACTATATCTTCTTTTTTCCCCCTGTGAGAACTCAATATAATTTGTTAGTGTTTTTCGCTCTCTCGTTCTTTTTTTTTCTTTCTTTAGATGCTTTACTAGGTTTGTACCTTTAAAAAAATTACACTTTAAGAGTTATCGATTTCAATGTCTGGTATATTCGTACTGAATTCGAATGCTTGTGAATAAACAACGTTTGGATGGGTTCAAATGGCTCAATCTTTTAACCTTTTACGTGGAAAAAAAAACCTTTAGGGAAAAAAATATAGACATTTTCCAACTTTATTTTTTATTTATTTTTTTTTTTAAAAAAGCTTTGGAGTTGACTCAAACGAAGGCATTTCGATTTAAAAGAATTAAAAAAATGTAATTCCTATGTTATTTTTTCTCAAACCAGAAAATTAAAGCCATCCTGTGACACATGGAATTTATATTACCCATCTTCTACACATTATACGGTATATTGTATAAATAAAAAACACATTCCTAATTACATATTTCCTGAGATTCTTACACCTTAAAAGGTAAAACCTTCTAATGTCATAAATATTGACTGTCTAAATGTATATGAATATTGAAAGCTTGGATTCGGGACTAGTTATCGATTACGGTAGTGAAAAATCATTCTCCTGCGTAGCTTAGATGGAAGAGCGCTATACTGGAAATATAGAGGCCCGTGGTTCAAATCCCGGCGCTGGAGTGTATTTTTCACTGTCTGTTTCCCGTAGTTAATAATAATTATAATTTGATTTAAATTAAAATTTAACTTTCCGTAGTATGAAAACTACCAAAAACTTAAAAATTGAATTTAGAATTGATTGTACAAGGTACAGGTACTAATTGAGTACTTTATAATTATAAGCGTTAATTCTTGGTTTAGTTCTAATGTCATAAATATTGACTGTCTAAATGTATATGAATATTGAAAGCTTGGATTCGGGACTAGTTATCGATTACGGTAGTGAAAAATCATTCTCCATCGTAGCTTAGATGGAAGAGCGCTATACTGGAAATATAGAGGCCCGTGGTTCAAATCCCGGCGCTGGAGTGTATTTTTCACTGTCTGTTTCCCGTAGTTAATAATAATTATAATTTGATTTAAATTAAAATTTAACTTTCCGTAGTATGAAAACTACCAAAAACTTAAAAAAAATGTAAAACTAATTAAAATGCCAACTAAGAATATGATAAAATTAAAAAATTAAAAATCGGGTACAGGGTACCTCGGAACTTTTCCTCACTTCAGAGGCCACTAAAGTGGCCTCTCCTACTGCTTCGCAGCAGGAGGAAGCAGCATTGGACGTGGTCAGTACTTGAATGGGTGACCGTTCTGAACTAACTGATTTATTACCATTCTTAAAAAAACCTTATTTTACTACGTTGTTATTTAATACCTTATATTTTATTTTATTATTTGAAGTTTGACAGATGTAAACAAACTTTGACGTCATCAAAATTATCGCTCTAATAAATAATTATATTCGCTTATAACTTTTTAACTAATTAATGGAATTTAATCGCTTTTTTTTATACTTGTTCCTTAATTTGTTCCTTAATGTTTTCCAACGATATGCTATATGTTAAAAACCTATTTATACTTTCGTTATTATTAACCGTCAAATTTTAAAAATTCAAAAATTGATAACTTCAAAATGACTGCCAATATCAAAATGAAATTAAGTGGGCTTGTTTGTCATACAGAGAGGTACATTCGTGCCAAATTTCAACTTGATCAGGACCATTTTCAATTTATTACGATTTTTTAAAATGTTTGCTAACTCAGCAAACTGAGTTCAAGATTGCGGAAAAAGTTGATTTTCCGGGTGGCACCACTACAGGTAAGGACTGATTTTTCTGCCAAGTTTCCACTCTCTAGGTTAAATACAATGGGCGCTACGATGATAACACACACACATACATACATACATACAGACGTCATGCTGAAAATCACTCAGGAGGTCTTAAAAACACCTAAAACGGATAATTCCGTTGAAATCTCGAAAAAAAAAAGTTTGGTGAAAACAATACTTTTCCTACTATAGGTAGTGTGGAAAAGTAAAAAACGCATGCTAAATTAAATAAAATACTAATTTAAATGTTAATGTATAAAGCCAACATGTTTATTAATGCAAAAAACCCTGTCTATTCACGTAAAATAACACTTGCTTATTTATCAAAGCAGGCTTTTATATGTTGGTTTTTTCCGAGCTTACCGAAGGTAACGGAAGCTATGTCATTGTTCTAATGAACGAAAATATTTTATGTCTCCGATTTCAAACATTCCAAGACAGAAATCCGTCTCAGACATCAGGGAACGTTTTTGGTTCCGTGTCTATCTGTCGGTCTCATTATCTGTCGATATGTCGGTCCGTAGGCAACACTAATGTAGTGTTTAGGTATAGCACCTATTGATGGTGCTGTTTAAAATTATAATTGACCAAACTTCTTGCATACGAGTCCGCAAGACAGTGAGACATTTTCATGTTTTCGCTCTGCGTAAATTACCGACATAAAATGAAATATAAACGGTAATTTATTCAAGTAATTGATAAAAGTAGATGGAAGATAATTTTTATTCTTATCTCCACACCGGCACTGCCGCGGCTTGATTACAAACGACTGAATTCAAAGGCGCCGGCCCGCCTTCTACAAATTGTTAATATGCCTTCATAGGTAGGCCGAGAGGGCTGAGAGTTGATGGCAACATCCTGTACTTTCCTAACTCCCTGTTACACGTATAAATCTTTTCGACTTTCATCGGCACTACGAAGCGCGGTAGGGGTAGGCACTACAGCTGGAGACTGGATTACTGACCTCCTATACCTTTCTAACTCCCTGTTGTACTTTTCTGAGTTTCTTAGCTAAAAGTAACGTATCATTTTTGACTTATTCCATAGCCTAAACATGAAAATGTCAAAAAGCTTACTTTGAACTATTCTATATGTCTAATTTTCTCAAAACATAAACAAACGTCTGATAAAATATTTTTTCCAGTGAACTGGGCTATAAACATATTTATTTGTTGTTTTATGAGGGTGTGAGAACATATAAATACATTAGGTAATAATAAAAAAAAATATTTAGTCAATAAAAAAAAAAATAAAATAAAATAAAAATGGAAATTTTCAAAATTGGTATCTTAACATTTGGTCGAGGAATGTTCAGGATGTTTTTTACCAGATTTTTTGGACTTAACATAAGCGAGATAGAGTGGGGGGACACTTTTCACACCAACTTTAAACTGGCCTACGCTCGCCCTATTCAAAGCTTATAACCAAATATTATATATTTTCGTCACCTCGACGAACCCTTTCATATGATACCTCACACGGCCTCCATAGTTTTTTTTAACCTTATTATTTAGAAAAATGATTTTTTTAAGTCTCTATATTTTTACAATGTGTGAGTAGGTACTACTCACATATATGCCAAATTTAAAAGTGATCGGAAAAAGGTGTAGCCGTGAGAGCAGGCGATAGACGGATGGAAGGACAGACAGACACACGCAAGAAAATATAAAGGTCCTTGGTTTTGCCTACTGACCCTACAAAGCAGGTAATAAAGAAAAAAGCAGGTCGGAAAGTATAAAATTCAAGCAAAAAAATTCTAAAAAAAAAAAATATATAAGATTAATTAAAGGTAATAAAATTCTAATCGACTGATTACTAAAAGTAATTTATTATTACGAGACTGTTGTTCATTTAAGAATGTTGAACGGTCTAAACGGTCTAAAGGCTTAAAGGAGAGGGAAATAGCTGATATTTCACCAAGGTTTTAAAATAAACGTTCTTACACAGCAAAACCAGCTTCCAAAAACCGTGTAATTTATAAGCCATATTAATCATTGTCCCACTTTCCCCTTAATAATCATTAAGCGGAAGTAATTAGCTATTACTGTTACAGGAAAAATGTGGTCCAGCCAAGAATTAATGTTAAATTATCTCTGTACATCGACTCGAATAATTTGTAATTTAGTATTATAAGTGAATTATTTTAACAAATATTAACATATTATTCACATTGTGTAAAAATAATATTTCGTGCATATAATTATAAAAAAAAAAAAATCGAATTAAGTATTTTTTATCTATTATATTAGAAATGATAAAATATTATGTATAATCATAGTAAATTATATATTATATTATAATATATATTATACAGTGGCATAAATATGGGCCCGCACGGGCCCGCATTGCTGGGGGGCCCACCGTCAGAGGGGGCCCCCAAATCAACGACAAGGAGGGCCCCCGGTTCTAAATGCAAGAGTTTTTTTTTTTTGCTCATCAATTTTGTTTGGCGAAGGGCCCCCAAAAAATTATTGCGGGGGGGCACCCAATGCCCTAGCTACGCCACTGATTTTATACTAGTATGTCACCCGTCGCGGCATCGCCTTGTACTGTGCTTTTAAATGACAACTGTATTTTTTCCACACCAGTACCAACCAAAAATTAGCCATCCATTCTCTACTATTTACAAAATAATAAAGTAGGCAACACTTCATTTTCTCCCTACTTCTACTTTTGACATTTTCATGTCTTGACTTTGGCACATAAACTCGATAAGCGTTACAAAAGAAAACGACACCAAAAAGCGTTACAAAAAAAACCACCAAAAAGCGTTACACTTGTAACAGGGAGGTAGAAGTATGTAGGAGGTGTGTAATCAAGGCTGCCCGCTCTCGGTAGGGCCTGCCTCTACCACGCTCGGTAGGGCCTCCCCCACACCTTCCCTCTCCATCGGCTACCTGCCCCACGTCACACTCTCTTCGCTTCTCGCTGTCATTCCAACTTCTGTTCTACTGCTCCGATTTTCACCGGACAAACGCCATAACCCTTAGAATTTGATTTCTAATAAACTTACATACATAAAATTTATTTTATTTTGTTATACTTTAATCTGCACGCTCAAATTTTTGGATATTTTTATGTCGTTACTTTGGCACATGAACTCGAAAAGCGTCACCAAAGAGCGTTACACAAGCGTTACCAAAAACAATACCAAAAAGTGTTACATGAAAATGTCTCACTGTCTTGCAGACTCGTATGCAAGCAATTGTTTCTGTTTATTATACGTCCTAATCAACTTATTTCTCCCTGCTTTTTCAGTTCTTTAAGAGCCGTCTTGAAAGGGAATATTCTAAGACTTTCTTAGAGATCATTAATTTAAGTAGTATTACTAAAGTAAATATTCAATAATCATTATCAAAATATTGTATTGTCTACCTATTATCTATCTATATTATTAAAGTTATGTAAAAAAAAAGCAAGCACAGTGATAAAGATATATTTACACTAAATGGTTCGCTAAACAAGGTTAGAAATATTTCGAGAACCCCCTCCCCTCCTCTCCTGAGGGAAGGGAGGACTCAAGAGTACTATCGTTATGTGCAGTTATAAAGAAAAACGGTCTCTATGGCGCATGCTCAACATTCAGCTAATCAGAATGTCGATCCTTCAAGAGACTATGCGATTGATTGAAAACTAAACTTCTTCTTCAGCACATTTTGATATGTTATCACCAAAGTACATATTTAAAAGCGAATCATAAATGAACATGGAAATTTTCTATTAATATTATATATATACCGTATTTTTTTATTTTTTTATTTTTTTTATCCAAAATTACTTTTACTTTGAGAATTTTATTCCAATTTTTCTTAAAACCTACAAAGTTACAGTATATTAGTCCTTAATAATTATTATTTCATTAAGAGAATGGAGAGCAGTCATGTCGTACGATAATGCATTCTATTCACAATAAATTGTCTTTTACTTCATAATCTCAATGAAATACCCTAAATCTTTATCTCCACACAGGTCTGCCCTGTGACACTGATGGTGAAGGGGCGCATAGCCCACCAAGCAAGGAATTCGAAGTAGTGGCCTCTGCGGGGTGCTTTCCGGGGGCACACGAGCAAAACGAATTAGAGGCAGAGCACCAATAGTTATTATTATTATTAGTAGGTATTGGGTCACTTGAGACCAACCCCACTCCTGACCCCCTACGTCATACCCCCACTCCTCGAGGCCACGCCCACCCCCCACTCCTCCTCCCTTCCCCCACTACCCCCCACTCCTCCCCCCCCTTCCCCCACTACCCCCCTCCATGTCTACCACCCCCCTCCACCCCCCTCCAGGTCTGCCACCCTCCAGGTGTACCACCCTCTGACGTCACGTGTAGGCCATCTTGGTTTTTGAATTTTTCAAATTTCGCGGTCCTGTTTAATTTTCAAATCTCCCGGTCCTTTTTCGAATATCCTGGTCCACCATCTTGTAGAGAAATACCTGTAAAAAAGCTGTGCCTTTGATGAGTATCGAACCCCGAGCTACTGGGTGAGAGTCCAACGCCTTAGCCACTACACCAGCATACCAATTGATAATCTACAATCCAGAGTTAGTATATAAGCCATATCGCTTTATACATTTCGTAAATAATCCATGTGAATTGCCAGGGATTCGAACCCGAGCCTACTGGGTGTGAAGCCAGCGCTCTACCACAGAGCTACGGAACCAGTTGATATTCTACAACCCAAAAGTAGAATATAAGCCGAGGCACGTTCTGTAGAGATACGTGGAGGGGATAGTGGTAGGGTGTGACTGACGCCTCAGCGTCTGGCTATGGAGGTCAACGGGACTCGTGCCGTCGCCTATATTGCTGACTTATGCACTTTTCTTACTCTCGCTCTTTTTGAAAACTTATATTTAAAAATATTATCTACACCTCTATATATATATATAGTTTCTTTCTCACTCTTACATATTATTTAAACGGCGTTCTCTTTTTATATAGAAATATTTTTTCTTTGACTTAGCTAATACAAACATCTGTTTTTTGTTTTTATTATTTGAATTAAAACTTTTTCCCGGTCAATGTTTTTCTTTTATATGTATTATATATATATTTGTTTTGTAGTTGAGTTTTAATATTTTTAATTCAAAAACCTGTTCCCGCCTGTACCACACGCACACGCTCACACCCACACACACACACACACACAAACACACACACACACACACACATACAATATATATATAATATTAAATAGTATATTTTAATTTGAATTTAAACATTTGCCCCCGCGCAAAATTAAAGAATAATTATTATTAACCTGTTTAGCCTATACCCACGATTTACAACCGAATTTACAGAGTTTTTAATATTACCCAGGGTTATAAAACATGTATGTCTAAATATGTATTTGTAGCGTACATATCTCTATCACTTGTCATATGCTTATTTTAACAGTCATTCTCACAATAATTCTAACAAAGTAGTGTATATTTTAACCAGTTTACTCGTAGTTAAGTTACGTGCATAGTAAATTATTCTAAATATTTAAGTTTACCGAGGATATATAGTTTTCTCTTTAGTGATTACTTTATAATTTTTACCGACTGACACACATACACACCCCGGTTTAATTTGGCGTAACTCATTATCAACTTTTCCTGTAAAACAAAAACTATAAATTAATAAAATCAGAGAAATAATAAATTATACAGGCATATACAATTATACTTACTTAAAGTTTTATAGAAATTAGAGAAACCATGTACAGAATTTAGATAATATATAGAACCCTATGTAGATAGATATTATACACAGATTTGTTCTTTTCTGTACATTTTACTAAAAAGTTATTAAAAATTCTCGAAACAAGTGTGTGGTAGATTCTTATTTAAAATATCCGATATACATATTGTAATATATACCCACTAATTTTGTACATCTATATTATTTGTTTTCTTGGTTGTTAGATAACAGGTTTATAATACATGCATATATTTTACCTAAAACTATATTCCTAACTTCAACTCCTAATTTAATATCCCTTAACTACAATTATACAACTGCATATACAATACAAATTTAAACAATCCTACATACATAAAAATAAAACCAAAAAATGCCTTTTTAAAATAGTTGTATGAGTTATTTAATTAAATTATAATTATTTTAAAATCAATTCAATCACATTATCCTTTACTTGCAAAATAAGGTAGTTGATCAGTTTGTAGAAAAATGGTTAACAAATATAAGCAAGAGATACAAAATTAAAATATTACGAAAACAAAATTTAGTACTATTGTTTATACGTATTCCATACCCCCCAAGGTAAAAAAGAATTTTGTTGTATTATATACGCATGTGATATGTAGGTGACGGGGTTTATAATATACATTTTATAATTTATTTTAGCTGTTGTTGGTAACGCATGTACATTATAATATAAATAAAATTGTGTCTGATAATTATATGTGTGTGTGTACATTGTACCTAACCCTCGTTCTATTTGTTCATTGTACCTAATCTTCGACTTATTTGTACATAATCTAAATCCGATGTTGTTTAACAAATTAATATTATAACAGCATTAACTAACTTGTGTAGAAACATAAAAATGTATAAAGTACACACACACACAGCAGAAAGCGAAATACAACCACAAAAAATAATTAATAATTAAAACATTGATGTACAATTCTATACCAGGATTTAGAGTCTTGTGCTTATAATGTTTCTGTAAAATTTTATCGCAGGTATTCAATTTTTATATAATACAGTTTCCCTCTTTTATATATGCAATTTGTATGCCATAATAAATTTATTCTATTATACCTGTAGACTTACAATTACAATACATTTTAATTAGATGTATATCTGTCAAGCTTTTTTTTTTTATTAATAACCAACTTGCTGTAAATATTTCTGTGTAAGTTAATGTATACAACTTGACAAGTGTAATTGTTACACTTACACCCGACCTATGTTTTTCCTAATATTTTAACAAATTAAAAAACAAACTATTCGAATTTTTGTCAACTGCGACACATATAGAGACTTGCCATTCGATAAAACAATTATTTTAACTCTGCTATTAGAATTGCAGTCGGCCCCACAACTAGCATGTGTATAATTTTTTCATACCTTTGTGGTCACACACAAAGTTCACATCTTCTAACCCCGACACAGACTTAGAGATTAATACCATGTGATGTCTCCCCTCCAAAATCTAAAACTCGTAACACATCCTACAGGTAAACTTGGTAAAAAAAAAAAATACATGTACCTAATCCAGATATACAGAATTTTAATTCAACCTGTTACAACCAGTGTGTAAAATTGAATTATTCTTGCAAGATAGTATTTTATTAATCAAATTTAAGGCAATATTTAATATTTTAATATTTTTAGGACCGGAAATGGTACCTAATATCATGCTGGAGGTCAACGACTTCTAAGTAGGTCATACAACATACTTAATGTGTTTTTTACAAATATTTTTTAAGCGTATATCACCTCTCCACCTCTAAACCTCTACCGTAGCATTAACCACTAACCACACGCGACATCTATCCAGCTATTTAAACTAGTATTATCAATTTAAGTTAATTATAATTAGCTTTTTGATTTTATTGTTAAGCATATAAAATAGCACGCTAAAAACATAAACTATTTTGTAGAATTTTGTCAACTGCGAACCAACTATTTTGTATTGTGTTTTTGCCACACTGCGATACATATAGATTTGATATTACTTATACCACATATACCTCTACTATTACTTAGCAGGCGCATATTTTCCTTTTTGCGGTAACACAAAGTTTACACAGACTTAGAGGTTAATGTCCTGTGATGGCTCAATCCAAAAACTAAACTCGTAACTCAGTCTACAGGTAAACTTGATAAAAATGTTTGTAATCCAAATATACAATCTTTTGATTCATAAGGTTACAAGCAGTGTACAAAATAGAAGTATTTTTAAAGTAAATTTTGAGGTAATAGAAAAATTTTAACATGTGTTAGGGTCATTGATGTTACAAACTCTTAAACACATTGTTTTGTTGTAAGTCTATTACGATTTAGTTCTTAACCAGATACACTCCACCATATGTACTTACAGTAGTTTTTCATTTTATTGTGTTTAAATGTAAGCAAAATATATTACTCTCTGTTGGGATACTTATTAGAAAAACTTACTGACAAGTTCTCCAAATTTAGACGAAGAAATTTAGATTCCGACCCCCTTGTATCGAACCCATACACATGTACACTATTCCAACATGTTTTTCTAGCATTTATATAACGCAGACGGTTCTATTTATTTCTATACACGACTTAGTTCGCGTACACTTCTGTTAAATATTTTTGTAACTTACGGACAACAATAGGAACGTAACAAATTGAGTACTAAGTTTTAGATTTAGCATGGATCCATAAGATTTATGGAGGTTTTACGAATGGCTGTTCCAACGTACACCAAAATGTGGCTCTGTTATATTAGATTCTCTGTTATGTTAGATTCCACTGTCCCACACATACCCGATTACATTATGACAGTTCGAATGTCTACCAAAACTACCTGCACACGCACATGGTCTGGTATATCGACCACCAGTAACAAAATATTATTAAAGCAATAAAACTAATTTGTAGACTACCAATTAATTTACATTCTAGTGTGCATACAATTCGTTTAATGTACTATTTGTTTCCAATATTGGTTCTGTCATTTTTTAGTTTACCTCTAACATTTAGTTGTATACCTGTTTGCAGGGAACATACCGACTGTTACAAACAAATTGGATTTTTAGTTTAACTTTACTACCAAAATTTTAGATGTACTTTTTGTAAGGGGTGTACTGTCTGTTGCAAGTGGTACTTAATTACACCACATCCAAAATTATAAAATGTCGATAAGAAATAAGCTGGTAAATGTTAAGCATAACATCTGTCATAGGCAAACAGCTGACCATCAAGTACTATTGAAAATATAATATACATACAGGCCTAGTTTAACAAAATCACGGACAATAATAGGAATATCACAAACTGAGTTGACAAAGTTTTAGATATAGCATAGAGCCGAAAGATTTATAGTTTTTTACGGAGGTTTTACGAATGGTTGCACGAGCGTACACCAAATTTAGCTCTGTTATATTTTATACTGTTACAAACATACACCATTTTAACACATACACCCAACCAACTGCTGTTTTGTACACACATTAGCTAGTTTAAGTAATTAATTTATAACAAATTATCTAAAAGTACAGGTCTAACAATTTAATTGTTTGCATGGTTAGATTTACACTGTAATAAAACAATATTTATGTTATTCTGTATCTCCTTACTGTAACTTACTAAAAAATATAACTACCATTACTACAATATTACAATATTATTGTAAACTTATTATTACTTGTACATTATTACATACAAGATTACATTATTGCTACATTACTTACTTATTGTTAACTAATTATTATTACATGTACATTACTTACAAAATTACTACTCTGTAGTCTCAATTTAACGTGTACTCAAAGCCACCTATACCATATTTGTCATTTGGCAAACCAATTTTGTATTTAATTGTGTTGATTTTTTAAACCTCCGTTCTCCACAACCAACAAGTGTCCAAATGATCATGCACATGATTACATTATGGCTGAGGTAGTCTACCAAAACATAGTTCTACTTACACACACACACACACACACAATGGTCTGTATATCGACCACCAGTAACAAAATATTATTAAATCAATAAAACTAATTTGTAGACTGACTTTTAAATTTTAGTGTGCATACAATACAATTCGTCGTACGCACTAGTTTTCCAATATTGGTTCTATGTCATTTGACAAACAAATTTTGATTTTTAGTTTAACTCTAACATTTAGTTGTACTTTTTTTGTGTTGATTTTTTTAAACCTTCGTTCTCCTATAGGTTAGAATATCATGTAAATATAGTTGTGTTGATTTTTAAACCTCTGATCTCCACAACCAACGTGCAAGTTCTACCAACACACGCACAATGTTCTGTATATCGACAACCAGTACGCCTAGTAACAAAATATTATTAAATCATTAAACTTTTTTAGACCGCCAATTATTTGTATACAGCACAGCACAATTCGTATAAGTTACTAGTTTTCCAATATTGGTTCTATGCCATTTGACAAAACAAATTTTGATTGATTTTTAGTTTAACTCTACCGAAATTTAGTTGTACTTTTTTACAAAGGTTGTTACAGTGTTACACTCGATGCGTACACTAAGGCAGCTCACACAACACAGACAACTATATCGAAAAAGGTGGCGGAGGTACCAACATTAGAAAAATAATATAATGTAAATTCAGAGGTACCAACCACCAATTATTGCCATGTCTAGTAGCAGTCGTACCAATTATTGGCCTATCTAGTAGCCGCCGTACCAATAATTGGCCGGCCAATTATTGGCCTGTCTAGTAACCACCGTACCAAACAGCCCTAAAAAATAGTTACTTGTCAAACATCAAACAACCAGGTTTGTCAAACACCTTGTTTGTCAAACAACAAGGTTTGTCAAACACCTTGTTTGTCAAACACCTTGTTTGTCAAACACCTTGTTTGTCAAACACCTTGTTTGTTAAACACCTTGTTTGTCAAACATCTTGTTTGTCAAACAACAAGGTTTGTCAAACACCTTGTTTGTCAAACAACCAGGTTTGTCAAACACCTTGTTTGTCAAACACCTTGTTTGTCAAACACCTTGTCAAACACCTTGTTTGTCAAACACCTTGTTTGTCAAACACCTTGTTTGTCAAACACCTTGTTTGTCAAACACCTTGTTTGTCAAACACCTTGTTTGTTAAACATCTTGTTTGTCAAACAACCAGGTTTGTTAAACAACTAGTTTGTCAAACAACCAGGTTTGTCAAACACCTTGTTTGTCAAACACCTTGTTTGTCAAACACCTTGTTTGTCAAACACCTTGTTTGTCAAACACCTTGTTTGTCAAACATCTTGTTTGTCAAACAACCAGGTTTGTCAAACACCTTGTTTGTCAAACTGTCCTACAAATAGTTACTTGTCAACATCAAACATCAAACAAACAGGTTTTGTCAAACACCTTGTTTGTCAAACACCTTGTCAAACACCTTGTTTGTCAAACACCTTGTCAAACACCTTGTTTGTCAAACACCTTGTTTGTCAAACACCTTGTTTGTCAAACACCTTATTTGTCAAACATCTTGTTTGTCAAACAACCAGGTTTGTCAAACAAGATGTTTGACAAACAAGGTGTTTGACAAACCTGGTTGTTTGATGTTTGACAAGTAACTATTTTTTAGGGCTGTTTGGTACGGTGGTTACTAGACAGGCCAATAATTGGCCGGCCAATTATTGGTACGGCGGCTACTAGATAGGCCAATAATTGGTACGACTGCTACTAGACATGGCAATAATTGGTGGTTGGTACCTCTGAATTTACATTATATTATTTTTCTAATGTTGGTACCTCCGCCACCTTTTTCGATATAGTTGTCTGTGTTGTGTGAGCTGCCTTAGTGTACGCATCGAGTGTAACACTGTAACAACCTTTGTAAAAAAGTACAACTAAATTTCGGTAGAGTTAAACTAAAAATCAATCAAAATTTGTTTTGTCAAATGGCATAGAACCAATATTGGAAAACTAGTAACTTATACGAATTGTGCTGTGCTGTATACAAATAATTGGCGGTCTAAAAAAGTTTAATGATTTAATAATATTTTGTTACTAGGCGTACTGGTTGTCGATATACAGAACATTGTGCGTGTGTTGGTAGAACTTGCACGTTGGTTGTGGAGATCAGAGGTTTAAAAATCAACACAACTATATTTACATGATATTCTAACCTATAGGAGAACGAAGGTTTAAAAAAATCAACACAAAAAAAGTACAACTAAATGTTAGAGTTAAACTAAAAATCAAAATTTGTTTGTCAAATGACATAGAACCAATATTGGAAAACTAGTGCGTACGACGAATTGTATTGTATGCACACTAAAATTTAAAAGTCAGTCTACAAATTAGTTTTATTGATTTAATAATATTTTGTTACTGGTGGTCGATATACAGACCATTGTGTGTGTGTGTGTGTGTGTAAGTAGAACTATGTTTTGGTAGACTACCTCAGCCATAATGTAATCATGTGCATGATCATTTGGACACTTGTTGGTTGTGGAGAACGGAGGTTTAAAAAATCAACACAATTAAATACAAAATTGGTTTGCCAAATGACAAATATGGTATAGGTGGCTTTGAGTACACGTTAAATTGAGACTACAGAGTAGTAATTTTGTAAGTAATGTACATGTAATAATAATTAGTTAACAATAAGTAAGTAATGTAGCAATAATGTAATCTTGTATGTAATAATGTACAAGTAATAATAAGTTTACAATAATATTGTAATATTGTAGTAATGGTAGTTATATTTTTTAGTAAGTTACAGTAAGGAGATACAGAATAACATAAATATTGTTTTATTACAGTGTAAATCTAACCATGCAAACAATTAAATTGTTAGACCTGTACTTTTAGATAATTTGTTATAAATTAATTACTTAAACTAGCTAATGTGTGTACAAAACAGCAGTTGGTTGGGTGTATGTGTTAAAATGGTGTATGTTTGTAACAGTATAAAATATAACAGAGCTAAATTTGGTGTACGCTCGTGCAACCATTCGTAAAACCTCCGTAAAAAACTATAAATCTTTCGGCTCTATGCTATATCTAAAACTTTGTCAACTCAGTTTGTGATATTCCTATTATTGTCCGTGATTTTGTTAAACTAGGCCTGTATGTATATTATATTTTCAATAGTACTTGATGGTCAGCTGTTTGCCTATGACAGATGTTATGCTTAACATTTACCAGCTTATTTCTTATCGACATTTTATAATTTTGGATGTGGTGTAATTAAGTACCACTTGCAACAGACAGTACACCCCTTACAAAAAGTACATCTAAAATTTTGGTAGTAAAGTTAAACTAAAAATCCAATTTGTTTGTAACAGTCGGTATGTTCCCTGCAAACAGGTATACAACTAAATGTTAGAGGTAAACTAAAAAATGACAGAACCAATATTGGAAACAAATAGTACATTAAACGAATTGTATGCACACTAGAATGTAAATTAATTGGTAGTCTACAAATTAGTTTTATTGCTTTAATAATATTTTGTTACTGGTGGTCGATATACCAGACCATGTGCGTGTGCAGGTAGTTTTGGTAGACATTCGAACTGTCATAATGTAATCGGGTATGTGTGGGACAGTGGAATCTAACATAACAGAGAATCTAATATAACAGAGCCACATTTTGGTGTACGTTGGAACAGCCATTCGTAAAACCTCCATAAATCTTATGGATCCATGCTAAATCTAAAACTTAGTACTCAATTTGTTACGTTCCTATTGTTGTCCGTAAGTTACAAAAATATTTAACAGAAGTGTACGCGAACTAAGTCGTGTATAGAAATAAATAGAACCGTCTGCGTTATATAAATGCTAGAAAAACATGTTGGAATAGTGTACATGTGTATGGGTTCGATACAAGGGGGTCGGAATCTAAATTTCTTCGTCTAAATTTGGAGAACTTGTCAGTAAGTTTTTCTAATAAGTATCCCAACAGAGAGTAATATATTTTGCTTACATTTAAACACAATAAAATGAAAAACTACTGTAAGTACATATGGTGGAGTGTATCTGGTTAAGAACTAAATCGTAATAGACTTACAACAAAACAATGTGTTTAAGAGTTTGTAACATCAATGACCCTAACACATGTTAAAATTTTTCTATTACCTCAAAATTTACTTTAAAAATACTTCTATTTTGTACACTGCTTGTAACCTTATGAATCAAAAGATTGTATATTTGGATTACAAACATTTTTATCAAGTTTACCTGTAGACTGAGTTACGAGTTTAGTTTTTGGATTGAGCCATCACAGGACATTAACCTCTAAGTCTGTGTAAACTTTGTGTTACCGCAAAAAGGAAAATATGCGCCTGCTAAGTAATAGTAGAGGTATATGTGGTATAAGTAATATCAAATCTATATGTATCGCAGTGTGGCAAAAACACAATACAAAATAGTTGGTTCGCAGTTGACAAAATTCTACAAAATAGTTTATGTTTTTAGCGTGCTATTTTATATGCTTAACAATAAAATCAAAAAGCTAATTATAATTAACTTAAATTGATAATACTAGTTTAAATAGCTGGATAGATGTCGCGTGTGGTTAGTGGTTAATGCTACGGTAGAGGTTTAGAGGTGGAGAGGTGATATACGCTTAAAAAATATTTGTAAAAAACACATTAAGTATGTTGTATGACCTACTTAGAAGTCGTTGACCTCCAGCATGATATTAGGTACCATTTCCGGTCCTAAAAATATTAAAATATTAAATATTGCCTTAAATTTGATTAATAAAATACTATCTTGCAAGAATAATTCAATTTTACACACTGGTTGTAACAGGTTGAATTAAAATTCTGTATATCTGGATTAGGTACATGTATTTTTTTTTTTTACCAAGTTTACCTGTAGGATGTGTTACGAGTTTTAGATTTTGGAGGGGAGACATCACATGGTATTAATCTCTAAGTCTGTGTCGGGGTTAGAAGATGTGAACTTTGTGTGTGACCACAAAGGTATGAAAAAATTATACACATGCTAGTTGTGGGGCCGACTGCAATTCTAATAGCAGAGTTAAAATAATTGTTTTATCGAATGGCAAGTCTCTATATGTGTCGCAGTTGACAAAAATTCGAATAGTTTGTTTTTTAATTTGTTAAAATATTAGGAAAAACATAGGTCGGGTGTAAGTGTAACAATTACACTTGTCAAGTTGTATACATTAACTTACACAGAAATATTTACAGCAAGTTGGTTATTAATAAAAAAAAAAAGCTTGACAGATATACATCTAATTAAAATGTATTGTAATTGTAAGTCTACAGGTATAATAGAATAAATTTATTATGGCATACAAATTGCATATATAAAAGAGGGAAACTGTATTATATAAAAATTGAATACCTGCGATAAAATTTTACAGAAACATTATAAGCACAAGACTCTAAATCCTGGTATAGAATTGTACATCAATGTTTTAATTATTAATTATTTTTTGTGGTTGTATTTCGCTTTCTGCTGTGTGTGTGTGTACTTTATACATTTTTATGTTTCTACACAAGTTAGTTAATGCTGTTATAATATTAATTTGTTAAACAACATCGGATTTAGATTATGTACAAATAAGTCGAAGATTAGGTACAATGAACAAATACAACGAGGGTTAGGTACAATGTACACACACACATATAATTATCAGACACAATTTTATTTATATTATAATGTACATGCGTTACCAACAACAGCTAAAATAAATTATAAAATGTATATTATAAACCCCGTCACCTACATATCACATGCGTATATAATACAACAAAATTCTTTTTTACCTTGGGGGGTATGGAATACGTATAAACAATAGTACTAAATTTTGTTTTCGTAATATTTTAATTTTGTATCTCTTGCTTATATTTGTTAACCATTTTTCTACAAACTGATCAACTACCTTATTTTGCAAGTAAAGGATAATGTGATTGAATTGATTTTAAAATAATTATAATTTAATTAAATAACTCATACAACTATTTTAAAAAGGCATTTTTTGGTTTTATTTTTATGTATGTAGGATTGTTTAAATTTGTATTGTATATGCAGTTGTATAATTGTAGTTAAGGGATATTAAATTAGGAGTTGAAGTTAGGAATATAGTTTTAGGTAAAATATATGCATGTATTATAAACCTGTTATCTAACAACCAAGAAAACAAATAATATAGATGTACAAAATTAGTGGGTATATATTACAATATGTATATCGGATATTTTAAATAAGAATCTACCACACACTTGTTTCGAGAATTTTTAATAACTTTTTAGTAAAATGTACAGAAAAGAACAAATCTGTGTATAATATCTATCTACATAGGGTTCTATATATTATCTAAATTCTGTACATGGTTTCTCTAATTTCTATAAAACTTTAAGTAAGTATAATTGTATATGCCTGTATAATTTATTATTTCTCTGATTTTATTAATTTATAGTTTTTGTTTTACAGGAAAAGTTGATAATGAGTTACGCCAAATTAAACCGGGGTGTGTATGTGTGTCAGTCGGTAAAAATTATAAAGTAATCACTAAAGAGAAAACTATATATCCTCGGTAAACTTAAATATTTAGAATAATTTACTATGCACGTAACTTAACTACGAGTAAACTGGTTAAAATATACACTACTTTGTTAGAATTATTGTGAGAATGACTGTTAAAATAAGCATATGACAAGTGATAGAGATATGTACGCTACAAATACATATTTAGACATACATGTTTTATAACCCTGGGTAATATTAAAAACTCTGTAAATTCGGTTGTAAATCGTGGGTATAGGCTAAACAGGTTAATAATAATTATTCTTTAATTTTGCGCGGGGGCAAATGTTTAAATTCAAATTAAAATATACTATTTAATATTATATATATATTGTATGTGTGTGTGTGTGTGTGTGTTTGTGTGTGTGTGTGTGTGTGGGTGTGAGCGTGTGCGTGTGGTACAGGCGGGAACAGGTTTTTGAATTAAAAATATTAAAACTCAACTACAAAACAAATATATATATAATACATATAAAAGAAAAACATTGACCGGGAAAAAGTTTTAATTCAAATAATAAAAACAAAAAACAGATGTTTGTATTAGCTAAGTCAAAGAAAAAATATTTCTATATAAAAAGAGAACGCCGTTTAAATAATATGTAAGAGTGAGAAAGAAACTATATATATATATAGAGGTGTAGATAATATTTTTAAATATAAGTTTTCAAAAAGAGCGAGAGTAAGAAAAGTGCATAAGTCAGCAATATAGGCGACGGCACGAGTCCCGTTGACCTCCATAGCCAGACGCTGAGGCGTCAGTCACACCCTACCACTATCCCCTCCACGTATCTCTACAGAACGTGCCTCGGCTTATATTCTACTTTTGGGTTGTAGAATATCAACTGGTTCCGTAGCTCTGTGGTAGAGCGCTGGCTTCACACCCAGTAGGCTCGGGTTCGAATCCCTGGCAATTCACATGGATTATTTACGAAATGTATAAAGCGATATGGCTTATATACTAACTCTGGATTGTAGATTATCAATTGGTATGCTGGTGTAGTGGCTAAGGCGTTGGACTCTCACCCAGTAGCTCGGGGTTCGATACTCATCAAAGGCACAGCTTTTTTACAGGTATTTCTCTACAAGATGGTGGACCAGGATATTCGAAAAAGGACCGGGAGATTTGAAAATTAAACAGGACCGCGAAATTTGAAAAATTCAAAAACCAAGATGGCCTACACGTGACGTCAGAGGGTGGTACACCTGGAGGGTGGCAGACCTGGAGGGGGGTGGAGGGGGGTGGTAGACATGGAGGGGGGTAGTGGGGGAAGGGGGGGGAGGAGTGGGGGGTAGTGGGGGAAGGGAGGAGGAGTGGGGGGTGGGCGTGGCCTCGAGGAGTGGGGGTATGACGTAGGGGGTCAGGAGTGGGGTTGGTCTCAAGTGACCCAATACCTACTATTATTAATTAATATTACTTGCATTATTTAAAGTCCTTTATTTTTATGTATCCGATTTAAAAAAAAATCCAGAAATCCGTTTCAGACATCAGATAATATTTTTGGTTCCATGTTTGTCTGTCACTCAATTCTTGCGAACCAACATATACTCGTCCAATTTTAATAAAATTTGGATGGTCGGCCATAATTAGCCCACTGTTGGTCCCATAGAAATTTCACCTTCAGCGTTTACTTGTGTCTCTTTCTCATGCGCACAAATATAAATTGATTTACACCAAAATCTTCAAAAGTACTCATCTAATTTAAGAAATTTGGATGATCATTAATATTAATGATTCATCCAAATTAAATATTAAAAATCATTAATAATTCATCCAAATTAATATTAAAAATCATTAATATTAATGATGATCATTAATAGTGTTCCACTGGACTCCGTGGTGTTGACATCGAGCTCTGTGTCACTTAGTTTCACCTTACTACCTTACTATGATCGCTCAAGGTCGCTCCACTAGGAGTAACCAGAAACCTACTTCAAATTGTTTCTCTTGTAATAAGGGTATTCACCCTACGCAAAATAGCTTGTCATGTAATGTTTGTAAACGTAGTGCGCATGCAAACTGTTTAAATATTAAAGACCAAGACTTTGATTCTATAGTGAATTCATATAAATGTGCAAGTTGTATCCGACACCGTGATGACTCTCCCGCCTCACCACTCAAATCAGGTGAGCCTCATTTACCAGTTATGCCTTCTTGCGTTAATAAGTCCCCTGAATTAAAAAATAAATCGTCATCGAAGCCCTCTGTATCTGTATACGATGAAATGCTAGAACAGGTTCTACACAACACAGCCTCTATCATGGACGTTGTTCGCGGCATGTCGTGTAAAATCGAATCTCTCGAAAAGCAAATCATCGCACTATCCAAAGACAATTTATTTCTAAGAGAATCGCTGAATAAGAGCCTCACATCCCAGCCAATACGTAATTATGCACGAGTTGTTTCGTCCCTAGCAAACAATATGCCTCATCTTACTGCTAGATCGCGCTGTGTCAACGGCGACCCCTCCACTGACGAGCCTCTAGTTGTCCTTGATAGCGTGCCGTGCCCCTCCTACGGGCGCCCCCACCCGTCTTCTTCCGTGGCCTCGGGTTCGAAGGGAATGTCTACTCCCCAAAGTGCCGCGGAGCAATCGAGCGCACACCCTTCTCGCTCTACCATGCACCAGAATAATATTAATAATAATTTTAATTCCCCCCTTATTGACAATGAGGGTTATCAAAAAGTACAAGTTGTGCGCCGCCGGCGAGCAAATGTTTCTCGTTCAGAGTCAATTGTAGTTGGTCAAAATAAGACCTCCAAACTTGCTGTTGCTAAGCGCTGGGCCCAAATATTTGTGTCGCGACTCGACTCTTCTGTTCTTCCCAACCAAATTGAGACCTTTCTCCATGATGAACTTGGTGTAACCGAGGCCATGATTTCTAAACTAACGACTCGTTCCAACTCTTACGCTTCATTCCACCTCTCTATCCCTGAAGAGCACTCCGAAAAAGTCCTATGTGCTGACTCTTGGCCTGAAGGCTGTTTAATTAAGCGATTCCGTGGACGCTTAAATCCGTCACTACTTTTTAAAGCCAATCTCCCGGCGGAGGCCGAAGAGAACGAATAAAAATGGGGTTAGTCCTTCACTATCAAAACGTTCGTGGACTTCGTACGAAAACATCAGATTTCTATGCATCTGCTTCAACAAGCACTGCTGATATAATCGCGCTAACTGAAACATGGCTCACCCCGTCACATCCGTCGTCTTCCTATTTTCCTGATAAATTTAATGTTGAGAGGTCAGATCGTCGTAACGAAACGGTGGGACTAAACCGAGGAGGAGGAGTGTGTCTAGGTATTTCTAGAAACATACAATACCACCGACGGACCGACCTTGAGTTGGAACTTGAATGTGTTTGGGTGGAACTCAAACTACCAAACTGTAAGCCGTTACACGTTGTTACCATATACTTTCCAGACCATCTAAACCACGAATACATTGAATCCTTTTTTGAAAATGCTGTCAATTCTCTTCCTAGAGACAGTAGTTTAATTATGCTAGGCGATTTTAACTGCCCTAATATGGACTGGGTGAACTTTAAGAGCCTTAATGGTCTCACTAGTGACAAATCTGATCGGGCAGAAGCTATTATTAATTTATGTCACACATTGAACCTTAATAATTTAAATACTGTCATGAATTACTATGGAAAACTCTTAGACCTTACTCTCTCAAATCTCAACTCTCTTAAGGTTCACAGATTAAATGACTTTTATGTAGCTGAAGACCTGTATCACCCAAGCCTTTCTATCAATGTTCCTTCTCTCCATAGTCAACATATTACTCAACCAGGCACATCTTTTATAAATTACGCTTCCGGCGACTATATGGGATTTTATCGCCACATCGCATCGGTAGACTGGTCTCCGTGCTACGACTCCGATGATGTTAACTACTGCGTCCATAACCTCACCGACACTATCACTAATGCTATTCATATGTATATACCTATAAAAACCTTTAAACCTCACAAATTTCCTAACTGGTACTCTGTTAAATTAAAAAAATTGATCATAAAAAAAAATTATTATGCCAGAAAATCTTTAAAATCAAACTATACCATTTACTTGAATTATTTTACCATTTACCGTCGCCTATGCAAAAAACAATTTAATATTGATAAATTAGCGTACGATCGTAAGTTAGAAAATTCCCTTAAGTCCGACCCCAAAATGTTTTGGCAACACATTAATAAGGCTCGGGGGGCGGATTGTCATATGGTGCCTGATTTAATTTTGAATGGTGCTAATATATCGGACTCTGAGTCTAAAAGCAATCTCTTCGCAGAACATTTTCGCTCTGTTTTTGTAAAATCCTCTGCTTATGTACCAGATAACAAACCTTTTCGGCACTTCTTTAGATTGTTACTCCCCTTATAAAAAAAGCAGAGGGGAGTAACAATCTAAAGAAGGTGTACAGAATGTTCTTCTTTAGACTGTTACTCCCCTTATCAAAACAAAAGTGGGATATTCCTTTGTCCCAAAGTACATTGGACAAAATATCCCTTTTTATTAATAGTTATTTATTCAAAGTCATTTTTATTCTAAAACCACAAAGGGGAGTAACAATCTAAAGAAGTACCACCTTTTCCACCTTCTAACAACACCATCCCGATCTCTCCTCCTTCTGTCTCAAATGATCAAGTTCTAGAGGCTATTAAGAGTCTCAAAGCGACTAAAAGTTCTGGCTCCGATCGAATTCCTTCATTCGTAGTGAAGGGAATCTCCGCTATTATTTCCCCTGTACTTACCTCCATCTTCAACAAAAGCCTGCTCAGTGGTATATACCCTTCCCTCTGGAACTCTGCTATTATTGTTCCAATCCACAAAAGTGGTCCTCTTTCTTACATTTCCAACTACCGTCCTATCTCAATTTGTAATGTGTTTTCCAAAGTATTTGAGCGGGTAATCCACTCCCACCTAACACCTCTTGTCAATCCAATGCTCTCTCCTCATCAACATGGATTTCGCCCAAACCGTTCTACCACAACTAATCTAGTATCCTTTCTCTCAAATGTCGGCCCTATGGTCGCTCAAGGTCAGCAAGTCGACGCTGTCTACTTTGATTTTGTCAAAGCCTTTGATAGAGTTGACCACGGCATACTTTTATCCAAATTAGAATCCCTTAACTTCCATCCTTCTCTAATCACCTGGTTCCGTTCATATCTCTCTAACCGTACCTGTAAAGTCCGTATGCATCTTAAGTATTCCCATTCCTACATTCCATCCTCTGGCGTACATCAAGGTTCTATCCTAGGTCCTCTTTTATTTAATATCTTCATTAATGATCTCAGTTGTAACATCTCATCCGGTGTCCGTCTCTTTGCAGACGATCTCCGTGTCCATAGGACTATCTTCTCTCCATTGTGTTGTTCCATTCTCCAAACTGACATTGATCATATATCTGCTTGGGCTAATAGTAATAATATGGAAATTCATAATACGAAATCATGTTTTATTTCCTTTACCCGTTCTAAATCTGCTATTAACTCTTCCTACACTCTCAATGATGCGCCCCTGTCCAAAGTAGAATCGATTCGTGACCTTGGAGTCATTCTTGACAAGAAACTCACCTTTTCTGACCATACCAACGATATATCCTCAAAAGCCTCCAAACTCCTTGGCCTCGTTTCCAATATCTGTCGCGGTCTCTCACTTGATTGTTTTGTCTGCTTGTATAAATCTATTGTCCGTCCTTGTGTGGAATATGCTGTGCCCGTCTGGAATAATCTAAATCAAACTAAGTCCTCTCTCATTGAAAGGGTTCAACGTCGTTTTATTCGTTTATGTTATTTTCGTTATTTTTACAGACAAATCTATTATTCCTATCTCTCCATGTGCCAACGTTTATCCCTCGAACCTCTCTACCGAAGACGATCTGCCTTTGAAGTTCTATTCCTTCTTAAGTCTCTACGCGGTCAAGCTCTCTGTGACGCAGTCCTAGAACAGGTCAAGGTTCTTCCTTCAGATCGTCGCGCTGGTAGATTTCTTTATATCCGTGAATTGTCCGACCAAAATCCATTAGTCCGTTGTGTGTCCTCTGTTAATACCCTTCCCATCACCTCTTCCAATATTGAAGCCATCTCCCACCTTCATCACGTCCTTTCTTTGTTTTCCGAGCGTCTATGGTCTGCAGCCGATTAGCTCAGTTATAAAAGTTCCTCTATTTGTTTATTTATATAATGTAATTATTTATTAAGAACATGTTCCTATTAATTGTAAGTGTTATTTATTCGTTAATATTATTTAAAAATTTGTTAGCTTAAAATTGTTTATTGCTTGTTCCGTTATACGTATTTTTTTATCTATTGTATCTCTGTGTTATTTAGTTTAAATTTATTATATTATTTACCTGTCAAACATGTACATTGTATACTCTAAAGAGCGCCTCTCACGTGGCTTAGGCTGTAGAGGGCTCTTAAAAAATTTGTTTAAATAAATAAATAAATAAATAAATAAATAAATATTATTGGCCCACAGATGATCTTATATAATTTCCACCCTTTGTGCTCATTAATTATTAATATTATTGATGAGATTTTTTTTAGGATATTGGGGGTTAGCGCCCCCAAATTTATAGCTTAAATAAATAAATATTAATTTTGTGAAAAAACAACTTTTGGGACCCAAGAGATCTTAAAAGTCCGTAAATTCATAATATCACAACATATATTTCTTATATCTCTTTACATATATGCTACCGTAAATCTCTTTAAATATACTATCGTGTATATCTTAACAAATGCCACCGTATATCTCTTCACATGTACTACCGTATATCTCTTCACATGTACTACCGTATATCTCTTCACATGTACTACCGTATATCTCTTCACATGTACTACCGTATATCTCTTCACATGTACTACTGTATATCTCTTCACATGTACTACCGTATATCTCTTCACATGTACTACCGTATATCTCTTCACATGTACTACCGTATATCTCTTCACATGTACTACCGTATATCTCTTCACATGTACTACCGTATATCTCTTTAAATATACTACTCCATAGCTATTTACATTTTTTTTTTTTTTTTTATTCCGGGGGGCTCCGAAGAGATCATGTCAGGAATTAGACCATCCGGACAATCTACAGGTCGAACCACTGGCCGAAAGAATTGACCGAAACAAGCTGAGATGGTTTGGCCACGTGGTCAGAATGCAGGAGTACAGGGTCCCAAAGCAGATGTTAGAAGCAAGGAAAGACGATCATGAGGCAGACCACGAACAAAATAGACCGACACCTTGATCCCCGCATTCCAGAAAAGTTGAGCAGACCTAAGAAGCATCAAAACAATGTCCACAGACAGAATACGGTGGCGCATACTTTGTTCAGTCCCTACACCGCAAGGTAGAAGAGGCCAGGAATAAGTAAGTAAGTATATCTTAACATATGCTACCGCATATCTAATAACTAATAACATACACTACCGTTTGTGTACTCTTTACATACTCGACCGTTAATCTCTGTACATACTACCGCATACGAGATAGTACAAAAGATAAGACCATTCTGAGGATTAAAAATACAACAAAATTTATCTCTCCATTAATTATTGTTTCGAGTTAATGTAAAGCGCTTCCTGTTGCGAAGTCAACAGTATTTAAGCCAGGAAAGTGTTGTTTGGATTAAGTGTCTAAAACGTAGATTGTTAAAACGATTCAAACCAAGGCAAACTAAGTAAAGTTTATTTACTCCGATGTAAATTACACACCGTTTATTACCTTCTAGAACGAAGAGAAAGCCTAACAGAGTAAATGTAAAACTTCAAAGAGACTAAAGCACAATATAACACATATATATAACAAACCTTGAACTTTGAACATTTTCACCCGAGTGCAATATTTGTGAACTTAGGAACAGAATGTTTAAATAAGACAAAAAAAAGAGAAGCACTGAACACATTGACTTAAGTAAAGAGTCCATACTAGTGAAGGAAAGGTCAAAAATAGAGGTTAAATAACAGTGATAACGATGAAAAATACAATGCTTCACTTCGACGACAAAATAACACGAGGGGGGATCTTCATTCTTCTCGTCTCTCTGTATCAAAATAGAGCTGGAAAAAACACAGATTCTTGTTTCCAAGGGTAGAAGCGAAACCTCCGCAGTAGATAGGGGTGAAGGGCAAGTCAGATTGTACTAAGGGAGAACAAGTGAGACAAACAACTCTGCGAGTTCATCTAAACAAAATGAAGCGAAAAACAGTATTGAGATAAAAAGTTTTTCTTCTGGCTGAGAGAAGGAGTTCACATCTAAAAAGAAAATAGTTTTCAAGTGGAATTTATAGTTTTAGAAAAGTTTTAAACCCAGGAAACAGAAACCGACAATGTAAACTCAAGTGTCAAAATAATAACGTTTCTGTAAATATATATATATTATATATATATATATATATATATATATATATATATATATATATATATATATATATATATATATATATATATATATATATATATATTTCTTCTAATAGAGTAAGTTTGATTTAGTTTTTAAAAATACGTCAAGGGAGTTCAAAAGTCGACAGTTTTCCAATTAACTCCACAATTCAACACATTTCTCTTTTCCAAAACTGAAAATATGGCAGGAAATATACTTCATAATTCTTTACTGCAGAAAAATCCAAAATATTCTAGCAACAATAGTTGGTTTCTTTACAAAAGAACACAATTTTCTATAAGAAATATTTTTAATAATAAACTAATAACCCTTCCAATGCCTAACTGAAGATTCTTTATGTAAGTAAAATTATAAACAAATTGTTAAAATATAAACAAATTTCGGTAGATTTTGTAAAATATTGATGTTCAATATGTCGTTATTTATTTCATGTTGTTGCGACTCAGTTTTCAGGTGAAAACTGAGCCGAGCTCAAGCTTAGGCTTATGCGGCCAGTAAGCAAATCAAGTTCTATGTCTCTAATTCGCTGTAAGATTTAATTTAAAATTGTAAATTATCCATTGTATTTTATTTTAAATGAATAAATAAAAATAAAAATAGACTGCCAATTAGGGTGGCACAAAGCTTCCTCGCATCCTATCATGTACTTTATTGTTATAATGTTTATTGTGAAAAAACTATTAATAGTTTTAGCGATCTTTAACACTTCATAGCGGTGACGCTGTTGGTTTTAATAAAAATTGTATTTGAAAAAAATGTTTGTCTCATTGAATAGATGAAGTTAAATTTTTTTCCCGACCTAAAATTCCAATTTGAAGTTCACGTTTACGCGAGCGTTGCTCGTGATCGCTTAGACGGATAACGTTGTCCAACGAACTCGTCCTGGGCATTGGTAAAATGATCATGTCTACCAAATTTCATCAAAATCGATTGCCATTTACTCAAGTTATCGTCGCACGTTTCATAATTCGCGGACACACAGACCGACAGACAGACAGACAGACACGAGTCCAAAAATGTTCCCTGAAGTCTGAAACGGATTTCTGTATTGGAATTTTTAAAATCGGAGGCATAAAAGTTTTTCGTTCTCAAAAGTGAACACATTGCTTCCGTTACCTTCGGCAAGCTCGGAAGCAATAAATAAATAAATAAAATATTAGTGGGCATACTGGAACCTTTAAGAAGCAGGTAACTAGATACAAGTAACATAAATAATTAATCTTCAAACAATATATTATGTTCTATCTCAAGAAGTTAATTTTTTCCAAAAATACTATTAAGATATATACACCAACCATAGAATCTTGATAAAAATCATGATTTTTTGCGAGTATAAATCAACCTACATTTTAACCCTAAGGCTACGGTCACACTCGCGTTTTTTTCAAGCCGCGTGACTGCGTGGTGACACGCCTAAAATATGAATCACAGCGATATTTGTTGGATCGGTGCATCTTATTTACCAAGGCCATGAGAAAATTTAAAGTTCTGAATGGCATACGATTTAACGTAAATTAATAATGTGAGTAAAATATTATATTTACTATTGAATAATTTATGATATTTCCGTTATAATTAAATATTTATAACTAGTAGGTCTGGGAACAGTAGACCTCGCGAAAATTAGAAATAAATTTAAACGTTACAGAGGATCTATTTAAATACGAATCTATAGGTATAACTCGATTTCCCGAGAAAAATCTAGTTTCTGTGAAAATAATTTTAAACGCGAATAGTGAGAGGTGGGGTTCGATTCCCCGCTGGGGCAAAGTTATTTTTATAGTATATATAAAATTTTAATTTGAAAATAAACTATAAAAATCGATTTCAATTACTTAGAGGATAAATGAGAACCCGAGGTGAAATCGAGAAATTAATTTAAGCAATAAATTTGGGCGCACTCACCCTCAAAAACTCTGAAAAAACATTATTTCTCGAAAACTATTCCGACGATTTTTAATTAATTTTTTTAAATATGTCGTCTATTTAAATACAAATTTAACGGTATAAGTCGTTTTCCCGGGAAAAATCTAGCTTCTGAGAAAATAATTTTTAACGCGGACAGTGAGAGGCCGGGTTCGATTCCCTGCAGGGAAGGTTATTTTTATGGTAATTCTAAACATATTTTAAACAAATAAACCATATACATCGATTTTAATGTCTTAAAGGAACATTTATTCCAAATTTCAAGAAAAAATAAAAACATGTTTTCTTTTTTTTTGAAAAAAAGTCTAAATAACATTTTTTTTTTAAATTAATAACAATTTATTTTATAAAAAAAAACAACTATATATATTTATTTTCCCAAGTTGAAGTAACATTCATGCCAAATTTCAAGATAAACAAAAAATAAATTAGAAAAAACCTTTTTTGTTTTATTTTTTTAAAAATTTAAAAATGAAATTCATTAAATATAAAACTCATACATTGTTTTTTAAGACTTTAAAAGAACTTCTATGCCAAATTTGAAGAAAATATAATAAAGCGTTTAGCCGTAAGCGCGTAACAAACATTTTCAGACGAAATGCAAATCGGTCTAGTACCTGGGGAAGACTGGGGAGCAAAAAGGTTAAAACATAGACCTCGCTTCGCTCGGTCAATTAAAATATTCTATTTGGTAAATAAATAACGAGCTGGTTGTAGTAAGAAGCAATTCGGAATCTTTAGTCTCAATGGACCCGTTTAGCACGCAAAATATCATCAGCCGCTTGATTCTAAATAGAATCGAGGCGACCGACGGTGCCTGGCAGCTGGTTGTGAGAATCTCATACGAATCGTCTACCGGAATCGTAGTCTGAATGGTGCCATTAGACACTTGGTTTTTTTAGAATCTTTCTTTCACGAATCGGATTCCGGATCTCTAGTGCGATTAAGGCCTTACAGTCAATGTGGACATCCCTCCACGCGGGAATTCTCGCAGCTGCTTTTCCCTCAACATTTCAGCGTGAGAAACAGCTCACTGAACAAGGATTTTATATAATAGAAATATATTATAATATAATATAGATATAATAAGCATTATTATATCTAAAGAAAAATAAATTCCTTTAAATCCAACTTTCTCTCTGTTTTGCATGAACAAATAATTCATATTCCCTTAGTTTCCGTTATTTCATATTAAAAATAAATATTTTCTCAATCCACAAAATGAATATAATATTATTCTTACAAAATCTTATTTTCTATTTTTAGTCCAGGAAATCAAGGGTTGGGGAAAAAACAAAAGAATAAATTCCCAGTAAATAAAGTATAATTTATTATAAGTTTATATCTGTAGCTCTATTTTTAAAGAAATAAAATAAATTGTCTCTCCATGTACATATAAACTGGTTTATAAAACAAAGCAGCTCCAATTAGTGCCGATTGAGCAAGACAATGTACTTAGTACTGAATTCACTCTTACTAAATTAACGCACACTGCACACTGAAGATAATATTATAGGTCGAAACGCGTCATTTTAATTATATAAAATTGTGGTGACAATATTGTTGTGTTTTTATAACCTCTCTATCTCTAGTCATAATTGTAACATATAATATAAATTCCACAAAGAAATCACAGGGTGATTCAAAAAGAATGAACCGATTCCATTAAATATTTTATTAAGGAAAAATAGCAAAAGATAGTAAGATATTTTCATGTAACGCTTTTTGGTGTCGTTTCTTGGTAACGCTTTTCGAGTATATGTGCCAAAGTAAAGACATTAAAATGTCAAAAAATTCGAGCGTGCAGATTCTTGCGTGTTTAAATTAGGAATTAAATCGAACATAATATGTAGTGCACGAAGAAAGAAAGTACTTTTCTTCTTTTCCAGTTCATTAACAAGTAATCTTTTAGCTTCTTCACCCATATTTTTATAATAAATGTAACAAATTATAGTATAACAAAAATAAAAAATAATAAAGTAAAAAATAAATTGTATGTATGTAAGTTTATTAGGAATACAATTTTAAGGGTTGCGGCGTTTGTCCGGTACAAATCGGAACAGTAGGACAGAAGTTATTGTTGGTGGGGCGCCGCTTGGGCGCGCGAGCGACTGCTGGATCGGTAGCAAGCGAGAAGCGAAGAGAGTGAGACGTGAGGCAGGTAGCTGATCGGGAGGGGAGGGGTGGGTAGGCTCTACCGAGCGCGGTAAGGGGAGACCCTATACCGAATGCGGGCAGACTTGATTGCCTATCTCCTATAACCTTCTAACTCCCTATTACACGTGTAACGCTTTTTTGTCTAGAATTTTTGCAACGCTTTTAGAGTTTATGTAGCATAGCCAAGACATGAAAATGTCAAAAAATCGAACTTATAATACAAGTATTCTACTCACAGTCAAGTTTAACTTCTAATGTTACAAGTTTTCAATATGGCCACCCCTTGCAGCACGGACAATATCAAGACAATATGCGAATTCTTTGCAAACAAGTTGAAGCATATCAGAATCAATTGAATTGATCGTTGTTATTCAATGTTTCAAGTTATTCAGGTCAGTTGGTAATAGAGTAAAAAAATCACCAACTATGATTCAATTTTTGCAAACTCGAGCACACAGAACGCCTTTTGTTGAGGAATCGTCATTTTAACAGTCAACGAACAACTGAGCGTCATTGGGAGACCGATGCACCTGGCGCAATCACGCGGCAACCATCTGAAACTCAGAAACCTTATCTTTCAAAACAGCCACTCTCTCATTCTGATTCATACTTTTTCTTACAAAATATTTGATCATTTAATCGGTTCATTATTTGTAATCACCCTGTATTATTCAAGCATTTAGCCCGCTTATTTATTCTAAACTTAATTTAAAACTTTGAAGAACGTAAAAGAAAAGGAAAATAAAATCATTGTAGCCTTCACAAGTCTGCACAGATGACATAAAATCAAGTTAAGCAGTCAAACGTTTAAACAATTTTATTTTTACTAATTTAAAAAAAAAAAATCAGAATTTATTTGTTTATTGAAGTAACATTATTTAGGAGTGTGACGCCTAATCCAGTTAACTTCAGTCAAACCTTAATCAAAGTAGAGAGAGAAAAAAAAAAAACGAATAAGAGAGAAATTATATAAAATATTTAATTTGTCAAAAAGGTGACATAAGCTACTATACTATTTGACATGGGTAAAAGATACTTCTTTGTTATATTTAATTAAGCTTTTGAAACAAAATTTCAAACTTATAAACACATTATTTTGTTACAATAAACACATATGATTGAATTACGTTAAGGTGAGTTTAGATGGTTCAATTTAATTGCTCGATATGATTGAAATGTGACTAAATAAATTAAATTGTTCATTGCAATTGCCGATGGAAAAAATTAGTCTGAGACTACTCAGACAAACTTTCTCATATACGAGTTCATAATTACTTAGCCCAGTGTTTTCCATTTATTAGTTTTCTTTTTTTCGTTGTTACATTTAACTACTATTGAACATTTTATCAAAATTAATCATAATAATAACTTCTTCTCGGCGGGGAATCGAACTCAGCCTCTCTCTGTCCACGTTTAAAGCTATTTAATCATGAACTAGATTTTTCCCGGGAAAACTGCTTATATCGTTAGATTGGTATTTAAACGGACTACGTATTAGAATTGTTTAATCAAAATCGTCGAAACCGTTTTCGAGATTTTTTTTTTTTTTTTTTTTTACGTTTATTAAGCGTTTTTGGGGAGTAGTGCCCCCAAATTTGGAGCTAAAATTAATTTCTCGATTTCATCTTAGGGTATGATTATTCTGAACATGAATACCGAATTTCGACAAAATCGACCCAATATACTTTAGGCTCCACGCGTTGCAAAGACTACAGAAGACAGATGACAGACAGACATTTTTTTAAGACCACTTTTTTGGACTCAGGGGACCTCAAAACGTGTAAATCCATCACAATCTCAAAATCGAATTTTCAAGCCATCACGTAAAAAAGTTGAACTAGTTCAACTTTGTAAGCCATCTGGTTAAATGGCTCTGGAAAATCAAATTAAAATGTGTAAATAGCTCGATTTCTGTTTGATGGATTGGAAGGTTTTAGTTGCATAGGTTATGTTTACTATTTTGACAAGGTTTTGATTAAATTGACAGATCCAATTTGTTTGCTTCTATCTAAATATTAAAGAAGCGCTCAATTAAATTGAAAGTGTGCAATTCAATGATATTGAACAAAGAAATTGAACCGTGAAAACAAACCTTTAGTTTTTAAACTATTGTCCGTTTAAATTCCAATTTAACCATATTGCTATCCCAGGAAAAATCTTCCGAGATAATAGCGACAATTGACAAAGACTTAAATCAGGGTTCGATTCCCTTCAGCTTAGACTTATTGCTTCTGAGCTTACCAAAGGCAATAGAAGCTATGTGATCGGGCCGGGCACTTCTTTAGATTGTTACTCCCCTAATAAAAAAATCGGTCCGAGACAACTCAGACAAACTTTTTCATATACGAGTTCATAATTATTTAGCCCAGTGTTTTCCATTTATTAGTTTTCGTATATAAATTTAATTATTATTGTGCATGTCATTAAAATTTATCATAAAAATAACTTCTCCCGGGCGGGGAATCGAACCCGGGCTCTCTCGGTCCCCGTTTTAAGCTGTTTTCTCAGGAACTTGATTTTTCCCGGGAAAACGGCTTATATCGTTGGATTCGAATTTAAATGGACTATATTTTAGAATTTTTTAATCAAAATCGTCGGAACCGTTTTCGAGAAATAATTTTTTTAAACGTTTTTCAGCGTTTTTGGGGAGCAGCGCCCCTAAATTTTGAGCTAAAATTCATTTCTCGATTTCGCCTCGGGGTATGATTTTTCTGAACATGTATGCCAAATTTCGTCAAAATCTGTCCAGTAGTTTAGGCTCCAGGCGGCTGCACAGACGACAGACGACAGACAGACATTTTTTTTTGGACTCAGGGGACCTCAAAACGTGTAAATCCATCAAAATCTCAAAATCGAATTTTCGCGCCATCACAATACTTTCTCTTTATATGAGAAAGTAAAAAACAGGGCGAGTATCAATCTAAGTTACTCCCCTTATAAAACAGAAGTGTGAAATTCCTTTGTCCAAATGTAGATTGGACTAAACATCCCTTTTTCTTTATAGTTATTTAGTCAAAGTCATTTATATTCTAAAAAAAACAAAACATAGGGGAGTAACAATCTAAAGAAGTGCCTGTGATCGTTCTGAAGAACAAATATTTCTTATGTCTCCAATTTTAAAAATTCCAAAACAGAAATTCGTTTCAAATATCTTTGCAATATATTTCAAATATATTTTCGTTTCAAATATATTTTTTTCAAATTTTTGGTTCCAAGTCTGTTGTCGATCTGTCGCTTAATTTATGCGAACCAATATACATCTTAAAAACTACTCGTCCAATTTTAATGAAATTCGGTTGGACCAGCCTATATGGGGCATCATGTATAGAAATGCAAAAACTAACAAATATAATGCATACATAATTAAAGTGTTTCTTGTATATTGATATAAATTGACTTATTTATGTATTATTTTTCATTTCATACTCTCTTGAAAAACCAGATACGCTACATCAAAGCCCAGGTAATCTACAACGGATACATACGCCCAAGATTCCCAAAATCGACCCGTATACAGCTGTGTCTCAAAATAGAGGACTGAAGATGGAAATTTGTGTTAAGAGAAAACTTATAAAATGAAGAAGAATCCATAATTGGTGAAGTTGTTATCAATGTATAGAAAAGACTTTAATTATATGTGCCAGTGTTTTTGCATTTCAATACATGATGCCCCGTATAGGCTAGTTCAACCTGAAAACCTTAAACCTGTCTTTTATTCAAATAATGGGGTCGTAATTTGCCTACTGTTTTCACAGTCCCATGTAAGTTTTAATCTTCTGCACCCATTTGTTTCTCTTTCACTTGCGCACAAACAATTTTAACAGATTTTAAAAAACAGGGAGGGATATTAAATCATTTGACAAAAATAGGTTTTAAAAGCATAAAATCATTTAAGTATTCGAAATATTACCGAATTTAGGAAGCTATGTGCCACACTTATTGGCATTGGCAGACAATTTTGTTACAGAGAATATAAATAAATTGATCAATAATAACTAAACTTTAACAACAAATATCCGTTACAACTACTAAATAGAAAATACGGACGAAGTAACAATGTTTATCAACAATAGTATCAGACAAAGCTTTTAAAAGATCCATATTATAAATAAATCAGTCTTATTATTACGTTTTTACAATCGTAATATAATATTTATATGCAAGTTAGAACTTATTTATATGCTTTCACTGAAATTTAATGTATTTTTGAACTTACATAAATATAAAAAAAATTGATAATTTACAATTGCCATTCTTACTCCAAGAGTTACGTTTAATCATTAAAATTGGGTAGATACAAAAAGCTTTTTGCTAAAAACATTCATAAAACACCTACTAATATGAAGTTATTACAGAATTGGTTCTTTCTTTACAGAATTAACTCTAACTTTTATAAGGTAGAAAGCGTTGTTCGTATTAAAATTATTACTACAGAGGTAACTTTGACATTATATTTACGAAGAGAGAGGAGGGAAGGGGAGTAATATAGTCTGATAGAAATAAGAGATCATCGAATTGACTAAAAATTAAAAGGATTACTTTCAGAGTAAGTTTTGTAAGAAATAAATTCAATATCACGGGTCGTTGGATTTCAGAAGTTTCGAACAACGGAATAAATTTCATACATTTTCTCCAACTTAAACCAAAAATATCAAATAGCATAAAAATGATTGTAGATTTCCTCTATCCACTAAAACATTTCTTGTACATTTGTTACGTGTAGTAACATTATATTTAAAACAACCATAAATAAAAAAAAAAAAAAGAAGAAATCTATTTGAATCTTTTTTATTATGTAATACATGTAAGACAGGAAAAAAAATATATATAGTTATTTGTTTTTTCTCGTGATAACCAGAGGTCAACAAATCGTTCAGTGTGATCAGGGGGTTAGCAACATAAAGTTGCGTGAGTTGCTTAGACCGTGCAGAGGTTATGGGCAACCAAGAATGGAAGAGAAATGGCTGGGAAACTCCAAAAAAAAACCCTGGGTTTGGGACATGAGCCAAATGGCTTACAGACAACATCCAGCCATCAAGGGAAGACTTTTTTTTATCAGGGAGATACTTAAGGAAAAGTTTTTAGTACTTAGTCAGTGTAAGACGGCTTTGAGTTAAAAAAACTAAATTGTCCTAAATTGAAGCGACAACAATTTATCTGAAATAATTTAGTTAACATTTTTTCCCCCTTTCACAATTATTAATTCAACAGCATATACATTGTGTCCACGAATTGAGTGTACGTGGCATGTAAATGGCTGAACATTATCGAGTTGAAATTAGAGCTTCAAATATTTTCAAGTTGATATTTGAGCTTCAAACATTTTTGAGTTGAAGTTTGAGCTTTAAAAATTTTCGAGTTGAAATTTGAACTTCATTTTCGAGTTGAAATTTGAGCTTCAAATATTTTCAAGTTGATATTTGAGCTTCAAACATTTTCAAGTTGATATTTGAGTTTCAAACATTTTCGAGTTAAAATTTGAGTTTCAAACATTTTCGAGTTAAAATTTGAGCTTCAATCATTTTTGAGTTGAAATTTGAGCTTCAAACATTTCCGAGTTGAAATTTGATCATCTGAGCATCAGCCTTGCTTGTTTTTAAACTAAGAAGTTGAAAAAAATTGTCAATAATATTAATGTTACGATGAATTTTAAAAATAGTCAAGAGTAAAGTACCTTTGTTTTTTAAAATAACAACATATTTAATTATAAAAGTTGTTCAAATATTAAAAGTTATTACAGATTTTCAATTTTATCACACAACTTTAATTTTTCAAAATCACAAAATACAAATTCCTAAAAATATATTAGAAAAAAATCGGTCCGAGACAACTTAATTTCTCATATACGAGTTCATAATTACTTGGCCCAGTGTTTTCCATTTATTAGTTTTCGTAGGTACGTTTAATTATTATTGAACATTTCATCAAAATTTATCATAAAAATAACTTCTACTCGGCGGGGAATCGAACCCGGACTCTCTCCATCCGTGTTTAAAGGTATTTTATCAGGAACTAGATTTCTCCCGGGAAAACGGCTTACATCGTTAGATTCGAATTTAAATTGACTAAATTTTAGATTTTTTTTGGTCATTTTTTTTGGTCATTTACGCACTCAATCCGAGGACACACTGTATATTAATGTAATAGTGTAAATTATTAATAATAATATTATATTTAATGTAAGTCTGCATGATCAGTTGACTTCCCTCTCTTTATAATTAGCAACTACCATATTTTCAATAAAACCAGATAAGCGCTCCCTCTAACATAAATAGATAAACACGATATCTTGCAGTACAAATATAATTTAAAAATAAAGCTTCAGCTATAAACAGAAAATAAATTATATAAACATATGTACTTGGAATTGCCCGATTTGTATAAAGAATTATTTCGTAAATAAACATAACTGTATACATAGTTATACCCATGTCGTTACATACTATGATTAAATACGCACAAGCATAGTAGGTCAACAGGGACTTCAGAAAAATGATTAAATGTGTACATAGAGACTATCTAAAGTAGACTAATATTTTCAAAACAATCTTTGCACATCGGTAACTCAAAACACGACTAAGTTTGTAATATTAAAACTAACTTTTAACCAAACGCAAATATAGTTTAACGAAAAATAATAAATTTCGACGAATCTACGAAGATAATAATAAATTATAAGTAAATACAGACAAAATAAGATTACAAAAATAGGTTTAAAAATGTTAATATTAAAACTTTATTTTAAAAATATTCTGTTTTAAAATGCAATATAATTATATTTAAAAATCCCGTTAAGTACTTGCCAGCAACCTACTAAAAGGGTTCCTTAGACACAAAAATTAAAAAGTAATGTTTCCTACATTGTTTTACTAATATAAATACATAAAAAGTTGCACTTTGGGGGATGTGCTTATTATCCTTTAGCACTTATTTGGTAATTTGGGGGTAAAATGGCCGCCATTTTGGAAACGCGATATATATTTGTGATCTGCATTCCAATACATTGAAAACTATACCTCCTTAAAAATAACAAAAAATAACATTTTGGGACACTAGATATAGTTATGGCCGGCCACCTAAAATTTCTAAAATTTGACTTTTTTACAATAACTTCCGGAAATATCGTTGGCCCACAGCGATGTATATTTATGCATTTTTTCCTCTATTTAAGGATCTGTCATTATGGGGTAGCGCGGAGGGGAAAATTTGTTTGGGGTTTTGTTTTGGTAATTTTAAGGGTATAATGGCTGCCATTTTGGAAACACGATATATATTTTTTATTTACATTTTAATACCTCTAAAATGATACCTATCGAATGACTCAAAAATTAAAAAAAAAGTTAAGATCAGTTTACTGTTGCTCCCTGATTGAAGAAATTTCGAGTTATGAATTTTGCAACATGTTTCGAGGCCGGAACAATGATGTATGGAGAAATTTCGAGTTATAAAGTTTGCAACATGTTTCGAGGGCGGAACAATGATGTATGGAGAAATTTCGAGTTATAAAGTTTGCAACTTGTTTCGAGGGAGGAACAATGATATATGGAGAAATTTCGAGTTATAAAGTTTGCAACATGTTTCGAGGGCGGAACAATGATGTATGGAGAAATTTCGAGTTATAAAGTTTGCAACATGTTTCGAGGGCGGAACAATGATGTATGGAGAAATTTCGAGTTAGTTTGCAACATGTTTCGAGGGCGGAACAATGATGTATGGAGAAATTTCGAGTTATAAAGTTTGCAACATGTTTCGAGGGCGGAACAATGATGTATGGAGAAATTTCGAGTTATAAAGTTTGCAACATGTTTCGAGGGCGGAACAATGATGTATGGAGAAATTTCGAGTTATAAAGTTTGCAACATGTTTCGAGGGCGGAACAATGATGTATGGAGAAATTTCGAGTTATAAAGTTTGCAACATGTTTCGAGGGCGGAACAAGGATGTATGGAGATATTTCGATTTATGAAGTTTGCAACATGTTTCGAGGGCGGAACAAGGGTGTATGGAGAAATTTCGAGTTAGGAAGTTTGCAAGATTTTTCGAGGGCGTAACAAGGATTTTAGTACGTAATTTTAAGAAAAGATTGTATACGTGTCACAAGTTTCTGGTAAAACTTGATACGTAAAATGGAACCAATGACGAAATGATTTTTGTATCTTGTACCAAACAATCAGTTTTTTTTTTAATATTTCCTATTTATTTATTTATTGTTCAGCAGAGTAATACCGTGTTTTTGCACACTGCAATAGGCTACACAATTTGCGAGAGACACCAAGGGATGTGCCACGCAAGCGTGACACATAGGAACTGTTCCAACAGTTATGTCTGATGTTGGAACAGTTCCTATGTGTCACACTTGCGTGGAACATCCCTTGGTGTCTCTCGCAAATTGTGTGGCCTATTGCAGTGTGCAAAAACACGGTATTACTCTGCTGATGTGTTTTGCCAGCCAAGCAAGAATGGCGGTATGAGAGCACGCTCGTCTCTGATAAGTCCTATATCTGATCTTCTTGATCTAGTATAGGTCCAGAGTTGGGTGGGCATCGTTGGGCCCCTGATGAGTCGGACGCGACGAAACGATGCAGGACATGACGTAATGCCAAGCCAACATCTTAATGACGTTATGTCTGATGTTGGAACAGTTCCTATGTGTCACGCTTGCGTGGCACATCCCTTGGTGTCTCTCGCAAATTGTGTTATTTAATGTTATTTGTAGGCACTACCGTAAAATTCAATTATATTTAATGGAAATTCCATTAGACTTAATAGAATTTTACCATTTAAGGCTTAGTTCCACTAGAGGAGCGAAATATTAAAATTAATTAATTCCGATCTTTGATAACAATTCAAGAACTGACAAAAACAATTATTTATTTTATTTCAAAATGTATAATATACACTTGAAAACACGTAATATATAAAATACCGAATGAAAACTATAATTAATTAACTTTCCCCCCTATCATTTCCAAACAATCAATCTCTTAAAATTAAAATATTAAAGAATGTTATTCGTTGCATACTGATTCAAGCATGAAATAACACTAAAAAAACATTATCTCAACACATTATAATTATTTTTCTAACTTGGTCCTATACAATTCTGATCTCATTCGCAAAATGGTTGACTGATCAAATTTACTTATAATTATGTTTAAATTGTTATATTACTAATATCAAAGAATTTAAATACATTTTATTTAAAATTAAATAAATATAAAATCCAACTATCCCATAAAATTAAAAAATTCTCTATTTCATAAAGGAAATCTTAATTAAAAGAAAATAAAGCAACTTCCTAGCCACTTTATTTGATTAAAAAACGAAAACAATAGAATCTTTAGAATTTAATGAAGAAACTGAAAAAAGAAATTTATTAAAAAAAGAGATTATTACTATAAGTATCCAAGTAAATAAAATACGAGAGTACAAAAAGCAAATAGAATAGATGAAGAAAATTAGTTCTTTGTACATGTTTTAAGTGTATTTGTGTATGTAATATAATACATTATAACTTGCCAAAATAATATAATATATCTATATATATATATAAATAAATATATATATATATATATATATATATATATATATATATATATATATATATATATATATATATATATATATATATGCGTTTATAGACTTAATACAGTTAAAATAAATTCTAAAAGAATAAAGAGTCTTGAAGGTAAAAACCCGGTATATTTATTGTAATTAAAATGTAAATTAGCTTAAATTATTCAGAAAAGAGAAAGGGGATCTCTTCAAACGGCTACATTGTTATATTCTATAACGCCTTTTGTTTTGATGAGGGAAGACGCCTTACAACTCTTAAAGTCTTTTTTTACGTTTTTTTTTTGAAAAGTGTAATGTTTTTCTTATTTTTTATAAATTGTTTTTTATAACAAGTAGAAGAAAAGAAAAGAACAATTGTTATCGAATATAAAGATGTAATGTATTTGTGCAATGTCCTTATTCATAACAATCCTCTTATACGCTTTCTATATCCATCTGCTTTCTATTTAGTTCCACTTACAGCCTTATTAAAAAGCCCATGACCTATGATCAAAGATAAGTTTATAACTTAAGAAGATTATTTGATATTGCTTCCAAGCTTACCGAAGGTAACGGAAGCATTGTGTTCACTTTTGAGAACGAAAAACTTTTATGTCTCGGATTTTAAAAATTCCAAGACAGAAATCCGTTTCAGACATCAGGGAACATTTTTGATCTCGTGTCTGTCTGTCTGTCTGTCGGTCTGTGTGTCCGCGGATTATGAAACGTGTGACGATAACTTGAGTAAATGTCGACCGATTTTGATGAAATTTGGTAGAAATGTTCATTTCACCAATGCCCAGAGCATGTTCGTTGGACAACGTTATCCGTCCAAGCATTCACGAGCAACGCTCGCGTAAACGTGAACTTCAAATTTAAAATTGGAATTTTAGGTCAGGAAAAAATCTGACTTCATCTATTCAATGAGACAAACATATTTTACAAATACAATTTTTTAGTAAAACCAACAGCGACACCGCTATGAAGTGTTAAAGATCGCTAATACTATTAATAGTTTTTACACAATAAACAATATAACAATAAAGTAATATAACAATAAAGTAATATAACAATAATTTTAATGTTAATATAACAATAAAGTACATGATAGGATGCGAGGAAGCTATGTGCCACACTAATCGGCAGTCTATTTTTTGTTGGATTAATGCAATAAACCAACATGTATTAAGCCATATACACACTATCCCGCACTATGCTAGTTGCAGGGCCAAATGGCACCCCAGAAAATTTATTAGTCTATACTACAACTGGCAAACTCAGCCGTGATATATGAAAAAGAAAGTACTTGATGCTGCTACTGCCGTATGATTATTATTGAAAATAAAGGTACGCCGTGAATCACACCATCGTATATGCTGGATACGTCCCGGACTTTCTAAAGGAAGAGGTCGATATCTAGAAGGTGAAGTAACAAAAGATGTAATCACGGACGATAAGGACGAACTAAATCTGTAGTACAGATGTGGGACTGGTTTCAGAAATTTTCACTGCATGACAAGCATTGATTGTGAGGGACAACACGTTTATTAATTGTCGATCGACCTCTTCCTTATCAATACCAAAACTAAAAATAGCAATTTCAACCAAGGTGTCATTTCTTTTAATTCGGTTCCTGGTACTCAAATTACAATCCCACAAACCTTATCGATTCTGATACGAATTAAGTTTAAATTTGAAAACATTTTCTGACTCGGCTATTACTCAGTACAAATAAGTTAAACAATTTTTTGTTATTTCATTTATATTTTTCCTATGGTTTATAATAAGATTATGTTTTTAAATAAAATTTTACGCAGTCATATACAACTTTGTATCCTCGTGCTGCGTAATTGCCAAGTCAGAAAATCTTAACGTGTAGAGTAATTTGGGAAAGAGAAGTTTGAGTTTGTGCGGGACAAGGAATAGAGTCGGGGGACTTGTACTGGATGTATTAGACCTAGAAGAACTTACTTGGACAGGGGGAGGCTTATTTTTTTACACAACTGAATTTGTTGGGATTTCACTTTTTTTTAAGTAATTTTCATTTCTTAACCTCTTGTTTCATTTTGAACACATAATACGTACATATTATATAAGAAGAGATAGAAAAGCTAAAGGAAATTATAGGAAATAAAATAGTAACAGGAAATAGTTATCATTGTTTAGAAGAAGGGGTTTGAAACGAAAAGACTAAGTGGAAAAGTATGTAAAGAGTGGGGTGTTCTATTTGAACTAATCAATTATCTGGTGTACGAGTGCGGACGAGCGGGAAGTAAATATTTGCAATCTTCGAGCTCAATACTCAATAAAGATTAAATACTTTTATTCCAATACAAAATTCTATTTATGAGTATAAATAATACTTTAGTTTCGAATATATCTACTAGAAAGCGCTAGTAGCGCAATTTGTTTAATTAATTTTGCATAGCCGATTTTCCTATTAGCCTTGAGAGAGTCAAAGAACCAGATTTCTTCGGATTTTGTAATTTTTCCTTTATTTTTACAGTAAACTCTACCTATATACAAAATTATACATAATATCAAAGTATTTCTAATAAGATAATAAGATAATATCAATTTAATAAGATAATATCATTTAATAAGATAATATCAAAGTATTAATGATAGAGGGGGGTCCAAAATGCCTTGAGATGGTTCCAGTAAAGGATGGCACGGCTGTGCTCGACTTTACCGGGCACAATTAACTTCCAGATTACAATTTATCCATACATCAGTTTATTTTATTGTTGTTTCGAGTTATTCGAAGTACCATTTGTCGATCAACAAGTTTATTTTGTTATAACTTCGAGTTGACTCCACAATGCACCACATCCTGAAGATGCGTCCAGTAGTGAAAGCGAAATGTCGGACTTATACCCTTGTAATGGATGTCCGGGATTTTAACGGAAAATAACCAAAAAATGTAATATTCACATAACTACGTGTTCATTTGTTCATCAACTTTATTATAGGTTAATGTCCAAATAAAAAGGGAATTAAGTAATAAATAGAAGGTATTCATAGTTAGATACGGTTTGTAAAATCACCCCACATTTAAATTCTTATATACCTATCGGGAATACTCCACAGTCCATATATATTATTGATTGTTCCACGAGAGTGCTTCGTGAAATTATACCTGAAATTCTGTAGATATAATAGTTCACCTAAAGTTTTAAATTATTCAATACTGCTTCTATCGAGGCAATATATCCACCTATATGAATCGATATCCTAGGTGGAAAACGAAACAACTGTGCAAACACTCTCGAAATATTCTTTATTAATAGTTTGCAAGGTTATTTTAGTTCTTTCCTTTTTTTTCTCATCATATTTCAGTTAACAACCTATACTTGTTGATCATCGTATTCTGACATATAATAATTATAATAATAATAATAATAATAATAATAAAGCCTCATATTTGTTTTATGAAAGTATTTACATAAATAAAAATAAATATATAAAAAGACTGTCAATTAGAGTGGCACTTAGCTTCCTCTAAAAAAAAGAAGCGCATGGGAGATCATCTGCAGGTTAGTCTATAATTATCCAGTAATTCTGAGTAAAGTCGTTTCGTTAGACCCGAAAAATTTCTGTTTAGGACGGATTTTTAAGTTTCCGTATGCGCAGTGGGTACGAATGATCCAATCATCAAATTCATAAGCATCATCATACGGTCGATCCTTAACTATCCTACAAATTTGAGCAAAATTGGACCTTTAGGTTGCGAGAAATTGACGTTAGGAGCGCGTAATCCCTGAGAAGTTCATCAAAGTCGGATTGCAAATTGTGAAATTTATGCGTGTGGCAAGGATCCGTGGACACACAGACCGACAGACAGATACACACGAAACTAAATTTGTTTAAGAAGGTCTAAAACGTATAAAATGCGAGGAAATTTTGATTTTGGAGAAGAAAAAATTGTTACCTCCCAAAAGTGAACATAATGCTTCAGCTAGCTTGGTAGATTCGGAAGCAAATGTAAAAAAAATTAAAATGTATACAATGGAATGAATGGTCTTAGTAAAAAATAGAAAGGGACATAAAATATAATATTACTTTGTTTTAGCGAATTTTCAAAGAAAATTACGCTATTGCAATGGCTTCAAAATTTTTGTAATGCGAATTTTTGAAAAATTTTTCCATGGAAATCCGTTTTAGACCATTCTGAATCGATTCCTAAAATTTAACACTTTTTTTTATGTATGTATGTATATATGTATATATGTGTCACTCCAGACGATATCTCCCCTTAGCATGCACTTAAAAATTTCAAACAAATTTTAAAATGTCAATAATATCAAAAGAAAGGATGAGTTCGTTGGCCAGAATTTTTGGAGTCCATTTAGGGGTCAAATTTTGACCATTTAGGGTCAAAAAACGTGTTTTTTCCATTTTACCCCCCTTTTATGTGAAAATATGATAAAAGTGTACATAACAACAATTACTGTACTCTTAAAGAGCTTTCCAACGACATGCATCTTGAAGGGTAAATACGATTTTGACTTTTGTACCTCGTACCCCTGTGTACCAAATTTTTTTTTCACCCATGCAAATTCTAAACCAAAATTTTCCTATATTATCATAAGCTAATAATCCGCAGATTTCTTTGAAAATTCGCTCATTAAGTCATGGTGCATGACTGGACTTTTTTCATGACTTCCTTCTTATATATCTATTTATTCTTTGTATCATTAACAGTTTCGGTCCATAAAACTGGCCTCTGAATGAGCTTAGGCCTTCTCTAGTGTTCTCCAAATTTGCCTATCTCTTGCCCTCACCACCCATTTTGGTCCAGCTTTCAGAACAAGGTCGTTTTCTCATTCTTATTTGAGCACGTCATCTTCCTCTCCCAACAATAAATGGTTTCTATTTGGTCATCTCTTTCGTGCATCTTTTGTTTTTCGTCTTAAAATATTATTTCCTACTCAATTCCATTTTAAGCTCTGGATTTTCTCTATCACATATTTTATCTACTCACGGCAGCAAAATTAAGCATTGTTGTACTGTTTTCAGTCTGCAAAATGTAATTTTTCTTGATTCTTTTGAAAAGTGTCAGCAAAATATCAAAGTGTCAGCAAAAGTTCAAAGTGTCAGCAAAAGTTCAAAGTGTCAGCAAAATAACAAACAGGCTGTCACATTATTGTAAGAACATTTTACTAAAAAAAGGTTACTTCATCGCAGGTTATAAACACTTCCACATTGTTTATTTTTATATATTTAAGCGTAATATTCTGCTAAGTAGTTATATCTTTTTTGAAAATAGCTTAAATAATTATAGTGACAAACAAATTTTACTATTTTATAATGATTATTTTTAAAAAATCACTAAAAATTGAGATAAAAAACCGTTGTTAATAAAAAAAGTGGCAACCCTGAATTGTTTTGCCTTTGTTTTGATTTCTTGATGACTCAAACTTTCGTTTTTTTACAAATTTAATTTCTTTAAATCTTTTATATATTAAAAAGGGAATATAATAATTAGTGTAATTTTTCTGCCGTTAATAGATAAAATATTTTATGTAACTATGCAGCAAAGGAAACATTCCTGCCTCGTTTAAAGATTACCTGCTTCGGTTACACCTCAGCAGGTAATTAAAATTTGCCTGCCTCGGCTTCGCCTCTGCATTAAATTTGTTTAGCCTATCCTCGCCTTTGGCTCGGAACTAAAACTTAAAAACTTGTCAGCAAAATTCCATTTTGCTGCCTAGTTATATAAATAACTATTATTTCCGTTTCTTTCCTAATATCTTTTCTTTTCATTCTGTCTTTCCTTGTTACTCCTACAATGCTTCTCTCTACCCCTCTTTGTCCCACTTTTAGTTGATGTGTTAATTTATTTATCTCCAGTAGGAAGAAAAAGTTATGATTTTGAATTAGTTTAGAGGGACTAATGTAAGTCTTTTCATCCCTGAACTCAAAAAGTAGGGAGAAAAAGTAAAGTACGGCGAAAAAGTAAAGTAGGGCGAAAAAGTAAAGATTGCAACTTAATTATTTTATAGATAGTAGAAAATGAATGGCTAATGTAATGAAGTTGTTGAAATCAGGTTGACGACACTGCTTCTTCGACCATGTTTCTTTATTTATAAACTGCATCTAAATAATAAGAAACCTTCTATTTGAGTTTAATTCCAATTCTTATTTGTTTTTAATATTGAATCTCTTATATCTGCTATTAAAAGGGCTAATAATTATTGTTATTTATTAAAATAATAAATAAAAACTGTGCAATCGATGTAAATGGTAATTTTCTCCCTACTGGAGATAAAATATTGTATGCGCCTCGGGTGCTAATTATTGTGTTGGGTGCGTTATTCACTCGGCTGCGCCTCGGGAATTAAAGAGTCTAATTCCCTCGGCTTCACCTCGGGATTTAGGGACCATGGTTCCTTCGGCTTCCCCTATAGAACCAACTTTTTTGCTCAGGGAATAATGGCTTACTTTACTCCGGTGCATAAATAACTATTGTACAGGACCAAGTTACGTGTAGGTGATACAGGACATTTCGCAAGATTCTAATACTTGTCCCTTCTTTAACAACGATTTTCTCTGAATATAAACAAACGGGAAGGTTATACAAAGATATAATCTTCATATATTTATCTATAAAACTTATTACTTCCAATTTGTAAACGCTTTATTACAACTTAATGCATTTTAAAGTGTGCTTAACAATAATTGAAACAAAATCTTCAACCACAATGAAAGAAAAAATAATTGTTTGTTATTTATAAAAACAAGCAATATTGTATACATGAATAGTATTCATATACAAAATATGGATGTTTAATAAAAATACAAGTTTGTATGTACATATTTTATGATATTTATTTTTTATCTTATATGTTTGGTTAATATATTATACACATCGAAATTGAAAGCACACAAAGAGCCTGATTTGGCATTTATATAACATTTGCCATGTTTTCTTCTATTATTATCAAAATATTATGTTTTTTCCCAGAAAACAATATCCTGCACAAACAATCAAAAATACCACGGAATGGGTTTTACCTACTTCTCTGATTTCTCCTTTCTCTTTTGGTCTAATTATTGTTATTGTGACAAAAATGTAATTTTATTATTTTGATGAGTTTAATCGTTGTAAGGCCCTCTTAGGTCAAAAAATGTTAAACCGGTCATACACGTTACAGTATATCCGACAAGTAAAACCTGTGCAGGTAACCTGTACAGGTAAACTGTTGCGTGTGTGCTATCTAGCTGTGTAGTTATATCATAACTTGATATAACACACACACTCAGGTTTTCATGCACAGGTAACTTGTACAGATATACCTGTCAGGTACAACGCAACGTGTATGGCTGGCTCTAAATGATCTAAGCACACGCGTGGAGTCTAAACTACTCAATCGATTTTGATGTTTAAAAAAATAATACCCTCTAAGTGAAATCAAAGAATTAACTTGAACTCAATAATTTAGGGCGCTTTTCCCCCAAAAATCAAATTTCACAAAAATTTATTTTCCGTTAAAGGAATACGAAATAGCCGAAGGAATTAGACTCTAATTCCCGAGGCTTAGCCGAAGGAAAAACGATAATTATCGCGAGGGGAATAATGGCACTTTACTCACGAGGTACATACAATATTTTATCTCCAGTAGGGAGAAAATACACATTTTCGTCCATTGCACAGTTTTTATTTATTATTTTAATAAATAACAATAATTATTAGCACTTTTAATATCAGATATAAGAGATTCAATATTAAAAACAAATAATAATTGGAATTAAACTCAAATAGAAGGTTATTTAGATGCAGGTTATAAACAAAGATAAACATGGTCGAAAAAGCAGTGTTGCCAACCTGATTTCAACAACTGCATTACATTAGCCATTCATTTTCTACTATTTATAAAATAATTAAGTTGCAATCTTTACTTTTTTGCCCTACTTTTACTTATTCTCTCTACTTTTTGAGTTCAGGGATGAAAAGACTTACTTTAGTCCCTCTGAACTAATTTAAAATCATAACTTTTTCTCCCTACTGGAGATAAAATGTATACTTACAAATGAATCTTGGCTTCTGACTAATAAATGCATCTTAATAAATAAAGAACGTATATTTTCATAAATTACTTTTACTTATAATTTTTATAAACTACCTATCTCATTTTCCTTATATAAGTCAATTTTTAATTTAATTTCCTACTCTTAAGTAATTTTTTCTTTTAATTTTGGAGCTTAACTTGTTATATGTCGGTCATTCATATTGCTTTCAGTTTTTAATTTTCATTCCAGACCCTTCCTGCTTTTTGAATTTGTTTTTTAATTTGTTTGATACCTGTTGAAATTAAACCAGATTTTTCCATTTCCTCTTTTATTTCATTAAATTAGCTTTTTCCGTTATTACAGTTAAATCCTTGTATTATTGTAATATTGTGAAATATTAATTTTTCGGAGTACTTTTGTTTACCTTCATTCTGTATTAAATTAATCCCTTTTTTTTGTAATATTTTTTTATTTATTTATGTTGGTATAATGGTAAAATTATTCCACAATATGCATCCATTTTCCTTATTCTTAATTGGTCCGGATATTTTTCTAAATAATTTTTGTTTCTTTAGTTTCCAAAAATCCCTTATTTCCTTCTTTTAAAAATATTTTCTGGCTTTAGCTCTAACTTTGAGGGCGCTTCCACTGTAGAATCAAGTTTGTCGGACTCATTTTCATATAAAGAGAAAGTATTGTGATAGCGCGAAAATTCGATTTTGATGGATTTACACGTTTTGAGATCCTCAAAATCCAAAAAAGTGTTGTTTTTTTTTTGGAACGAAGTTCCTAATGGCACGTTCTGGAGCCCGGGAGTGAATCCGAAAAAAACGACCAAAATCACCGTCACAAAATAACCGTAACAAAATCACCGTCACGCAAAATCCGTCACGAAATCTACCGATGACAATAACTTGAGTAAAAGATCACCGAGTTAGTTGAAATTTGGTACACATGTTCATTTTACCAATGCCCAGGCTGAGTTAGTTGGAAATCGTTATCCACCCAAGCGTTCACGCGCAACGCTCGCGTAAACTTAAGCTTCAAAAAGACGGGAAAAAAATGTTATTAAGGAAGCCTGTTCCTTGACTTGTTTTGATTATGTTTGTTATATGTCAAAATGTCTCTTGGTTTTGTAAATATAGAAAATATAATCACGGTCTTGTTAAAAGTAGAATTGATCTGTGCTGACGCTTATTTCAATATATTAGGTATAATTACAATACAGCGTACTTAATCCAAGAGAAAAATCTAACTTCATCTGTTTAATGAGACAAACAACTTTTTTGAATAATTTTTTTAGTAAAACGAATACTGACACTGTTATGAAGTGATAAAGTTCGCTAAATTTATTAAAGTGGACCTAAACGTTTAAAATAAAGAAAACAACATTTTTACCGATATATTCCGTTCTAACGTATAACGATTTTAATAAAAAATGCTTACACATTGGCTAAAGTACAATTGAAACAGGCATGTATAACTCACCCGGATACAAGCAGAAGCTTTAGAGTAGGGAAGAGATATATTTTATAATATTTTTAATTAATAGGCCGGGTAGGTAGAAAACAACCCTATATTAATCCAACATCCTTTAACAAACATACTCTTTAAATATAAACTTCTTTCTTATATTCAATATTTATTTATAGTAAGACGCTTGCTTCAATGATACAAATAATGATTTTCTTTTAATTTTGCCTTAACTCTGCTAGGTACAAACAGTTCTTTACTTTTAATTTTGTCTCTTTTCTAACTCCGCCATGTATAAGTAGTTAGCAATGTATATTTTATCATTTATTTTATAATTTATATTTAATGAAAAATGTAAGGAACTTCGTTCCTACCGGGTGTCCCGCGACACCACACGTATTTTTTTAAATGTCTGTCTGTCGTCTGTCTGTGCAGACGCCTGGAGCCTAAACTACTGGGCCAGTAGTTTAACACTTAACATTGAAGATAATATAAATAAAAAATGTTGAAACACGTTTGTTAAAAATTAATATAAAATCGTGATGACAACATTGTTATTTAGTCATAATTCTAACAATCATGTACCCTCAAAAAAGTTATAATATATGTTCAACATGTAACCAGAAAGTTTTCAACGAACGAAACAAACTTTGTATTACTTCGTCATTCCGGATTGTAAAGAATATAATCCAGAGAATAAAACCAAGGGGTTTTGATTAGAACTTAACCAATTAAAAGTTTGGATATTCTCTTACAAGATTCCTATATTTCATACATTGTTGAAACTAAGTTATATAACGTGATAAATTGCATAACGATTATTAAGTGTTGGTAAAACTAACTAAATTTAATAATAAAAAAAAATACAACTAACAAAGATAGTAGTTATTATTAACTACGGGAAACAATACACACACAGTGAAAAATACACTCCTGTGCCGGGATTTGAACCACGGGCCTCTATATTTCCAGTATAGATTCTATACTGGAAATATAGAGGCCCGTGGTTCAAATCCCGGCACAGGAGTGTATTTTTCACTGTCTGTTTCCCGTAGTTAATAATAATTATAATTTGATTTAAATTAAAATTTAACTTTCCGTAGTATGAAAACTACCAAAAACTTAAAAATTGAAAGATAGTAGTGTAACTATCGTGAAAAATAATAAGTAGGAATCTCGTTTAAGCAATTTTAAATTTTGCTCTTTGAGCAACTTTTGAAAGATCATCTTAATTATGAATTTCAAAATTGTATGAGTATTTTTAAAGATTATAGCTGTGTTTATAAAGAAAAAATTTGTGTGCATGTGGGAGAGAAAGCAGAAAGGTTAAATTAGCATTGGACCAACAATGGGCTACTTGTGCCCTACCATCCAAATTTCATCAAAATCGGTCAATCAATTTTTAAGACACGGTGGCAGCAATAGTGTAAAGCTGCCGACCGATCAAGACAGCCAGACTCAAGACCAAAAATGTTCCTTGACGTCTAAAACGGATTTCTGTTCCTGAATTTATCAATTTGGAGAAATAAATAAACAGGTCAAGTGTGTGCTAGTCAGCACATAGCGAGGGTCCGTAGCCAACCCTGCGTATAGTTTAAGTAGTACCCTATTGATGGTGTTTTTTAAAATGCTAAAAAGCTTACTTTAAACTATCCTATAGGTCTGATATTCTCAAAACACATAAACAAACTTCTGATAAAGTATTTTTTTGCCACAGAACCGGACTAGAACCAAATAAATTCATCGAAAAGACCATAGTTCTAAAAAAAAAACGTTTTTTGTCAATAAAAAATAAAATAATATTTTTTTCGAAATTTCCAAAAAGTGGTATCTTTGTTTCTTTACTTTTGGTCCAAGAATGTTCAGGAATTTTTTCAGATTTTTTGCACTTCACATAAGCGAGATAGAAGGGGGAACATACGTTTCACACCCACTTCAAACTTGCCTACGCTCGCCCTATTAAAGTTATAACTAAATAACTAGGCATCGCGTGGCTCTATCATTGAAGCGAGCGTATTGCAATAAAATACTGAATATTGAAATTTGTTAATCATGATGAATGTCATAGTTGAAGATAAGTGGAAGAGGGTAGTAAGGTGTAGAGTGGGGGTACTCGGTACAAAGCTTTACTTCATAACAAACCTACACACAAAACGACTATAAGAATCTTAACCACCCGTAATAGCTTTTAAACTAATATTATAAATGTATCACTTGATTACTCAAATACTACTGCTTGTATCAAGTTGAAATTTTATATACTTGTTTCAATTGTACTTTAGACGATGTACATGAAGTTTTATTAAGATCGTTACGTTAGAACGTAAGATATCGGTAAAAAGGTTGTTTTCTCTATTTTAAACGTTTAGGTCGGCTTTAATAGTTTTAGCGATCTTTATTATTCATAGCAGTGTCGTTGTTGCTTTTACTGGAAAATGTTATTTTAAAAAAATGTTCGTCTCATCGAGTAGGTGATGATAGAACTTTTTCCCGTCCTTAAATTCCAATTTTAAATATGAAGCTCACGTTTACGCGAGCATTGCGCGCGAACTCTTGGACGTATCACGCTGTCCAACGAACTTAGCCTGAGTATTAGTAAGAAGATCATGTATACCAAATTTCAACTAAATCGGTCAACTTTTACTAAAGTTATCGTCACATGCGTAAACGTTACTGACAGACAGACAGACAGACAAGATGCATATTTCGTTGAATGTAAGAAGCTCGCTTACGCTCGCTTCAATTATATATTTTTCTAATCAGCTCGACGTATCCTTTCATATGATACTCCTACGGTGTAGAAAAAAAAAATGTACCCTTAAGTTTTTTTACCCTAATGTTTTTGAAAAATATTTATTTTTAAAATATGTAGGTAGGTACAAGACACATACATGCCAAATTTCAAAGTGATCAGACGAAAGGTGTAGCCTTGAGAGCAGGCGACAGGACGGACGGACAGACACACGCAGGAAAATATAAGGGTCCTTGGTTTTGCCTACGGACCCTAAAAACAAATTAAAAACTGATGTGTCGCGGGACACCCAGTATGAACGAAGTTCCTTAGATTTTCATTAAATATAAATTTAACTATCACACTGCTAAGTGTACGATGCTAACTACTTATACATGGTGGAGTTAGAAAAGAAATAAAATTAAAAGTAACTATTTGTACCTAGCTATTGCAAAGTTAAAAGAAAAGCATTTGTTTTTATCATTGAAGCGAGCGTCTTGCAACAAATATGTATTGAATATTAAAAAAATTGTTAATCATGATGAGTTAATAGTTAAAGAGGATGGTTGTAGTAATGAGGAAAGTAGTAAGGGCTCAGGACTATTCCAACCCTCACGCCTCGGCCTACTCCATTTAAAATATATCACTTCATTACACAAAAACGTCAGCTTGAATCAGGTTGAAATTTTTCATGCCTGTGTCAATTGTACTTCAGACGACGTGTATGAAGTTTTATTAAAATCGTTAAGTTAAAAGTACGATATTGGTAAAAACGTTGTTTTTCTATATTAAACGTTTTGGTCCGCTTTAATAGTTTTCGCCATCTTTAACACTTCATAGCGGTGTCGGTATTGGAAAAACAAATTTGTTTGTCTCATTGAATAGATGAAGTTAGAATTTTTCCTCGTGTTACGTTTACGCGAGCGTTGCGCACGAACGCTTAGGCGGATAACGTTGTCCAACGAACATGTCAAGGGCATTGGTAAAATGAACATTTCTGCCAAATTTCAACTAAATCGGTCATCTATTACTCAAGTTATTGTCATCGGGGCTCCAGACGCTGTAACGTGCCTTAAGAAACTTCGTTCCCTAAAAACGATCACCTTCTGTTACCTTCCGTTCTATAACCTACATTGTTCCTTTACCTTCATTAATCTCGGAAGCAATATTTATAGTTGACTGATTAAAAATTTCTCTTCACTAATTAGATATTTGGTGCAAAATGATGTTTTACGACAAGTATTAATGATACAGATGAATCAATAAACAGACTCTATAAAATGTCCATTTTATAGTAAAAGGAGAATTCTAAGCGAGATAAAATAAAAATGTGTGTCAATCTTTAAAGATCGATTTTAACTTCAGTATTAGATGATAAAAATCAAGTCATCTAATGCCTCTTTAATATGTAGTAAAATCATTACAGCTAGTTTTAGAGTGTTTTGGAGTAGCCGGAATCCATAATTCGATTCCTTCAACTCCCCTGATTTTTACTCCTGGAAATAAACTTACCCCAATTGAAATTCAGAAGGTGCAACCTAAGAGTTATATAAGAAGAAGAGATATCCTTGGTAATAAAATGCACATGTGCACTAAAGATAACATCCAATTAGGAATCTAATATTGTATTTCTAAGGGTTGAGAAAGCAAACTTTGAAGAAATTAAGTTCTTGCTTCGATGCACGGAATTGAATTAAAAGTAATTTATATTATTTTCTTTTTAGATTTCAGATATCCGGGATTCTACTAATATATTAAATGTATATGTAATAACACGGTAACTATAATCCTACTTTCTATAATTCATATTAAACAGATTAGAAAATACCTGATTACATCTAGAATAGTCTATTAAAGAAAGCTTCTTGAGGTTGAAAGGTTGAGGATGAAGCATTATTTAGGTCTTACCGAAGGTGACGCAAGCTATGTGATCGTTCTGAAGGACGAAAATAATTTTTCATCCAGAAGGGAGAAAACATTAACTTTCCACCCTACTTTATAGGGAGGAAAGGATCCCATTACAGCCTAGTTGTGAAAATCGTGGCGAAAAGTAGAAATCGTGGCGGAAAGGTAAAAATCGTGGTGGAAAGTAACAGTAGAGCCAACTTATTATTGTTTAAAAATCAGTGTTGCCTGTTTTGTAATTAGTAGCAGTTTCTTTTTAACTAAATGACTCGACTGCTTAACAGTTTTTTAAAAAAATATTAGAGAGTTTAAATAACACGCACTTTTGATTGCCGTGATGCTTTAATTTTTATCGTCATTTTAAAATGTCTTATGACTTCATAATTGAGTTTAAACAAGACTTATACAAAAGAGGTAGGTTCCGTCTAATCAGGTTATATTTATGTTTTTGATTTCTCATATTTTAGAGTTAAACTCAAATAAATTAAAAATATTATTCAGTTAGTCATTTTGTAGTATTATTAAACATTTGAATTATTATTATAGTTACATAGTTATAGAAAGTCATTATAGAAATCAAATAAAACATAGTTGGAATTGATGAATTGCACATTTAATTCATATTACTTTTTTTTTATACAAGATGTTATAAAACTTTTTCTTTTGCTTTTAAAAGTCATTTTTAAAATTAAAGGAACAAAAATTTGTAAATTTAGTTATTAATACCTAAATAAATAGATAAATCGAAATCATAGGTTTTATTTGTGTTGATTTTCTCCCTTCTAGAGGAAAAATCTTGTACGTACCACGGGAGGAAAAAGTCATAGTACCCTCGCTATAATTAACTCCATCGGCTGCGCCTCGGGATTTAGACAGTATGGTTCCCTCGGCTACACCTCAGGAACCAACCATAACGCTCAGGGTGTAATGACTTTGTTTCCTCCCTTGGTGCGTAAATAACTATTGTCACCGAATTCAAATATTCCTAGACAGAAATCCGTTTGTCATCAGGGAACATTTTTGGCCCCCTCTCAGTCTGTCGGTCTATGGAACACAAAAATCACACTCCGAGGTGAAAATCGAGAAATTAAGTTCAGCTTTAATATAATTTTGGAAGCACTAATCACAAAAAACTTTGAAACGTGAAGAAATTATTTCTCAAAAATGGATCCGGCCATTTTAATTATACAATTCTAAAATGCATTCCATTTTAATCTAGGTCATATAAATCGGTTTTTCGAGAACAAAACAAAAAAAAGTTCAATCGAAACAGAGAGAGGTATGGTTTCGATTCCATAGAAGGGAAGAATAATATTTATAGTAAATTATTGGAGTTAAAAAAGAGACAAAATTAAAAGTAACTAACAATTTGTACTTAGCGAAGTTAAGGCAAAATTAAAGAAAACCTTTTTTTTATCACTGAAGCGAGCGTCTTGTACTATATATGTATTGAATATTGAGAAAAAAGTTAATCATGATGAGTTGATAGTTAAAGAGGATGGTTGTAGTTAGGGACCAGGACTGTTCCCTACCTATCCGGTACTCAATTTAAAATATCTATATACTATAAAGCCGCATGGCTAACTCACTCACTCACTGACATTAATGTTTACCCACTTCCAGAAGAGCTAGAGACTTGAGGTTTGCGGCATTCGACGCGCAATGTCCATATTGTGAACCAAAATAATTATAAAAAGTTTACTTTTCTCACTCCTTCCCCCCCTAAAAAAATAAAAATGGCCGACTTGATTTTTAAGCTGTTTTGGGGCTAATTGCAGCTAAACGGTAAGTCGTATTGGAAAACGGACAACACCAGCGGTAACTGATTTTAAAAGATCTACAACTTTGGTTCTATGACTTTTTGTCGTACCTCTATCGGTTGTACCCTAAATGGTGATAATTTTGGATTTTTTTTTGTTTTTATTTTTTTCTATTTTTGACTTTGAATGACCATATTTTTTACAATTGTAGACCGATTTTATTTCTGATTGGGGTGAATAAATCTCACACTAATGCTCTTTAAATTGAGTACATTTTATTTCATTAGTTCATCCTATTTCCTGAGAACATGAGAGTACACTTTTTCTTTTGTGCCGTGTCACGTGACCACTTTTTTGGTTTTTAATATTGTGTCGTATATCATTTGAAAGGCCTTGATTTGTACATTAAAGCTATTATATTTATTTATTTTTTAAAAATGTTGTACACGTACTTTTGTACCGATTTTTAATTTTGTTGTAGGTTAAAGGGTTTGAATAATTTTTTGTTATTAGGTTATTTTATTTATATTTGTTTATTAGTTAAATTAATGCCCTTTTGTATTGTTTGTTCTTTAAAATATAATTTTGGTACCTTAGGCCTTAGAGTACAGAGGTACAAATGTCAAAGTTAATCTTTTATCATGTGATGTATATCGTTGAAAAGCTCTTGAATAGTGGATTAATTTTCGTTACGTTCTATTTTGTGGTATTTTTAGTTTTTAGGGGGGTAAAATTAAAAAACTTTAAAAAAAAATTAAAAATGTTTACGATTTTTTTTTTTTTTTTTTAAATTTAATTTTATTAAATTTATTATATGTGCTCTTATATTTCATTAGTTCATCCAATTTGCTGAGAACTTGAGACTAAACGTTTTTCTGTGTACCGTGTCACGTGACCACTTTTTTGGTTTTTAATATTGTATTGTATATCATTTGAAAGGCCTTGATTTGTACATTAAAGCTATTATATTTGTTTATTTTTTAAAAATGTTGTACTCGTACTTTTGTACCAATTTATAATTTTCTTGCAGGTTGAAGGGTTTAAATAATTTTTTTTAATAGGTTTTTTTTATTTATATTTATTTATTAGTTAAATTAATGCCCCTTCATTTTTTTTTTTTTTTTTTTTTTTTTTTTTGTACCTTAGGAGTACAGGGATACAAATGTTAAAGTTAATCTTTTATAATATTATTTATATCGTTGAAAAGCTCAAATAGCAGATTAATTTTTTTTATGTTCTATTTTGTGTTATTTTTAGTTTTTAGGGGGGTAAAATTGAAAAAAAAACTGTTTTTATTGCAGTTTTTACGATTTGGTAGCTGGGTGTTTTGTTTATTAAATTAATTATATGTGCACCACATTTGGCGCATGTTAGATGCATTGTTTCTCCGAAAAATGTTTGTTAGTACCAAAGTTAATTAATACATATTTACTTTAATAGTGCCGCGCCATAAAAAGAGACAGAGACGGGAATATGTCCGATCTTCCCATCCTCTCCCGTCGCTCCCGTCACCCCACCTTACTCAATCCGCTCTACAACTTCACAGATACTAGCTCAGCTCCTCTAGACGTCAATAGCTTTCAACTTTGTTTCTTTGTTTGCTTTATCGTTTGTTCATTTTGTCATTTATAGACTGGGAATTATAACAGTATAATTAACCCACCTGATGGCTACAATATCCCACAACCTCCTACAACATTACCAGATCTTACAAGTACCAACTACTATATACAAGTACCTGGCATATATCTACCTGGCCACTCGACGGGCAAAAGCTGGCCGTAGGCCAGCTGATGCCGGCGAGTTATAAAATATAACACTTCACTACACGAAAACTTCAGCTGTTATCAGGTTGAAATTTTACATGTCTGTTTCAATTATTGTACTTTAGACGATGTATATGTACGATGTAAGTTTTATTAAAAACGTTTCGTTACAACGTAAGATGTCTAAAAAAACTTAGTTTTCTCTATTTTGAGCGTTTAGGTCCGCTTTAATAAATTTAGCGATCTTTAACACTTCATAGCGTGCCGGTGATGGTTTTGCTAAATTAAAAATATATATACACACATATTTAAAAAACTTATTTGTCTTATTGAATAGATGAAGTTAGAATTGTTTCCAGTCCTAAAATTCCAATTTTACATTTAAAGCTAAAATTCAAAGTAAGCTAAGTTTAAGCTATACACTAATTGCCAGAATATTTTTAAATCTGTTAACATTATTTTAATTTTTGATTTCTTGCACGAATAAAAGCATAATTATAGCAATATTTAATGTATGCAGGCAGTTGAAATTAATTTAGGGCTATCTGCGGGCGACTTTCGGCAATCCAACCGATTTTCATAAAATCCGATGAGTCATTTTGAAGATATGGGTGTAAATAAATTTATGGTTGTGTACATGTGGAAGAGAAACAAATGGGCGAAAATATTTTAAACTTATATAGGACCAACAATGGGCTAATTATGACCTATCATCCAAATTTCATTAAAATTAGAGTAGTTTTCCAAATATGATATGGTTCGCAAAAATAGAATGACATACAGGCATGGGAAAAATGTTTCCTGATGTCTAGAACGACTTTATATATTGGAGTTTATGAAATCGGAGACACAGAAAAAATGTTCCTAACGTCTAGAACGACTTTATATATTGGAGTTTATGAAATCGGAGACACAGAAAAAATGTTCCTAATGTCTAGAACGACTTTATATATTGGAGTTTATGAAATCGGAGACACAGAAAAAATGTTCCTAATGTCTAGAACGACTTTATATATTGGAGTTTATGAAATCGGAGACACAGAAAAAATGTTCCTAATGTCTAGAACGACTTTATATATTGGAGTTTATGAAATCGGAGACACAGAAAAAATGTTCCTAATGTCTAGAACGACTTTATATATTGGAGTTTATGAAATCGGAGACACAGAAAAAATGTTCCTAATGTCTAGAACGACTTTATATATTAGAGTTTATAAAATCGGAGACACAGAAAAATGTTCCTAATGTCTAGAACGACTTTATATATTGGAGTTTATGAAATCGGAGACAGAAAAATGTTCCTAATATCTAGTAGGACGTTATATATTGGAGTTTATGAAATCGGAGGCACAGAAAAAATGTTCCTAACGTCTAGAACGACTTTATATATTGGAGTTTATGAAATCGGAGACACAGAAAAAATGTTCCTAATGTCTAGAACGACTTTATATATTGGAGTTTATGAAATCGGAGACACATCAGAAAAAATGTTCCTAATGTCTAGAACGACTTTATATATTGAAGTTTATTAAATCGGAGACATAAAAAAATTTCCACGATCACGTGGCTTCTATTACTATGGGTAATTTATTTAATTTGTGAACTTTGAATCTTTTATCAATGATATTTCAATTTTCCAAACCTCAAAATGCACTTTAAATAATTGTATTTATTTTTTCAAAAATAAATTATTTTATTACTAAAATGTAAAATAAATAAACTTTCTCTCTTAGAATGGTTTTCCCTGAAATCTTTTTTCTCAGGAAAAAAAAAAAGAAAAGTCGGTAAATTTAAAAACAGAGCTAAGGAAAAGGAAAATTTTTAAGACTTACCAAGCACGCTTCCTAGTCCACTTAACATTTCTCAGAACAATTTCCTACAACAATTCCCACTATTTCCTAACGCTATAAATTTCATACAACTAAAACTATTCATAAATTCTTCTTACCAAAGCTTTAAACAATTTCCCCTTAACATAAAACTTCTACGCTATTTTAGAACATAAATAAGAAGGAACGTAATTATAAACAAAACAAAATTGAGGAAAATATTGTCAATTTGAGTAAATCATGTTTTACATTTGATATAAATTTACCTAAAAATTGAAGTTGTTCGATTATTTTAATATTTTAAATTAAGCTTATTTCATAAAGAAAAAGCTTATATCAGAAAAACAATAATTTAATGATAAATACACAGGTTCTGTTACAATTATATAACTAAAAATAATCAATATCAACAAACTGGTAACATAGATGGACTACGTTTATAATAACAATTCTAACAATGCTCCTACATTTATCATGCCTTTGCTGTTTAATAACTTAATATTTTATATTACCCTCAATATTTTTATTTCACAAATACTCTGTCAATTATTGTGGCACATAGCTTTCCATTTCGTATACTTTAATGATATATGGTTTTACAACCTATTTTACTACGTTTTTATTAGCTTGCATTCTTGTTTGTTATGTACATATAATTAACCTATTGTAATTAAACCCAGCCGAAAGGAATAGTCACTGGATTATTACCTTTCTCATGTAACACACTGTCAACAAAACATACATCGTTAACACTTATAGCATGTAAAATTATGTAGTTGTGTTAATCAATAAAAGTTAAAAAAATAAAAATAAAATAAAATAAAATATAATCATGTAAAATGTCACCCTGATACAAGCAGAAGCTGTAGAGTAGGGAAGAGATATATTTTATAATATATTAATTTAATTGGCCGGGTAGGTAGAAAACAGTCCTTTTTCAATCCAAACTCCTTTAGCAACATACTCTTTCACTATAAACTCATCATGATCAACTTTTTTCTTATATTCAATATATATTTATAGTAAGACGTTTGCTTTAATTATACAAATAATGATTTTTCTTACTAGCGGCAGCAAATATACGCATTATTGAACTGTTTTTAGGCATGAAAGTTTAATTTCTCTGAGGTTTCAAGAAAACTTTACAATACGCAGCAAAATACGATTTTGCTACCTAGGCGGCAAAATCGTATTTTGCTGAGGATTTTTCCAGGCTAAGCCACGCCCATTATTTGAACAATTTACCTTAAAACTATAACGAATTTATCAAAAAAGGTTTATAAATACTTATTATAGATTATTTTTATAAAATAGAATGGAGTAAAAAGATAAAAAAGAAATAAAAATATTACAAAAAGTAGTAGGTCTTGAAATAATCATAAATAATTAAATTAGTGGCAACACTGCAGCTCGTCTATTATCATCATTTTGTTTTGGTTTTACGGTATTTCTGTCAATTAATTTTTTATAATTGTAACATTTGATATTTTTGCTTGTTTCTTTTTTTAATTTGAATAGTTCAATAATAGTATTTGATAAGTAAGTAAGTCTTATTAAATGAATATTATTTACAGGAAAAATTTTTCTGCCGCCAGTAGGAAAAATATTGTATGCAACAAGGCAGCAAAGGAAACATTTCTGCCTCATTGATATATTGTCTGCCTCTCGGCTTCGCCTCGGCAGTCAATCGAATTAATTACCTGCCTCGGCTTCGCCTCGGCAGTTAATTTCCATCGCCTGACCTCGCCTTCGGCTCGGAGGCTAACTTAATCATTCGTAAAAAAAAAAATCCATTTTGCTGCCTAGTTACATAAATAACTATTCTTTTAGAGAAGAAGAATCTTGAAAATCACATTGTCCACTATAAAGGGCGGGACATAGCCGCTTCCCACCGGCTTTCTTTTTTTTAAAAAAATGCCTATTGTCAAGCTCCAAAAGATTTACTTATACACCAAATACAAGCATGATATTAGTCAGACACTTTTTTACCCAGGACTAAACGTATAAATTTAACAAAATTTAAAGAACGTAGACGTTTGAAATAATTCACCAGCTATCTGTGGGCTACTTTCAACCAACCATTTCATAAAAATCAGATGAGTACTTTTGAAGATATAGGAGACAATAAATTAAGTTTGTGCATATATGGAAGTGGAAACAAATGTGTGCAGAAGATTGAAACTTATATGGGACAACAAAAGGCTAGTTATGACATCCCAATTTCATTACAAATTGACGAGTAAATTTTAAATTTTGTTGGTTCGTCAAAATTGAATGAAACACTGACCAACAGATACGGAACCAGAAATGTTTCCTACTATATGAAAAAAAGGTTTCATTGGAATTTTTGAAATCGAAGAATTAAAAAAAGTTGTTTTTAGGTTTTTGTTGGTAAAACCAAAAAAAAGAAACCCTTATTTAGAACGAACACATAGCTTCCGTTACATTCGATAAGCTCGGAAGAAAAAAATGTTTAGATAGTAAGTGGAATCCAACAATATTTTACTACGTTTTTATTAGCTTGCTTTCTTGTTTGTTTGTCCGGTACAAATATGGCAATCGATTTTTAACTAACTTCCCGAATAGCTAGACATTTGAAACTTTTAGCATAGCTCAGAACACGATGACAATGCATTATTTTAATACTTTTAGCCATATTTCAGCAGAATTTAATTAGTTTTCAGTAAATTTTTCTGTATGGAAAGTTAGTTCGGAAACAATCCGCAAGTTATTTTATTTGTTTTGCCATGTCCCATATTTACAATCTTCATTTAGACGGGTTTCAAATTTGTGATATTTATAAATAAGAGATAAACATTGAATGACAGAAAAACAGGAAATATTTCGATTATATTATTTCAAATATATCGATGGCACGGTTTAGATTTGGTTGTAGGGGAGATCCGTTGTACAAATATTTGTCCTTTTATAGGTTTAAGATCAGCTCTCTAGATGGTTGTCATTTATGTGAAGTAAATAAATTTGGAACTATTTTTTTTTTTTTTTTTTTTTTTTCACTAATATTATATATAACAATAACAATTATATTATCAACATTACATACCATTCAACAGAAAATTTAAAACGTAGTATATAAAAAGTTCTTTTTATCTTGAAATTTTTTAAATAAATTTTTTTATATGATTAGACCTGATTTTATTACTTCAAAGTTCCATACGATTTGCTGTTGAATCAAACTGTAATCAATGATACAATCAGTTAAGCATCACAAAATCTAAACGCTAAGTCGGTTTTATAGATTAACTATTAGTTTATTTCATGTTTTTCTCTGTATGCCGATTATAAACGTAACATACACAAAAAATGTCTTCGATAATTAAATTCTTCACAATGAAAAATTACAAAAACAATCGGCCCGAGACAACTTAAACAAACTTACTCATATAAAAGTTCATAATTACTTAGCCCCGTGTTTTCCATTTCTTAGTTTTCGTAGATACATTTAACTATTATTAAATATTGCTTTAACATTTATCATAACAATAACAATTTATCATAAGAATAACTTCTCCTCGACGAGGTTTCGAAGCCGATCTCTCCCCGTCAGCGTGTAATGCTATTTTCTCAGGAACAAGATTTGTTCTGGGAACATATATCGAAATATAACGTATTTAAATAGACTACATTTAAGATTTTTACTTTTCCTCACTACCTTTAGTAGGAAAAGTACTGTTTTCACCATACATTTTTTTTTTCAAGAATTCACCGGAATTATCCGTTTTGGGTGTTTATAAGACCTCCTGAGTGGTTTTCACCATGGCGTCTGTATGTATGTATGTGTGTGTTATCATCGTAGCGCCCAAGGTATTTAACCTAGAGAGTTGAAACTTGGCAGAAAAATCAGTCTTTACCTGTAGTGGTGCCGCCCGGAAAATCAACTTTTTCCGCAATCTTGAACTCAGTTTGCTGAGTTAGCAAACATTTTAAAAAATCGTAATAAATTGAAAATGGTCCTGATCAAGTTGAAATTTGGCACGAATGTACCTCTCTGTATGACAAACAAGCCCACTTAATTTCATTTTGATATTGGCAGTCATTTTGAAGTTATCAATTTTTGATTTTTTAAACTTTGACGGTTAATAATACCGAAAGTATAAATAGGCTTTTGACGTATAGCACATCGTTGGAACCGAAAAAAATTAAGGAAAAAGTATAAAAAACCCCGATGAAATTCCATTAATTAGTTTAAAAGTTATAAGCGAATATAATTATTTATTAGTGCGATAATTTTTATGACGTCAAAGTTTGTTTACATCTGTTAAAAGTACCGCTAAACTTAAATAATTAAATAAAATATAGGTATTAAAAATAAGGTTTTTTTGAAGAATGATAATAAATCAGTTTGTTCAGAACGGTCATCCATCCAAGTACTGACCACGTCCAATGCTGCTTCCTCCTGCTGCTTCGCAGCAGGAGAGGACACTTTAGTGGCCTCTGAAGTGAGAAAAAGTTCCGAGGTACCCTGTACCACATTTTTTTAACTTTCTCCTGGCACAATATAAGAGTGTCACATTTTGCATGTCGTTTATTGAAACTTTAGCCCTCCTATCATCAAAATATTGTACTATGAATGAAAACCTATCAACCTCCTGTTAAATCCTAATTTCCTGGTACGATATTTAAAAGCGTTACATATTTTTTTGAGAAACGGAATTATCTGCTATCCTCCAGAGCTTAAATATATTTATGTTAAATAAAAACTCATCATACTTATTACAGAAAACTATGACGTCATATTTTATTATTTTAAAATTAGATAAAGCAGGTGTTCCCCTTATATAATCTAGAACCTTGTTGAATAATGTAACAGTATTTTTTAATTAATTTTTTATTTATATAGTTTCCTTTTTTAAAAAAAAGCGTAGGCTATAAAAAAATGATATAAATATTTCAAAGAAGATGTTGTTTACGCTCTCTTCTGAATTAATTTTACTTAGGGGTAAAGGACGCCTCTAAACTTTGTCAAAAAATAAAGGAGAAAAAGAAGAGACATCAACCTTGAGATCTACATAGAATGAACGCAATTAAAAATATTACTACAAGATCCTAAAAATAGAGCACGGCGAAAGAGGGAAAGAAAAGGAAAGTTCTATAAAAAAGAGTGCAAAGTGTTGCACTCTTTTTTATAGAACTCTGTTTAAAAAATTTTGAAAAAACAAAAATGAATGAAGAATGAGAAAATATTTAATGAATGAGTCTAAAAATAAATTAATACGATGATATATTATAAGGTTTCTTCTTTATAAGCATTTCTCGGAAAAAAATATATATGTGCAAAAATACTGCAGGTTTACAAAGGTTCAAAATGAGTCGTCCAATGAGCGTATTTGAGTTAATAGAATATTAATTATTGTAGAGGAGACAGGGCAAATGAAAATATAAAATTTAATTGTTTTGTTATTAAAAACTAGTAGTTCTGTGAATAGTAGACCTCGCTTCTAAAAAAATGACATCTGGAAAATCCATGCCAAATTACAAGAAAAATATTTTGCCAATTAGTGCGGTGCATAGTTTCCTCGCGTCCTATTTAAATATTTATATTTCAATATTCAATATTTATATATTTATATTTTTTTATATTATTTTATGCCATTACAACCTAATATTGTCATATCTATTTAGTTTTCCCCTTAATAATTTCTCATATAAAGAGAAATTATTGTGAAAGCACGAAAATTCAATTTTGATATTTACACGTTTTGAGGTCCCATGAGTCCAAAAAAGTGGTTTTTAAAAAAATGCCTGTCTGTCTGTCGTCAGTGCAGCCTGGATCCTAAACAACTGGGCCGATTTTGACGAAATTTGGCATACATTCAAATTGTTGAAAGGTATAGTGGACTTCGAATTTCTAACTCAGAAGAGGGTATTTATTTGGAATAAAAGTCCTTTTTAAATTGATTTTTTAATTACATCAAAGCTTTCGCCCAGGGAACCTGAGCTTCTTCAGTGATAATCTACAAACAATAGATAAAAATATACAAATAGACAAGTAAATTAAGAAAAACAGCAATATGCAAACAGAAATAACAAAAAGAGTGTGACAATAGGTTCTTACCAAGTGGTGAAGATCTAATTTTAATTTTTAAATTCTTAGATCTTCACCACTTGGTAAGAACCTATTGTCACACTCTTTTTGTTATTTCTGTTTGCATATATCTCCTTGCGCTATCTCCTGGACTAAAAATATATAGTGTGGAATTTCTAAAAACTATACACTTGGCACTTGGCCCAAACTATGAGATGTACTTGTGTGCCAAATTTCATTCGAATCAATCAACTTTAACGCCAGTTATCGTTAGACAAACAAACACAGTCAACACAAGGTTTTCAAAGTCTCTGAAATGAAAAACTTACTACGCTCGGTTCGTTCAATAATTTTAATCTAAAATACAACTTACTCATCAGATTGTCAAGGTTGAAAACATACCTGAAACAGAAAGAAATATAAATTAAAAAAGTTGTAAAAATATCGAAGTAACACTTGGACAGGTAATATCGAAGTAACACCTTGACAAGTAATATCGAAGTAACACCTTGACAAGTAATATCGAAGTAACACTTTGACAAGTAATATCAAAGTAACACCTTGATAAGTAATATCAAAGTAACACCTTGACAAGTAATATCGAAGTAACACCTTGAAAAGTAATATCGAAATAACACCTTGTCAAGTAATATCAAAGTAACACCTTGACAAGTAGTATCGAAATAACACCTTGACAAGTAATATCGAAATAACACCTTGACAAGTAATATCAAAGTAACACCTTGACAAGTAATATCGAAATAACACCTTGACAAGTAATATCAAAGTAACACCTTGACAAGTAATATCAAAGTAACACCTTGACAAGTAATATCGAAATAACACCTTGACAAGTAATATCGAAGTAACACCTTAACAAGTAATATCAAAGTAGCATAGTAATCTAATTTTTTTCTTATTTTTTACCTTATTTTGAACTTAACACTAAAATTAAATTTAAAACCTGATATTGGATAGATTATGGATTCATTTTGCTTTGATTTGATTCGTTTACAGGTAACTATAATTTATATGAAAGTTTGGCTACAGGTCAAACTTTGGAATTCCCTGATTACAAAAAAGAGGATAAATGATAAAACTATATGTTACACTAAATAAATTTTCTCATTAAATTACCTAAATGGTGAACTCTCTTTTAAAACCCTCTTGGAAAAGAGAGTCCCTTTAAAACATTAATTTGTAAAACGGCCTTCTTCTAAATGCTTATTATTTACAGTTTTGTCCCCACTGTGCTTAAATGTGTTCGATCTAGATCATGCCTGTTTCAATAGGCATGGTCCTGTCATGCCTATTTCTGATTAGGGCGTTTACACCTCACACTATTATGGTCTTTAAATCGAGTATTTATTAATTTTTCCCAGAACTTGAATTATTAAATATTTACTGATGCAACAGCCATATTGGGAGATGAGGCTGGTATACAGTAGAGTCTCTCTAATCCAGACCCCGCTAGTCCGGACATCCGGTTAATCAAGACGGATCTCAATAATTTTCTAAAAATGTACAATCAATAAACTTCGAATTTTTATCACTAAGACTGTAAGTTTCTATCCTAAATCAATTTGTAGGTTTATATACTGGGACGTTGAGACAAAACAGTCACTATTATTGTAAAAACATCCATTTCAATCATTTTTCCCAGCTAAAACTAGTTTTATAAACATTTTAAAACTTCTAATCCGGACAGTGCCCGGTCACATCAAATCCGGAATAGCGAGACTCTACTGTAATTAAATTAATGCACCATCATGGTTGATGATTGTTCAATGACTTCCCAGTCTAATTGGTTTTGTCTACGTTTATTTTCTTATTTATTATATTTATTTAGCATTGTTTTTTTTTTTTTTATTGCTATATTACTTTAGTTTCCATTGGCTATTTTTTAAATGTACAGATAGACTCCAAACTACGATTTGGAGAGTATTATATTCTTAGTAATGGGATTAATGATGTGTAATATAGTCCTGATTTTATTCCTAGAAGGCTTTGAAAACCAAAACTATTTAGGAATTTAATTTAATTGCTAAGCCTACATGATTATAGGAAACATAGCCACTAATACCTAGCATGAGCCCCGCGCTGAGCGCGGGGTGAAAACGAGTATATATATATAATCAAATAATATAGGTAATATCTCACACATACAATATTATTTTAATAATTTATTCCACGAATCATTAATGTTTAAATAATGAAATCTATTTAAAGTACTTTATTAACTCCGATTTATCAAGGTAGCTTTTAATACTCTAATTAATTTTAAAATCTTCAAAATGAAGGTGATTTTATGGGATGTTTGGTTTGCCTTTAAGTACATTTATTCAAAGAGGGATATTTCATTTAGTTAGTCAATAAAGTTACTATCTAGGGTCATGATACATCTAGAAGAGGCCATAATCATTATAGTGAGTGTAATAAAACCCTTATTATAGCTTCCAAGCTTCGAAAGATATACAAGATGGTGCCATAATGTTACAGAGGAAATGAGACAGGAGGGGTATCAATGCCATTAAAACTAAACCCATCAAATATTCTATTAAAAGAATGGAGGGTCTTTTGTTTAAATAACCCAGAGAGCGTAGATAAACGCCACTAAGAATACTGAACGGAGAAATAGATAGTACGATCAAAGTACTTACTTTAATAGTTAAATATTATACACTACAGGTAATGTACACGAAATCTTAATAATTAATAATTAATAAAAGATATCATAATAAAATCAATATTAACACTCTCAAAGTAAATCTATGTACAAAATAAACATAGGATATAATGTAGAATAAACACAGACTTCATAAGAATAAGAGAGCATAACAGAAACAGATATAGATCCTCTTTGAATTCAGACTCTAGTACCTACCTTGGCTGCTAGGTTGCGCTAGATGTCATATAGTTCTCTTTTCCGTCGCCGCTTAGGCGCTGTTCGCAGGTGTCACTTTGTACTCTTGTTTAGATTATTGGAGTCTGGAAGAAGGTTTTTACGGTTTTCTCGTTAGAATAATACTATATATAGAAGGAGCATAGAATCGGAATCCTAAGCAATTACTGATAAGAGACTGAAGCCAACTTTTGCCGAGAGGTTGTGTCCTTAAGACCAGGCTGCCAACATAACAACACTCATTTTTTTTCATTATACTGGAGAAGGTTTGACATACTTTTGTAACTATTTAAAGCCCGCTCACAAACAATCAAGAAGACAAACCCTGTCATTGTTTATTGTTTACGTTTCACTCTGACGTCATTTGTTTCACCTCGCACGGCATGATATAATAAACATTATTTTCAGCATATTTCAAGCTAAAAATAAGATAAAACACAATAAAAATATTACAATAAACGAAACTAACTATCAATAATTAAAATTTACTAAAAATTAAATTAAAAAACCGAAGGCAAATAATGTTAGAGTTATGACGTCACAAATTTCAAAAATGAATTTTTAGAACGCGGATTAAGGGACACAACCAAAGTTGGCTTCAATGTTATCAGTGATCCTCCTTCTATATATAGTATTATTCTAAGGTTTTCTCAGTTAACATATTTATCTTGTTCTGTTATGCTCTCATTTTCTTATAAATTCTATGTTTAATCTACTTAATACTCATGTAAGTTGCTCTAAATTCTAGCTCTTTTCCCCTTTATGTTTTTTCCTTTATCTTTTTGTATCTTTTCTCTTGTATGTTCTTTGGCCCAATTCCGCACTTCTCTTATTAAACTCACTATTTATGTGTGTTACAGTTTCCCTGATGATGACAACATAATAAAGTTGTCAAAATGTTGGTTTATGAAACTATAAAATCTTGTTCTTAACACCAAGAAGCTAAAAAGATGAAGAAAATTTATTTTGAAGACTGGCGTTCGTTTTTATCTTACATGTAATAACAAAGTATATAATAACTCTTAGTGAAAAGATCTTAAAAAGAAATGATAATACTGAATCAGAAAAACTTTTAAAATGTAGATATTATATATACAAACACCTCTGTCCTCTAATAATGGTAACAATTCCATTTTTTCTACAAAAGACATTAAAAATAAAAATCTGTGGGGCTTTTGCGGCCCGACGATATAGACCACGAAATGGATCCTTTGAACAAACCCCGAGTAGCCTTGCATCAATCCAATACCGGATTGATGACAGACAACCACTCTTCACACATGAGTGAAGTGGAGATCGGTAAACCATGTCTTCACAACTCTGGTCTCGTTTGATCGATTTTTTATCAAACCAACAAGAGAGTCTAGCATATGGTTTTCCAGGCCGAAACCTTGTGGCTCCATCAGCTTCCCATTTGTTTTAAACAATGCTGGGTGGACATAGAGGAGGCCCGGTCAGGGAATCGAGCCCATAGCTGTGATCAGAGATTGCGGTCACCCATCCAACTACTGACCTTGCCCAATGGTACTTAACTTCAACGATTGTATGCCAAATCCCTTCCTATTTGAGCTACCGAGCCCTCCTTCAAACAAAAGCCACTAGTCAACACCTAATCTAAAAAGTATCAGAACAGACCCGTAGTGACAAAGGATGATAACAGCAAAAGATAAAGGCAGAGGGAGGGGGATAGATAGGGAAGAAAGATCTTATGAAAAATGTTTGAAGCTGTATTGGGAGACAATAGAAGATAACAAATGAAGAATTGAGGCGAGATTTCACAATTCCAGATTCAGCGACTGGAATGAAAAAACTTGAAGATTGAGATGACCAAGCTACGTTCAAAGGATGCCACTAGAGATTTGTCCGAGGATGACAGACTAGGGAATAAACTAGACTTTAGAAAGGTTTAGAAAGTGACAAAAGCTAAATAAAAAAGTCGAGGATCTGAGGGAACTATAAAATCACAAGACTTATAATAAAGATAACTTGAAAGGCATTGTCAAAAACTAAGCAATGCTAAAAAAAAATGCCAAATAATTAATCGAATTTTTGGAACAAAGTTCCTTATGGCACGTTACAGCGACTGAAGCTCGGGAGTGAATCTGAAAAAACGACCATCACGAAATCGACCGATGACGATAGTTTGAGTAAAAGATTACCAATTTAGTTGAAATTTGAGCACACATGTTCGATTTACCAATGCCCAGGACGTGTTCGTTGGACAAAGTTATCCGCGTTCGACAAATTTATAAGCGTTCGCGCGCAACGCTCTCGATATCATAAGCTTCAAAAGTTAAATTGGTATTTTAACTAACTTCATGTATTCCATGACGTCTAAAGTGCAATTTAAACAGGCATGTAAAATTTCTTATTCTTGTAAAAAACTTGATTCAAGCAGAAGTTTTTGTGTAGTGAAGTGATATATTTTATAATATTTCAAATTGAGTAGGCCGGGGCATGGAATAGGGTTAGGGAATAGTCTTGTTTCCTCACTTCTCGGCTCTTTATTACAATCATTCTCTTTAACTATCAACTCATCATGATTAACTATTTTCTTAATATTCAATGCACATTAATTGCAAGACGCTCGCTTCAATAATAATAATAAAAATAATGCACTATTGTTTCTAAATTGCTTGCATACGAGTCTGCAAGACAGTGAGACATTTTTATATAATGCTTTTTGGTAAAGCTTATCAAGTTTATGAGTCAAAGTAAAGACATGGAAATGTAAAAAAAATCGACCGTGCACATTCTTGCGTTTGTAAATTAATTTAATCGAACATATGTTGTGCACGATGAAACAAAGTATTTTTCTTCTTTTCCAGTTTATTAATAAGTAATTTTTTAGCTTCGTCACCCATATTTTTATAATAAATCAAAAAAATTATAGTACCTACCTATAGGTAGGTACTATATTTTTGTTATAACAAAAATTAAAAATAATACCTAAAGCAAAAAATAAATTTTATGAATAAATTTAAAAAAATTAATTAGTTTATTAGGAATAAAATTCTAAGAGTTATATGTTGTTAGTCAGATGCAAATCAGAGCAGTTGAACAGAAGTTGTAGTTGAGGGGGAGGGGGCAGTTTTAGTTGAGTATTATCAAGAGTATTAAACTGCAATCTTAACTCAGCCGACCTCTAAGCAGCGATGTAAACAAGTGCAGTTAGCCCCAACCTTTTTCTATTCACCTAGTACAGTGTACAGCGTTTTAGAATAGCTTGGGGTGGGGACGCCCTAGCGACAGCGGTACCAAGCGCGGTAGTGGGAGAAACTATCCCTACCAAGAGCGGACAGACTCGATTGAACACCTCCTATACCTTCCTGAAACCTTGATCCTATATCTTCCCCATTCGTGTAACGTAACGCTTTTCGAGGTTAATTTGCCATAGCCAAAACATAATAATGTCAAAAATACTATAATAATAATATAAATATGTCGCAGGACACCCGGTAGGAACAAAGTTCCTTATGCTTTTCATTAAATATAAATTATAAAATCCCACTGCTAAGTATACCATTGCAAATGTTGGTTTTGTGAGGGTCGATTTCGTTACCAGTCGTTTTTTCGGATTTACTCCCGGGCTCCAGACTCTGTAACGTGCCATAAGGAAGTATACGTTCCAAAAAATTATTTTCTTTTTATGTGATGATTTTCTAGTGTACAATATGTTAATACGCTTCGACACACATCAGTGTATAAATCTGATATGTCTGAATTAATTCGAATGAAAGTAATAGCAGGAGCGCCTGACACATTGCACTTCATGAAGTCACAATCGATCCACAGACAAAAGGATTACAATCGATGTCTTCGAGAGTATCTAATTAATGATCTTATGAACAACGAATTATGCATATTGTATACATGTTGTGAAGTGCTATATGTGCATGTATATATAGACGGGAGAGGCGAACAAGAATTCACAAAGATGAGTTGCATTATTATACTTACAGAAATATAAATGAAATGAAAAGGATCCGAAAACTGCATTTAGCAGCTTCTAGTACTAACTAGAAAACAGCTGACTGGCAAACGCAATAGACTAGAATTATGTAAACTCGAATAAATAAATATATATATATATATATATATATATATATATATATATATATATATATATATATATATATATATATATATATATATATATATATACAGAAAACAAACAAAAACTCAGGGTTCGGTCGTTGTTTAGATGTTTTACGGCCCCTGAAGAAGGTTTTAAGTAAAAACCGAAACGTCCGGATTGTAACATAGAGACGATTTTTGTGACCCAAACCTGAGTATTGTTTGTTTTCTGTTTATTTTTCCGGTCGAGGATTTATTCATTTATATATATATATATATATATATATATATATATATATATATATATATATATATATATATATATATATATATATATATATATATATATATATATATAAATAGCTTTAATAATAATTATGTTTAAGAGGAACAAATAGAACAGGTTTTGATTATATATGAGTAATTCTGAACTACATACTTCTCTGATATGATATAATATGAATGATGTGAATGATATGAATAGATATGATATGATATGATATGAATAGCTAGTGAGTTGAAGGTTTCTCTTTTCACAAACATAAGGATGGGGGTGAGAACCCTTGAACTATTTCAAATCATTATTGTCTCATTTTCTGATTGTCATGACTAGGTATATTACAAAGTTAACAAACAAAGGGCACTAGACATAAAGGCGTTGCTTACATTCTAACGCAAAACATAAATAAAACTCAGATTGACAAGCTGTGTACAGACTTTCAAAGGTATTTTGAGATAACAAGATACCCAAGCTTTAACCTATAATGGTATTACTCACTATACAAACTCGTTAAAAAGAGCACTCAAAATAAGTGTGAAACAATGTTTTCTTTGTTTTGTTTTATTAAAAAAATCCCCAAGACAAAAATTTGTTTCAGATATATAGTCCAGTCATTTTAAGCAAAAAAGGGGCTGTTTACAAAACTGCGTCATACAAGTAAGAGACTTTGTACAAATTATCTCTGGGGCATCCTGATTGAAATCTTATAAAGTCCCCGAAAAAAAAGTTGTGCTCAAGCCGCCATCTTGGAATATAGCGGCCAAAATTCAATTTTTTGCTTCTACTAGCTTAATTATTAGTTTTAGAAAAAAAAAGTTCAAATAAAAATTGTTTATTATGTATTTTTATTTATTTATTTTTTTTTTATTTTTTTTATTTTGGGTTTTAGTCCCGATCAACTGCCAGGGTTATTATGTAATTATCTATAAATTTGATTCTCAAAGTTTTTTTCTCTCTGACCAACCGTAGAGGCACAAAATGACCATTAATATAGGCCAAATCAACCCTTAATACAGGTACTCTATAATAGTAAACAATTATTATTAACTTGTAACCTCACAACTACACCTATAACCTCGTCCAGGCGTGGTAACTCAACGCTGACAACATGCAATCGCTGGGCACTGAGAGCAAGAAAATTACGCGCGCTGAGATATAAATGGTAATTTTTTTTGTCAGAGAGAAAAAACTATGAGAATCAAATTTATAGATAATTACATAATAAACAATTTTTATTTGGACTTTTTTTTTCTAAAACTAATAATTAAGCTAGTAGAAGCAAAAAATTGAATTTTGGCCGCTATTTTCCAAGATGGCGGCTTGAGCACAACTATTTTTTTTCGGGGACTTTATAGGATTTCAATCAGGGTGCCCCAGAGATAATTTGTACAAAGTCTCTTGCTTGTATGACACATTTTTTTTCAAAAACCTAAAATGACTGGTCTAATATGGGAACATCTTTGGTTCTGTGTCTGTTTGTCGCTTTATTTTTGTCAGCTTATAAGTTACATTGTTGGTCCCTTATAAGTTTCAACCTACTCCCATTTATTTCTTTTCCAGACAAAAGCAGCTCATACACCTATACACGCGAAAGTAGCGCGCAGATAGCCCTAACTAAATTTCAACCGTCTGTGCTCGTTAACGTTTGCTAAATTGATACTTCAATTCTTGTAAAAAATGAAAATAATTTTGATAGATTTAAAATACGGGATAAAATTTAATAAAATTGACAATTATAGGTTGTTGTAGCATAGAATTATTTAAGTATACGACATAGGACGTGAGGAAGCTATGATATGAATTTTTATGGCTGAAGATACACTTTTAGTAGCTTGCTAGCATGTACTTGGCAGGATTTTTATTTTTGTCCTTTCAATAAAAAAATAAATTACATTTATTTTTTTTATTTTTATATTAATTAACAACTTAATTACTTACGCCATATAGTGTAAGTTGTATTTGAAAGTAGACCAAGATTGTTTAAGGTTAAATTTTGCTTCCGAGCTTACCGAAGGTAACAGACGCTACAATATGATCGTTTTGAAGAACTAATATTTTTAAGACTCTAATTTCAAAAAATCAGAGAGAGAAATCCGTTTTAGGTTTTTACTACCTTTTTAAGCATTTCGCACAAGTTCTACTTTTATTTGTCAAAAGTGGTTCATGCATTTACTAGAAAAGGGGGATGCTGGAGGTCGGTAGTTCGATGTACAAAACCCTCGCTACTGTAGCATTATAATCTTCGGGCCTGTGTTGGAGATGTACTGCCTAAGGAAGGGATGATACACACAGTACCAGGCACTCTTATAAAGAGACTAGAGAGAGAGCGAGAAAGGCACTAAGGGTGATGAGCCCAAAGCCCTTTCTGGGCTAATGGTCCAAACCCTAGACTTTAAGTAAGCAAAGTACGGGCTCCCTTAGATAGGCCGGCCCTTATGTCCGACCTCTAAAACACTTTGAGCTTCTATCTCGTACCCCATACTCTTCCCTTTATCTTAACTAGTGGAAATTTCAACTAAAACCTTAACTCAGTTGTAATAACGTCGATAATTTATTAAGTGCGAAGAGAGCGCTAAACCCTTAGGTTTAGTGTCTCTCGCACCCTGCACACGCTATCTTCACAGCAGAAGGAAACGCTGAACTTTGCAAATGCGGAAAACCCACAAAACCGCCGGACTTTTAAGATAGTAAATCATTAAAGGATCTCCGACTTAAAAAGCTTTGCATATAATTTGCTGCGAAGAAATTTTATAACTTGTACTATAACGGTAAACTCTAACGATTATTAGAGAAAAGCGGATAATCCGATAAAAACAAATGACTAATACCGCTTTAAATTTAAAGACGTTACAAGAGACTGTTAATTCTCTAACCACCTAACTACGAATCTGAGAAACCAACCTACCTCATCTTAACCTGGTTCTACTATAAGTTTAAACTGCATATAAATTATAAAATATATAACTGGGATATTATTATATTAAATTTAAGATATTACTTCACATTCAATTTAATCTATTTAGTATCAACTTACAACGATAATTTATCTTGAGTTCACTTAAGGAAATCATGATTTGCATCATGAATACAGCAGGATAACGATTGTACCTAAGCGTGAACGGCACATTGGATTAGATCCTTAATGCCTTAACCATTTATCCTTCTCGCCTTTAATTGAAGCAAGCACAAGCGAGCTTCTTACATTTAAAAAACTAGCATCCTGTTTGTGTGGCAAAAATGTGTGACGATAACTTGAGTTAAAGTTGACCAATTTTTGTAAAATTTGGTACACATGTTTGTTTTAACAATACAGGACGAGTTCCTTGGACAACATTAACCACCCAAGCGTCCGCGCAAACATTCTACATTGAAATTTTAGGAGGAAAAACTTCTACCATTCGATGAGACAAGCTTTTTTCTTTTTTTTAAATACTAACAGCGACACCACTACGAAGTGTTAACGATCGCAAAAACATTAAAAGATTTATATGACATTAAGAATTAAAAGATTTTAATTAGTTCATTAAAATTTTAAATAAATATAAATTATAACATTTCCGTGTCAATTCAATACAAAAGTACTTATTGGACGAGCGTAGTGAGTTCTTCATTTCAGAGGCTTGTACTTTTTGTTGTAAAGTTTGAGCATTTGTTTGTCTAACGATAACTGGAGTAAAATTGATCGATTTGAAGAAAATTCAGCACACAGGTGTATCCCATTATTTGTGAAAACTGTTTAGTTTACGAAAATTCCACACTTAATATTTTCCAAATTGTGGCCAATATGGCGGTCAAAAAATGTTTTTTGTTTGTTGTACATCTTAACCTTTCTTTAAAGGTCTTAACGAGTAGGAAATTAATATGAAATTATCAAAATTTCACATTTAATATTTTCAAGAAGGTGACTAAAATAATGGACGGCAAATGAAGTCTTTACTCAGCGTGCCATGTTATTTATCGTTCTAAAGGCCTTGAACAGAATGAGTAATATTGTTACAAAAGTCTCATGTTTTAACTGCATTTTGAAATAATTAATATAAAAATACTATTTTAAAAAACTGGTCCTATTTCCAACCAATTATTTCTTTTTTCTGTATTCTTCACCTAAATTGTTTCCATGTGCAAAACTTGGGGAAGATTAAAAGACGGGAAGTGGTTCAAAATTAGGATAATGGAAACGTACGATGAAACTTACAAAGCAAAGTAGTATAAGACCAGTAAAAAAAAAAAAAAAAAAAAAAAAATGGCTGACGTAAGGTAGTTAAAAAATGTTTGTGCTAATACGGCATGACAGATGTCATTTTAAAGCTTTTTTCGGGTAGATTAAAAATATATAATTTTTTCCGACAACTGTTTCCTCCATATTGAAATGATAGCCATATTGAAAACAAATATGTCACACATAAGAAGAAATGTCACACGTTCTTAATGCGCTGCATCACTAGTTATACTATTGTACTTAAAAAATGGCATTGGAATTGGAATATGAATGCCATTTATTGCTTCAAAATTACAATATTTTTAAATTTACATAATAATATATATATGTATAATGATAAAACATTAATAACAGTAGTATTTATTTTACTTAGAATATAAAAGCGGTTTATTATACATAAAAGATTTTAGTTATTTATTAAAATTTTAAATAAATATAAATTATGATATTTCAGTGTCACTTCAAAACCATAGTTATTTATGCACCTAGGGAGTAAAGTAAGCCATTATTCCCTGAGCGAAAAAAGTTGGTTCTTGAGGCGAAGCCGAAGGAACCATGGTCCCTAAATCCCGAGGCGAAACCGAGGGAATTAGACTCTTTAATAGCTCTAATTAGCTCCCGAGGGAGATAATTATCGCGAGGGGAATAATGGCACTTTACTCACGAGGTACATACAATATTTTATCTCCAGTAGGAATAAAATTCACATTTTCGTCCATAGCACAGTTTTTATTTATTATTTTAATAAATAACAATAATTATTAGAACTTTTAATAGCAGATATAAGAGATTCAATATTAAAAACAAATAAGAATTGGAATTAAACTCAAATAGAAGGTTATTTAGATGCAGGTTATAATGTTGTAAACAAAGATATACATGGTCAAAAAAGCGCTGTGACCCCAACCTGATTTCGACAACTTAATTACATTAGCCATACATTTTCTACTATTTATAAAATAATTAAGTTGCAATCCTTACTTTTTTGTCCTACTTTACTTTTTCGCCCTACTTTTACTTTTTCTCCCTACTTTTTGAGTTCAGGAATGAAAAGACCTGTTTTAGTCCCTCTAAACTAATTCAAAATCATAACTTTTTTCCCCTACTGGAGATAAAAGTACTTATTAAATATTTCTTTTATGAAAAATTCTAGTTGTGTCAGCTTTAGTATAACAACGTTCAGTAGGAAATATCGTTACAAAGAAAGCCCTATTACAAGTTCCTTGACATTCAAATCTCTAAGGACATTCAAAGAATATGTGCATGAAAAAAAAGTGATGAATGACTTCAAAGCCCTTTAACTATCAAAAGAATAAAGGTTCAATTCTTTACGGAGGAAATTGTTAAAATAATAAGGGCAATGATCCGATAAAAAGTTTATACATTATTACAATATGTATCCAGTTTATTGTATATAATATGTAAAGTTATAACGTTGTCGTATTGTGCTACTTAATAAAATTCTATATAAGTTCTAAAGTTTTTAATAGTGCTAAAGTAATACAAATACTATTTACATTTTATAGTGCACTACAACTTTGATATGGTTGACTATGTTACGTCGTTACTACTTCGAATAAAACTTACCCTCACTAATTTATTGCTTGCGTAAGTAAAGTAAATTAAGTAAAAGCAGTATATAATTATTACTCTTACTTAAATATAGACAGTTGTGACATATTACTGCTTTATACATACTTGTTCTTTACTTGCAACATAAACTTTATTTCATTTCACATTAAAATTTTATTAACTTCTAACTGATGAGCAAAGGGTGGGAGGAGTAAGTTTCGACTTTATTATTGTAACTTATAAACAAGAAAATTAATTAAACGATTATTTAATATAAATTTTTAAGTTTTTGGTAGTTTTCATACTACGGAAAGATTAAATTTTACTTGAAATCAAATTATAATTATCAATAACTGCGGGAGACATACAGAGAAAAATAGACCCCCGCACCGTGCTCTTACTAAATGAAATCAAATTATAATTATCAATAACTAAGGGAGACATACTAGGTACAGGTACTAATTGAGTACTTTATAATTATAAGAGTTAATTCTCGATCTAGTTTTATTGCCGTGAATATTTGGCAATCTAGATTTGTAGAAAAGATTGAAAGCTTGGATTCGGGAAATTTGGTAACGACAGAGAAAGATCATTCTCCCGTATAGCTCAGTTGGTAAGAGCACCTGTAACGGATTAATAGGAGGACCCGTGGTTCAATTCCCGGTACGGGGGTCTATTTTTCTCTGTATGTCTCTCGTAGTTATTGATAATTATAATTTGATTTAAAGTAAAGATTATTTAATAGTTAAAGATTAAAAAACACATTATATCAACATTTATCATAAAAGTAACAATTTATCATAAAAATAACTTCTCCTCGGCGGGAAATCGAACCCGGTCTCTCTCCTTTCACATTTATAGCCATTTTCTCAAGACCTACATTTTTTTCCCAGGAAAATGGTATATATCAATACATTTTAGAATTTTTTTTATCAAAATCGTCGAAACCGTTTTCGAAAAATAATTTTTCCCTCTTTTTTGCTTTTTTTTTTTCTTTTCCCCCTTTGTTTTTTTGGGGAATTGTGCCCCAAAATTTAGAGCTAAAACTCATTTCTAGAATTCGCCTCGGGGTGTGACTTTTCTGCACATATCTGCCAAATTTGATAAAAATCGGCCGAGTGGTTTAGGCTCTACCTAGATGACAAACAGAAAACAGAAATTTTTTAAAAACATCTTTTTAGGACTCGGGGGACGTGTAAATCCAACAAAATCTCAAAATTGAATTTTTTGCGCCATCACAATACTTTCTCTTTATATGAGAATGTAAAAAGGCAACTTACTGAAATTGTTTGCCGTTTATTTATTTTTAATAAAGTAAATATTTATTCTTTAGGTAGGTACATTAAAATAACAGGACGTTGGTATTCAAAAATGCATTAAATTGTTTAACACCGAAAGATTTATTGCATCAGTATACGTAAGTAAATTTGCAATAGAAATCATTTTTACTCTTTTTCATTTTCTTTTTCTTTAACCTGGTTTATTATTCTGGTATTAAAAAGAAGCTGTATTTTATCTAGTCATATTATTTAGATAGGATCTAGAGAGAACGAGATGCTTTAAGCAAGTTAAGATAAGAAACAAGCCGAGAAAATTAGCCATACATAATAAATAAGCCATTGTGCACCTCCTCGATAAAATGCAGGTCTTAGCAACCAGGGAGAAAAAAATTCAATTTCAAACTCGAATGCAAACTACCACTTACTTCAGGGTCTAATACTTATAAAGGTAAGGAAGGCAGGATGGCGATGGTTATATATTTAACGTTATATATCTTGAAAAAATATAATGAACTCAAATAATACTCGAGGATACCACGGTCCAGGCCGATTTGTGATCAGTAAATATAGCTCAGCACAAACAAGTGCAGCGTAAAATGTATATTATAGGGTTGTTCCAACCAAGCAGTGAACCGTCCGCGGGATCGTCTCAGGCATGCGCAATGGATAAAAGCCGTTTCAACCCGACTTGTAACAGTGTATTGTACCGCCCTCCAAATTATTCCAACCCGCGCAGGGATCGTTTGTGAACCATTAACTGTACGGTCCAAACGATCCTCTGACAATACCAAGTACTGGTTTGTATGACATGCGCAGTTATGTCAATCGTCACACATGTGTCAACAGGAAGGTTCCCTGCCTGTTAGGTTTCCTCGAATGTTTTTAATACGATGTGAATTATAGCCTAACTAAACCCGTTCCTACGTAAAATGATGTTGATACAGTGCAATGTTAGCGCATGCGTACAAAACCTGTCCTAAACTATTCCCGAACGATCCGCAGGACGAGAAAAGGGCTGTACAAACTGGGGAGTTTGACCAAACCTTATGTCATAATAATAGGATATTTATTTATAAATCTTGAAATAATTCAGACGATATCATTCAGCAATCATAAACGTTCTCTAAAAGTAAAGTAATAGTACATTACGCGTCGAGTGCGGAAAGTAGCATTTTGCATGCGAGAGGGTGGTAAAACCACACGAGCCATGCAAAATGACGTTTTCGCACGAGTTGCGTACCGTACTTTATCTACGATTGTTAGATTTAAATAATAAATACAGAAAAAAATAAACTTGCTGTATGTAAGTTCGTATCTCTCTCTTGATAATGATGGCATTAATCTTGAGTTGTATTTTTTGCCGAATTAATTATTTCTGGAGGAGTATTATTCTCCACATTTTCGTCAAATTCACTTGATTCACTCATTGTTTTTCACTAAAAACTCGATATAAACAGTTATTTTTATAAAATAACTGCAAATTAGTTTTGTTATATGTAAACAAACTTGCTAATGGTGCGTAAAGCTGAAGAATTCCTCTTCTTTACCGCACTAGTATGGTAAAGAAGAGGAATTATTCAGAACTATGGGACGCGCATGCGCAATGAAAACAAGTACGTAAATAATCACTTTCTACGCATCTAAACAAAGATGTAATGTTTATATTTCGTATCAATCGTAGATAAAATAGAATTACATATTATCTTCATCATTTTATAGATTCTTCAAAACAAAGTAAAGTAATCTACTTATTGCTGACTGAAACAGACGTCAAGAAATTAAATTAAAAAGACTTCGAATAGGACACACAATACTTAACCACGGCTACGTCATTACGCAAAAAGATAAACTAGCTCTAAGCGTGAGCGGAAAACTACTGAACTTCTCTGCGACTGCAATAGCTCTTTAGCTTCGAATACTTTAACTCCTTATTATTTTACTACTGCTGCCAGACGACGAAATATTACAAAGTTACAAAAATTTATCGGATATACCGATACCTTATAAGTAAAGAACTGATAACAACAGCTACAAAAAACACTGTATTAACCATGGGTCAAATCTTAACTGTTTTCCAAGGTAAAATTATATGATTTTTTAAGATCACAAACCTTTGCTCATAAAGACACTGATTGCTCCAAAAGTATAAAAGCTAAAACATAGTTTTTGGTATCGTTGTAAATCTGACAAAATTTCCTACAAGAAAAGTGTAATTTTAATTTTTATGGCCTCAAATTAACCACTGAAAGTAACGAAACCAATCTTGCTTTCTTTAATGTGCTTTTAATTATTAACTCACCTGTAAGTCAACGACTGTTATAGCTTTTATACTTTAATATCAATCTATGTTTTTATGAGCAAAGGTATGAGATCTTAAAAAAATCATCAAATTTGACCCCTGCAAGGGAACGGTTAATATTTGAGCGTGTTTTGTAGCCTTTAAGGCGCAGAACAAAACCACGCTCTGCTACCATTTCAAGAAGAACACAAATTTTGTGGATAGTTTCTTGAGAATATATATTTGAAATTTTATAAATTGGCAATTTTTTAATTTTGACACAAATTGTTTTTGGTTAACTAAGATTATAGACTATTGAAGAAGACCAAGAGCAAGTGGCCCAGATGCAAGTAGGAAGAAAACGTTGTGAACGCCCTTAAAGGAAAAGGCATCTCCTGGAATGAGGCAAAAAGAAAGGCCACAGACAGAAGACTGTGGCATGCCCTCTGCAAACCCCGACACCCTTAGAGGTATAAGGGGACGACTAGTACTTCCTACTAGAACGGGTAGGACTAACCACTTGTTCGAACCTTGCAATTAGGCCCTTTTTACGCCCGGCGGTAGAGAGTTCCAGCCACTTCACACATCATACGTATGTACATTTGTACCACCGAAGCGAGTATGATGTGATCAATAGTGAGCCATATAAATCAGAGTCCATATAAATCATTCCACTCAAGATTCAGTGATGGCCGAGCAGACGTGGTTTAACCCGCACGGCCACGCTGGCTCTCAAGGGGACGACTAAGTAAAGTAAGTAAGATTATACACTAAATTTACTTACAGAAACCTTATCAGATCTAAATTGTGATTACCCCTAAATTACCAAAACTTCCCTTTTATAGGGAAAAATTGGACACCACTTTGTACGGTATCCAAAACAAGTTTTTATAAAATAAATTAAATACAATTAATTTTGTAATAACAAATATTTCCAAATATTAAAAAAAAAAAAAAAAAAAAAAAAAATTGTGATATCTACTTCATTTTTTCACATTATATCGCCAGACACCCTATTTAGTCCTAATTATTTTTACGAAACTATTAAGGCGCTTTATTTCACTGCTAAGTCTGCATGATAATAGAAAACCTAACCACTAATGCCTGGCATGAGCCCCACGCAGAGCGCAGGTTGAAGGCCAGTTTTAAAATATAAATAAAATATTTACATTCAGAGTGTAAAAGTATTGACATAAATATGATCGTTTAAATAAATATAAATTAATTCCCCCCCCCCCCCCCCCTATCCTTGGACGAACGGTTTGATATTTTTGACGTGTAGTGATAGACAAAGAATGGAAGCCTGCGTCAGATCGATCAATATGCAGCATTGAAATGCCAGACAGACCATTTATCATAATAATTGAACTCAAAAATAAAAAATAAAATTGAATGTATCTTCTCTCACTTAATCATTTATAAAACCTGACTCAACTTGGTGAAAATAGCATGTCCCAAAAAAAGAGGAGAGATTTAGTTTTAAAATTTATGGACTTCAATTTAAAATTTATGGTTCTAAAAACATTTGTATCTTTAGAAAATATTAAAGTGTAAAATCTATTTTGTATTCATTAAAAACTTTTAAAGTAAGTTAAAAATGAATTTATTGATTTCACAGAACTACTTAACTTTATCTAAACACCATACATTTTTTAAAAAAATGCAAATACATTTGTCCAACAACTAAGATATAAAATCTGTTTTGTATTCATTAAAAACTTTCAAAGACGTAAAAAAAAATGAAACCTCCTAACCTCCTATTTAACTTGTTTCGTTAAAAATGAATTTATTGATTTCACAGAACTACTTAACTTTATCTAAACTCCATACATTTTAGTAAAAATTTTAATACATTTTATCTACAACTAAGATAATGAATAGTCACAGAGAAATATAATCATTTTAATCTGTGACGCAAAAGCTGATGATACAGCTGACTCAAGCTTCCCGTCTTGTGTCTGCAATCTGTCAAAGCAGGCAGAGCCAAATATAATAATGTATTTAAAGACAAAATAAAGCGGGCAAATTCAACATATTATATTAAATATTTATTTATTACTTGTACACTCATTTTATGTATCATTAAATCTATCACTTTCTGCGAGTAAAGAGGATGATTACATTTTGTACGTAGGTGTAAGGATGTGTTTTTGTAAAACAGAATTTTTGGAACTATGGTGGTTCTATTCGTTTTGTTTTATTCATTATAGAATTGGTAATCGGCACAGGGATAGAAAGTAATTATATATTTCGACTAAAAAATCAGCACAAATAGACTAAAGAATTAAGCAATTATTTATAAATATATGCATTACTAATAAAAACATAAGAAATATTTAACTTCTTCTAATATGAATTTTTATCAATGAGGTGTGTCAAGTAACCCAGTCACAGACACAATAAAGCCAATCGAGAGACATAAATCCCGGAGTTTTGAAAATTGGCACAGATCTTCATTGGTATCTCAGTTTAAAAGAAAATAAAAAGTGCTAGAGGAAGGGGACGAGCTAGAGCAACTTTTTTCGGGGGCCTTTAAAGTAAAATTGTTTTTAGTCATTCGCTTATATCATTGAATACAAAATCGTATGTTTAAAAATTGAAACTGACAAAATTTCCTACAAGAATGATATTATCCAATTTTTACGTAGGACCAATAGTTTCTGGGCTATGCCAGCTTCACAAGTTTTCATATTTACCCAGGACTGGAGGTAGCCAACTCGCCCTTTCACCTTTCCCCTTCCATCCTATTGTCATCCTAGGGCCGAGATATTGTGGTTGGGGCGTCATGCCAAGACGACCAGCTTATGAAATTAGTTCAAGTGAGATTTAGCGGCTTTCACCTATTACGTCAAATTTGGGAAGCATTGGCTGGAAGCGGTCGGAAAGAGGTTGTGTGCATGTGGTGTGGAAGATAAACAAATGAGCACAGAAGGTTGAAACTTGTATGGGACCAACACCAACAATGAGCTAATTATGACCTATCATATAAATCTCATTTATCACCCACCACTTGTAAACATTCCTATCCTGTACGGACGGTAAAATTCTATTTTACAGCCCTAGGGCCTGTAAAAATAAAGCATTCATTTTTACAGGCCGCTAGTTCGAGAAGCGGCCGCGGAGTGCGGGAAGCGCTAGTAGTTCTAAGCGTCAGCTGTTCAATTAGTAACAATCAATATTTTTATAACTGCGGTTTGTTTTGTTACACATGTAACCTTAATATGCATTTATGGTTTTGAAGATTACGGCAAAATAGAAGTGAAAAATTGTATTTTGTTATATTGTCTTATTTGCGGGGGGGGGGGATAAAATAGTGGACGCACCACGACAGCCCTCGGGCGTTAAACGCACTCGTGCTTTCAAACTTCGCCCTCGGCCTGTAATAACGCCCTTACTGCTGTAGGTACGTAAATAGCTATTAAATCGGACATGTAGTTTTTAAGATATGCGATTGTACGCAAAAATTAAGCGACAGACCGAAAGACAGACAAGGAACCAAAAATGTTCCCTGATGTCAGAAACGGATTTCTGTCTTGGAATTTTTGAAATTAAGGACATAAAATATGTTCGTTCCTCAGAACGAGCACATAAATTCCGTTACCTTCGTTAAACTCAAGCAAAATTTTAATTATATTAATTCTTCACTTTTTGATATGACATCAATTAATATTTAGTCACAGTTTCAAATTAATAGACAAAAATGTTAATATAAAAAGTACTGAAGTTTACACTATAATTCAATTTCTCCTTCACTACTTATCATAATAAATAATAACTGACTTGAGTTATTAATTTAAAGTTATTCATCTAACTGACAACTAGAGAAAATAAGTTTTTACGAAAACTGAAGTTGGCGCTGATTAAAATATTACTAAATGAGATAATGAATGATACTGAGAAAGAAGTTAATAATAAAACTTTGCCAACTTTTAACTTTAGTTTTTTTTTTATCTTGACCTTGTCTCTCAAATAAAATAAAATTAACAATTCAAAATGAAAATATTCACAAAGAAAGGAAATATACTTCTTAGTTTTTTGAATGAATGATAAAACTTAAATTTACATTTTACCCTTTTTTTGTCTTTTCTCGAAAATTTTAATATTAATACCAACAGTTAATATTATAATATATTAATAACAACGCCTACTTCTTTTTTTATCTAAAAATAAATTTTTATGAAAACTTATTATTAATTTATAATTTATAATCATTTAAAAAAATAACATTTTTTTACTTTCTCATATAAAGAGAAAGTATTGTGATGGCGCGAAAATTCGATTTTGAGATTGTCCGTCGTCTGTCGTCTGTGCAGACGCCTGGAGCCTAAACTACTGGACCAAATTTGACGAAATTTGGCATACATGTTCAGAAAAATCATACCCCGAGGCGAAATCGAGGAATTAATTTTAGCTCTAAATTTGGGGGCGCTATCCCCCAAAAACTCTGAAAAAACGTGAAAAAAAATTATTTCTCGAAAATGGTTCCGACGATTTTGATTAAAAAATTCTAAAATGTAGTCCATTTAAATACGAATCTAACAAAATAAGCCGTTTTCCCGGGAAAAATCTAGTTCCTGAGAAAATAGCTTAAATCGCGGACGGAGAGAGCCCGGGTTCGATTCCCCACCCAGGAGAAGTTATTTTTATAATAAATTTTGATGAAAAGTTCAATAATATTTAAATGTACATTTGAAAACTAATAAATGGAAACACTGGGCTAAGTAATTATAAACTCGTATATGAGAAAGTTTGTCTGAGTTGTCTCGGACCGATTTTTTCAATTCAAAAAGCCGGTTAAAATATTCATTAAAATACATCCTAAAATATTTTGATGATATTCTTGACCTCTCTTTAAATAATATTTTTCTTTTGTGACACTTTGACAAAAGATGTTACCTACCTCCATAATAACCATAATACGATCCATACCAAAGATTACCTAAACAAAGATCTTACCTACCTCCTTACCAAAGATCTTACCTAACTCCATAATAACCATAATAAGATCCATACCAAAGAATACCTCAACAAAGATCTTACCTACCTCCTTACCAAAGATTCCCTTACCAAAGATCTTACCCAACTCCATAATAACCATAATAAGATCCATACCAAAGATTACCTTAACAAAGATCTTACCTACCTCCTTACCAAAGATCTTACCTAACTCCATAACAACCATAATAAGATCCATACCAAAGATTACCTTAACAAAGATCTTACCTACCTCCTTACCAAAGATCTTACCTAACTCCATAACAACCATAATAAGATCCATACCAAAGATTACCTTAACAAAGATCTTACCTACCTCCTTACCAAAGATCTTACCTAACTCCATAACAACCATAATAAGATCCATACCAAAGATTACCTTAACAAAGATCTTACCTACCTCCTTACCAAAGATTCCCTTACCAAAGATCTTACCCAACTCCATAATAACCATAGATCCATACCAAAGATTACCTTAACAAAGATCTTACCTACCTCCTTACCAAAGATTCCCTTACCAAAGATCTTACCCAACTCCATAATAACCATAGATCCATACCAAAGATTACCTTAACAAAGATCTGACCTACCTCCTTACCAAAGATCTTACCTAACTCCATAATAACCATAATAAGATCCATACCAAAGATTACCTTAACAAAGATCTTACCTACCTCCTTACCAAAGATCTTACCTACCTCCTTACCAAAGATCTAACCTAACTCCATAATAACCATAATAAGATCCTTATCCAAACTTCAATACTTATGGAAATGAGCTCTGGGGCCAAGCAATCAAATTCAAAAGTGACTCCCATCCCCTCAATAAATAATCACTAATATAATATGTGTATACGTAAAATAAATAAAAATATTTTTTTAAAAAAACCTATGAGCTGTGTAGGCTAATCAGTGTAGGCTCAAAGAAAGAAATGATTTATTTAGTAATGTAAATATAACAAGTTAACATCAAAATATTGCATTGACATCATGTCAGCCAGTTATCTGACATTCCTCCCCCTCAGCTCTTTCCTTGGTCTTAGCTGGGAGGCGTGTCTTCTCTGCTGCCGACCGTTCAGCAACACAACATAGGAAAGAGGTCCAGTTACCTTCAGTACTTCACCTTCAGTGTACCCTTTCTTGTCTGTGTTCTGTACCCAGACCTTTTCCCCCAGTTTAAAGTGTTCATCTCTTTTTCCTCTATCGTGATATTTCTTTTGCCCTGCTAGTGCTACAGCAATATCTCTTGAAATGTCGGGTTTCAAGAGGCTCAGTGTTGTTCTCATCTGTCTCCCAAGTAATAATTCAGATGGTGTCCTTCCTGTCGTTTTATGTGGAGTCGACCTGTAACTCATTAAGAATTTTGATAATCTAGAATTTACGTCCAGTCTGTCTTGTTTTGATGCCTTGAAACGTCTTTTAAAAGTTTGAACTGCTCTTTCGGCAAGACCATTACTTTTAGGATGATAAGGGGAAGTTGTAATGTGTTTAACATTCAGATTTTTACAGAAATCTTTAAAACGATCAGATGTCAGTTGCGGTCCATTATCCGAGACTATAAGTTTTGGTAGTCCAAACCTGGCGAAAATATCTTGAAGAGCTTCTATTGTTTTTGTTGTTGTTATGCTATTCATAGGGACAACCTCTAACCATTTACTTGTTGCGTCTACAAGAATTAACCAATATTTGCCTTCATAAGGCCCAGCAAAGTCTATATGGATTCTCGACCAGACTTCAGAGGGAACAGACCAGGAGTACAACGGAACATCTGGATCACTAGGACGATTTTCTTGACATTGCCGGCATGTCTTTACATAATTATCAATATCTTCGTCTATTTTCGGCCACCATACATGAAATCTAGCCGTTGAACGCATTGCTGCCACACCTGGGTGACCCTCGTGTAAGATGTTCAAAATTTTTCCTCGTAGTCGCCGTGGTGTTACAATCCTTCCTTTCCATAATAAGGTTTTATCTTCGTACGATAGTTCTTCTCTCTTGTCAAAGTAAAGTAACAGGTCTTTCTGTATGTCTTTCTTTTCAGGCCATCCCTTTTCTAAGAACGAAATGATAGCTTGAAGTTGAAGATCTTTTGTCGTATGTTCTTTCAAAATGTTCCTTGATATTGTAATGTCGTCTAATCGTAATTGTAAAATTTGTCTGCCATATTCACGCCCATCTTTTTCTTTTTCATCATTCAGAGGTAGCCTAGAAAGCATGTCTGCCCCCGCGTTATCTACTCCCTTCACATGTTGCACTTCATATGAATAAGCACTTAAGATTAACGCCCACCTTGTAATTCTATTCGCAGTCATTTTAGGGATTTCACAATTTTCTCCGAACAATCTAACTAGAGGTTTGTGATCCGTCTTAAGAATAAAATGGCGTCCTAACAAGTACTCATGAAATTTTGTCACCGCAAATATAATGCCTAATGCTTCTCTATCTATTACCGAATATTGTTTTTCTGCTTTATTTAAAGACCTAGATGCATATGCAATTGGTTTTTCAATGCCGTTGTCAAATTTATGTGCTAAAACTGCCCCTATGCCATTTTCGCTCGCATCGGAAGAAACAATAATCGGTAATTTTGGATCATAATGAACTAAAGTGTCGGTTGAAGTTAACATCTGTTTTAGTTTATTTACTATCTCAGTATCTTTTTCCGTCCAATGCCACCTGCAACCCTTTTTTAAAAATCTATGTAATGGCGCACAAATACATTGCAAATTTGGAATAAATTTTTGGTAATAGTTTATGCACCCTAATAATGACCGTAGTTCCCGAGTGTTGGTTGGCAGTGGCATCAATTTTATTGATGTCAGCTTTTCCTCTGTCGGATGAATTCCCTCCTTATCTACAATATGCCCTAAATATTTAACTGATTTGACTAAGAATTTACATTTTTCCCTATTTACATGAATTCCTGCCTCTGCCAGACGTATAAAAACAGCTTCTAAACGCTTAAGATGTTCCTCCCTTGTCTTCCCGGTTACAATTACATCGTCGAGATAACAAGCTACCCCCTCTAACCCTGCTAGTATAACGTCCATTGTCTTTTGGAATAAAGCAGGCGCAAAATTTACTCCAAATGGTAAACGGCGATAACCAAAATAGCCTTTGTGTGTAGATATCACTAAATACTTTTTTGAATTTTTATCGACCTCCATCTGTAAATACGCGTCTTTTAAATCAATTGTTGAAAATTCTCTACCACCGTGTAATTTAACCATAATTTCCTCCATCCTAGGTATCGGGTGTTGATCGCAATGAATATATTTATTTAAGCTAACCTTAAAATCCCCGCATATGCGTATCTTTCCTGTCGGTTTTACTACTATTACTATGGGAGATGCCCATTCAATAGGCGTTGTACTTGAGTTAATAGGTTCAATAACTCCCTGTTTAACTAGACGAGTTAATTCTTCCTCAACTCCTGCCTTAAATGCAAACGGAACAGGTCGAGGCTTTATTATTTTAGGTTCCGCTCCTTCCTTAATATGTACTACCGCCTTGTGTCCTTTTATTGTTCCTAGATCAGCCGAAAATATTTCAGGAAATTTATCTAAAACATTATTTATCTGTTTAGTGTCAGCATTGTTTTCTATTTCAATCTCATTACTTTTTATATTGCAAACTCGGGATCCTTTTGGTAGCGGTAGTTTAAATTTTAGAACCCATTTTAAGCCAAATAATGGTACATCATGTTTTTTTGCTACAATAATTGGTAATAACAATTTCTTATTAAATGCCTTAACTGTAACTATTGTTCGTCCTAAAGTTTCTAATTCTATTCCCGTGTATGCGACTAAATTAGGACCGTGTTCAAGAGTAGGTGAGCCAATATGTTTCCAAGTATTTTCACTAATTACTGATTCAGTAGCCCCAGGATCGTATAACATATCAATTTTTTTATTATTTATTTTTACTGTTAACATTACTTTATTTCCTTTATTTATAGCCCTAATAGAATTTTGATCGTTTTCACTCCCCGAATCTGATGATTCATCGTTCGAAAATGTAATCCTATTTGTTGATTTGTCATTACTTAAAATTATAGCTTTCCCCTTCTTTAAACATACTTTTGATAAATGATTGTTACCGGCACACAGGTAACATAGTGCTCCTGTAGCAGGGCACGTTTCTTTAGGTTTATGTAATTTTTTTCCACATTTAAAACAATGCTTCCCTCTAATAAGTTTAATTTGTATAGATTTTGATCCTTTTCTAAAATTGTTATTTTGACTGTCCGTTAGTCTGTAAGATTGGGAGGGTTTATCATAAGTGCATATTTTATGTTGTGCCTCTTCTGCCCTTTCAATATTGGTAACAGAAACTTCAACATCTTTTAGCGTTGCATTAGTCTCTGGGTGTAACCGCAGTAGTTCTTTCTGCCATGAACTATTATTAATCCCTAGCATTAACTGATCTCTAAGCCTTTCTTCTAGTGAGTCCCGGAAGTTGCAATTTCCCGCTAGGGATCTAAGAGCGTTTATATACTGGGATACGGTTTCATCAGTGTTCCTGAATCTCCGACTGAATGCTACTCTTTCACCCAAAGTACAATATTTCTTGGTGAAATAATTGTTTAAAACTTCGAGAATTGAAGTTAATGTCTGATCACTAACCTTGTTGGGTTTAAAGTGATCTGAAATAATTTTAAAAGATTTATGTCCTATTCTGGACAATAACAAATCTCTAGCCATACCTTCATCTCTCACATTGCATACCCTTAGTTCGATTTCAAACTGTTCTTGGTAGTTGGTCCATTCTTCTTCGTCTTGTTGGAAGGGGTGTAGATTAAAAGATTTACTTGGTTGTATAAAGACATGATTATTTGCAGCCTCATCATTGTCTTGTTGTCTTCTTCTTCTATTCATTCTTTGTCCGCAGCGCCAATTTGTAGGCTAATCAGTGTAGGCTCAAAGAAAGAAATGATTTATTTAGTAATGTAAATATAACAAGTTAACATCAAAATATTGCATTGACATCATGTCAGCCAGTTATCTGACAAGCTGCAATGCATTTTTCTAAAACGACTTTCTGAAAAGTTAAATTTAAAGCAGTCCCTACTTTATACAGAAAGTATATAAAAGGAAAAAAAAAATGACGGGAAATAAAAGTTTGGGAAGTGCGGATGTTGAGGTTAAAGTGAGAATGAAAAGACTGGAGGGTCGGTCCTGGTTCTTGATGAATGGAGTAAAAATGTGGACAAATGGACTGAAGGCTCTTCTGAACACAAAACTGCGGCACATTTTTTTGATTTATCGCGAAACTCTTGGTTTGGAGTTTTTACTCGGGCCAATAGGATCCATTCGTTATCCGGTGCAGTACATTTCTAAGCCCAAGCATTGGCTTCACTCGAAATATAACAAAATTTTCCACTTTCATTTTTGACACCCGATGCTTTATTCTGTTTCATTGCTTCATAAAATGCCTTCAGTTTAAAACATGTGAAGTGCAATGTTATATTTGTTTTGTACCCTAAATAGAATACCTGAAGTATGTATGAAAAATCAAAATAATAAAAATGAAGGACAAAAATACCAAGCCTTTGCATAGACATTAAATTACTTATTAAGGGGTATGCAATCTGGAGATTTGGAGTTACTAGGTCTTTGACAGGGACATCAGGAAAACCAAGAAGAAATATAGAAGACAAATATGAAAATGTTGAGAAAATGGACATTTATAAAAACGATACTAATCTGAAATCGGCCGTTTATATGGTTAAATGTTTTCAAAAAGTTCAAATTGTTTTAACGAGTTTTTAATCTTCTGCCGTTAAATTTACTTTAAATTAAGAGGGTCAGGAGAATTTTTACACGCAACTGCTACTGGCTGTGGTTGGATCAAACACATATCTAGGGATGGTTCGAATCCTAGACATTGCAATGTGGTGGTTCGACATCGGAGATGGGGTAGTTAAAGTGTAACTTTCGAATCCCAGAGATGGTGGGAATTCATTTCTTAGAAATTGTTCTTAAATTGTTCGAATTCTAGAGATTGTGGAGGTTTGAATCCTAGAGATGATGCTAGTTCAAATTCTAGTGATGCTGGTTCGAATGCTAGAGTTGGTAGCGGTTCAGTTACTAGATATTGTGGAGGATCGAATTCTAGAGATGATGCTAGTTCGAATTCTAGAGATGCTGGTTCGAATGCTAGAGATGGTGGTGGTTCGAATCCTAGAGATGGTAGCGGTTCAGTTACTAGATATTGTGTAGGATCGAATTCTAGAGATGTTGCTAGTTCGAATTCTAGAGATGCTGGTTCGAATGCTAGAGATGGTGGTGGTTCGAATCCTAGAGATGGTAGCGGTTCAGTTACTAGATATTGTGTAGGATCGAATTCTAGAGATGATGCTAGTTCGAATTCTAGAGATGCTGGTTCGAATGCTAGAGATGGTGGTGGTTCGGATCCTAGAGATGGTAGCGGTTCAGTTACTAGATATTGTGGAGGATCGAATTCTAGAGATGATGCTAGTTCGAATTCTAGAGATGCTGGTTCGAATGCTAGAGATGGTGGTGGTTCGAATCCTAGAGATGGTAGCGGTTCAGTTACTAGATATTGTGGAGGATCGAATTCTAGAGATGATGCTAGTTCGAATTCTAGAGATGCTGGTTCGAATGCTAGATATGGTGGTGGTTCGAATCCTAGAGATGGTAGCGGTTCAGTTACTAGATATTGTGGAGGATCGAATTCTAGAGATGATGCTAGTTCGAATTCTAGAGATGCTGGTTCGAATGCTAGAGATGGTGGTGGTTCGAATCCTAGAGATGGTAGCGGTTCAGTTACTAGATATTGTGTAGGATCGAATTCTAGAGATGTTGCTAGTTCGAATTCTAGAGATGCTGGTTCGAATGCTAGAGATGGTGGTGGTTCGAATCCTAGAGATGGTAGCGGTTCAGTTACTAGATATTGTGTAGGATCGAATTCTAGAGATGATGCTAGTTCGAATTCTAGAGATGCTGGTTCGAATGCTAGAGATGGTGGTGGTTCGGATCCTAGAGATGGTAGCGGTTCAGTTACTAGATATTGTGGAGGATCGAATTCTAGAGATGATGCTAGTTCGAATTCTAGAGATGCTGGTTCGAATGCTAGAGATGGTGGTGGTTCGAATCCTAGAGATGGTAGCGGTTCAGTTACTAGATATTGTGGAGGATCGAATTCTAGAGATGATGCTAGTTCGAATTCTAGAGATGCTGGTTCGAATGCTAGATATGGTGGTGGTTCGAATCCTAGAGATGGTAGCGGTTCAGTTACTAGATATTGTGTAGGATGAATTCTAGAGATGATGCTAGTTCGAATCCTAGCGATGGTGGTGGTTTGAATCCAAGAGATGGAAGCGGTTCAGTTATTATATTTTGAGGAGGATCAAATTCTAGAGATGATGCTAGTTCGAATTCTAAAGATAGTGGTGGTTCGAATCCTAGAAAGGTAAGATGTGTATCACACTGATGAGCCCCTCAAAGAAATGTGTGAATTTGAGGTGGTTAGAGTTGGTTAGAAGTGGTTAGAACTCTCCTGAATTCAAAGAGTCAAGATAATATTTTAATAAATTCCTAATAATATATAGTTAACTGTCGTCATCATAAAATGAAATTTGTATTTTACTTAAGCCTTTTGAATTTAATAAATCATTACTATCTTAAATTGAGACATGAGATCCACTTATTTCTAAGATAAATAGATCACTAGGTTATTTTGTAATTATACTTTAATGATCCTTGATGGAATTCAGGATTAAAGCAGAAAGCTTCGATACAATAAAATATTTAATTATCTTCAAAATGTAGTTTTACTTACTAACTGTAATTCTTAGAAACTTTCAGAATAGATAAATCACAAAGAAATATATTAGGAAAACTCACTAATCAACAAAAAGGTCATCTAAAATAAAATCAATTAACTATAAATACATATACGTATGTATGCGAGTATCATGTACGTCACACGTTAAGAAAACTAAACATAGTAAATTATACAGTTTTTAATTTCTTTCATATTATTTCAAATTTTTATTGAAAATGTCCCGTTGTAAACTTTAACGAAGGAGTTTTATGTTTTGCCTGTGTACAAAAGCCTCTTGATATCTTAATATTATATTACCTACCAAATATATGAAATTGTTATTAATTTGTTATAATTACAAGATAAAAAGAACTTTTTATATACAACGCTTTTAAATTTTCTTTCATAAATCATAAATTTAAAACCCGTCAAAATGAAGATCGTAAATATGGGTCATGTCAACAACAAATAAAATAACTTTTCCGAAATAACTTTCTATACAGCAAAATTTGCTGAAAACTAATTAAATCCTGTTGAAATATGGCTAAAAGTATTAAAATAATTCATTGTCATCGTGTTCTGAGCTGTTCTAAAAGTTTCAAATGTCTAACTACTCGGGAAGTTAGTTAAAAATCGATTGCAAGATTTGTACTGGACAAACAAACAAACAAGAAAGCAAGCTAATAAAAACTTTGTAAAAAATGGAGGATCATTGAATCAACTTAACTGACAACACAGTTTAGCTAGGTCAGGGTGGCCACTAATATAGCTTGACAAAATTCCCTGACTTTTCCCTGACATTTCCCTGACCTACTTCAGGTTTTTCCTGACCATTATCGATATTTAGTTTACAAAATTTACCTTTAAAAAGTTAAAGATCATCAAGCTAAAATAGAATACATATACAAGTTGATAATTACTTAGCCCAATGTTTTTCATAAATTAGTTTTCATGTTTTCGTAGAAAAAATTAATTACTATTGAACATTTCATCAAAATTTGTCATAAAAATAACTTTGCCTCGGCAGGGAATCAAACCCGGGCTCTCTCCGTCCACGTTTAAAGCTATTTTCCCCATGAAAACGGCTTAAATTGTTAGATTTGTATTTATTATATGGACTACATTTTTTTTTTTTTAATCTAAACGATTTCGAGAAATAATTCTTTTTCACATTTTCAGAGTTTTTTGGGGGGTAGCGCCCCCAAATTTCAAGCTAAACATCATTTCTCGACTCCGCCGTGGGGTATGATTTTTCTTATGTCTAGTATTTTGTCGGGTCCACACTGATTTTTCCTGTTAAGCGTTTTCCTGTTCAACGCTAAAAAGTATAAACTAATCGTAACCTTTCCTTATTATCCTAGAAAGTAACAATTCACGTATTTTTACTTTCTCATGTAAAAGAGAAAGTATTGTGATGGCGCAAAAATTCGATTTTGATTTTATTTTTATTTTTGAGGTCCCCTGAGATAAAAAAAGTGGTTTTAAAAAAATGTCTGTCTGTGCAGACGCCTGGTTTAGGCTCCAGGCGTCAGCTGGGCCGATTTTGACGAAATTTGGCACAACATGTTTAGAAATATCATACGCCGAGGCGAAATCGAGAAATGAATTTTAGCTCTAAATTTACCCCCCAAAAACTCTGAAAAAACGTGAAAAAAAATTATTTCTCGAAAACGGTTCCGACGATTTTGATAAAAAAAAAAATTAAAATGTAGTCCATTTAAATACGAATATAATAATAACCGTTTTCCTGGGAAAAATCTAGTTCCTGAGAAAAAAGCATAAAACGCGGACGGAGAGAGCCCGGGCTCGATTCCCTGCCCAGGAGAAGTTATTTTTATGATACATTTTGATGAAATGTTCAATAATAATTAAATGCACATACGAAAACTATTGAATGGAAAAAAACTGGGCTAAGTAATTATGAACTCGTTTATAAGAAAGTTTGTCTGAGTTGTCTCAGACAGATTTTTAGGGTTTCGAGGTCGCCCTAGAAACCCTTATGCTTTGGTAGTCCGTCCGTCCGTCCGTCGCATCTTGGAGTATATATCCCGACCTACTAAAGCTGTAGAATTGAAATTTGGTATACAAGTTAAACATTTTTGCCCAAAAACAGAAAATATTGCGGACTTAAACACTCCAAATTTCTACGATCTGCAATCAATTGCGAGTATATCGCAATATTTTATATTTTTTGAAATTTTCAAGTTGGGTGTCATTTCAAAGGTATTGAAATGTAGATTAGAAATATATATCGCGTTTCCAAAATGGCAGCCATTTTACCCCCCAAAAAATTAGGACAAACCCAAAATGTACCCCCCCCCCCCCCTGCACTACCCCATTAGGATAGGTCCTAAATAAGGGCAAAAACACATAAATAATAAATATATATCTCTGTGGTCCAATGAAATTTCCAGGAGTTGGTCTAAAAAAGTGAAATTTTAGGGGGCCGTAACTCAAGAGCCCCAAAATTTTTGTAATTTGAAAATTCGAAGTTGGGTAAAACAAAACGCAAAAAAATGATCTAAGTATAGAGGTCGTTAATCCTTCTGCCTTTGTTCCAAATACAGCATTTTTTATTTTTATTAGAAATTTCGAGAAAGTTAAGGTTTCTGTGCTTTAAAATGATAAAATAAGGATTTTAATTGCCGGTAGATTTTCCCTGACCTATGACAAATTTCCCTGACTTTTCCCTGACTATTCCCTGTCGGCCGAAATTCCCTGACTTTTCCCGGTATTCCCGGTTTTCCCGGTCTGTGGCCACCCTGTAGGTAAACTAAAAATAGTTTGTTTTTTTAAATTCTTTTTTGTTAAATCTGGAAAACGAAGCTGTTCCGGTTCCATGTTTATAGAAACTTTTTAGTTCAGCGTCAAATTATCAATAAGAACCTGAAGTATTGCGGTTTCGTTCGGGGAAAAACCTTTTTGCTTTTGTACAAGAATTGGTGGAAATCCTGTCCGAATAATTTCACGCCTGGTAACATTCAATCAACCATAATTCGTGAAACACCTTGAAAAAGAAATAAATTGATACCTCGAGAACTATTGAGATTGGGCATGAAGTCTCGTTCACACGCTGACTCTAATGTCGCGACATTAGTGTCACCGAGTGTCTTCGTATGAACAGTTGATGTCATGGCACCAAACGAACTATAACTAAGACGCTTAGTGTCAATCAGTGTCACGGAATTAACATTAAATGTAGCGACATTAGTGTCACCGAGTGTTTTCGTATGAACAGTTGATGTCAAGGCACTAAACGAACTATAACTAAGACGCTTAGTGTCAAGCAGTGTCACGGCAATTACATTAAATGTCGCGACATTAGTGTCAGCGTGTGAACGAGGCTTAATGCTTATTCGACATTTTTGGTTGCATTTGACCCAAAGAATTCGCGAGCTTCTTTATGACATTTTATCGCTGGTCACCCTGTATATATTATATATATATATATATATATATATATATATATATATATATATATATATATATATATATATGTACTTCAAATTTTAAAGTTTTTGGTAGTTTTCATACTACGGAAAGATTAAATTTTTCATTAAATCAAATTATAATTATCAATAACTACGGGAGACATACAGAGAAAAATAGACCCCCGCACCGGGACTCGAACCACGGGTCCTTCGATTAATCCGTTACATGTGCTCTTACCAACTGAGTTATACGGGAGAATGATTTTTCTCTGTCGTTACCGATACAAAGTCCCCGAATCCAATCTATCCATCTTATTCTACAAATCTAGAGAGCCAAGTATTCACGGCAATAGAACTAGACCGAGAATTAACGCTCATAATTATTAAGTACTCAATTAGTACCTGTACATAGTTCAATCTATTAGAAATTCAAATTTTTAAGTTTTTGGTAGTTTTCATACTAAGGAAAGATAAGTTGGTAAGAGCACCTGTAACGGATTAATAGGAGGACCCGCGGTTCGAGTCCCGGTGCGGGGGTCTATTTTTCTCTGTATGTCTCCCGCAGTTATTGATAATTATAATTTGATTTAAAGTAAAATATATATATATATATATATATATATATATATATATATATATATATATATATATATATATATATATATATATATATATATATATAAGAGTTTTAGAAGTTGAAATAAGTCAATAATGTTAGAGATAAATAGCCTTTACAGTCTAAGAAACAAGTGAAATTTCACCCTTGAGCAATATTCCCTCTGTCACTTAACAATTCAAATAAGATTCTAACAGGACTTTCTTTATTTTCAATTTATATTACCCTCTTTATTCGACGAATAAGAAATAAGAAGAATAATAAGGCTTTTCGATAAAGAATAATGGTAAAGAATATCCACACATATTGGCTTCCAGGACCTAAGCCTTTTCTTCCTACTTTATTGAATATTGCCTTCTTCAGTTTTTTTTTCCTTCTTCTTTTTTTTTGAAGCCTCTTCAGAATTTCATATCGAAGCACAAGGGGTAGCATATTATTGAACACTCAACAAAACTTTATACACATAGATCAGTTTGTTCTTCTATGCGGCCTATTTTAGGAAAAAACTATAAGTAAAGAAAGAAAAAAGCTAAATCATATAGTTATTATATCGAGATATCTACATTTAGTTTAATAATAATAAAAAAAAGTCAGCCAATTAGTGGGCACATAGCTTCTATTCTTTTCTAGTAGTCTTGTCTGGGGCCAACAATGGACTAATTATGACCTAACTCTTAAATTTCATTAAAATCGGATGAGTAAGTTTTAAGATATTTTAAAAATATATAGGGTGTTTAGAAAAGAATAATCAAAGCTTAGAATTGTTAATATGCCTTCATACTTTTTATTTCTTTAGGCCGAGAGGGCTGAGAGTTGATGGCAACCTCCTGTACTTTCCTAACTCCCTGTCACACGTATAAATCTTTTCGACTTTCTTCGGCCCTATAACGTGCGGTGGAGGGAGGCCCAACAGCTGGAGACAGACTGTGCACACCTCCTATACCTTTCTAACTCCTTGATATACCGGGTAACGTTTTTTAGTAACGCTTTTCGAATTATGTAGCACAGTCTAAACATGAAAATGTCAAAAAAAAAAGATAAAGAAAATTGAGTCATCTACAATATTCCTCTTGGGCCTATTGTTCTAGTTCCATCCTAACTTTCCGGACTAGATTTTATTTTATTAACAGACTTTCATAATATCTTAGTCTAAAAAGTTATAAAGAATAATTTCAAGATAAAAAGAACTTTTTATATACTACGTTTTTAAATTTTCTGTTGCATCGTATGAAATGTTGATAATATAATTGTTATTGAGATATATAATATACAGAGAGCTGATCTTAAACCTATAAAAGGATAAATCTTTGTACAACGGATCTCCCTAACACCAAATCTAAAGCATGCCATCGATATATTTGAAATAATATAATCGATAAATAATATAATCGATATTTCCTGTTTTGCTGTCATTCAATGTTTATCTATCACAAATTTGAGACCCGTCAAAATGAAGATTGCGTAAATATTGGATATGGCAAAACCAATAAAATAACTTGCGGATTTTTTCGGAACTAACTTTCCGCACAGCAAAATTTGCTGAAAACTAATTAAATTCTGCTGAAAGATGGCTAAAAGTATTAAAATAATGCATTGTCATCGTGTTCTGAGCTATGCTAAAAGTTTCAAATGTCTAGCTATTCGGGAAGTTAGTTAGAAATCGATTGCCAGATTTGTACCGGACAAACAAACAAACAAACAAACAAGAATGCAAGCTAATAAAAATGTAGTAAAAAGGATAAGTCACGCAGATTTAAATTCTTATTCCATGATGTATCAACAAAATAATTATATTATTTATAATGTAATTCTATAATTGTTATGTATTATAATTCTACTTGAATTAAATAGATACTAAACTACAGGTTCATCTGAAGGCTCTGGTGCAGTGGGATTAGTGGTGCTTAGACTAACCCACAATTTTCACTCAATCTAATGGCAACACTGACTACAGAGATAACCTATATCTTCTTTTAGAGCTTAAATTGTCATTTGAAACCTTCACCTTCACTCCTCTATGAAACACCTTACTTTTATAAAATTAATTTAGCGATATAAATATCTGTAATTTCTACTTTGCTAAGGCATTATTTCATTCTGGTACTAAACAAAAAACTTGTGTGATAAATCCGAAGCAACTATAAATTAGATACTCTATAGATCAATGACAATTGCAAATTTACTCTATATCCTTTTAAAGAATTACCTGCTATTTGTAACCTTCTTTTCTCAAACGCTGTTAATAAAATAATTAATTTATCAATATAAATATCATTAATCTATCTTTCTCTTAGGTATTGCCTCAAGCTAACAACAAAAGTTAGATACATACATTAGGATCTGGAACTTTTTTCATTACCCACGTAACTCTTACGTAGCTATGCATGATATTCATGTGTAGCTTTATGTGTCATTTATACCATTCAGAAACTGTCCAAGTGTTAAGCTGTTCAAATAAAAGAGCAATTTTGATCAAGATAGTAGGAGGGAAGAGAAGTTGCGGACTAAAGAAAGAGCTGACTAGGCCACAATGTAGGTATTGGTATATAATGTACATAGGTCGTTTTTTCGGATTCGCTCCAGACGCTATAACGTTCCATAAGGAGCTCCGTTCCAAAACCCTTTTGGAGGAAAAAAAACGTGGTATAATATAGGAGGGGGGATCTTAACTTATCTACAGGATGTGCATCAGTGCAAAGCATGTCTGAACTCTCTGGTATTCGAACCGCTAGATATATCGTTCTTTAAACCATAATTTTATTCGGAGTTGCCCTAAAATTCGACTACTCAGCTACGCCGACTCATTAATGTTCTTCAAATATCATTTTCCAATCATCTAGAACCAGTGGCGTAAATATGGATCCGCGCGGGGGGCCCCCCGGCACAGGGGGCCCCCCAGAAATAACTGGAATTACTATCCTAGTACCAACGTCGAGGGGGGCCCCCAATCCTGAACGCAAGGTTTTTTTTTGTTTTTGTTTTTTTTTCTCATCAATTTTTTTTGGCGATTGGCCCCCAAAAAATTCTTGCTGGGGGCCCTCAATGGTCTAGCTACGGCACTGCTTTTTGCCAAAAATTTAAAATATTTATTATTTAAAAATTAGTTAAACTTATTCGAAAATTTCAACACGTTCAACAGCTATGTATTAAATTTGTTTAAATAACTGAGATTACCACGACGTCTACTTGTAGGAAAATCTATGATTTATCTACGAGGAGGCAAACAAGAGCCAGAGCAGAAAGTTACGACAGCACATGCTTTATGTACTTAGATAGAAGATTTATAAGGTATTCAACTAAAGAGTTCACGCTTTAACATAACCCACAACCTACAGCCAAGAAAACTTAAAGTATATTTCATTTATTTGTGCAGATATTAAAGCCAATAAGGCTTTTGGGTATGCATGTCATCAAATTATTAATTATATTAAAAATACTCAGCCAATTAGTGTGGCACATAGCTTCCTCACGTCCTATTTCGTATACTTTAATGATTTTATGCTTTTACAACCTATTATTGTCAAATTTATTTTTTCGAACTGTCAAAATTGGAATTAATTTTTTACGTGAATTTAAAGCATCAACTTAACAAAATTTAAAGAGCGCAGACTGTTGAAATTAATCTGGGAATCTGCAGGCTAAGTACTTTTGACAAACCATCCAAATTTAATAAAAATCAGATAAGTACTTTTGAAGCTATAGGTGTAAATAAATGCATGTTTGAGCGCATGTGAACGAGAAACAAATGCGCATAAGGTAGAAACTTATACGGAACCAACAATGGGTTAATTATGACCTACCATTTAAATTTCATCAAAATCGGTTTTTAAGATATGTTGGATCACCAAAATTGAGCGACAGACAGACAGATACGGAACAAAAAATCCTTTGACTAAACAACTATTAGTACTAGTACTAGACTGGTAGGACGAACCACTAGTTGGAACCTAGCAATTAGGCCATCATTTAGGTCCATTTTACTATCCCCGTGGTAGAGAGTTGCAGCCACGTCACACATTATACCTCTGTACATTGTACCGCCAAAGCAAGTATGATGTGATCATTAGTGAGCCATATAAATTAGAGCATCACGGCGAGGGATCGAACCCACGACCTCGTACTGCCCTTGATTCAGTGATGGACGAGCAGACGTGGTAAGTAATTTAATCCACACGGCCACGCCGCGCCGGCGTGGCCGTGTCTTAACAACAACTATTAAGACTAAGTGATGTTTAGGCCAATGTACTTTGGGACAAAGGAATAATCACACTTTTGTCTTATAATGGGAGTTACAGTCAAAGGAAGTACCGGAAATAGAAAGATACTTACTTACTTAAAGTTGCTATCACGACGAATCTAGGGCGCACAGTGCCATAGTGAAGGTTTTCCAATCTTTCCGGTTTCTGGCCAAGACCTTTACTTATCCCCACGTAAGCTGCTGATTGGCGTCGCTAACTTCGTTGTGAAGGCTGCGTCGCCAGGTGCCTCTAGGTCTTCTTTGCCGGCATCCTTGAGGATTCCAGTCGAGGGCTTGCCTACTTAAGTCATGAGCATCCTTGCGCAGGGTATGTCCAAGCCATCTCCATTTTCTTTCCCGGATCTCGATTTCAATGGGTCTTTGGTGGCTTCTACGTAGAAGTTCTACGTTTGTAATCCATCGGTCAGGCCACCATATTTTATGAATTCTATGAATTCTTCGGAGGCACCTGTTTACAAAGACCTGTAACTTTGCTGTGCCTTCAATTGACACAAGCCACGTCTTACATCCATAGAGCAATACCGATTTCACATTTGTGTTGAAGATTCGTAATTTTGTGTTAGTGCCAAAGCAGGAAGAGCACCAGATGGCACCTAGTGCTGCGTAGGCTGCTCTTGCTTTTCGAATCCGCATTGCGATGTCAAGTCGAGCACCTCCATCTTGGGCAATCTGACTGCCTAGGTACACAAATGATTCCACATTCTAAATAGAAAGATTACATAAAGAATAAATAATGAAAATCGAACTATGATGAGTACACACTGGGATTATTTGTTAAGATCCATTGTCGCAAGGTTGAGTGAGTCCTGGCTTGCACGGCTGTTCTGCGATAATTAATCTTGAATCTGGACTGTCGCAGATGGCTAAATATTTGAATCCAGTCCGAAATGTGATTCTCTGACCCAATGTTGCACGACAATGATTCCAAACAAAGAATCCCAGAGCGTACTAGGCTTAAGAGGGAGATATTTTGAGAAGTCAAGAATATACAGAGAGAAATTTCCATCTAATAGTCAATCGTCTATTATAGAAAGCGTTGCATATCTACGGGATAATTAAAATAGGCTGAACTGAAGGAGATAATACGGTCGAGAATCGCTTGGCGGTACAACTTTGCTTAATATATACACTTAGATATATTCCTTAATCAAACTAATATTCCTTTGTCAAACAGTGCATTTGTATGATTTAAACATTTGAGAAATTATATATGTACTAGCCTTTAGGCCCCTAGCAACGGGCAGAATGTTGCCTTATCAATAAAAAATAATTTCAAGGTAAGTCGTCACATCGTCGGGAAACTTCTCAATTATAATTAAATAAATGAATAATTCAAATATAAATTTAAAAAAAAAATTGCAAGAAAAAAATCTGAAATATCATTAATTATATTCAATAAGAATGAGTTCGCGGTCTCCAGTTATACTTAAACCCAAAGAGCCAAATGATGTCTAGGTATTTCTTATTAATTGCATTAAAAGAAAAAGAGCTGAGAGATAATTAGTTATATATTTAAAATGAATAAGTCTCACGCTGTCCAGTTATAGTTAAATAGAAGGAGCCACGTGATGTCTAGTTATTTCTTATTAATTGTTTTTAAAGAAAATGAGCTGAGAGATAATCAGTTATATTTCAAATGAATGAGTCTCGCGCTGTCCAGTTATACTTAAATAGAAGGAGCCACGTGATGTCTAGTTATTTCTTATTAATTGTTTTTAAAGAAAATGAGCTGAGAGATAATCAGTTATATTTCAAATGAATGAGTCTCGCGCTGTCCAGTTATACTTAAATAGAAGGAGCCACGTGATGTCTAGTTATTTCTTATTAATTGTATTTAAAGAAAAAGAGCTGAGAGATAATTAGTTGTATTTAAAATGAATGAGTCTCGCGCTGTCCAGTTATACTTAAATAGAAGGAGCCACGTGATGTCTAGTTATGTCTTATTAATTGTATTTAAAAAAAAAAAGCTGAGATAATCAGTTATATTTAAAATGAATGAGTCTCGCGCTGTCCAGTTATAGTTAAATAGAAGGAGCCACGTGATGTCTAGTTATTTCTTATTAATTGTTTTTAAAGAAAATGAGCTGAGAGATAATCAGTTATATTTCAAATGAATGAGTCTCGCGCTTTCCAGTTATACTGAAATAGAAGGAGCCACGTGATGTCTAGTTATTTCTTATTAATTGTTTTTAAAGAAAATGAGCTGAGAGATAATCAGTTATATTTCAAATGAATGAGTCTCGCGCTGTCCAGTTATACTTAAATAGAAGGAGCCACGTGATGTCTAGTTATTTCTTATTAATTGTTTTTAAAGAAAATGAGCTGAGAGATAATCAGTTATATTTCAAATGAATGAGTCTCGCGCTGCCCAATTATACTTCATATAGATAAAATATTATACTGTTTAAATAGAAAGTTTTAGGCCGACAGCTTCTGTGCCAAGGGATTTGCTCAGTGGTAGAGAATCTGTTCATGCGCTGGAGGTTACTGCCTCTATTCTAGGTTTTAATTCATCAATTTTTAACGTTATAAATCAGTTCGAGGTGCGTCGCCGTCGCCGTTGCCGTCGTCGGGACACTACTCGATTATATAAAAGATTATTTGTTGTTCATAGAAGAGTTGATATCCCTTTGTCAAAAATATACATTGAAGTGAGGCCCGCCATCTTTTCTATAAACCACCTCATATTCTTCAGTGTTACATCTAAACTAATAAAACATTTAATACGTTTCCAAAACTGTATTATTATTTAAAATCACATCGAAACGGTGATTTCAAAACTTATTGAATTCAAGGTCACAACAGCTAATGTTTGGTTTTGTATTGAAATTGTTTTGGAAATAAAATAGCATGAATACGGGCATTGAAAATAAAACAGAGTTGAGACATGCGCAGTTATGAAGAGCGGAGATATGATATGATAGTCTGGGAGTTAATCGTTTTTTAAAATTGTTTTAAAAACTCCTCATGCAAACACTTTCGGTTTAAAACCTGAACAGTTTTCAAAACGGTTTGTAAAACCCATGGAAATATAATAGTAGTAATTATAAATTAAACTTTTTAAACATTTAATTAGTTGGAAGAAAGTAAAATGTGTATTAAAATCAACTTACGCCTAAAATAATCTGCGAAAACAACCGGTGCAAGTCAACCTTCATCACTTGTCACTTTATCATCTCCTAAACCACGAAATTATTTAAAAATAACACAAAACAAACTATAAATATAATCGTAAGAACAGTTCTATATTAAAGTTAAAGTAAAAATTAATAGAAATGTAAAACGTATATTCAAGTTTTAAACTATATGACTACGAGAGATCAAAACTAAGAACGTAGCGTGAAAAAAACATGGCCGCCACTGAAAACAAGAGCCGCGTCGATCTAGAATCTAGACTAAAGCAGTGTTACCACTTGAAGTATATATTTATACTAAATAGAGATTAGTGGTGTGACGTCACAAAAGCTTTCGAAAATTTAACTCAGTGTTTGTTTTGTTCCTTCCCCTTATCACTAGTTATCAAACCCATTTAATTGTAATGACGTTTTTTTTTTTTTGTTTAATTTTTATATAATTAATTTAATAAATTATTATTAATATCTAAGACTTTTCACCCTTTGAACGTTATTAAACTAAGTCTATTTTAACGAGTTTAATAAGAAAAACATTAAAAACTTTCGTTTTAAGGTGGGTTCACAGCTAGCGGATAAGTATTTGCGGAGGGCTATATAGATAACAATAGGTTTGTTCCAACCACTCTTCAAACTGGTTTGGAACTGTCCGGTGCATGCGCATTTGGAAAAAAGCGTTCCAACGAGCCCAAACTCAAACTCTGACTGACTCCGACTGTTAATCAGATGTTCCAACCACGCTCTGATTAAATCACGGATTAGTTTGGAACCAGTCAGAGCAGTCAGCGATCAGCGGCAGGGACTAGTATTTTGGAATTGAGTTTGGGTGAACAGAAACGTAACCTTCCGCTCCGCTTCATTGTTTTTGTTTTGATTTCGCTCGCTAAAGGTGGGTTCACAGCTAGCGGATACTTATTTGCGGAGGGCTATATAGATAACAATATATTCTTCGGAGAACCGCCGAGACAGAGGACGGAGTCGTTGTTTCCCTCCCCTCGAGTTTCGGTCGGTCAGGTTATAAACAAAGCCAATTATAACATCGTTTTTTCAACTTGAATTTAGTTCTCTTGCTTAAAAAAACTTATATAATTAAGATTATAGATTAGTAATTTTATTATTATATAAATAAGAAATAGGTATATAATCAAAATAATGAAGGAACAGACATGATAAGCACAGATATAAAAAAAAAACACGGACATAATACACAGATGAAGATAAAACACTGATAAAAAACTTATATTAAACACAGATGCAATACAGATTATAATAAAAATAATGTAGGAACAAATTCAGATACACAATATAATATAATAAACAATTGTAATATAAAAACAAATAGGAAATAAGAAGAGGACTAATTGAAGGTTTCATACAGGTTTTAAAGCGGCACCGCAAAAAAGATGGTTTGGAACCAACTTTTGGCGGCACCGTAAAAGAGTTGCCATAGATGAATCCCTCCGTGCCTCTGCAATTACGGATCCGCTAGCTATGAACCCACCTTTATTATTCTCCTTTCTTGCGAATCAACTCTTTTTTTTAAATGTTTTTGTACGAATGCGACAATGAATTTTTGTGCATATAATGGCATTTTCTAGATATTTCTGAAAAAAAAAAAAAAAAATTGGACCTATTTTCCAAGATAGACTTGTGATACTTATTCCATTTTCAAACAAATATCGAAAGAATCCGATTAATTTCCACAATATTTCTTTCGTTAACTGGCCTAAGAATAATATTTGTATTTAAAACAAAAGAGCATTTAGGATTATATCAATAAAAATACGAGTGTGCCGTGAGTCTACTAAAACTGGCTTACCTCAGTAAACCCGAAAATTGTGAATTGCGTAAATCGAAATGAAATCGTGAATTCATGTATTAAATAAACATTTCTAAAATGTGTGCATGTATTTTCGTCATATCTTCTATGAGTATGTAGGTTTTACTTCCAACTTTCGAGCTTATTAGCATTAGAAAATGAAACTTTTGTGGTGTGGCGCCCTCTTGTTGTGCGAGCCCCTAGGCGGCCTAAATCAGGCCCTGATTTAAGCGACTGGCACTTATCTTCATCAACTATTGACTCATCCATATCTTTAATATTAATAAGTTCAGGTATTTTTGATAGCACAGGAACGCAAAATCACATAAACGATCAACTCAAAAAGTTGTTCTGATAACAGTGCTAAAACCTACCACAGATAGCAGTTTGGTTCGAGAAAGGAGCGTTCCAACAAAAACGAAATCACAAATCAATTCCCAACGGTCAATGATCGCGCATGCGCATTACGTCAATCACGGACTAATCCGAAACTGATTCGGAACTGGTGGTTGGAACAAACCTAATATATATTCGGAGAACCGCCGAGGCGGAGGACGGAGTCGTTTGTTTCCCTCCCCTCGAGTTTCGGTCAGCTATGTTATAAACAAGGCAAAAATATTTTATTTTAACATCGTTTTTAGGGTCCGTAGGCAAAACCAAGGACCCTTATATTTTCCTGCGTGTGTCTGTACGTCCGTCCTCTCGCGTGCTCTCAGGCTACACTTTTCGTCCGATCACTTTGAAATTTGGCATGTATGTGTCTTGTACCTGCCCACATATTTTAAAAATATAGCGACTTAAAAAAATATTTTTCAAAAAAAATTAGGGTAAAAAAACTTAAGGGTTAAAGTTTTTTAATTTTTTTTCGACACCGTGAGGGGTATCATATGAAAGGGTACGTCGAGCTGATTACAAAAATATATAATTATTTGGTTATAACTTTGATAGGGTGAGCGTAGGCAGGTTTGAGGTGGGTGTGAAACGTGTCCCCCCTTCTATCTCGCTTATGTGAAGTGCAAAAAATCTGAAAAAATTCCTGAACATTCTTCGACCAAAAGTAAAGATACCACTTTTTGGAAATTTCGAAAAAAAAATTATTTTATTTTTTATTGACAAAATACGTTTTTTTATAACTATGGTCTTTTCGACGTATTTATATGGTTCTAGTCCGGTTCAGTGGCAAAAAAATATTTTATCTACTCGCGGCAGCAAAATTAAACATTACTTAACTGTTTTTAGGCTGGAAAGTACTATTTCCCTGATATGTCATTAAAATATTAAAAACAGGCAGGAAAGTAGTTAAAACAGTCAGGAAAATACTTTCTCTGCCTAGGCAGGGAAATATTTCCCTGCCTAGGCAGAGAAAGTAACAGTGTTTACCACTGCGTGTCATAACCTCTTATTTTGGCAAGAACAGTTTATACTATTATCTCTATCTTATAACATTATATATTATAGTTAAATAAGTAATATTTAATAATAAATAAACGTTTTAATAATAAAATAATTTGTTTATATTTGTTAATTCTGTTAAATAAGTTCAACGATTAGTAGATCTTAAATTTTAAAAAAATAGTAGAGTCACTGACTATACTGTAGCGTCATGTAAAAATTGAACATCCATATTATTTTTATTATTGAAGTCTTTCTAGATTAGACTAGCTACTTTTCTTGATGTATCCTAGTTACTTATTTTCTTTTAAGCAATAGAAGATATCTTTAACACTTTTATTAATTTTTTAGTAAAAATATAAATAAATATTTTATATTGCGTGCATTATTAATTCAGAAGTTATGTGTGTTATAAACGTGTGTTTTGTATTTTGTTGTTATAGATTGAGTTTGTTTTTCACTTATTGTTATTATTCCCAAGTTTCTTATTTGAACATTAATTTTAGTTAATAAATATGTTATTATCTTTATTAATATGACACATAGTTATTAACTATGTTATATTAATAAAGATAACATTTTAGCAGCTTCATTTTTCTGTCGCAAGTAGATAAAATATTGTATGCAACAAGGCAGCAAAGAAACATTTCTGTCTCGTTAATTCATTGCCTGCCTTGGCTTCGCCTCGGCAGTAATTATCATAGCCTGTCCTCGCCTTCGGCTCTGAGGCTAATCTAATCACTCGTCAGTAAAATTTCATTTTGCTGCCTAGTTACATAAATAACTATTATCAGAAGTTTGTTTATGTGTTTTGAGAATATCAGACCCTTAGGATAGTTCAAAGTAAGCTTTTTAGCATGTTAAAAAAACACCATCAATATTGTACTTCTTAAACTATACAGTGTGGCCTACGGACCCTCGCTGTGTGCTGACTTGCACACACTTGACCTGTTTATTTCAACTTGAATTTAGTTCTCTTGCTTAAAAAAACTTATATAATAAGATTATAGATAAGGACTTTTATTATTATATAAATAAGAAATAGGTATATAATAAAAATAATGTAGGAACAGATATAATAAGCAACGATTTAAAAAACATGGAGATAATACACAGATAAAGATAAAACACTGATAAAAACCGTAGATTAAACACAGATAAAACACAGATTATAATAAAAATAATGCAGGAACAAATGAACAGATACAAATATATTATAATAAAACAATTTTAACATAAAAACAGAAATAAAATAAGAAGAGGACTAATTGAAGGTTTCATACAGGTTTTAAAGCGGCACAGCAAAAAAGATGGTTTGGAACCAACTTTCTGCGGCACCGCAAAAGAGTTGCCATAGATGAATCCCTTCGGGCCTCCGTAAATACGTATCCGCTAGCTATGAACCCACTTTTAGTTGTTTAAAATGAGTACTTGTGTGAAGTGTCATATCAACGGAAAACCTATTTGGGTTATTAATTTTTATACTTGATTTTTCGTTCAGATTTTTTTTCTGATTCGCGAAGAAGCTATGTGCCACACTAATTTACAGACACTTTTTTAGTTAAACGGTAAACAAAACGTTATTATGTATTATATAATAGTACATTACGCGTCGAGTGCGGAAAGTAGCATTTTGCATGCGAGTGTGGAGTTTGCACCCGAGCGATAGCGAGGGTGGTAAAACCACACGAGCAATGCAAAATGCCGTTTTCGCACGAGTTGCGTACCGTACTTTATCTACGATTGTTAGATTTAAATAATAAATACAGAAAAAAATAAACTTGCTGTATGTAAGTTCGTATCTCTCTCTTGATAAAGATGGCATTAATTCTTGAGTTGTATTTTTTGCCGAATTAATTATTTCTGGAGGAGTATTATTCTCCACATTTTCGTCAAAGTCACTTGATTCACTCATTGTTTTTCACTAAAAACTCGATATAAACAGTTACTTTAATAAAAGAACAGCAAATTAGTTTTGTTAAATGTAAACAAACTTGCTAATCGTGCGTAAAGCTGAAGAATTCCTCTTCTTTACCGCACTAGTGTGGTAAAGAAGAGGAATTATTCAGAACTATGAGACGCGCATGCGCAATGAATACAAGTACGTAAAGAATCACTTTCTACGCATCTAAACAAAGATATAATGTTTATATTTCGTATCAATCGTAGATAAATATTATTACGTTATTATGAAATTAAAGGTAGCAAGACAACCTAAAATATTAAGTTTTCTTGTCATTCAATGTTCTAGGACGGACATTGAATATCTCTGTCAGTTTGGACTTGATAATGTATAGTACCTACACACTTTCCTTAATTGTATCATGTGACACAAGCAACATGATATAATTGAGGGAGTGCATGCTGGATAGCATGTTTTAACAGTTCCTAGTATTGAATTACGCAGTAGATACATTAGATTATTAGTTATGGTTTGTACCCTGTTTCACATATGCCTAGCTTACTTACACAATAATTCGATATGTATGACTTGGAAAGGATGAAACATACGTGTCATGTTTTACTGGTTACCTAGTTGAATATTAGTACTAATTGGTTGAGGTATAATAGACCAGAACTATACCTGCGACAAATTCCAAGATTAGATTACAGTAGAACTTCTCATATCCGTCACCTGGCTGTACACTAGTTGTGTCCGGTTATGCAAATCTGATTACTGAGATATAACAGTTGCGTCGGCACATTTTTAATCCTATATCTGTATTGCGTCCGGGTACAAGGATAATCCAAAAAGGTCAAATGGGTTGTACAGAATCCAAATATTAAAACAACATAATATATTTTTACAGAGGAACTTAATATGTAGAGTAGCATAATATATTCCTTAGTCTAAATTACTATTAAGACGAAGGGACATATATTCCAATGTACCTTGGGACCAAGAAATATCACACTTGTATATATTATAATTGTGATCATATCCCTTAGTCTAATCAACTATTAAGATAAAGGAATAATAAATATAGAAATGCCCCTGGAGTCTCAATGTCTTGGGGAGAAAAACACACAAACCTTTGATACTTTTGTAGGGCAGACTATTGTTTAGAACCAAGGGGGGTGCTGAAGTAAAAAAGTGTCAATTTCCTTACATTAGAATACACATACTAATCCTGTTAAGGAATACGTTTCAAAGTCTTTCAGATCCTTTTACTAATCTTTAATTGTTGTTACACCTACTCCTAACTCTGAAGCTAGTTTTAGAACGCACTAATCTTTGTCAAGCCGTTGAAGAACTTCTGCAGTAGTGAACACAAAACACATTTTTGTTTCAGTTGAGCCGCCATATTGACTAAACAAAAAAAGTATTCAATATATAAAAAAAGATTGACAATATTGAATGACGCAACGGCTTAAATGAACCATATACTATTGTACTTAGTGAATAAGCTTCAGCAGGTTGTCTTGTTAGGAATAGCTTGGTTTTCCGGTGTACTTCACGTCACGTAGATGTATAATCTGAAGTTTCGCTTCTACTAATGGAAGCATCTTCAGGAGTGTGGTGAATCCATGATGTTATCTCGAAGTAATAACAAGATATATCTCAGTACAGGGTTATTGCAAATGATGTTCATGATTTCAAGCGTACATATATGTAGTTTCATTTATCATACGAAGAAATAAAATGGTTACATTTTAAGGAAAACTTAACAAGTTGCATCACTGGTGCTCAGAATTATAAAATGTTTGATATGGGAACCCCTTGTGACACAACAGATGTCAGGCCTGTAATCAAGCTCTTGCCATACTTTGTTAAGATTGTCTTAATCGATTGTTCCGATGCCATTAGTAATCCTTTGCTGGATTTCAGGTATACTTTCTGGTAATGGTCGTCTATTATCACACTTTATCTTTCAAGTATCCCCACAAGTAATAGACTGCCAATCAGTGTGGCACATAGCTTCCTCGCATGCTATCTTGTACTTTTTGATTTTATGCTTCTACAAACCAAAATTGTCTAATTCGTTTGTTTCCCCTGTTTTTTAATTTGACAAAATTATTTTGATATTTTTACTTGAATTAAAGTATCAATTTAGCAAAAGTTAAAGAATGCAGACTGTTCAAAGTAATCTGGGGCTATCTGCGGGCTACTTTCGATAAACTATAAAAGTTTCATACAAATCAGATATGTACTTTTGAAGCTATAAGTGTAAATTAATGTATGTTTGTGCGCATTTGGAAAAGAAACAAATGAGCATAGAAAGTTGAAACTTATATGGCACCAACAACGGGCTACTCATGACCTACCATACAAATTCATTATAATTGGACGTGTAGTTTTTAAGATACCTTGGTTCACAAAAATTAAACGACAGACAGACACGGAACCAAAAATAATCCCTGATGTCTGAAACAGATTTCTGTCTTGGAATTTTTGAAATAGGAGACCTACAAATCTTTCGTTCTTCAGAACTATCACATAGCTTCCGTTACCTTCGGTAAGCTCGGAAGCAAAATTCACAGAGGGTGTTTAATGTGGTTTATATGACAATCCAACACACAAAATGCTTTCCTGTGTTCAAATTCAGCTATTACACAACACTGACGCAACAATTGCCTCAACAAAAAGCTGATAAGTACCCAAAGGAGTGTAAACAAAACTTAATGAGGTTTTCTTTCCAGTAGTACCAACTGAAGTGGTATTAAAACATATTAATCCAGTAATATTTTTAATAATTTGTAATAACCCTGTATATTTTGTTGACGTGGAACCTAGCTATTCAACATTTTTTAGTAGTGCCAACATAAAAAGTATATAAAAATAACAGTTGCACTAAATATAATACGATTGTCCTAATCATTGTTGACCTATAAAATAACACGATTATTAATATTGTAAAAATTGTTGAACAAGGTTTTCTTTTTTTAAGAACAAAAAAACTGATAACTCAATTTTTTTTATAGATAAGGGTCATAAATAAGGATTTAACTAGAAAAATATTTATCTTTACAAGAATAAAAATATTTACACAGATAGAAAGTAGAACAGTTTTGACAAACTTTAAAACAAGTTAAACAAAAAAAGTACAACAAAACTAATAGAAAAGTATTAATAAAGTGAGGTAAACAAAATAAAGACAAGTTTAAATTTTAGAACTATCAACAGAGATAATGCAGGTTTTAGAGGACTGCATCTATCAAACTATTTGTCTACCAAGTGATCAAGTGAAACAAATATTGAAACTACAAACAAAAAGTTTAAAAATAGAATTTATATTCCTTCTAAGCTTGCCTAAGGTAACTAAGGCAAGCTACGGCATCGTTATAAAGAACGAAATTTTTTATGTCTCTTATTTAAAACATTTCAAGACAGATATCCACTCAGAGCAAGGAATAGGTAGAGGGAGCAATGCGATTTGAAAAGTGGTTCATTATGCTACACCCCTATACTAAACCTCCCAAGCGAGCTCAATCCGAACTAAAGTGTTTACGTGGTCATTGTCTTATTGGTCTATTCCTTGTCCTTCCGTCCCCAAAGACTCGTGTCAACAAATCCTTATCAGTAGCATTTATTTGATACCCCACTCAAAGAAAATTGCTATTGGTTATCTAGGAACTGTTACACGTTTATTAACGGCGTTACTGCCATTAGATAATTAATAAGGTTAAAAACAAACATTAAAGTACATATTTATAAAGAACACTGTATTAAAAATAAAAATATTAAATGTTGTAAGAAAATGTCACTTATTCTTATCAGCATCAGATAAATTTCGAGTTTTTATCGAGATATCGATAGTGTTTCACCAAACTGCCACTTGAGAGGTTTACAGGGTGTCCAGCAATATTAAAATTTAAAAATCACAGGGAAGTACTTGCGTCCAAGTACTTTTTAGGGTTTTGTAGAAGATTAAGCATACCCGTTATGAAATTATGATTTTATTCTTTGATCTCAAGGGTCCGGGTTCGATCCCCCGGGGGGTCACAATGTTTTTCATCGGTAATAACGACTAGAAAAATTCATTTTTTCAGACCATTTCCATCGCTTCACCATAAGGTATAACCATAAAATATTTCGAAATTTTAGGACCACCCGTTATATAGTGGTTGGGGAGGGGGGACATTTTTGGGGTATATTTTGACTTATAAAATTAATAAAGAATGAAAAATTTAAAAAAGCAAATATATATTTGAATCCTACTCTTCACCAGCTTTTACATGATACCCAACTCAAAATTTTAAAAAAATAAAATTTTTGGCACACTTCAAATTTTCGCGCCTAAAATTGGCAATTTTTTAAAATTTGGAATGAACTCCCGGAATTTTCATCGCCCCAAAATAAGACATTAGCATGAATTATTTCGAAATTTTAGGACCAGCCGAAGTATAGTGGTTGGGGGGGGGGGGAATTTTTTTTGGGTATATTTTGATTTTTTTACCCAATAAGGAATGCAAAATTTACTAAAGCTTATATATATTTGCGTCCTAGGTATATTTTGATTTTTCTACCCACTAAGGAATGCAAAATTTAAAAATGTATAAATATCTTTGCGTCCTACTCTTCAGCAGCTTTCATTTGATACCCAACTCAAAATTTTAAAAAAATTAAATTTTTGGCGCACTTCAAATTTTCGCGCCCAAAATTGGCAATTTTTTAAAATTTGGGATGAACTCCCGGAATTTTCATCGCCCCACAAGAAGGCATTAGCATGAATTATTTCGAAATTTTAGGACCAGCCGAAGTATAGGGGTTGGGGGGGGGGATTTTTTTTGGGTATATTTTGCTTTTTTACCCAATAAGGAATGCAAAATTTACTAAAGCTTATATATATTTGCGTCCTACTCTTCAGCAGCTTTCATTTGATACCCCACTCGAAAATTAAAAAAAATATAAATTTTTGAGTTTACAACATTTTTGCGAATTGCGCATGCGCATATTTAATTTTGAACTTCTGTATATTTTTCCTGTGGTTGTGTCAAAAAGTTGCACCAGTATTTCAAATTTCAGCTCTTTAGCTTAAGCGGTTCGGGCCCTATGAACCAAAGAGCGACGGACAGACGGACACATCACCCTCGGCATAAGGTTTTGAGAAGAATCTACAAAACCCTAAAATTCAAGCTTATTTCAAGGTTTTCAAGGCTCAATTTTATAAAATTCAAGGCTGGGTTTTATTAATATTATTTATTAATATAGTGGTTTATTCACAATTTCTTAGAATTATAGAAAAAAAAATATGAGAAAAATAGTATGAGTAAATTAATTACTTATATAATAGAATTAACTTTATTAATTAAATTTATTAATTACTTTTGGAAGACAGACAGAGAAAAATACACTCCAGCACCGGGATCCGAACCACGGGCCTCCTGTATAGCATAGCTAGAGCATCTGCTATGCTATACAGGAGGCCCGTGGTTCGAATCCCGGTGCTGGAGTGTATTTTTCTCTGTCTTCTCCCATTGTTAATAATAATTATAATTTGATTTAAATTAAAATTTAAACTTACGGCGTTCCTAGATAACCAGTAGCAATCTTCTTTGAGTGGGGTATCAAATAAATGCTACTGATAAGGATTTGTTGACAAGAGTCTGTGGGGACGGAAGGACAAGGAATAGACCAATAAGACAAGGACCACGTGAACACTTTAGTTCGGATTAAGCTCGCTTGGGGGGTTTAGTATAGGGGTGTAGCATCATGAACCACTTTTCAAGTCGCATTGCTCCCTCTAGCTCTTCCTTGCTCTGAGTGGATATCTGTCTTGAAATGTTTTAAATATGAGACATAAATAAATTTCGTTTTTTATAACGATGCCGTAGCTTGCCTTAGTTACCTTAAGCAAGCTTAGAAGGAATATAAATTCTATTTTTAAATTTTTTGTTTGTAGTTTCAATATTTGTTTCACTTGATCACTTGGTAGATAAATAGTTTTATAGAGGCAGTCCTCTAAAACCTGCATTATCTCTGTTGTTAGCTCTTAAATTTAAACTTGTTTTTATTTTGTTCACCTCACTCTACTAATACTTTTCTATTAGTTTTGTTATACTTTTTTTGTTTAACTTGTTTTAAAATTTGTCAAAACTGTTTTACTTTCTTTCTGTGTAAATATTTTTATTCTTTCGAAGATAAATATTTTTCTAGTGAAATCTTTATTTATGACTCTTTTCTATAAAAAAGTTTATGTTCTCAGTTTTTTTTTTAAAAAAGAAAAAACCTTGTTCGACAATTTTTACAATATTAATAATCATGTTATTTTATAGGTTAACAATGATTAGGACATTCGTATTATATTCTCAATTTATCTGCACTGGAAATACAGGAGGCCCGTGGTTCGAATCCTGGTGCTGGGGTCTATTTTTCTCTGTCTGTCTCCCATTGTTAATAATAATTATAATTTGATTTAAATTAAAATTTAAACTTTCCGTAGTATGAATACTACCAAAAACTTAAAAATTAAATTTCTAATTGTTTGTACTAGGTACAGGTAGTAATTGGGTACTTTATAATTATAAGAGTTATTTCTCGGTCTAGTTCTATTATCGCAAATGTCGATTCCTAAGACTTGTGGAAAAATTGAAAACTTAATTCGGGGCTTGGTATTGTTAACAACAGAGTTAATTACTTTTATAATAGAAGATATTTTATTTTTTGGACTTGTAGAATATTATAGTAGGCTGGAGGGTTTATTTCGAATGAAAGTCCTTCGAGTATATATTTTTATTTCATCAAAGCTTATACCATGGGAACCTGAGCTTTTTCAGTGATCACTAAGCTCTGATGAAATAAAAATAAATATCACCCTAAGGACTTTCATTCCAAATAAACCCTCCAGCCTACTATAATATTAATAGTATTAATTCAACCTAATTACAGCAGTTGTACCTCAGAGAAGAGAAAGACAATATACAGTAGTGCATCGATTATCCGAACTAATGTTGTTTATGGTGGTTCGGATAATAATAAATTCAAAATGGATTGGTACTTCTAGACAACCTAGGGTCTTTAAAATTCCCTATTTTTTCAAAATTCTAGCATATTTTAAGTTTTTCTGTTTTTTTTTTTTTTTTTCAAAATTCAATCACATTTCAAGGTTTCTTTCAAGCATTTAAAAAATTCAAGCATAATTCCAGGAGTTCAAGGAATTCAAGTCTGCTGGACACCCTGGTTTAGTATATGGGGGGGGGGGAGCATAATGAACCACTTTTAGAGACCCAGATTCTGTAGTATTGTTCCCTTTACCCCTTCCTTGCTCTGAGGATATTCATTTCAGATATCAAGAAACATTTTTAGTCCTGTGGATATCTGTCGGTCTCATTAATTAAGTACGTTATAAGAACGCGATGAAGCCATGTGCCACACTATTTTGCACACTATTTTATTAAACACATTAATTAGATATTAAACACATTAATTAACATTTATTATATTTCATTGATTGTCTGGGAGGAATTGCAATCTATATTAAATTAACTTTCCAATTACTTTTAAAGTTAAACCTTGCACAGATTATGAATTTACTCCCAAATAACAGTTACCATCCAAATTTCATTAAAATAGGACCAATAGTTTTTAAGATATGTCGGTTCACGAAAATTGTTGACAGACTGTCACGAGACAGAAAATATTTGCTGGTGTAGAAGCGGTATATATATATATATATATATATATATATATATATATATATATATATATATATTAACTCCAAGTGATTCATTACGCCCTTCGGAAGCCCTTCACGGGCTGTTGCGAGAGTTAGTGAGTTAATAGTAAACATGTGTGTGTATCTTTTATAATTAGCTTTGTTCCAACCACACTTCAAACTGGTTTGGAACTGTCCGACGCATGCGCATCGGACCACATTTGACCGTTTTTTTGCTAATGCACATGCGTCGTACAGTTTGAAACTAGTTTGGACCTAGTTTGAGGTGTGGTTGGAACAAACCTATTATTTACAGAAAAAATATTATTTAAAATATTATTTCGCAGTCGCTTACAAAACTAAGAGATAACCAAACACAATGGAGCCGCATTGTTACCATATAGACTCACAAAATAGAATGTAAAGTTCAAACAATAAACTCTGTAAAAGAAAAAAGTAAAATAAATACCGTATAAAAATATAATATACATCAAAGGATTCTTTTATAAACTGGAAAATACGAACATTGAAAAAAAAAAAAAAATAATAATAATAAAATAAAAAATCCCAGTCTAATAACGATTTCATTTAGGAAACCAGATAATATTAATAAAAGGCAACATGATATTTTACACAGCTAACCCACATTTTACTGCGTTTGAACTAAAAAGAGAATTAATTAATTACCACATGGTTAAAAGCGTTTTCAATTAAAATGTTACATTGATTTTCACTTGCAATTAAATAATATTGAATTGAGTTTATATTTTTTAAGGGGAAACCCGGATAGCTCGAATAAATTAATCAATAATTTAATTTTTCTAAAGATCAATATTAACATGAATACATTTCTACATAGTTTAACTGTATATTTTATTTTAGCTTTGATTAATTAAATTTTCTAAAATATATATATAAACAAAGGTATTATAAAGAAATAATATTAATAATTATTATTACATCTTTACTAATGAATTAGAGTTAAATATTATTTTTAGGTGTCTAAATATTTCGGTAGGGAACTAATAACGTCTTTGCTATTTTATGATGAAACACAACCTTCGAACAAAGTTATAAAAAAAAATACGTGTGGTGTCGCGGGACACCCGGTAGTAGTCAGCGTAAGTCCCTTATACGCTTATTAAATATAAATTATAAAATCACAGTTCCAAAATAAGTATAGATACTAACTACTTATACATGGTGGAGTTAGAAAGAGACAAAATTAAAAGTAACTAACTGTTTGTACTAGCGGAGTTAAGGCAAAATTAAAAGAAAAGCTTTATATTATCTTTGAAGAGAGCGTCTTTCAATAAATAATGTATTGTATATTGAGAAAAAAGTTAATTATGATGAATTTATAGTTAAAGCAGATGGTTGTAGAGACGAAACAGGACTGTCCCCTCAGATTCCACCGGCGTATTACTCCAAAGTAGAGTATAAAGGGGGATTCTACCCCCGCCTCCACCACAAACCACGCCCCTTTTTGTTGTCATTTTCTGCCCAAGATAGCCCCCGTCTCCACTACTTGACCTTGAAAGAGGTCCCCCCACCCTTCGACCCTTTGTGGCGTTGTCTTGTATGACTCTTCCCCCACCCTCAAACCACCTCCCGTCCTCTTTCACGGACCCACGTGACCACCTCCCGTGTACTTGGACCCCTACATCACATGACACCCCCCTCCATACCTCCGACCACCTCCCGCACTGCCACGTCCAACCATCCCCCCCCCCCTCTAAACACCTCTAACCACCTCCCGTCCTCTTTTACGGACCCACGTGACCACACCACACGTACTTGGACCCCATACATCACGTGACACCCCCCTCCCTACCCCCTGACCACTTCCTGCATTGCTCATGCGTCACGTCCAACTACCTCCCCTACCCTCTAAACACCTCTAACCATCTCTCTCGTCCTCTTCCACGGTCTCCTTACTTTGACGTCACCATCACGTGACACCCCCCTCCCTACCCTCCGACTACTTGAATACCCTACATGCTATTGCGCATGCGTCCTGTCCAACCACCTCTAACCACATCTTCCGATGACGTCGCCACCACATGATTGTCCCCCCCCCCCCACACCTTAACCACCTCCCGTATACCTAGACGGTGCTTTTCCATTTTGCTCTAAAATCGACCGTTTAGGAAATATTTACGATTTTTCGTATATTTTTACACTTTTATATCAATATATACACATTTTATACCAATTACGCCATTTTTTATAAATATTGCGTCATTTTAGGCTACTATTGCGTCTTGACCTATATTTTCATAACCTTACTACTGCGTCATATTTGGCATACGTTGTTCATTATACGGCTTGAAGGTCAAATATTGAGTATTATTTTATATCTAGTACGCCTTATTTATATTGCGCTGCATATTATGTGTAAATTATGCTAATTGTGCCTCTCTTAGTAGGAAAAGCCTCCCCACCACGTCAAGGTGGAAGCACATCGAGGAGGATTTATTTTTAATTTTTTTTTTTTTTAATTTTTTTTTTTTTTTAATTTTTTTTTTTTTTTTAAATATATTTTTTTTTTATTTATTTATTTTTTTTTTACACCAACACCAAAATATATATATTTTTATACCAATACCAATTCTACTGTACACATAAACCTTTACCTTAGAGGTTTACGAGTCTTTCGACTGCGCCAGGGACCTTACGGTTTGCGGGACGCCATGCCACGCCAGGGACCGTATTTAGGGTTTATGGGACGCTATGCCACGACAGTGACCCTTTATTTCAGGTAGAGATTAATGTGCAAAGCAGTTCAATATCTTGCAATTTACCAAATAGAGTAGTCTATTCGGTCTTTTTTTTAATGATATTCCCCGTGGAAGGAGTAAGTCCGTCACATTTAATGACAGTAACAATATTACCTCATTTTGAGTGATGGTGTTTCAAAATTAACCTTTACAACCCAGTGGAATTCCCCGTATTAATTTATCAATTCAAATAAACAACTCTTATTTTATAAACAAAACACGACCAAAGTTCAAATAATAACATGAAAACAACACAGTTGAATTCCCCGAATTAATTATACCATTTTAAAGAAACAACTATTATTTTGTAAACAAACTCTCTTTCAAATAAATTATACATGTTTGTGGACCACACTTGTTAACGGGTTGTATTGAATCACTCTATCGTGAATAATTAAACAATAGGCAGTAGTATTATCCGGAAATTGTCTCTCAGATTCAAACTCTAATCTGACGTCAACTGGTCCTACCTTAATTGTCTCGGATTGTCTTGAACAGTCTATGACAACTAAAGGTGCTTTTTCTTTAAATTCCGTATACGTTAGCAATGCAAAACTTTGATAATCGGGGTAATAAGACGATTGAAACGAAGCGTACATCTGATAGAGAAGAGCATATCGCTCTTGCGAGAACTTTAGATTCAAGTCGTCGTAAGGATAGACTTTAGAATTCAAATACAATTTAATATTAGTTAAATTGCAATGATCAAAGTCACTTGATGAGCGTGTTATGTCTCCGTTTCTAGATGTTTGAAATGCAAGGATTACATACCTTGGTTTTTCCAACTGAGTTGACGTTTTTACCGACCATACCTGCCTTCCAGTCGTGGGCAGTAATGGATATTCGTGAAGTTCCCAAGAACGGAAATGAATCGAAATGGTTTTCTCACGGGCTAACAAATTTAATAATGTCAACCTCTGTACCTCATTAACTTTTACGTAAGGCACTTTCCAACAGATTGTACTTAATTCCAGTTGTACATTTTCCTCACCGTTTTCTTTAATGTAACAGTTTTTAGCACTTCTCGATCTTACTAGAATTAGTTCTTGTTTCACGTTAATGATAATTTTTCTATAGTCCTCTGCAAATCCTAGCAACGTGGATAGGGGCAAACAAATATTGAAATGTCCTGTTGTTGAAGGTAACGTATATACCGAACTGTAAGGAGTAGACCATCCCATATATTGCAACTCTTTGGAGCACGCGTTAAACGATGCCAAACCTTTGAGCGTACTGGCAATACCTGGATTCCTAACTTTATCTATTTCTGAACCACAGATCTCATATCTGATTTCATCAAAAAGAAAAGAGAACGCGTTATTTATCAATTTATGTAAATTCGGGGTTGAGTTACTACCTTCTTTGCGGAATGTTCCTTCCAAATATACAAAACTTTCACTCGGAAGCGTATATATATCCTGTAATTGCACTGGTATCCGAATCTCTTCCCCGCCCTCAAGTTTAGAATTAGCGAATGGATAATGTGAATGTAATTCGATACCTTCTACGGTGTCATCATAATCCGGATGATCATCCAAGTTTAAAATGTCCATTTTGTTGACAATACTGTGTAACCTACTAGTCGAAGAAACCTGACGTTTTCCTGCGAGAGGTGTGTTGCCTCTTTGACAGTTGGCAGTGGAATGATCTTTTTTGCAACCTTCCTTTTACTATATACATTTTTAAAATTGAGCCCCATTATCGAATAAGGTTTGAAAGAAACGCTAAACAAAGCTGTCCGCAAGTTACCTCCCCTGGCTTCTGATACCTTTTGCGGTTGTAGGTCACCCTTACCCCCGGTAAATAGCGAATAAACTCGAAAGGCGGGGGCCTATCTCCGTAGCTGTCAAAATATCTGGCTAAATTACCCTCTTTTATATATGACACCCAATGAGTACCCGCAGTTGAACTTTTACCTAAATTAAAAATACCTCTTTCCTTTTTCCACGGCTTTTTAGGTAATGTATCGCGCATATACACGTCTCTAAAGTGTTTAATCTTGTACTTTTTCGCTAAATTCTTCAAATCAAAATTCGTCAGAGATCGTTTAGGGAGATACGACAAGAATGATTTAATGTTACAACCACCAATGTTTTTAGGAACTTTCAGCACTCTCCTCTTCCTAGGCATGTTTACTCGACGGAGGACAGAGAACAAATGAGCAATTCTTACCAAGCGCTGCCCTTATATGTTTAATTGATCTATGTGTTCCCAGGAGTTGTGTGAAGATTCTAAACCTATCCATTTAATTAATGCATAGTTTCCTTTCCTTTTCAATATTTTCTCCACCAGGTATACATCTGGGTACTTGACTTTTTGTAACTCTTTCTCATAGCAACCACCTTGAATAATATCCCCCCTCATATCTTTTAATATATATGTGGGTGGTTGGGTTCTTTTAACCTCATAGATTGTGAATATCTCGGTGGACCAGTTTGGGAGATAACCTTTACGAAACTCGGTCTTAAGTTTCGATATTCTTACATGATCGCCTACCTTAAATTTGGGAACGTCTTTTAATACCGAGTTTTGGGCATAAACGTTACGTAAAACACTCTGATTATCACTATTGACAGACGTTGGCTTCATACCAATAGTTCTATGTATTTTATTATTATACGTATGAAGCAGGCCAGGTAACAAATTATGCCATACATATGACCCCTGTAAACTGAACTGTTTCCAAATCATATTTTTTATAGTTCGATTGAATCGTTCAACAATCGAGGCTTTCATATTGCTGAAAGTAGAGTAATGATTTATATTGTATTTAGTCACAACAGATTTAAACCGACTATTATAGAACTCTTTACCACGGTCTGTTTGTAAGTTGCGCGGTACTCTCCCTCTAGCAGAAGCTAAAATTTCCTCGAAACCTCTAGTCACATCCTCCGCAGTCTTGCGTTGTACCCCGACACACCACGCGTACTTTGAAAAGCAATCTATCACAGCTAAAATGTATCTGCACCCTTTATTATCTCTAGAATATGGAATCATTTCAATTAAATCTGCCTGCCACAAATCATCTATAGAATGTAATATTACTGATCGCCTAGGAAACACCCGCCGTACAGGTCTGTGGAGCTCATTTACTACTTGTTGTTTTATCTCCGACATCTCGACTATTACTGAAAGACCCCCTTAGAGTATAATACCTCCTTCTCTCAAAATAGTTTCGACTCGCTTTATTTCTCTTTGATACTGTTCTTTAAATGGTATCATACGCATTAACTCCTGGACCAACTCGTTAGGGTTCAATATACCAGCCCCCTTTTTCTTAGTACCATATAACTTGGATATAACTGAATTATACTTGGGACAAGTGACCATCCTAAGCAAACCTGATGTAGCACTATGATTTTTCTTGTGGGCATTTGTTAGATCTAAAATAAGTTTATATTTTTCCTTATCGGAATCATTTACAGACTTCATGTTTGGAGACCGGGCAAATAGTAGTTCAGCTAAGCCAGGTGTGCAATTAAACTTTTCCTCGTCTACCTCTAATACATTATTTTTAAATTCAACAATAGTGTCACCCAATATAAAATTTTCCCCGTCAAACTTGACTCCGTAAATAGTATCAATGTCACGGGTGTTATTGTTTATTATTTTACCTAGGTACTTAGTAGCTGTCATATTCATACCTTGAAAACTACACATCTTGGATTCACTCCTTTCACTTCCGGTCTCGGACATGGCCGTACCGACCTCGGACGACACCCCTGGTCCTTCAGAAGTGTCACTTTCATATAACAATGGTTGTGCAAAATCAGGTATCGACGTTACTGACTGGGGGGACTCTATTTTCGGTTTCTTACTCGGCCCTGGGACTGGTGAGGTAGCCCTTCTTTTAACCGCAACTATTTGAACTTTTTCCTTTTCATCTTTTGTTAACGCTTGCACTAATGGTTTATATTTAAATTTATAGTAAGTTTCGGCGTCCTCTTTTTGCCTTCTTAAAGCGTTAACTTTGTTTTGAATAACCGCCCTCGCATTTGCAATATCATCAGTAATAGATGTTGACTCTTCCATGGTTGGAGACATACTAAAGTTTAATTCATATTAATACATAGGTATCAAATCCTTTTCGATAACGCCCCCTATCAATATCGCTATCTTTTTCAATCACCACGAAACCATATTTATCATTACGCCAACATAACGTACACATTTCCCTAAATTTCTTTAAGTCCATATCTGAATTTACATGATCGTCATAAATCCTTCTTAGGTTTAGTTCGTCTTGTTTAAATAGTACGAGTAAGTTAACATTATCCCTAATCAAATGTTTTGGAACGCGGGCGTAGCTCTGGCATAGATAGAACGAATCTACACCACTATGCCGTCCCATACAGAAATACGCCCTAATGATGTCTTGTTTATCACAAGCAATATCATCAAAAATAAATATTGAATCCGGTAATGCATCACACGGACTCGGTATATCTTGATTGGAACCAAACGTAAATAAACCTACATCTGTATCCTCAAGTACAATGCCCAGGCGTTTATATTTGGGCTGATGTAAGGATTTACTGAATAAATAGATATTTTGAAATTTTAGGCCATTTGGGTCATAAATAAGATTGAGCAATAAGTTAGTCTTGCCACAATTTGATGGTCCACATATTAAGCACCGAATACTATCCGGTAAGAGGGGCCCATGTTTAGATTCAACCTTATCTTGTGGCTCATCGAAATTACTTACTTGTAGAGAGTGATGTTGCTTCAACAACTTCATGATACCGACTAACTAAAATGTTATATTACTAGGGGGGATATTAAAATTAATAATATTATATATTAAAATTAATAATATTATATATTAAAATTAATAATATTATGCAATAATTGCTTATGAAAGTATTATTAATTTTAATATATAATATTATTAATTTTAATACATATAAAATGTTATATTACTAGGGGGGATATTAAAATTAATAGGGATAGGGGGCGTTATCGAAAAGGATTTGATACCTATGTATTAATATGAATTAAACTTTAGTATGTCTCCAACCATGGAAGAGTCAACATCTATTACTGATGATATTGCAAATGCGAGGGCGGTTATTCAAAACAAAGTTAACGCTTTAAGAAGGCAAAAAGAGGACGCCGAAACTTACTATAAATTTAAATATAAACCATTAGTGCAAGCGTTAACAAAAGATGAAAAGGAAAAAGTTCAAATAGTTGCGGTTAAAAGAAGGGCTACCTCACCAGTCCCAGGGCCGAGTAAGAAACCGAAAATAGAGTCCCCCCAGTCAGTAACGTCGATACCTGATTTTGCACAACCATTGTTATATGAAAGTGACACTTCTGAAGGACCAGGGGTGTCGTCCGAGGTCGGTACGGCCATGTCCGAGACCGGAAGTGAAAGGAGTGAATCCAAGATGTGTAGTTTTCAAGGTATGAATATGACAGCTACTAAGTACCTAGGTAAAATAATAAACAATAACACCCGTGACATTGATACTATTTACGGAGTCAAGTTTGACGGGGAAAATTTTATATTGGGTGACACTATTGTTGAATTTAAAAATAATGTATTAGAGGTAGACGAGGAAAAGTTTAATTGCACACCTGGCTTAGCTGAACTACTATTTGCCCGGTCTCCAAACATGAAGTCTGTAAATGATTCCGATAAGGAAAAATATAAACTTATTTTAGATCTAACAAATGCCCACAAGAAAAATCATAGTGCTACATCAGGTTTGCTTAGGATGGTCACTTGTCCCAAGTATAATTCAGTTATATCCAAGTTATATGGTACTAAGAAAAAGGGGGCTGGTATATTGAACCCTAACGAGTTGGTCCAGGAGTTAATGCGTATGATACCATTTAAAGAACAGTATCAAAGAGAAATAAAGCGAGTCGAAACTATTTTGAGAGAAGGAGGTATTATACTCTAAGGGGGTCTTTCAGTAATAGTCGAGATGTCGGAGATAAAACAACAAGTAGTAAATGAGCTCCACAGACCTGTACGGCGGGTGTTTCCTAGGCGATCAGTAATATTACATTCTATAGATGATTTGTGGCAGGCAGATTTAATTGAAATGATTCCATATTCTAGAGATAATAAAGGGTGCAGATACATTTTAGCTGTGATAGATTGCTTTTCAAAGTACGCGTGGTGTGTCGGGGTACAACGCAAGACTGCGGAGGATGTGACTAGAGGTTTCGAGGAAATTTTAGCTTCTGCTAGAGGGAGAGTACCGCGCAACTTACAAACAGACCGTGGTAAAGAGTTCTATAATAGTCGGTTTAAATCTGTTGTGACTAAATACAATATAAATCATTACTCTACTTTCAGCAATATGAAAGCCTCGATTGTTGAACGATTCAATCGAACTATAAAAAATATGATTTGGAAACAGTTCAGTTTACAGGGGTCATATGTATGGCATAATTTGTTACCTGGCCTGCTTCATACGTATAATAATAAAATACATAGAACTATTGGTATGAAGCCAACGTCTGTCAATAGTGATAATCAGAGTGTTTTACGTAACGTTTATGCCCAAAACTCGGTATTAAAAGACGTTCCCAAATTTAAGGTAGGCGATCATGTAAGAATATCGAAACTTAAGACCGAGTTTCGTAAAGGTTATCTCCCAAACTGGTCCACCGAGATATTCACAATCTATGAGGTTAAAAGAACCCAACCACCCACATATATATTAAAAGATATGAGGGGGGATATTATTCAAGGTGGTTGCTATGAGAAAGAGTTACAAAAAGTCAAGTACCCAGATGTATACCTGGTGGAGAAAATATTGAAAAGGAAAGGAAACTATGCATTAATTAAATGGATAGGTTTAGAATCTTCACACAACTCCTGGGAACACATAGATCAATTAAACATATAAGGGCAGCGCTTGGTAAGAATTGCTCATTTGTTCTCTGTCCTCCGTCGAGTAAACATGCCTAGGAAGAGGAGAGTGCTGAAAGTTCCTAAAAACATTGGTGGTTGTAACATTAAATCATTCTTGTCGTATCTCCCTAAACGATCTCTGACGAATTTTGATTTGAAGAATTTAGCGAAAAAGTACAAGATTAAACACTTTAGAGACGTGTATATGCGCGATACATTACCTAAAAAGCCGTGGAAAAAGGAAAGAGGTATTTTTAATTTAGGTAAAAGTTCAACTGCGGGTACTCATTGGGTGTCATATATAAAAGAGGGTAATTTAGCCAGATATTTTGACAGCTACGGAGATAGGCCCCCGCCTTTCGAGTTTATTCGCTATTTACCGGGGGTAAGGGTGACCTACAACCGCAAAAGGTATCAGAAGCCAGGGGAGGTAACTTGCGGACAGCTTTGTTTAGCGTTTCTTTCAAACCTTATTCGATAATGGGGCTCAATTTTAAAAATGTATATAGTAAAAGGAAGGTTGCAAAAAAGATCATTCCACTGCCAACTGTCAAAGAGGCAACACACCTCTCGCAGGAAAACGTCAGGTTTCTTCGACTAGTAGGTTACACAGTATTGTCAACAAAATGGACATTTTAAACTTGGATGATCATCCGGATTATGATGACACCGTAGAAGGTATCGAATTACATTCACATTATCCATTCGCTAATTCTAAACTTGAGGGCGGGGAAGAGATTCGGATACCAGTGCAATTACAGGATATATATACGCTTCCGAGTGAAAGTTTTGTATATTTGGAAGGAACATTCCGCAAAGAAGGTAGTAACTCAACCCCGAATTTACATAAATTGATAAATAACGCGTTCTCTTTTCTTTTTGATGAAATCAGATATGAGATCTGTGGTTCAGAAATAGATAAAGTTAGGAATCCAGGTATTGCCAGTACGCTCAAAGGTTTGGCATCGTTTAACGCGTGCTCCAAAGAGTTGCAATATATGGGATGGTCTACTCCTTACAGTTCGGTATATACGTTACCTTCAACAACAGGACATTTCAATATTTGTTTGCCCCTATCCACGTTGCTAGGATTTGCAGAGGACTATAGAAAAATTATCATTAACGTGAAACAAGAACTAATTCTAGTAAGATCGAGAAGTGCTAAAAACTGTTACATTAAAGAAAACGGTGAGGAAAATGTACAACTGGAATTAAGTACAATCTGTTGGAAAGTGCCTTACGTAAAAGTTAATGAGGTACAGAGGTTGACATTATTAAATTTGTTAGCCCGTGAGAAAACCATTTCGATTCATTTCCGTTCTTGGGAACTTCACGAATATCCATTACTGCCCACGACTGGAAGGCAGGTATGGTCGGTAAAAACGTCAACTCAGTTGGAAAAACCAAGGTATGTAATCCTTGCATTTCAAACATCTAGAAACGGAGACATAACACGCTCATCAAGTGACTTTGATCATTGCAATTTAACTAATATTAAATTGTATTTGAATTCTAAAGTCTATCCTTACGACGACTTGAATCTAAAGTTCTCGCAAGAGCGATATGCTCTTCTCTATCAGATGTACGCTTCGTTTCAATCGTCTTATTACCCCGATTATCAAAGTTTTGCATTGCTAACGTATACGGAATTTAAAGAAAAAGCACCTTTAGTTGTCATAGACTGTTCAAGACAATCCGAGACAATTAAGGTAGGACCAGTTGACGTCAGATTAGAGTTTGAATCTGAGAGACAATTTCCGGATAATACTACTGCCTATTGTTTAATTATTCACGATAGAGTGATTCAATACAACCCGTTAACAAGTGTGGTCCACAAACATGTATAATTTATTTGAAAGAGAGTTTGTTTACAAAATAATAGTTGTTTCTTTAAAATGGTATAATTAATTCGGGGAATTCAACTGTGTTGTTTTCATGTTATTATTTGAACTTTGGTCGTGTTTTGTTTATAAAATAAGAGTTGTTTATTTGAATTGATAAATTAATACGGGGAATTCCACTGGGTTGTAAAGGTTAATTTTGAAACACCATCACTCAAAATGAGGTAATATTGTTACTGTCATTAAATGTGACGGACTTACTCCTTCCACGGGGAATATCATTAAAAAAAAGACCGAATAGACTACTCTATTTGGTAAATTGCAAGATATTGAACTGCTTTGCACATTAATCTCTACCTGAAATAAAGGGTCACTGTCGTGGCATAGCGTCCCATAAACCCTAAATACGGTCCCTGGCGTGGCATGGCGTCCCGCAAACCGTAAGGTCCCTGGCGCAGTCGAAAGACTCGTAAACCTCTAAGGTAAAGGTTTATGTGTACAGTAGAATTGGTATTGGTATAAAAATATATATATTTTGGTGTTGGTGTAAAAAAAAAATAAATAAATAAAAAAAAAATATATTTAAAAAAAAAAAAAAAATTAAAAAAAAAAAAAAATTAAAAAAAAAAAAAATTAAAAATAAATCCTCCTCGATGTGAGTAGCATATATAGGGGACGCTACCTCGCAGGAGGAAGGAGGGGGCGTGGCCTGTGTCGACTTTGACGTTGACCACGCCCCCAATGGCGATTTTGGCCCCGCCCCCGGGGTTGATTTTGTCCAATTGGCGATGTTGGCCCCGCCCCTATGTTGATTTTAGGTCAATTGTGTATTTTGGCTCCGCCCCCAGTTTTGATTTTAGTTTGATTGGCGATTTTGGCCACGCCCCCGAGGCACGCTCGTTGATATTAGCCCTGCCTTGGTGTCGATTTCAACCCTTATTTCCATTGATTTTGGAGACGGTTTCGATTACGAGCTCAATGGCGAGCTCGGTGGGCGATAACGTTCTCCTGATTGGGCTTTGGAAAAATGGAGGGGAGGGCTTTAAGAGGAAAAAATGGCGAGGCTGGCTCTAATTAATCCTGTTTGGTTTTGTTATACATAATGTGTTGGGTTTACCACCTGTTCAGTGTCGAAATTGGACACTCCTCTGTGCTTTTATTGGCCCAAGATTTTCGAGCTCAAGGTCGATTTTGCGATTACATATTCAGTTTGACCCTCCCTGATAAATATTAATAGGACATTATTTTTAAATTAAAAATAAATAGCCAACACAATAATTTTTTAATAAAATATTTATTAAATTCTCTAAAATAATAAAAAATTATTTTTTACAATGACTTATAATATGTAAATGGAGGTGCAGATGCCGATCGTACTGCTCTTGTATTTTCTTCAGGTCCATTCTGCATTGAGAGAGTATTTGTTTCAACGTCGCTAAATGAAATTTTGGCCATATTTCCTTGCATTCCTTTGTATTTTAGCAGCATGTTAGGAGCAGCATTGTAGATTGCTATAGCTTCTTCGTCGATTTTGTCAACAAAACGCGGTGGCAGGAATGTATCTACATCTTCTTCATTATAGTTGAATGTTGCAACGAGAGCAGGTCCAAATGGAGCTGTTTTCACCAGTTTTAATGATCGTATAAAATAAGATTTATCCTTGTCAAGGTACTTAAGACGAATGTTTCTTCTAAAAATGTTTCCTTGATTGAGCCTTGCCGAGAGGGACATGTTGTTGTTGTTATGTGATGTTAGTTGGGAGACGAGTCGGTCGAATTTAATATTTCGAGGTAAAGTAGAGGTGGATCGAAGTGAACTTAATCCTTTATGATTGGTCATGGCGATGATTACTCGCCTGTTGGCAAAATGCAACAGATAAGAATCAAGTCAGTCAAATTGTTTATATTTAGCTGTTGTAGCGGTGGGGGTGAAATTATTCCAATCCTACAGGTATAGATTGCGAAGTCCTCTTTGAATCTGGTCAAGCCTTATAGCACAATAACAACAATCGCAGGTGTCAGGTCCACACTTGCAGCTTGGATTGCTCCAAATACAGTTTGCATAGTGCTTGTAAGCTGAGTCTCCAACTCGTTGTTTGCTCTCTTTAGAATATTCTTCGAGTTTTCTCACCTCCTTGTCAATCTTGATAAATGTACTTGCACGAGCGTCGCTGATGTGAATTGATGGGTAGTCCTTTAGATATCGCAAATATAGGGGATCGGACTGTAATGCTTTAAGCTCTTCCATGACTCATTAATGACTGACTGTGATTCCTATTTATCAAATTGTAATAAAGTTTCCATATCGAAATCATCAATGTTTGCTGATATCATTTCAGACTGCACTGGCTCAGGTGTCGAGGCTTTACTAAGAGTAATCAGGTCTAGAGCACGAGTTATTTGCTTAAGTTGATCTAAGATAGACAGGGTTTCGGTAGATGTCAAGGTAATAGATTCAGGCTGACGAGACAACAAAGAGTCTAACCAAGTCGCTCGGTATGAAAAATCGGTCTGAATATTTTTTGTAGACTGATGGACTTTCAAAATGAGTTGACCACCAACAATTGAAAAATCCAAAGACTGTTCACCTGCCTTCCTCTTCTTACAGCTCTCAATACGTCTAATTTGCTCTTTTAATTCTGCTGCTCTCTGCACCACCAAAGACCAATCAGAAATTGTTATAAAAAAATGCTGTTGCCTACCTTCTAAACTGCGGATGAGGATAATCGGCGCACCTTTTCTAGTCAGTCCAACAATAAGACATTTCTTATTCGACTCCAGCAAAAAGGTCCAGGTTAATGTTAAGTGTTCCATGACTTCAAACCAACTGGATGGGTAAGAAAATGGAATAGAGTGTAAATGTCCAGAGTGTGAGGAATTCCGGTTTTATAAAAACAGGTTGCCACTCCTTAAAGACTATCACGAGTTCAATGCATGTATGCAAGTGGTTATTAACCTTCTAGATCTTTCAAGGGTATCCACTCTGTTGACTGTAATCCAAGCCACTTGACTAAAGCCTTTTTATTTTTACGACGAATCACACGTTCGATCAAATAATAACCAGGATATTGAGTTTTCATCAACTCCTCCTCATAAAACTTGCCTGAAATCAGTTGTCCGCTCGAATCTGTCAAATTGTACATAGGTACGTTACGCATAAACACCTGGTTCACCTGAAACTGCTCATTTGTCCAATTGGGCATATAACCCTTGGTAAAAAGGTGTTTGTGCTTGCTGATTCGGACCCAATCTCCAACAGCAAACTTAGGCTTGCGATTGCTTTCTCTCTTATTAAGTCTGTCTAGAATAAGAGCTTCATGTTTCTTGGTAACATCTATAGGTCTCATGTTTATGCTGCGATGTTTACGACGATTGTATGTGTCCACCAAACTGTCAACATGATTAACCCACTTGTAGGCTCCGATAGTGCTAAAGTGTCGCCACATCATCTCTTTGAGAGTGCGGTTAAATCTTTCTATAATAGTTGCCTTAAGAGGGCTGTAAGTGAAATAATGACGCACTTGATTGTTCTTTAACATTGATTGAAAATCAGAGCCCATAAATTCCAATCCTTTGTCTGTTTGTAACAGGGCTGGAGTTAGTCCTGATTCTTTAAATATAGCTGCCATTTTCGCTGCAACCTCTTTACTAGTTTTTCTTTTTAGAGGTTTTGCCCAAGCCCTCTTGGACCCGCAGTCGATAACAGTGAGTAAATAACGAAATCCACGTTCGGGTACTGTCATCTCAACCAAATCTGCCTCCCATTTGTCTGTAAGAACTCCTTTAATTATGACTTGACTTCTAGGAAAGCGTCTTCGAGCTGGTGCATGGATCTCGCGAACAAGTTCTTCCTTAACGGTCATGATTCGCACTGACTACTCTATGACGCCAGCCTCCCGTAACTCTTCCAATATAGATTCGATTTCATTATGGTGTGAATGGTTGCCAGCCTGAGTAGATGCCATCAGTAGTCGCAAACGATTGACCAGTTCGTTGGCATTATCCCAGTAAACATAGTCTATGGGTCGATTGGTAACCACGTTAAAACCACTTCCACTAAACTGAGGATTTACGAGTTTCTTTAGGAGTGTACGATATTTGGTACCAGACGCGTTAAAATCTCTAGTCGCGGAATAGCCTCGGCGAGCTGCATTAGTCCTTAAAATAATATCTTGATAATTTGCCAAATCTTCAGCAGAGTAATCAACTGGTTTGTACTGAAAAAGCAAATTAAAAAGACCTTTGGAGGCTGGGTAAGAGTTATTCTTGATATATACATTGTCATAGTCCATAGTCATTTCACTATCTCCAATCATAATATTTCCCTTGGGTGATACTCTAGGACCGTACACAGTATCCATCTTGTCATCTTTATCTAGAGGTTTGCCTGTAAGTAAATATTGAATAAAGGGTCGACCGTAAACACTGACATCTGCTAAAAGGCTACTTAACTGTTTTTGACCTTTAGGTGAACTAATATATGACTCTAATTGTGTTGGAGTCGATTGACCGCCCGGCGGAGTAGCACCATGGCTCGACGATGATGGAGTTGTCAATGCAAGAGTCTTCACCGGAGTCGATTGTTTCCCAGGAGGAGTAGCGCTATAGGACGTTTTCTGTGGCGGCGAGGGAGTTGGAATTTTTGATGTGAGAACAGAGCTTAGCTTTCTTCGAAAAAAAGGCGATCGTGCTCCTCTTGAACTAGCCGATTCAGTTTTTGCCGATAAAGTTGGCCTCGTCATCACTTGAGTTGACATCAAATCAGGTTCAAATGCAAAGGTCTGCTCGACAGGTGTATCTTCATCAGGTAAAGAAACTTCATCCTCTTCGGTAACACCTTTGTCCTCACCATTCCATTGAGTCGCTGCTGTCGAATACTCCTTTGCTACAGTCATGTCAGGTCTGTACGTAGTGGACATGAGAAGTGATTTATCGAGGCTTTGAGCAATATTTTGCAATGGATCCATCAGGGGTTTAACATTTTCCTCAGCAATCCTTCTTATGGCAGCCTTCCCCGTCTGTAAAAGTTTATTTTTTTGACGAATTATATTGCGCGCCTTGATCAAACGCCTCTTTACGACCTTACTTGGGGTCTCCATTTTGACGACTGAAGGCATCTCCTGACCGCTCGAATGTTATAAACTCATCGAAACCTCGACGGTATCTACCATCATCAATTGAAGCCTCTTTGTCTATAACCATAAAGTCAAACCTTTTGTTCCAGCATTGTCCACACATTTCAGTGAATCGATTCCAGGCCATGTCAGTGTTGACATGATCGTCGTATATATGACGAAGGTTGGTATCGTCCATTTTAAACAGGACCAACATGTTGCACTGGTCTCGGATACAGTGCTTTGGTACGTTAGCATATGATTGAGAAAGATAAAACGAATCTATCCCCTTGTGTCGTCCTCTGGTAAAGTACTCTTTGATCCGCTCCTGCTTTTCCATCATTACATCGTCAAAAATGAAAATAGAGTTCTCCTTAGCCTCTTCAGGCGCTATAACCTGATCAAATTCAGTCATGGGAAAAAAACCAATTTCAGCCATTTCGCTAAACACACTACTCAAATACCTATACTTTGGCTGATCCAATGACTTTGTATACAGGTATACATTGTCAAATCTAAGCCCATTGGCATGTAAAAGAAGAGTTACCATCAACTGAGTTTTACCACAGCCTGAAGATGCACAAATAAGAGCTCTTATTGGTTGACTACCAAAGAGAGGACTATGACGTTTCAACCTTAAATCTCCCTCCTCCTCTGCAAGTCGTTCCATTACTTGGAACGACGTGCTCTGTTTGGAAAAGTGCATCGTACTGAGATAAGGGTATTCTTATTACTACTATATATATATATATATATATATATATATATAAATATAAAAACTATATATATATATTTTTTTAAAAAAACTTGTATTTAAAAAATAAATTAAAATTTTAAGATTTACACCATATGTACAGTCAAGAACATTAAAATAACATTTTTTTAAACAATTAAATTTTTTGATTTATACCAAATGTACAGTTTAACAGCCTGGTCTCTAGCACATACAAAGTTTGTTCTGTTGTGTCGTAGGCAGGAATGTCTCGGCAGAGATGATCTGAAACGCAAATCGTTGAGAGATGGACAGTCCAGCTTTTCCATGTCCACTATCTCTGTCGTCACTCCTCGTGATTGAAGATACTGAGCCTTTTCCAGTCCTTTGACCAATACTCGGTCATACTCGTTAAGGTTGCGTTGAAGAATATCATCAATGTGCTCGTAGTCTATTATGCCATCGTTCCACGTCAGTCCATGAAAATTTTGAGTCAGCCAAATGTTTTCTCGACTTTGAGCAGATGAAGATTCATCATAAGTTGACGGGGGTTTAAAGAGATACCAGCTAGCAGCACCACTGCCTGCATCGATGATGCTTAATTCCTTAAGTATATATGCACCACGCGACTTGCCATTGCAGCTACCACAGCTCCTCTTGCTTTCTCTAAAGCAGACGATATCGACAATAGCACAGTTCATTTTTATAAAACTTGTAAAAGCTTAGTTGACTGCAGTTGACTGAGCAATACATGCCGATGTAGTCGCGCTTTTATACGATCAAATAACCCCCTCCACGCACAGTGAGAGCACACTCCTACAAAAGTGTGGCTTTAAGACCTTTTTGTAACGATGCCTGTGAGAGGATATTGAGTAACAAGTTGATCGTGAAGAATCAGACAATATGCAGACGTGTTTGCAGGCACATTGTTTGCCGTTTCAAATTCCAATTTAATATCTACAGATGATGAGGTAACCGCCTCGACTTGACGACTACAATCAATCACCACAATTGGAGCATGTTTGATAAACTCCTCATAAGTTAACATGGGATGAGTGTCAGTCCTATTGTAATAGGACTGTTGAAATTCAGCGTACATTTCATAAAGCCAAGCTACGGATCTTTTTGAAAAGTCCAAATTTAAATTGTCATAGGGGTACGATTCACTTCCAATATAGAGCCGAACATTTTTCAATTTACATGAATCAAACTTGCTAACATCCTTTTTCTGATTGTTGACTCTATCCGTTTGAAAGGCTAGCAACACGTAGCGTGGCTTTTCCAATTGAGTACTTGTTTTTATTGTCCAAGTATGATTTGTGGTCTGAGGCAGAGTAGGGTATGTGTACAGATTCCAAGCCCTGAAAGCCATCGTTACGGGCACATTGCGTTCAAGCAAATCAAGCATTTCAAGTTTCTCAGGATCATTTAAAGTTAAGTAAGCTAATTTCCATTTAATCGAGTCAATATGCACTTTATTATTCGCTGCTTCTTCTGGCTCTGCTGCAGCAGGATCAGCCAGTACAAACATATTATCATCTCTGTTGGCTCTGATCAATATCAACTCGAGGCGAGCGTTCATTAAAATGCGGTGGTAGTCTTCAGCGATGCCCAAGACAGTGTCCAAAGGAATAACCATGCTAAAGTTACCAGTGGTTGGGTCGACGGTCTGATTGTAGGATTTTACACTACTTGGAAGCGACCATCCTGCCGCTTGAAGCCTTTCTGCAGTGGCCTTGCTAAAACTTGCATAACCTTTCAATGTGGATGCATATCCAGGCAACCTAGTATGGTCGACTTCAACACCATTGATTTCCAGTCGAATGTCGCTAAAGGCATGGGCACCTGCATTGCATGCAAGAGTGTAAACAGTCGGTACTGGAGTTATACGACCTTCAATGCAAATTGAGCTTTTGCAAGGCAAAACATAGGTGTCGGGCTGTTGGAATGGTATTCTTATTTCATCTGCATTGTCAAACTTGCTTGAAGAGTAAGGCAGATGACTGTGGTACTCGAGTTTAACTATAGAGTTGTCGAATTTGGGCTTCCTTGCCAAGTCTAGATACGTAGCGCTTCCCATTAAGAACTCTGTAGCCAAGATTCTGTAAGAATTTTTGATTGACTGAAGTTAACCTAGTGGCAGTCAGACGTCTACTAAAGACTCTCTGTGTAGGTGGGTGGTATTTAAAGTCAATCATTGCGCTTGAGGTGAATACGAACAGTAATAGTCTCTCCACGAAAGTCCACCGGTCGACCCTCTTGATCCTTTATATGTATTGTAACTGATTCTAACGTTTTAGTCAATATTTCCAAGTAGACAACTGTCTGAGGAACCTCTACAATCTTGTATCCTGGAGCTACTGTGGGGAAGAACTGATGTAAAACATGAGACTCTTTGCCATTTATATAAGTACCGGTAACTATATTACATTCTACTGACAGTGCATTAACTTTGAATATGTCGACAATTGTATCCGACACATAGCTGCCATTTTTTTGCAATATTTTCGGTTTAAATCCTAGTATACTACCAATATTGTTGACAGATATAAAATTTAATTTTTTGTCTTTACTAATCACTGTACAAGCAAGTGTGTTACGTTGCTCCTTTACTTCTATGTCAAACTTAGAGAGCGCCTTAGCAATATCGCTCAGTTCATACGACCCTTTGGCTAGTTTTACCATATCGCCCGCTACTATCCTCCCATTTGCTATCGTCATACTCATCTCCTCTGGAGCTGTGTGCTCTATGTTAGCCTCGAGTATTGCTCCGCGTTTGAAACCGAAATCGGTCAGAAAAGTATCTCCTAAATCATTGAATAAAGTCTTGTTGCTTTTTAATACTACTCGTCTACGTTTTAGACCAATTTGTAGGGTAATTTCATCGGTAAGTTTTGTTTTAATAAGGTCAATCAACTGCTGAAAAGTGGTTTGATTAGGCAAGTCATAATTTATTTCATCGTACATGAGATAAACTCGATTGTTGGTTTCATCTACATTCGGTATGGAATTGTAAGCTTCAAAGGATAATAATCCGCAGCACCATTTACCATCGTTTAAGTGCACTGGTGGGAAAAACTCACTGGTAAGTACCGACTTGTCACCGGTGAAGGTTAACGTCAGAGACATGACTGAATCAATCCTAGGTCGGCATGAGTAATATAAACAATACACATAGATGACCACAAATGATACTGTCAAATGGCTGAACTTGTTGTCGATTGTAGGTTATTGTGGTCCCTCTGAGATAGTAAGCAAGTTCGGGTGGTGGCTGCAAATTACCAAAACTGTCAAAATACAGCGCAACATCTCCTTTAACATAGTAGGCACTCCAATGACTACCTCTATCGGACATTTTATTATGATTAACAATGCCCGATTCTACGTTTAGCCTCCTCTTTTTAGTCAATTGGTCTCTCATAAAGACTCCTCGAAATGTTGGTACTTGAAGTCGATACATGATAATTCGTCTCAAGTCATGATCTGTGAGAGGCCTATTTGGGAGGCTCACAGTCAGTTTTTTGCTTCAATGTACAGTCCAAGGCCTTTTTTATACGGTCTGAGAAACAGTCCCTTGCCAATAGAAATCTCCTCCATCTTCTTGTTGTGTCTTCTTGCCTCCTCCAAGGCTTGACTAGCTTGTCGACCTTCATTAATTGTCTTGACAAGGCTGGCCGCGCCACCTGCAACGGACCCCAATGCTGCTAAAGCAGGTATTGCTGCCATGAGAAAAGGTAGAATTCCTCCGCGTTTGGGAACTGGTATTACTCTCGGAATATTATTATGTTTTTTACCACGACGTTGGGGTCCGACTCCTAGTTTAGCTGCCCGTAAGGCAGCTAAGGTTTTCTGGTATACACTCTTCTTCTCAGCGGATGCATTTCGTAGAGCTCGCTTAGCCATAGCCATGCCTTTCTTAAGTTTTCCGGCCATCGATTTCAGTTTTCCTCCTACTTTTCTTTTCGCCTTCATGGCTGTTGTAACTGACCAAGCAGACGCTTTTTCACCCCAACTCGAATCGCTTGCCTTTACTCGCTTCCAAGCAGCTTCGGCTAAATGTTGGTCCGCTTTTCTTCTAGCTTTCGTGTCTTTGCTTCGCGAGTATGCAATGTCGTGTTCTCTGCAGGCCGCGTCCAGTGGGTTGATACCAATCTGACCTAGTGACAATCTACGATCAAGCTTAGTACCTGGACCGCAAAATTGATAACCTCCTGGCAGATGAAGTTCAATGGGTAGTGAGTCGATAAGTTTGTTTAAAACCCCACGTCCTCTCTTACTCTTAGTCAATGTCATACTGAGCTCATATCAATTGCAATGCTATTTATATTCTTTTTTGTAGAATGCACAGTGCCCCAACCTCGCACTGTGCCATGACGGTCAACCTTTGTACATGCCGCCTCTGATAGCCCACTATTAGCCGCCCTTATGACATCGCCTCTTCTTCGTCTTCTTCAAGTATTCGATAGTGTCCATGAGCCAATGTGTGCACCTTGTCGGGTAGAATATGCCTTTTGTCGTCTCGAGATGTTAGCGCCAGTTTGTTTACAGCAACTGTATATAATTTCTGACGAAAGGACCTAATTAGATTGAATTTTGTTGCTATTTCATTATCTTTTTCAAAAAGGACATCCTTAAAATCGTTAAAATGTAGTTTTTTATTGACAGCAGACTTTTTAATGCCTTTGATTTTTTTAATGGATGACTCACCCTCCTGTCTGATCGCATACATTTTCGCTCGCAGTCCTATCCATTCTAAAAACTTCCTACCGCTCAGCTCATCTTTAAATTTACCCAAAACCTTTTGATTTGCAACTGAGTAGCAGGGATGATTTGAGGGTAAATTGCTAAAGTCAAAATGGTGACCAAGGGCTTGCATAGCCTCCAATCTCCAATCCTGACCGAATGATTTAATTAGATATACAAAGCTGTCGGTGTCAGTGTAGGCTAACTTTAGCCTCTCTGGACCGTAATGTCTAAGCATTGTTTCATAGTGAAATGATAGCATCTTGAGCTTAGCCATTTCAAGAATGCAGAACCCTGCATAGATCGGTTTGTTAAAGGTTATTTTAGTTTTTTTCATATGAATTATTACTAGATTTTCAGCAATAATTGTTCGACTTTGAAAATTTGGACGAGCAATCAACTTCTCCGCACTTGACCATTTATTTACTATTCTTAGATCTATTCGCTTCCTAACCTGCTCTATGCACTTGCCAAATGTAGCATTATTCAATAGCTTCATAAGGTCTTTTTCAAATTCTGTTTTAGCGGTTTTCCGCTTCTCATTATTGACATTAATGAATGGAGCGAGCCAGGCAGTTTGTTGAAAACCTATAATCCTATGTACTTTTTTTAACTGACATCCATGGGCCACTACAAATTGAAGCACTCGGTAGTGCAGAACATATCTTTCCTTGGGGGCTAGAGTCCCTACTAGTTTAATATAATTGGAGCCTGGAGGTTTAAAATGCTGAGGGAGAGGAGGCAAATCATTGAAATAGTCGTGGAGGTGCTCAGGAATGACTATATCCACTTCGGCAATGTATCCGATATCAGAGTTGTCCGAAACAGTTAATAAGTTTACAGTTTGCGGTTCCACCCAGTGAAAGTTTGACAAAGGTAGAGGTTGACAGGATGCGAAACCATAAAGATTATTAGCATCTATGTAGCAAAGTTCATTTGATTCATCAGATTTTGCATGTCTAAGACTTACTTGAGTAAATCCTCCTCTCAAGCCTCGCTCCAAGAGAAGCATCATTGAATAATCACAAATTAATTCCAATTGCTCCCCTGTAATTTTTAGCATACCCTCGAATGCTAGCCCTGGAAGGCTGTAAAAGTTTACCACCTCTAGGTTGTAATCGGAGTTGAAAAACTCTAGCCTGAAATTTTCATAAATTTCAGCTAGGAGGTAAACATCAGTTTGAAGATATAATTCAGAATAGGTCCTCAAATCTTTAATATTAAACTCGGACCATACATCCTGAGCATGCTTATACTCCTCATCACTAATGCTTGCATCATTTAGTAAACTGTAAAAATGTTCTCGGGATGGTAAACTTGTTTCGTCCAACTTGTTCCAGTCTGTCATGTAGTCATAGGGCATTTGCCCCTTTCTTAGTAATAATGCCAATTGTTTTCCCTCATAGTGTTTGGGAAGGATGGAGAACTGTTCGGGAGCTAACGTTTTGACAATTTTGTCTAGACTTGATGGAAGAAACCTACAAGAATCGAGAAATCTTAGCCACAAATATCGTCCATTGCACCTTATTTTCTTTGAAAATGACATAAATTTTTCTTCATTGTTTGGTATGACTCTAATTTCCCCTGGAGTTTTGCCCAATTCCCTAACCAGAAATTTAAAATCATAGCCCGAACCGTTGTGAAAGAAAATGGGAAGGAAATCAGGTTTACGCGCTGCTATATTACACGACTGATGACTGGCCCCTCGATATTTGCTTGTTATATGTTCATGATCGATTACTTTGGGGTCTTCTAATGTAAATTCTAATTTGCAAAAATAACATACAGTTGCAGATCGGTGAGCCTCGCGTTCATTATCGGTCATACATACAGGGTTATTAATTGAATAATAATAAATTACCTTCTCACCGATTCTGGTTAAAGTTTTTATTAGTTTAAATGCTGCATCAGGGCCTGTATATATTATCGCTCTATTGAAATCACGGTCTTCACCCACTTCATGCACGTCACTCTTAACATATATACCATAAGACATTATTTGATGTTCTTGATACTTATTGGTGTAAGGTCTATATTGTCCAGTTTGCTCGTCTGCGACAGGCGGTTCACAGGTAGCTATTGGCACTAATAATGACTCAATATCACAGTACACTACAAAAGGAATTCGAACCTGATGTCGACCATGTAGTATTTTTAGTTTGTTGTTGTCTTGAGTTGGCATTATAACTCTTGTAGGTTGACCGATGCAGTCAAGTCTGTGTCTGTAAAGTTTTTCTTCTTTTGTCAAATTCGGCCTATCCTGAAAAAAGCTTAAACATCGCCTACAGAGAGCTATGGCACCATGGTGTTTGGTCAGTTGACTTTTAATCAGTCGTTCCAACTTAAAAATTCTAACAAAATGATTATGATTATCTGATGCTAGCAGCAACAGGTCTATACAGAATTCAGCCTCCGATTTTGTATCCCTAAATGGATAAATATTTTCATCTTCGTCCAGAGCAAATATATAAACTCTTACATTGTTCAGAGCTTCAAATTTATTAATGTCCTTAACAAGAGCTGGATTAGTCATACAGGAAAAATCAAAAACTTTTCCTGAAGGATTTAAAGCTAAAATAGATTGACGAAAACAGTCATCTGTGTCTGCGTATTGTGTATGATCGCAAGATTTCGTTTTTAAAATCCTAGGCGGAATTGGTATGTTACAGGCAACCCTAAGCGGATTATGCTTACTCAAATTTAATACGATTCCCTCAATAACATTAAGGACATAACCAGACCCGTATCCCTCATAGTCCTCTACCTCGGATGAAATTTTATCTACTCCGTCATTTATAATTTGTGATACATCGTCATTGGCAAAAAGCGCCACACTTTTTGTTTTAAAATTACGTTCAACTGTTATTTCAGTAATAGGATGGATGTAAATAACGTCTAGACAAAAATTTACACTAACACCAGGCCAGATACTAAGTTGCTGTTCAATTTTTGTTTTTATAACATCAAAAGCTAAAGTGAAAAATGACTCTAAATCATTGCTGCCATAAATGTTTTTAATATTATATGTTATTAAATTTTTATTAAAAGCACTTTGAATTGTGATAATACCCTCCTCATCGTTGCAAGGAAATTCATTTCGAGCTAGTTTAGATCGTCTAGATCTTAAGTCAGGCCTACATTCTTTATTATGTTGTTTTAATGCGTTTTTACTACGAAATGAGGATTTACAATTAATGCACGTTATGTTTTTACATATCAAGATATGTTTTTTAAGGATGTCCTTTCGAGTCATTGATCTATTACATTTCGGGCAATGAAGCTTTAAATTGATGCATTTAGTTTTTAAATGACGAGTTAAATTGTCCTTTCGAGAAAACACAGTGGAGCATTTTCCGCAGGCAAAGGCTTGCACATAGCTGAAAATATATAAAAAAATTAAGAAAGCTAACCACTTCAAATTGATATATTAAAAAAATGTTTATTTTATATAAGTGATTCTCTAAAAAAGAAGCAGTTGCAGTTTTAAAGTTGTTTTTATTTATTTATAAAATAAATTAAAAGAAAGAAAAAGAAAAAATTGAATATTTTTTATAAGTATTTGTTCAAAAAGGTACGATTCCACTTTTGAAACCGGTTTTTAATAACTCTGGGAACTCGAGCTCACCTCAGGTGGTTGGCCTTGAAAGGTTAATAACCATTTTTGCAACTCCAACTCCAAAACTCGTTCTAGTCTAAAAACTTGAGACATAACATGTCATCCATTCTTTTATAAATCAGCCGTTCTTTTTAGAAGTCAATATATTCTATTTGTCAAGATTTGAAATCTTTGTACTCACGTTCTCTCAAATTTAAGAAAGCAAAGTAAACAGATGATAATCTTAACTTATAAAACCTAATAAATCTCATGTCAGTGATTCATTTTGACTAATAACAATAAAGAATCATCCTTTAATAATTAATATTTAAAAATTAAACTAATATTTAAAAAATGATAAGCCTTAAAAATTATACTTCCAATAAACATTTATATGTTACTTTCTTAAATTAAATTATACAAAAGAGCAGTCAATGTGCAGTCTAATAGAACAAGTTTAGATTTAGAATTAGTTTATACGAGCTGTAGATTTGGGAGACATGTCAGGTCATGCTTCTATGTAATTTTATATATTGACTGCGTGCTTATTAATCTCATGTCAGTAATTCATATTTGACTAATGAAAAGAAGTTTCCTACTTAAACTAATATCTAAAAATGATAAGACTTGAAAATAATACATCCAATAAATATATATGTGTTACACTCTTAAATTGAATATGCAGTTAGCAACTGAACATATATAGAATTAGTTTTGAAACGAGCTGTAGTTTTGTGAGACATGTCATGTCAAGCTTCCCAGTAATTTGTATATAACTAGCTGTGCGCTAATAAGCAGAGAATAAGAAGGCTTAAAACAAATTTACTTTGTTTAGAAAAATGTATTTATTGTATTAGTATAACTACTTTCAAAATCAATAGTAATTTCCTTCATGTCTTTACAAGTAATATTATTATATATACTCTGACTCTAAGTTTACTAGTTTATACCTTGGTTCAGAAGAGGAGCTGGTACTGGGGCGAGAAGTTTCCATGATAATGATGAGTAGGCTTGTTGTTCGGAGTGAACTGACTTTCTAGAGGAAATCAGCTGTATATATACTCGATTTTGAACCCTTAACGAAAGCATGCTGCCTTAGTTCTGCCCGAGGAGATCTCACCACTCCTTAAAAATCATGCATCCACCTCGTGGTCGCCAGCGCCTCCTTAGCCCCTACAAAGGAGTTCTCGCCACTCCTTAAAGTCATGCATCTACCTCGTGATCATCGGAGCTCACGTGTTATACATTGTGTGGGCTGCTTTCGTTAAGGGATCCTAACTCAGTATAAATACAGCTTAAGTTTCGGGTAAACTTCAGTCTGAATTTAACAGCAACCTTGAAAACATCAACATGTCTTCTTCTTTATCTCAAGCACTCAACCAATCGTTGGTATACAACAAGCGGATGAGTATCAAAGATCTCATTAAAGGTAATATAGTTTAAGTTAAAAATTAGAATCAAAAATAAATTTTTTATTAATAAAAATTAAATAGAGTATGATATATAGAATCAAATAGAAAATAATAGTTTTTATTTATAAAAATTAAATAGAATATGATATAGCTATGTAATGCTTTATATTAAATTTATAATAGAACAAAACTTTTTACCGACACTTACAAGATTAAAAGCAGATCGAGTCACTATCATATACTAATCAGTTAATTATTTTTTGTTTAGACAAGCCTTACTTCGTCAAGAAATTTAAGTACTTGGCGAAGAGTAAGTTTGGAGAGAGCCTAATCGCCACTCTGGAAATGGATGAAGAAGGGAGCAAGGATGTTTTCCTCCCACAAAGAGTGATGCCAGTCATATCAGAAGAGGTGCTCGCGGACTATAATGAAAAGCCAGACCTCAATCTGGTTTTTAGTGGACTGGAAGAAGATGGGAAAACTTTCAAAATATCTTTTATTAATGTATAATAATTTAATTTTATGTTTAATAAATTTTTAAATTGAAATTATCTGGTTGAACATTTTATTGTATTACCTAATATCTCTTTTAGCGTTGAAGCCTCTAGGTATTAGTGTTTTACATAGCTGCAGCCGTGAGTTAAAGGCTCGCAGGCTCTGTTATTACATATCAGTGGTCTGAATAAAGTAAGAAATTTTTGTTTAATCAGAGGTGGACACTTTATCACTTATTATTTCACAAATAGATTTAAGTGTATTAGATGTATAGTAATCAAAGATTATAATTAGTTTTAGTCATCAAAAAGTTTATTCATTAGATGACAAAATCTTTTCTTGATCAATTGACTGGGATCATTAAATACATTACAATTATTTTTATTTGAACTAATTTTATACTTAATTATTTATGATGAAAATATAATAGTTAAGAATAATTTAATTTTAAGAAATATATACAGTTTGTCTCTTGCTATTAATTTAAAAAAGATTAAGGAAGAGAGGATAACGATGCACAGCGAATCTACTGAAGAAGACACAGTCAAACATGGAAACGGGGTAAGTATTACTACTTTTTAGAGTCAGAATCCACCCCCGAAATCATTTTTAAAAATATAACTAGTCTATAGCAATAGCATATGATTGTTTAAAAGCACAGAGGCATGTCCAATTTTGGCCCTGAACAGAAGGTAAAAACGATACATTACGTATAACAAGACCAATCAGAATCAATTAGAGCCAGTCCCTCCATTTTTCCAAAGTCCAATCAGGAGAACGTTATCGCCCACCGAGCTCGCCATTGAGCTCGTAATCGAAACCGTCTCCAAAATCAATGGAAATAAGGGTTGAAATCGACACCAAGGCAGGGCTAATATCAACGAGCGTGCCTCGGGGGCGTGGCCAAAATCGCCAATCAAACTAAAATCAAAACTGGGGGCGGAGCCAAAATACACAATTGACCTAAAATCAACATAGGGGCGGGGCCAACATCGCCAATTGGACAAAATCAACCCCGGGGGCGGGGCCAAAATCGCCATTGGGGGCGTGGTCAACGTCAAAGTCGACACAGGCCACGCCCCCTCCTTCCTCCTGCGAGGTAGCGTCCCCTATATATGCTACTGATGTGCTTCCACCTTGACGTGGTGGGGAGGCTTTTCCTACTAAGAGAGGCACAATTAGCATAATTTACACATAATATGCAGCGCAATATAAATAAGGCGTACTAGATATAAAATAATACTCAATATTTGACCTTCAAGCCGTATAATGAACAACGTATGCCAAATATGACGCAGTAGTAAGGTTATGAAAATATAGGTCAAGACGCAATAGTAGCCTAAAATGACGCAATATTTATAAAAAATGGCGTAATTGGTATAAAATGTGTATATATTGATATAAAAGTGTAAAAATATACGAAAAATCGTAAATATTTCCTAAACGGTCGATTTTAGAGCAAAATGGAAAAGCACCGTCTAGGTATACGGGAGGTGGTTAAGGTGTGGGGGGGGGGACAATCATGTGGTGGCGACGTCATCGGAAGATGTGGTTAGAGGTGGTTGGACAGGACGCATGCGCAATAGCATGTAGGGTATTCAAGTAGTCGGAGGGTAGGGAGGGGGGTGTCACGTGATGGTGACGTCAAAGTAAGGAGACCGTGGAAGAGGACGAGAGAGATGGTTAGAGGTGTTTAGAGGGTAGGGGAGGTAGTTGGACGTGACGCATGAGCAATGCAGGAAGTGGTCAGGGGGTAGGGAGGGGGGTGTCACGTGATGTATGGGGTCCAAGTACGTGTGGTGTGGTCACGTGGGTCCGTAAAAGAGGACGGGAGGTGGTTAGAGGTGTTTAGAGGGGGGGGGGGGATGGTTGGACGTGGCAGTGCGGGAGGTGGTCGGAGGTATGGAGGGGGGTGTCATGTGATGTAGGGGTCCAAGTACACGGGAGGTGGTCACGTGGGTCCGTGAAAGAGGACGGGAGGTGGTTTGAGGGTGGGGGAAGAGTCATACAAGACAACGCCACACAGGGTCGAAGGGTGGGGGGACCTCTTTCAAGGTCAAGTAGTGGAGACGGGGGCTATCTTGGGCAGAAAATGACAACAAAAAGGGGCGTGGTTTGTGGTGGAGGCGGGGGTAGAATCCCCCTTTATACTCTACTCTCCAATTAAAATATTATAATAAATATAAAATATAAATCACCAACACACATTGAATTTTTACATGCCTGTTTCAATTTTACGTTGAAAGTTTTAATTAAAACGCTACGAATTATCCTTAAAATTAGTGAGGTACGGTTTAAATAATTACGGTTTCATAATTTAACGGTTGCTAAATTTATACATCTTATTAAAACGCTACGTTAGAACGTAAGATATCGGTAAAAAGTTGTTTTCATTATTTTAAACGTTTAGGTCCGCTTTAATAAATTTAGCGATCTTTATCACTTCATAGCAGTGTCAGTGTTCGTTTTAATAAAAAAATATATATATTTAAAAAAAATTGTCAGTCTAACAAAATAGATGAAGTTAGAATTTTTTCCCATCCTAAAATTCCAATTTTAAATTTGAAGCTTACGTTTCACGAGCATGCGCGTGAACAATTAGGCGGATAACGTTGTCCAACGAACTCAGCCTGGGCATTGGTAAAATGAACATGTGTACCAAATTTCAACTAACTGGGTCATCTTTTACTCAAGTTATCGTCATCAGTAGATTTTGTGACGGTCGTTTATTTCGGATTTACTCCCGGGCTCCAGAACGTGCGATAAGGAACTTTGTTCCAAAAAAGCACATAATTTACCCCACTATTATTAGTTAAGTTTATCACGATGGTCAGAACCTCTAAAGATGCTTCCAGTAATGGAAGTAAAACGTCAACCTTACATTCCACATAACGTAGTCTTTAAAATTTACTTAAATTACGAATAGCTAGTATTAACTTTTGATACTCAGATTAGCCAACCTATATGAGGGAAAAGATAAAGCCACTAGGCCTGTGGGAGGGATGGGGCCAGTGACATTTTCATTTGTCTAGTTGGCACGACCTTCTTTAATTCAAAATTTACTTAATCAAATAAATACGTTTACTTGGATCAAATATCTTTGAGCTTTATCGAGAACACTAGCACGTGATAAATACAACTTAGACAAGTAAGAACTTTTATAAGAAACCAAATTAAAATTTTAAAAAAGACTTATTATTATTACCAGATTGAAGTACGTATTGTATTTATAAAAAATTACAATACATAAAAAAAACTCTATTCAGGACTAAGGAAATGTACGCTATTATGAATTATAATGTTTATTATTTAATTATATCTGATGTATGGCTTACATGTCATGAAAGCATGTTGTTCCTTCAATGCTATATTTTCCTTTTACAATCCTTTCGTATATTTCCGTCTTTAATGTATCTTTACCATGCTTTTTGAGTAACAACAAGGGGAAAAGAAATAATGGAAATAACTTTATTCCGAAGCCATAGTCAAGTGAACACTTATGTACTATCAGTAGCTGAGATCTTTATAAACCTCTGTTATGATGCCTTTTGCTGTAATGTTCTTTTTTATGTCTACATCCGTTTTTACCCTTTAACTATTTTTCATTTTTTTATTCATCGCTTATCAGTGTTTTACTATCATGCTTAACAAAATATCGGTTATTAGTTCTAATTTCTTGTGCGTCGTAAATAAAATGAACATGAAACATTTTCAATACTTTTACTATAATATCATTTTCAAAATTATCCACTTTTTTGTAAATGGATTTTTTTATTTATTAAATAACGGTTCTAACTTAATAATTGCATAACAATGGAAAACCTTTACTTTCTCGTATTCCATTAAAAAAAAGTTATTTATGCACCTAGGGAGTAAAGTAAGCCATTATTCCCTGAGCGAAAAAGTTGGTTCTTGAGGCAGCCGCGGGAACCATGGTCCCTAAATCCCGAGGCGAAACCGAGGGAATCAGAGTCTTTAATTCCCGAAGCGCAGCCGAGGGAATAACGCTAATTAGCTCCCGAGGCGCAGCCGAAGGAGATAATTATCACGAGGGGAATAATGGAACTTTACTCCTGAAGTAAATACAATATTTTATCTCCATTAGGGAGAAAAAACACACTTTCATCCATTGCACAGTTTTTATTTATTATTTTAATAAATAACAATAATTGTTAGCACTTATAATAGCTGATATAAGAGATTCAATATTAAAAACAAATAGGCGTTGGAATTAAACTCAAATAGAAGGTTATTTAGATGCAGGTTATAAAATATTATAAACAAGGTTAATAAAGCATTGTCGCCAACCTGATTTCAACAACTTCATTACTTATTATCCATTTATAAAAAAATTCTCATTTATAAACATTTCTTTTTTTCTCTACTATTATTAAAATAATTAAGTTGGCAATCCTTCTTTTTCTCCCTACTTTACTGTTTTGCCCTACTTTTACTTTTTCTCCCTACTTTTGAGTCCAGGGAAGAAAAGACTTACTTTTGTAAACTAATCCAAAATCATAACTTTTTCTCCCTACTGGAGATAAATACTATTTTTCTCAATTTTCAACACAATAATACAGGGAGAAGTACATAAACATATCTTACAAGCTGTCGGCCGGGATATGTTGCAATAAAATTACACACATTACACATTACGAACTATTATAGGCTGAAACCATCAATATAATTAATCCAAAATCGGTCTTAGACAACTCACACAAACTTTCTCTCATATATATAAGTTCATAAATACTTAGCTCAGCGTTTTTTAGTTTTAGTTTTTCGTAGATACATTTAATTATTATTACATTTCATAATAATTACTTCTCCTCGGCGGGAAATC